>OZ007500.1:6665336-7265336 GCA_963931805.1 Microdon myrmicae | reverse complement strand
TGATTTTTTCAAATACTTTACTGATGCTTGGGAGTAAACTTATCGAACGCATGTTCATTGGGTTTGTACAGTCTTTGCCCTTTTTTGGGATGGGCTGAATGATAGCCGTTTTCCAACGCGCGGGATAATATGCATTATTCAACGCGTTGTTAAACAGGACCGTGTATATATCTATTGCCTTTGGGGGCAGGTGCTTGAGTACGATGTTAGGTACTCCATCTATTCCCACTGACTTTTTGCTTCTTAATGAGTCGAAGATACTCTGGATTCCTTCCCTTGTTATTAAAAGGCTATTAGCCACTACACCATTGGCATTAATGTCAATTGACAGATTATCGTCACTGAATTCCGTAAAACCAGGATTCTCCGATTGCCAATGTGAAATTTCATTCCGGAGGTGCAGGTGATTCAGTCGAATTCTGTCCTCCAGGTCATGGTTTCGGTGAATGCTTTCATTCACCTTGTACATTTCCTGAAAGACAGCTCCCACAGCGTTCGCCTTCTCCAAAGGATCTTCGATCACGAAGAGCTCACTATTGAGGATAGCGTTCTCTGTATCTATGCCAATGTTGGTTAGCAGCTGCTTGTTTACCTCGGTACGTGGAATTTGGAGACACTGAATCTCGTTTTGATTATTTCTCCTGAATATTTTATTTATTTGTGGGAACATATTCGGGTTATTAGTTTTTATAGCTCGAATTCTGTTGTTCCAATACAAATTTGTTGCTAATCTATAATTAGCTTTAAGTAATTGTTGGAGGTTTTTTAATTGAGATTTCAGTGATATTATCTCCTGGTCTTGTCTGTCTGTAAACTGTCTGTGTAATTGTTTTAATTTCGATAGCAGTCTGCTCTTTTGCCTGTGGAGTGCGTTTATTGTTGCGTTTCTGTACATGTTAGTGTGATCTGTAACTGTTGTTTTGGGAATTGTTTTGTCCATTGTTCGTTTTACGGTTTCGTCCATTTGTTGAATGTATTTGTCGATTTCGACATTATTCAGGTTTCTGTTTACTGGCAGATTAAAGTCATTCGAACGAAGTTCTCTTGTTAAGGATCTGGTGAACCGCGGCCATCGCATTGCCCCGTAGTTATAGGGTTGCGGGATCACGAATTCCTCCAGATCTGCGAGCTCGTTCGGAAGCTCTATTACTGCCGTGAATGCACAGTGGTCGCTGTCGTATTCAATTGTCCGTAAACAGTTTGTGTTTCGTCTGTTGGTGTTAAGTAATCTCAGTCGTGAGTCGATTAGCAAGATATCTAAGAACGATCTACCTCTGGGGAACGATGGATATTTCGTAGCTAGCAGGTCAGTTCTATATTCAATATGATACTGATCTAACCAACCAGCCAACTGATTTCCTCTGGCATTAGATATATAATTTCCCCAATTTCTATGCTTGGCGTTCATATCTCCCCCTAGAATAAAGTAATTTTTGCCCAGGTGCAATTGTAAGCCCAGGTGCAATTGTAAGAGATTACTTAACACAAACTGTTTACGGACAATTGAATACGACAGCGACCACTGTGCATTCACGGCAGTAATAGAGCTTCCGAACGAGCTCGCAGATCTGGAGGAATTCGTGATCCCGCAACCCTATAACTACGGGGCAATGCGATGGCCGCGGTTCACCAGATCCTTAACAAGAGAACTTCGTTCGAATGACTTTAATCTGCCAGTAAACAGAAACCTGACTAATGTCGAAATCGACAAATACATTCAACAAATGGACGAAACCGTAAAACGAACAATGGACAAAACAATTCCCAAAACAACAGTTACAGATCACACTAACATGTACAGAAACGCAACAATAAACGCACTCCACAGGCAAAAGAGCAGACTGCTATCGAAATTAAAACAATTACACAGACAGTTTACAGACAGACAAGACCAGGAGATAATATCACTGAAATCTCAATTAAAAAACCTCCAACAATTACTTAAAGCTAATTATAGATTAGCAACAAATTTGTATTGGAACAACAGAATTCGAGCTATAAAAACTAATAACCCGAATATGTTCCCACAAATAAATAAAATATTCAGGAGAAATAATCAAAACGAGATTCAGTGTCTCCAAATTCCACGTACCGAGGTAAACAAGCAGCTGCTAACCAACATTGGCATAGATACAGAGAACGCTATCCTCAATAGTGAGCTCTTCGTGATCGAAGATCCTTTGGAGAAGGCGAACGCTGTGGGAGCTGTCTTTCAGGAAATGTACAAGGTGAATGAAAGCATTCACCGAAACCATGACCTGGAGGACAGAATTCGACTGAATCACCTGCACCTCCGGAATGAAATTTCACATTGGCAATCGGAGAATCCTGGTTTTACGGAATTCAGTGACGATAATCTGTCAATTGACATTAATGCCAATGGTGTAGTGGCTAATAGCCTTTTAATAACAAGGGAAGGAATCCAGAGTATCTTCGACTCATTAAGAAGCAAAAAGTCAGTGGGAATAGATGGAGTACCTAACATCGTACTCAAGCACCTGCCCCCAAAGGCAATAGATATATACACGGTCCTGTTTAACAACGCGTTGAATAATGCATATTATCCCGCGCGTTGGAAAACGGCTATCATTCAGCCCATCCCAAAAAAGGGCAAAGACTGTACAAACCCAATGAACATGCGTTCGATAAGTTTACTCCCAAGCATCAGTAAAGTATTTGAAAAAATCATTAACAAAGCTCTGCTAAAATGGGTAGACGACAA
The DNA here is from genome assembly GCA_963931805.1 of Microdon myrmicae. Lineage (NCBI taxonomy): Eukaryota > Metazoa > Arthropoda > Insecta > Diptera > Syrphidae > Microdon > Microdon myrmicae. Next base: position 7,262,614 of record OZ007500.1, on the reverse strand, counting down.
TAGCATTATTCCAAATAACCAGTTTGGCTTTAGGGCGGGTCATGAAACCACACATGCCGCAGCTAAACTGGTCTCCGACATACAATGGAATAAATGTAGAAACCAATGCACAGGTGCCTGTCTGATCGACTTGGAAAAAGCCTTTGATACCGTCTGGATCGAAGGGTTGTATTACAAACTGGTCAGATATGGCATACATAAGCCTTTACTATATGTGCTTTACGATATGTCAAAGGACAGGAGGTTCGTGGTCTTCGTGATCGAAGATCCTTTGGAGAAGGCGAACGCTGTGGGAGCTGTCTTTCAGGAAATGTACAAGGTGAATGAAAGCATTCGCCGAAATCACGACCTGGAGGACAGAGTTCTACTGAATCACCTGCACCTCCGGAATGAAATTTCACATTGGCAATCGGAGAATCCGGGTTCTACCGAATTCAGTGACGATAATCTGTCAATTGACATTAATGCCAATGGTGAGGCTAATAGCCTTTTAATCACAAGGGAAGGACTCCAGAGTATCTTCGACTCATTAAGAAGCTAAAAGTCAGTGGGAATAGATGGAGTACCTAACATCGTACTCAAAAACCTGCCTCCAATGGCAATAGATATATACACCATCCTGTTTAACAACGCGCTGAATAATGCATATTATCCCGCGCGTTGGAAAACGGCAATCATTCAGCCCATCACAAAAAAGGGCAAAGACTGTACAAATCCAATGAACATGCGTTCGATAAGTTTACTCTAAAGCATCAGTAAAGCATTTCAAAAGACTATTAACAAAGCTCTGCTAAAATGGGTAGACGACAACAACATTATTCCAAATAACCAGTTTGGCTTTAAGGCGGGTCATGAAACCACACATGTCGCAGCTAAACTGGTCTCCGACATACAATGGAATAAATGTAGGAACCAATGCACAGGTGCCTGTCTGATCGACTTGGAAAAAGCCTTTGATACCGTCTGGATCGAAGGGTTATATTACAAACTGGTCAGACATGGCATACATAAGCCTTTACTATATGTGCTTTACGATATGTCAAAGGACAGGAGGTTCGTGGTCAAAAGTGGTAATGTGACCTCTAATAAAACGTATAATATCAAGAATGGCTTGCAACAGGGCGCGGTACTCTCTCCGATTCTTTTTAACATTTATATTAGCGACTTATTAGATGCACTTCCGCAGGCTATTGCGTACGCAGACGATCTCATAATTTACAGAACAGCTCCGAAAGTTGCGATCATAAATAGGTTAATACAGCGAGACTTCAACAAAGTGCAGCGCTATTGCGATGACTGGAAACTTAAGATCAACTTCCAGAAATGTGAAGCCATCCTATTTAGAACTCCATTATATAAAGCCACGTACGACACAAGGAAAAACTGGCGAAAGCTAGTTATCGTGGGACCGCATGGAGATAAACTGGAAACCAAGAGTTTAGTTAAATACCTGGGCATCTGGCTAGACCAATATCTGTATTTCAACAGACATGTAGAGGCTGCTTTGCTCAAAGCGAGGAAAACTTTTGCTATGACAAGGAGGCTATTTCACAGTAGCCAACTTGACAGCAGGGTAAAAGTCATATGCTACATGACGCTAATCAGGCCAATGCTCATATATGGTTGCCCAGTATGGTTCAACATAGGTCCAAATTTGATAGAAAAGATTCGGGTGTTCGAAAGAAAGTGTCTCAGAAGTTGTCTCAGATTATATCGGACACCGGAATCGGACTATAAAAAGTATTACTCAAATGAGACTTTATATAATGAAGCGTACATAAATAGGGTGGATAATTTTATGATTAAATTAATCAGAGGACATATTGCGAGAGCAATAAGCTCGTCCAATGACCTAATTTTCGGGGCTTATTATCCAAACACCTTGTACTATGAGAGCGTGCGTCGCAACGGCTTTGTTCCACCAGAGGCGTTCCTTGACTTGGATATGAAAGGGCTTATACAGGATAGATCCGGAATTCCGCTGATCTATCATGTAAGTAGATCATCTGTAGACGGGCGATTGTGCTACGACCGGGAAGTAGCGCGCACCGAAGAAGAGCTCCTGCGCTTCAGTAGGGCTATCTCCCACAGAGACCGGGACGATAGTATTAGACAGCGTCAACAGTTCTGGTGGTTGAATGGCATATAAAGACCTGGGTACCAAAGTCGGTAAAAAATCATACTATCACCAGCTAGCTTACATAGGCTTCGCTTTTCTAGAATTAGGGTAGTATAAGATTTAAGTTAAGTTAGGTTAAATGCTTTTACATAAAAAAAAAAAAAAAAATATATATATATATATATATATATATATATATATATATATATTAGGTAAGTTAAGTAAGTTAAATTTTAAGAAAAAAAAACAAAAAAATTGACAAAGTTTTTCAAATTTTTCTTTGTATTTCAACTAATTGTCAGTACTGCCACAAAGTTCTGTCGCCGAAAGGCAAATTATACAAATGTTAAGTAATGTTTAGTTTAGAGCGTCTGCGAAGGACCAGTAAGTTATTATATATGATAATTAAGCTAGAATTTAAGCATTTTTTGTCTAGCCTTTAATTTAGAAATTAAGAATATAAAAAGAAAAATAAAAAATGTTTTAAAAATGAAAATGAAAAATCAATGATCTCTTTTTGCAGGTGAATTCCACCAGCTAAATTTTCCTCTCCTCTGAAATTCTGTCTTTCCATAGTTCGATGACCTATGAAACCTACCATAATCATCACTATGTCACAGGGCCAGTTGCATACGCGGAATTAATGCACACACACTAAGCCAGATCAACCCTGGGTTATTGTGCTTGCCTTTTGATTTCTCCATGCTTGCTACGCCCTTCGACGTCGAACGAATACACAAGTACGTTTCTACCTCGATGAGCGTGGGGGAATTGAGGAATTCACATGAGAGCATGATTACCAGTGGCGGATCGATACGTAACACCAGAAATACAGAATTTCACCCCTAATTCCGATCAGTCTCTATTGAATCATCAGAGCGGAAGGTCGCTCCGCCGCTCGTCAGCATTAAATTCGCGAACTTTATGGCAGTCACATCTCAATCATCATAGTGCACAGTCACGCTGTCGCTTCGAGTCGCGCATACCACCGGGGTCTATTTTCTTCATCAAAGAACTTGACTTAAATATCAACTTACGTGTAACATTTTAAATAGATTAATTCAAAAATCAATTGAGAACAATAAAAAAAATTAAATCTACCCTAAACCCCAGTGCGTTTTCATTCATTCATTTTTACGTTTGTGAAAAGTGTCGAAGACAAGCGGTTCGCACGTGTTGGAAAAGAAAAATTGAATCTATAAATGGATTAACTTTTGACCTTTGGAATCCGTTTAATCTAGTGTGTCCGGTGGAACAAGCATTGGGGAAAAAGTGAATACTTGCCGTACGTCGGCATTCATACTTTTCACCCCCACACCTTTAGGCCAAACTCATCAAGCGGCCATATAAATGAAGTGCAACCAGCAACGCACGTCGTCCATTCGAATAGACATCAAAGCACTAAGCCCCTGAACTTATGCTGCATAAAATCCAATTATGCGATTGCGGCAGAAACCTCTAATGACACTGAATGCTGCCAGTGGCTGAATACAGGAAGATAGAAAATTGTCTTTTTTAACAGTTTTGTTTTGACAGTTTTTGTACCTTTGTTCTTAGAACAAAGAATAATTTTATTCTCTGTACTTTTATACCGTTTATTTATTTTTACTGTGTGTTTAACGTTTTGTTGAATAAGTACATTATAAGTGCTTTCGGCACCTTTACCTAGTACAGTTTATTTTTGGTTTTTAACGTAACTTAGTCTATCGTTGAATACAAAGTTGACGGATCATGAAGACGATCCACGGATTTTAATTCAGTTGTTTTCATTGGATATATGTTTGTTTGAGAATTAATTGTGTCTGATTTGTGCCCTTGTTTTATGGGTCGATGTGTCTTCATTTATGCCCAGTGCGGCATTTCGACCCCTTTCCAGCGACCTGCATTCTATTTCGTCTTTCGGATGATGCGTTTACCTCAACATATGACAAGGAAGATACTATTTGCTGTTCTCGTCGAGGAGGAGCTCGACGCAGAACATACCTTTTGCTGTTCCCAGTTGGCGAACTGCATGGAGTTGCTGTTCTCAACTGGCGAAACACGTATATATTCGCTATAGCAATATTATATCAATGTGAGGTCCTTCTTATTATCTTACCTTTCTTACTAGCTTATCAGTCAAATAATATCTCCCCTGAAAAATTCCTGAAATTTAAAGGACACACTTTTTTTTTGCTTTTTTTATTATTTAAAATCACTTTCTTTTACATTTAAATGTTAAATGGATTAAGTTATTTTGTCAAGTATTTAATCCCTACAATTAAGTCACCTATCAATTTTTCTACGTGTTTGAATTTAATTTGAACTTTAGAGTTCAAAAAATAAACTGGAGAAGCTGAAACTGTGCCGAGTGGCAAGCACGTTTTTCTTTGTTGTCTGTGTCTGCCTGGTTACATTGAAACCCCAAAAATTAGCCGCACCGGCGGGGATATTAGCTTCGTGTTTGGGGTAAATGAAAGGGCATGCACTATACATATTCATTGTTTCTACTAGGTTAGTGCAGATGGTATTGTAGCGAGCTTAGGGTTCGCTGGATTAATTATTTTTAATAAATAAGAGCCGTTGAATCGATTTTGAATTAATGTGACACTTTATTAGTCCGTTAATAACAACCGTTACTTTTTACCGTACACTTAACGATTTCTTAACTTATCGCTTCCGTACTTATCGCGTATTTTCCTTCTTACTTCTAACTTGAGACTTATCCTTCCGCGCTGCGCGCGACGTATTTATACCGTTTTTCCTCATTCTGATTTGGTGTATCGTTTCCGTCCGTTCCATAGTCTTGAATATTCTATTCCAGTTTTCCAGAACTTCCTAAAATAATCTAGTACTTTGTTTCGGACTTTCTCGAAGATTCCAGTACTGATTGTCATATGCGTCACACTACCCTCCGCCTAGATTAGTTCGTCCCGAACTAAGTTCACTGATCTCCTGGGTTAACAAAAGTCGCCAGTCGGTCACGATGTACCACTTTCATCTTGGCGTTCGGTCTTCGCTGAATCCTGTAGACAACGTCGTTAATTCTTGTGAGAATCTTATAAGGTCCTTCCCAATGTTGCTGCAACTTCGGAGACCTTCCTTTTTGCCGACGAGGGTTATAAAGCCATACGTTATCGCCCGCATTAAATCCGGATGCGTTGGCTCGAACGTCGTACCTTGTTTTCATCCTGTCACTGGATACCTTGATTTGCTTTCGAACCAAATGATGAATCTCATCGAGGCGATTTCTCCATTCGGCTTCGTAGTCTTCGGTCTTGTCTATGGCGTCTGGAGGTATTCCGAATCGCAGATCGGCTGGTAATCGTATCTCCCGTCCAAATATAATTTTTGCTGGAGAATGGCCCGTCGTGTCGTGATTAGCCAATCTATAGCTCATGAGAAAGGTTTGTACATATTTGTCCCAATCTCTTTGGTGATCACTAACGACCTTCGATAAATGCTCTTTCATTGTTCGGTTGAACCTTTCGACCATTCCGCCTGACTGCGGATGTAAGGGTGTGGTCCTGGTTTTCCTTACGCCCAGTGCCGCACAGATGCCTTGAAATATCTGTGATTCGAAATTTCGGCCTTGATCGGAATGAAGCTCACAGGGAACTCCATATCTGCTGATCCAATTATTGATTAGCTGCTCAATGACAGTTGTTGCTTCTTGGTTTGGAATTGGAAGGACTTCCACCCACTTGCTGAAGTAATCCATGATAACTAACATGTATTTGTTGTTGTCGTTTGTTTTTGGGAATGGTCCTGAGATATCAATCGCAATTCGCTCGAAAGGGGTACCCGCGTTGTACTGCTTCATAGCGCTCCTTGGTTTTGCCGTTGGTCCTTTGGTTGCAGTGCAAGTTGTGCACTTCCTACACCAAGACTCGACGTCATCTCTCATGTGAAGCCAGCAAAAACGAGATCGTAATTTTGAAAGTGTCTTATTAACTCCCAAATGTCCACCGGAGGCCCCGTCGTGCATTTCTGTTAGAACCTCTTTTACTTTTGATGGTGGCACTAGAATCTGCATTCGATGGGATTTTCCGTCCGCGGCTTCCCATTTACGTTTAAGAATACCATCTTCCACCAGCAAGGAATTCCATTGTGCCCAATATGCCTTAAATGTTCCACTCTTGTCGGAAATATTGTTCCAAGTTGGCCGCTCGTTCTTTTCTTTGTATTCCAGAATTAGCGACATATCTTCATCCTGAAGTTGAGCTGCGCGTATAGCATCACTCGTCCACCCATCTAGTACTTCTACTTGTACATTTCGCAGGTCGTACGCCTCTTCTTTCTCTTCCGCTCTATGACAATGTTTACAATCTGGCTTACATGGTCTTCTTGATAGAGCATCAGCGTTATTATGCACCTTCCCTTGACGGTGGGAAATTTGGAAATCGTACGTTTGAAGTCGTTCGATCCATCGAGCTATTTGTCCTTCCGGATTCTTAAAATTTAACAACCATTTCAGGGCGGCATGATCCGTCCGAAGGTGGAATCGACGTCCGTAGAGGTATTTATGGAAATTCTTAACGGCTTCTACGACAGCCAGCAGTTCCTTTCTTGTTGCGCAGTAATTTCTCTCTGGCTTAGATAGAACTCGACTATAATATGCGACAACTCTTTCTTTACCATCCACCTCCTGTGATAACACTGCTCCGATTCCTGTGTTACTTCCATCAGTATCCAATATGAATGGGCAATCCGCTCTTGGGAATGCCAATGTTGGTGTCTTACATAACTCGGCCTTCAATGTGTTGAATGCTGCCTCACACTTTTCTGTCCAATTGAATTTCTTGTCTTTACCCGTTAGTTCATGTAGGGTTCTAGCCACGTTGGCAAAACCTTTAACAAACCGTCGGTAATATGTGGCTAATCCCATAAAGCTTCTCAGCTGCTGCTTGTCTTCTGGAGTAGGCCACTCTCGTACGGCTGCTATCTTATCAGGATCCGTTTGAACTCCTGCAGATGAAACGATGTGTCCCAGAAATTTTTCTCCTTTGGAAGAGTTCACATTTCTTCGAATTGATCTTTAAGTTGGCCTGTCTTAGTCGTTCGAAGACGGAGCGCAGATTATTGATGTGTTCTGGTAGATTCCTTCCAACAACGATGATATCGTCCAAGTACACAAGACACGTCTTCCATGTAAGTCCCCGTAGAACACTCTCCATTAATCGTTCAAACGTTGCTGGAGCATTACACAATCCAAAAGGCATCACGTTGAATTGATAAAGTCCGTTTCCGGTAGTAAACGCTGTCTTCTCCTTGTCCTCCTCCTTCACTTCCACTTGCCAGTAACCGCTTTTTAGGTCCAATGTTGAAAACCACTGAGCTCCAGAAAGGGTATCTAGTGTGTCGTCGATTCGAGGAAGCGGGTAACTGTCTTTCTTCGTAACATCGTTTAACCGGCGGTAGTCGACACAAAATCTAGTTGTCCCATCCTTCTTCTTGACGAGCACTACCGGCGAAGCCCATGGGCTCGATGATTTCTCGATGACTCCTTGCTCTTCCATATCTCGAATCATCTTGCCTACTTCTGATTGTTTGGCCAACGGTAGTCGACGAGGTGGCTGTCTTATAGGTCTTGACTCACCCGTGTCAATGCGATGTTTAACTATACCGGTGCGTCCGAATTTATCATTTCCTGTCACAAAAATATCAGAAAAATCGTTCAGCAGTGATTCAACGCTTGTCTTTTCTCCATCTGTTAATCCGATTTTCTGGGCCATCAGCCTATTAACCCAAGGGGATGCACCAGAGGGCTTTTGAATTGAATGGTCCTCTCCCCTTGTCTGAATTGAACTTATCATTGATACGGGTGCACATTCTGCGATTACTTCTCCTCTTCTTATTGTGAACGGCTCCTCAGACGCATTTAGTACTCTGACAGGTACGATGTGCTTCTTCGCGTCGATAAGGGCTTTACCAACAAGGATCTTCCCCTTACGCTGATTTTGTGCAGCTTCGGTGATATAAAATCGATTGTCACCGGGATCACTCTAGAGACTGGTCCAAATTACCGAGTCTGAACGAGCTGGGATCTCATCCTCCTCACGCACATAACATTTCAGTCTTCGCAATTGTTCGTCCTGCAGTGTAAGAGCAACCTCCAAGTTACCAATTCGCAGTGTTCTTTGCCCGATATCTAGAACAACTTGATGCTCCTTCATGAAATCCATTCCAAGAATGCATTCGTCCGTAATATCGGCAACCAAAAATTGGTGTGATATGGAAATATTGCCCAGTACTATTATGCTCTCGACTTCTCCGTAGACTGTAGAACATTCTCCTGTAGCAGTCCTCAAAGCGTATCTTCTATTTTTATTAAGGGCAATTTTGCCCACGATATCCGGCCGAATTATGGATCTCGTTGCTCCAGTGTCAATTGTCACTGTTGTTGTCCTTGCATAAACGATCGTAGTTATGACCAAACTTTGGTTATCCCGTTGGAGTTGTGATACAGTTACGATGCTGGGGCTACACATTCCACCAGGCGACTTTCGCCCCTTAAAGTCTGCCCTTACAAGTTTCCCGAGCTATTGGCCTCAGGTTGGTCCGTTGATAGTCTCCTCTTATGATTAGCGCTTGAACAACAATTCTCACTTGATGTTTCATTAATTCGTCGACGTTTCCTACAGTCAACAGAGATGTGGCCGACTTCGCCGCATGTCCAACACTTCATATCAGGTCTCGGGGTTCGCCGTTGTACATGCCCGATTCTTTGGCAGGAACATTCCTCGACGGACATTTCTCGGAGTCTATATGTACTCCTGGTGGCCAGTTTAGCAGATTCATAAGCCAATGCGAACGCCAGTATTTCGTTAGTCGTCTTCTTTCCCGCCAAACGAACGGCCTGTTGCAAATCCCGATCTTGGAGTGCGTTTATAAATGCATCCATTGCTACCTCGTTCAGAAATTCCTTAGTCATATTTGAATAAGACAAGTTTGCCAATCGCTCAATTTCTGCCTGCAACTGTTGAAGATTTTCTCCAGGTTTCTGCGTTCTGCTCCTCAGTTGCATGCGGTAGACCTGCTGCATGTGGTTGTCTCCATACCTAGCTTCAAGGCCGTCTCTTACCGCTTGGAAATCTGTTTGCTTCTCTGCTGGTATGGTTTGTAGCAATTCTGCAGCCGCCCCGCGGAGTGACAAGATTAGTGATGTTGACTTTTGCTCATCCGACCACTTATTATAATTGGCCGCGGCGTCAAACTGACGTATAAATACGGAGAAGGGTCCCGTTCCATCGAATGTTGGCGGTTGCATCCTTGTATCTTTGTAGTCATGTTGATTGCTAGGCGATGTCTTATTTCTCTGAACACACTCAAGTCTCTTTTCGATTCGCATTATTTCTTCGGTGACTTTTAGATCCAGATTTTCTACTTCGTTTCGAATTTCTGACTGGATTTCTTCCTTCAAGTGTTGAAAATTACATTTCATCCACTCTGTTTGAGCTTCCAATTTTGCATTCAGATCTGCAGCTTGTGCGTCGAATTTTGAATTTTGGACGTCGAATTTTGAATTTACGGCGTCGAATTTTGAATTAACATCTGCAGCTTGTGCGTAGAATTTTGTCATCATCATCCGGAACATCTCCGAAATGTCTAACAGTGGCGAACTCTTCTCCGTTACATTGCAACCATCTTGACTCGCTGTTTCTTCTCCATCCGGACAGTCTGGACCAATCGTAAAAACATATGTGTCGACATCAATACCCTCTTCCTCCATTGCTGCTTGCAGACGTTGTCGAAGAATTTGCTTCTGTCTTCTGCTATCCAGATTCCGGTCCTCAAGTTCCTTCTTCAACTCAGGAACGCGAAGATCCTCTAAATGTCGATCTGACATCGTCACAACACACTTTCACACACTTATTCACTTAAACAATAATTAATCCCACTTCTGACACCAATTGTAGCGAGCTTAGGGTTCGCTGGATTAATTATGTTAAAATAAATAAGAGCCGTTAAATTCGATTTTGAATTTATATAACACTTTATTAGTCCGTAATACAACCGTTACTTATACCGTACACTTAACGATTTCTTTATTATCGCTTCCGTACTTATCGCGTCTTTTACTGCTTACTTCTCACTCGAGACTTATCGCTTGCTTCACTGTCTTACTTATAACTCTAACTTATTACTTTCTACTTCATACTCATCACTATGCTCTGTGTGCGGCGTATTTATACTGTTTCAGCGTTTCGTTTCCGTCCGTTCCACTGCCTTGAATGTTCTACTGTTCCTAGTCTCCAGTTTTCCATTACTTTATAGAATATTCTAGTACTCTGTTTCGGACTCTCTAGAATATTCTAGTACTGATTGTCATATGCGTCACAGTATTATAACATTTTTGTGAAGTAGGGAAGAACATGGTTTGAAAACACCCTGAAAAGGTTAGAATCAAAGCACAGATTCATCAGATCGCGTGCACGATGATGCTCAAACTCGCAACTGAAGCTGTGCGTTGTTGCGTTAATGCTCTGGTTGATGACACTAATGATTTCCTTTTCGATTCTCTTCTGGTGCTATATTGCATGTTCATGTATAATCTGGATTACTAAGTTAATGCTCTGGTATACGACTCTGATAATTCGTGTTCCTGTACGACTGAGGGAATCGCCACAAGGTATCCGAATACCAAAGATGGACGAGAGTAATACCCACAGACCACGTATTTGACATTTTACTTAAAAAACAGATTTGATGAAAACCTCCGTTTTCGCAGTCTGTTCGGCAACGTAATTTTTTCAGATACATAACACGCTCCTCTTTGCACTACATTACAATATATCGGAGACTGCCATAGAATTTAAAAATATATCGAAGAACAACTAATTACAAAAATCTGGCCCTTGAAGAATCGTAATTAGACTCAGACTTGCTCAAAACTTCGGTCGATAAAATGCGTCAGCTGTCCAGTATGTCAGAATATTACAAACCATTTCACATTACACGTCATTCATTCATGGCTGTTGTCGCTAATTTTCACTTTACGAATTAATAAAATTATTTAATGAAACTGGATAAAAACCATATAATAGAGTCACTTAGCATACGGAGCGATTCCTTTCAGTGAAAATATTTGATTAAATGTTCAAAATCTCAAAAAACTAGATTTTCTTTTATTTGACGTTTCTCAACTCTTTTTGTATGGAAGAACAACTGCTATTGATGCTGCTACCTATGCGAAAAGTGTATCAGGTGCGTTTTATCCTTTTTACAACATTCGACAATATATTTTTGAGATACAACCAACGGTTTGAAGTGAAATGAAATAGAAACCTGATAGGAGCGTGAATAAAGCGAAATACACCCAACAGCCATGAAAATTCCAATGACGCTTTCAAGTCTTTAAAAAGAAAAGCTACAACGGTGGATCAATAAGTTCTCGCGTTGCGTCGGGCAATTGAAATGTAATAATCATTAATTTCCCCTTGTAGCTTGTTTCAGTAAAGATTTGAGAAACGTCATTGGAATTTCATAGCTGTTAAATGTATTGTTATTTATTCAAGTCTTTTCCGTGTTCCGTCCAAAGCAAAATGCACCCAACAGCCATGGAAATACGAGTGACCATTCCAAGCCTTTAAAAAGAAAAGCTACAACGGTGGATCAATAAGTTTTTGCGTTGCGTCGGGCAATTGAAATGGAATACTCATTAATTTCCCCTTGTAGCTTGTTTCAGTAAAGATTTGACAAACGTCACTCGAATTTCAAACCTGTTAAATGAATTAAGTTTTGGACTTTTTCTGTTCTCAAACCGTTGGTTGTCCGTTAAAATGTTAATGTGGACTTGAGTTTCCACTCCTCCTTAGTTTAATTTTCTGCTTTAGAGCTTTAGGTAAATTGGAGACCAATCAATCCAGTTCTCTGCCACTGGGAATCTATGATGGCGTTTTGCCTTCATTAACTCATGGAGACTTCTTGCTTGAAAAATTTTGCGGTTAACAACTTCGTCTGGAAATGTAGAAATACAAACAGATTACCTTCCATCTCATCATCATGTTTTATACAAAATTATGAACTGTTCGAGAACATCTAATTATGTGAGTACTACAGCTTCGTTGTTAACACAACCGAGACCAGGAGCTCTCATTCGAAAAAATATATCGTGCATCGAGAAAAAAAGATGTCGCTTACCGAATTTCAAATTATTATTCTCTCACATCCCATGCCACATAAGTCCTATTGCATTGAGGACTATCTCTGCATATATCTTCCTCTGGTAATACTGCGATGTTCTTTTCACAGCCCTTGAAAACTTCCAACTATCCGTTTCTTTAAATGTCTCCACACTTCCGATGCCAACTGCGAATGTATATAAAATTATGTAAAATTTTCAGTTTCCTATAGAAAAATTAATTGTACAAAAATTGTTTGTCTGTCTGTATGTTTGTGTGAAATGTGTTTGTTCAAATTGTGTTTTAATTTACCTCAATTTATTCCGCTTCTTTTTATAATATATAAGGTTAGGTTGTATAAAATACTTTTTTAGCGCCAGCAGTGAACGAAGCACGGCGCGCTACAAGCCTATACTGCTGATAATGAAATTTTTCTAGCACTCAAGAGAATTTTCAACGCCTACTTGACTACGCATTTAACTTTAAGTGTTGTTATAAGTACAAACAAGCAATTTCGTAACTAAGCAACTACTTAGAGTCGCGAAGCCTGCTGAATGTTATATAAAATAATGATTTTTACAGTAACTTGCAATATCCTAAAAATAATACAATTTACTTATTTATTATATATTTAAAACCAAAAACCAACAAATTACTTATTTACTCTATATTTAAAACCAAAAAACGATCAAACCAATTTTCTTTTCCCATTTTTCACAACGTTTTCAAACGACATTCAACTCGATTCCATTGGATTGAATCGATCCAATACGATTCCGTGTTCAATATCGCGACGTTCAACAGTGAAACTATATAAAACCACGACAACCGAAATGCATAATCTAAAAAACTGATTAATCGAAAACTTAATAGAAACAAAAGTCATTCTTGAGCCCACTGATCGATCAATTCGCCAAAGAGGGCAAAGATAAGAAGGTTGTTTTCGAAGGACGGTTCAGTAAGCCGAATTGCAACCCAAAGTGGTTTTTACGCAAGGATGTATGTATACACATCAATTTAAAAATTATATTTGTTTTTATATATGAAGTTTATTTTTATTCAGTATGAAATTGCGATAGAATTTCTGTGATATGTTTGTTGGGTCAAATAATGTGAAATGTCCGATTTGCTCAAGTCGAATTGCATCGTGTTGAATTTTTATATTCGCTATAGCAATACTATATCTATGTGAGGTCCTTCATATTAGCTTATCCTTCTTACTAGCTTATCAGTCAAATAATATCTACGCTGAAATTTTCCTGAATTTTAAAAGACACTTTTTTTTGCTTTTTTTTTACTATTTAAAACTATATTTATATTTATTCAATTCAATTCAATTTTTATTATGTAGATAATTACATTTATGGTATATTTTTCAACTAGTATTTAAGAGCTTTAGGACAGCAATTCCTTTACAACTATAATCTTAAATCTGTATAATGAAAATAGAACAATTTTAATGAATAATAAATAATAAATGATTAAGGGAAAACTACAAGAAAAAAACCCTTATTTGAATCTTAAGACTAATATTGCACAGGTTTCCGGTTATTTTATATAATAATGACCTCGATATAATTTTCATAGACAGAGTACGTATGTAGTGATTTAGGATAACGCAAGACGGGAAACGAGAACATTGTCAGAAAAAGAAGAATTGACGAAGAAGTTCCGATTGATTGGTTTAACGTTAGCGTTTTCACGTAGTTCATGTGTCGAATAATGCCATGGCAAATTCAGCAACATTTTCAATATGTTATTTTGACACCTTAGCAATTTTATTTTGTGTGTGCGAGCACAATTACACCATACAGGGGCGCCGTACGGGAGTATAGCCTGAAAAATGGTTTTAAAAATTATAGTTTTATTTTCGAAGCTAAGCTTTGACTTTTTACACACTACGAGTTTGTTTATTTTGTCAATTGTGGTAGTGATGTGTTTTTGAAAGATAAGTTTTTTATCTAGAATAATACCTAGATATCTACAGTCTTCGGACCAATCAATATCAACTGCACACATACTGAGTTTAGTTTTTTTTTTTTTTTTTTTTTTTAGTTTAGTGAGAGCAGAACCCTCGTTTATTACACTTAGTACAAGCGTTTGAGAAAAAAAAAAAAAGAAAAAGAAATTTAAAGTAAAAAAAAAACTTACGAACTAACTTAAGAAATAGGATTACAAAAAATTACATTTAGTGCCATTTGGTAGGTAGCAGAGTTTCCTACATCTCGAAAACCAGACTGCTTGTGTTTTATTACCATTTCCTGTAATATACTGCTAGTTTGTCAAGAGCTGCTTGCAAAGAGTTGTAGACGATAGTGAATAAGGCATCCGAAGAAAAAATGGCCGTATCATCGGCAAACATAGCTACCTGGATGTTTTCACCTAGACATAGTAAATCTGCGACAAACCATGTGAATAATATGGGACCAAGGACCGAACCTTGGGGTACACCATAGTGAATTTGGTGAGTAGAGGATTTGTCGGCTCCTATACTAACAACATATTTTCTCGAACGAAGAAAGCTCTGGGTAATTTTGAAAAGCGGTATTGGCAGATTAAGTTTTAATAGCTTATAAATCAAGGCATCGTGTCATACCGTATCAAAGGCTTTTTCGATGTCTTAAAGAACCAGTCCCGTTGACTCCTTGTCGATGAATTTACCAGCTATGTGGTTTTTATTGCGCAAGATTTGGTGGATTGTGCTGTGATCACTACGGAAACCGAACTGAAAGTTTGGTAGGATGTTATTTGCTTCCACGAAACGATCAATCTTTTCCTTAATGATTTATTCTAAGAGCTTACTCAGACAGCTAAGTAGGTCTGTAGTTTTCGGGCTTGTTCTTCGGTTTGCCGGGTTTCGGGATAGGTATTACTTTTGTTGTTTTCCAACAGTCCGGAAAATAACAGTTCCTAAGACAAGCATTGAAAATGAACGTTAAATAGTTATTTGCAGCAGGTGGAAGTGCTTTAATTAATTTGTTGTTAATATTATCAAGACCAGCAGCCTTTTTTGATTTCGATTTTTTATCAATTCTTTTACGTTCTTCATTTCGCACATCAAAATCATTATCTCTGAACCGCTTAAACCATCTTTTGCATGTTGCTTCCGATAAAGCATGATCACCATAAGCCTAGACAAGCATTCGATGCGACCCTGCAGCACTTTTCTTCAAAGGAATACAAAAAATTGATGCTTTCCGCAAATCATCATTTTCTGGTACAAAATTCGACATTTTTAACAGGATTAAAACAAATAATGTTGTTTGTACAATGACTTGATGCATACTAAATATGTTTGACAGGTGTCATAGCAACCAAATAAAAAAAAATATGGGCTCGTTCACAACAAACGTTCCCTATCGATACATTTGTATCTGGATGCTCACTTCACACCGGTACACCGGTATGTTTTATTAACCAACAGATAACACCTGTACAAATGGTTCGTGACCTTGGCATCTTATGTGATAGGGAGCTCAACTTCTGACCTTTTCCAGGAAGACGAAACACTACTAAATATATAAACACACATCTATCCTGTAACTCTTGAAACATTGTTTGGAAAATGTGTGTATGATTATAATAATTACACGTAAACAGTTGTAACAAAATTAATTTTAAGTCACTGTATCACTTAAAAGTACAAATTAAAATTACGGTTAATAAATACAGTTAAAAAAAAAAAATTCGCCAGTCGGCAGTCGTGTGCTGCTCCGTCTCCAACAATTAGACTAAGTTAGATTAAGTTATAATATGTGTTAAGTAATTTTAAATAGGCCTAGCTAAAATAAACAGAGTTCCTGTTTTTTCTTTGACCTTTTCCAGGAAAATTAAAAATTACAAATATCTAAACACATAAAAAACTGTTTGGATAATGTTAACAAATAACATGTAAACAATTATCATATAACCAATCTATTATAAGTTAACTGTATTACTTATTGTAACTCTTAATTTTCGGTCTAACAAATGCACTAAATAAAAAAAAGAGAATTAAGTCACTTATAAACAGACAACCACGAAAGAAGGTGATTGTTATTTGCGGTCAATATTGGTGTAGTGGTTTTAAGTGCCTATACATCCGCGACTATTTCGACAAGTTTTTGTGCTTGTCGAATTTACATAGAACCAAAGTGAGTTCTACCAAACTGAAGATGTTTGTTGCGGATTGGCAATTAAATGTGCTGAAATGTACTGGAGAAATCTAGTACATTCGCATGTATACCACTTGCGCAGCAGCTGGCACCAACTGGCCGGCAGTCACCACGATGATGTCATAGCGTCGCTTTTCGAATTGGCAGTTATGCCAATTCGTCAGTCTACAATCAACATTCATCGAATCAACACCATCGGTCAATCATTGTCAATCAATACATCAATCAATAAAGCTACCTTCAAGTTCACTTCTGCCTTTTTTGTGGTTCTGTCTCCTACGACAAAGTTTTATTGGTTTACACGCGGAGTACTTAGAGCTATAAACAAACATTTTCTGGTCCTTCGAAACGGATTCAGTGCCTAATTGGATTTTCATCATCGCCGCCCAGTTCGCGGCACATCGACAACTGCCAGTCACCTCGACACAAATCAAGGACGACTGAAATTACTACGGATAACGACTGTGAAACATCCCTTCTTAATGAGGACATCAACATTGATCTAAACAACACATTAGAACCGGTTGACGGTACCGGCGAACCCGGTTTATTAACAGTGAAGAAGGGAACAGTCGATGCAGCTATGGTCAAGAAGAATTCCAAGAATATTGCAGTTGACTTCTCAGCGAAGTGTTCCACTCCCACAAGCCAAGTAAGTCAAATAAAACGACGCTTAAACGCCAGTGCTATCCATGAGTTAGGTTTAAACTTAATATTTGATTCCGACGAATGCCAAAAGGCAAAAGACAAATTCGAATTTTCCGATGTAGTGGACGACAGCCGAGAGAGACCAGGTGCAGTGGTTGCTGGGTTTAATGATAATAATGACAAAGAAGCTTTGGTAGACAACCCGTCCGATGAGTTGCTTAACAGTGCCGAAATTACTCCGATCTTGTTAGAGGGGATTGCATGGCATCTCATTTTACAAGCTAACGACTCAACTTCATGTCTTCTCGACAGTAAGGAAATGAAACAGGCGAAGGAGTCGGCAGCAACTGGACAAAGATCTGATGGATTGGAAACTGAAGAACTGACGACTGTGATTGCCAAGGGTGAAAGCAACGTTAGTGGAGTTGCTCCAGGTTCAGAAGCAGAACGTCTGACTACACACCACCAAGAAGATGCCGCACCGCTACAACCAGTCGAAAGAACAAATCGCCGACCCGATCACCCTATAGTAAAGGGAGAAACCGATCTACCGAAGCTGTGCCCAGTGCAGAAGCGAATGCTGGCAAAGACATCGACGAAGCAACACAACGGCTCCCCCTCGGTCGGCGGAACACCAAAGATCTAGACCGACGACATTCCTCGCTCGGAAGAGATCATACCTTTTTTCACACGGTGCGTAACGGAGCCGACAATGAATCAAACAGTGGTGACGGCGGCGACGGCGACAACATTGACAACGGTTCCCCGACGACATTCCTCGGTCGGCAGAGATCATACACGTGCTCATCACCAACACGAGTCGGAATCCGCTGTTGCCGCAAAACGAAAGCAGGACGACGAACTTTCTACAACGAGAGTTCAAACCAAAGTGCCTTCAACATCAGCTCTCGTACAACAACCGACCACGATTAAGGAACTCATCGCCGCTCAGTTCGCGGCACAGGCCACCATCTCCGGCACTTTCCTCAACATACAGGAAAAGGTTCAACCAAGTCCGACAGCAATCGAGGCAACCAAATGCGCACTCCGCGCCGAATGGGAAGCCTTCTCCAAGCGGCACTACGACATCTGCTACCTGGCGGCACCTGAGGATCAGCAACACGCGTACTTCGCGGATGATTGTTTCGGCGAAACCGAAGATATATACCTCGAGGAAGAGACGAAGCTCCTCGAGGGCCAGTACGCGCTCAAAGCAGCCTCCTCAACCATGGTCAACAGCACCAATCGCCTCCACCCTAGCGAGCTGCCCCCAGTGCAGCTGCCAACGGTCAACATTAAGCCAGCGGGAAAAGAACCGCACCCCAGAACCGTGGGTAAGACCCAGCAGGCCGCCGACCAGAGTGCCGCCTGCCCAAAGCCCAACCTACTCATGGTCCCGATGATCGACCAGCCGAAGCCCCCATAGAAGACGATGCCGCGCACGCATTGTAGGGCACAACATGACATGGCCGTTCCTCGTGGGTTGTGAACTTACAACTCCGACCCAGAGGAACTGGCTACCATCACACGGACTTCAGAGCAAGCAGTGGGCACGGCGTACATAGGATCCGTGTCAGATCCAACGCCAATGCCTTCCACGAATTCGACTGTTCCAGCAACAGTAGCCGGCCCGATGACTAACCAGCCCAGTGTCCCGATGCACAAAACACCACCGACACCCGTAAAGCAACAGGGCGCTTGCACATTCTGCAGGGCCTCACACACCATTTACGCTTGCGAGAGCATCCGATCACTCACACCTGGCCGTCGGAAGTCCTTCGCACACAAAGGAAACCTGTGCACCAACTGCTTGGGTCGCCACCGCCTGCGCGACTGCCACTCCAGCAAGACTTAATTAGTCGAAAGCTACTCTCGGTGTAAGTCTTTGCTTACGACGACTACGGAGGTTGTGGATTTTGCTGAGCCGCCGACAACCCCCCACCCCCCCCCCCCGCGACCAGCGTAGGTTGCGCTGGGAGTGAGATTTCTCTGCTGCAGTGTGGCTGTGGGGTTAGGGTGCGCGCTGCCTCCGGGCCGGGGCCGATGTGTGTAGTGGTTATGTGGGTGCCTAGTGGCTGGGCGGCCTCCTGAGCAGGGGTCCTGGCTTGTGGTGTGGGCAGCTGGGGCTGGATCGGTTGGTTGGTGTGGGCCGACTCTGCCCTTTCCAGGTAGGCTGGTTTGACTTGGTCGGTTGAGACGGTTTCTCCTGGACGTCGATGATGATTGTTCTGGATTCCGTGCGTCGGATGACGCGGTGTGGGCCTGTGTAGGGCGCTTCGAGAGGTTTGCGGATGCTGTCGAGTCGTCTGAAGACATGGGTGCAAGTCTGCAGATCCTTGTGGATGAACGGGTGTCCTGTGGTGTGCCGGGTTGCTGGGACAGGGCGGATGACTTTGAAAAGCCGGCATAGGCTCGCGACGAAGTTGGTTTTGTTTGCCTGTGCCGGTTCCGATGCGACGAATTCTCCGGGGATTCGAATGGTTGTGCCGTAGAGCATTTCGGCTGGGGAGGCTTCGAGATCCTCTTTGTATGCCGTCCTGAGGCCCAGCAAAACTGCGGGCAGACTATCCACCCAGGAATGTGGACAGCATCTTAGGGCGGCTTTGAGAGTTCGGTGGAATCTCTCCACCATTCCGTTGGATTGTGGGTGGTACGGCGTTGTGTGGATCATCTGCGCGCCGATGCATTTGGCGAGCTCTTTGAATAGCTCTGCCTCGAATTGTGGCCCTCTATCTGACGTGATGTGAAGTGGAGTTCCATAGTTACTGACCCAGTGGTCCATGAATGCCTTGGCGATTGTGGATGTTTTGATGTTGGGCAGGGGCACCGCCACGGGCCATCGCGAGAATCTATCGATGATGGTCAGGCAGTACTGCATCCCTTGCATTAGTGGCATCTTGACGAGATCTATGTGGACGTGCTCGAAGCGATTGTCCGGCTCTTTGAATTTTCCCAGGGCCTCCCTGTTGTGACGTCAGCAACAGCAGCAGCAACAACTGCTGGAAAAACAACAAGCAGCAGCCAATAAGAAGGAGAAAGTGCCTCCCATCATAGTCAGTTTTATGGAAGCTAAGGACCTAATTAAATTGGGTAAGTTAACATGTAGAAATTTGAAAAGGAAGAATTTAAATAATAATAAAATAAGTTTTGTATGTGATAGTTTAGATGATTATCATAAAATTAGATCTGCTCTAAGGGAAGCAAGTAGTGAGTACTTCACGTACACACCTAAATCGGAGAAAACTATCTCCATGTTACTTAAAGGAGTTGATCCTTCTTTTCCTCGGAAGAACTCCTCTCAGAACTACAAACTGTCGAAAATGACAGTTTAAAATTCATTGATGTGAAGCCATTCTCCACTTCTCTCTCCCGAAGTCGCAACCGCAAGTTGCCGTTCTTCATTGTCTCCCTAAGTCCCAACAGCAAAGTCGATGCACTTAGGAATATTAAAGTTATTTTCCACCAAACAATAATTTGGGAAAAAATACGGAAGGCTGACCGTGTGTTGCAGTGCATGCGGTGCCAACGATTCGGCCACGTTGCATCTAACTGTTGTATGGAATTTAGATGTGTAAAGTGCCAAAGCAATCATACCGTAGGAGAATGCCCCTTAGGTAAAGAACAGGTTCAGGATAGAAGCAAACTATCTTGCGTCCTGTGCAAAAATACAGGTCACCCGGCCAACTTTAGAGGTTGTCCGAAATTCCAACAACTAAAAGCCAAGTTGGAATTTAAAAAAAAACAACTTGAAGAAGAGAAACGAATGAAGGTTCGTTCTTATAATAACTTCGTTGCACCTAGTGTATCATTCGCTCAAATTGCCGGTAGTCCATTAAACTCAAACTTCGCGGCACAGGGAAGTAATATCACAAAACCTTCCGCACCTAGCATATCATTTTCTCAAATGGCTAGTAATCCAATTAATACAACCGCGGCGGAACTTTCACGCAACGTCATAAAGGCGCCCGCTCCAGAGGCAAATTCAGATATAAGAGCAATCCTGTTAGCCATACAAGGACAGATTGCTGGATTTGAAAAAAAAACTGACTGAACAAGCGGCCCGAATAGATATTATTTGTTCGTCCTTGTTCTCAGACAACCCAACATACCACAATGAACTATCCAACTAATTTAACACTAAAAATTATTGCTGTGAATGTGAATTCACTAATCCACGTGGCAAGAAGGGATAATCTAGGTAACCTGCTTGAAGCCGAATGCCCCGATGTGCTTCTAGCTAGCGAAACCAAGCTAAACCAGAGGCACAAATTGGGCTACAAAAACTATAAAGTCATTAGACGAGATCGTCCACACGCCACACAAGGGGGTGGAGTTGCTATCTTAATTAAGAAAGGCCTTCACCACAAGGTCGTTTACAGCACAGCTGTACACAAATTTCAGCTGCTGGAAGCTTGCATTATAGATATACCTTTGAAAAGTCAAATACGTGGTATCCGTGTATGCACCTGAAGCTCCTCAGTGTTCGCAATTTACCAGCGAAATGGATACCATTTTTCGTAATCTTAAGTTAGATTCGGAAAACAATTATTTTGTTCTGGCGGGACATTTCAACTCCAAACACAGTGCTTGGGGTGATATCACGCCGAACACAAGAGGCAATGCACTGTTCAACTGGTGGCAAACAAATGCAACAGAATATAAACTAGAATTGTACGCTACAAGTACACCATCTTATCCAAGAGGAAACTCCTTTTTGGACTTACTTATGATTGACGACAGACTACAATTATTAGGCACGGACCTAAATACTCGAAATTGCCTTCGCACAGTCGGGTATGATAGTGACCATTACGGCCTCGGCGCCGTTTTACATGTTCCAAACGAACATGCAATACTTGAGCAGTACGACCAGATACATTCGTTCGTTTTCCGAAAAGCACACTGGTCGCGCTTTGATCGCATAATAAAAAGAGAACTATGCTCTAATGGCATAGACCCTCCAACTGATAGAAACCTTCGAAATGAGGAAATAGATCATTATCTCTCAACGATGGACAACATTGTCATCAAAACAATGCACCGTTCCATTCCAAAAGCGGCGCACATGGAGGAGAATTTTAATAGATATAGAAACTCAACTATTGACGTCCTCTATAGACAAAAAAGCGCTCTGCTCTCCCAGCTCAAACTGCTCTACAGACAGTTCAGCGATCCTTATAGCCAAGAAATAAAGACAATTGAGTCATTGATTAAAAACGTTCAAAAGCTGATCCGTGACAACTACAGATCAGTAATTAATGAAGAATGGAAACGTAAAATTCTCTCCATTAAAACCAGTGGTGGGAATATGTTTCCGCAAATAAATAAAGTATTTAGAAGAATAGATCATAATGACATTCCCTGCCTTCGAGTCCCGAGGACTCCCGAGAATTGTCAAATATTGCTGAACGCAGGACTCACCCCGGAACACATCAACTCCAACGAAGAACTAATACTCGTAGTAGTCGAGGATCCGCAAGAGAAAGCGAACTCCATTGGCGCCTGTTTCGAGGCAGTACACAAAGTGAATGAATCCATTCATTCTAACCTCGATATCGAAAACAGAGCTATCCAAAACCATATTTCGCTAGACAATTAACGGCAAAGTTGGCATTCCAGTAGTATGGTTATAGCGGTTCTGGCTCAATGTCTGCCCCAAAGCTCTGAAAGCTGTATGTCAAGGTTGAGATATGATTGGTGGGTGGTGAGTGGTGTTAGTGGGTGTGATTCATGGTTGGCTGGGGGGTTGTGGGTTCTTATCTGAGGTGGTAATAGTAGTATTTTATGTATTTCTTATCAGTAGTGGTATTAATTGGGTATAGTTTGTAGTATTCTTATCGCAGTAGTTGTTTGTTTTGGTTGCTCTTATCAGTAGTAGTAGTAGTAATTGGGTATAGTTTGTAGTATGTTTTGATGGTATTGTTTTTTGGTGAGTATCGGGGCTTTTTGATAATGGATTTGTGGTTAGGTGGTATCAGGGCTTTTTGTTATGGGGTTTGTGTTTTTGATGGTGTGGCGATTCCGCCGGATCCCACGGCTCGCCTTCCTGAAAAAACCCCCATAACCATAACCCGGGTCTGCACCAGCTTTCGCTAATGCAATTCGCATTAGCATCTTAGATGCTTCACGCATCAAACGGACCCAATTATTATAACCCTAAAATCCCTATAAAGAAAACTTACCTTCATGCATCCCTTCGCATACAATTTTTCATAAGATTTCTTTGTTTGCTTATTTGGTATTCTGAACCAATTCGGTACCAGACAAATACCATAAATATCGCGCCGTCTATTTTCCCAGCCGCGCCATATACCTTTTCATATACATAGCCTGGCAACCTTTTTTGTTTGTCTTACCAACAAACAACCCAAGCAGCTGCATATAATTAGCGCAATAGACGCTGAAACCAAATTCTCCAGCATTTTCTAATGCAAATATGAACCCGGTTTCTATTGCAGCCAGAGATGCCATAAACATCCATATTGCTTTTAGCACCTTTTTCTCCTAACGTCGAAAATAGCGACGAGGCATCGTATAAACATGACCCTCATTAAAGAGCGAACCATTTGGTCGCCTTTTCTTTTGTCTTTGCCGCCTGCCTGTTTCGCTGTTCCACTGCATGTGTGAATAGCATTGATCTCAACGATCCCACACATACCACCATGACCTGTATTACAAGATCTGGTTTCCTATACCACCAAGAGAGACTTTACGTTTCCCTGGTGGTAGGTAAAAAACGATATCCTTATTGGTGAGGATATCGTTTGAGTCTTATTCCATCCTCCGACCACGCTGGTCGCACGGTGAAACTCCCGCTCTCCGCGCCACCAGCGGAGAAGCGTAAACAGTAACACGCGAATATATACCCGGAGTCGTGTGTGTTTTATTTTTCAACTCTAGGAAGTTTTATTTATTTTTTTCCACGTAAATTTATCCGTGAATCTAAGAAATAACGTTAATTTATTGATCCCAAATTGTTAATTATTGAAAACATATAGTGCGGCAAAAAAAAAATAAAAAATCGGTATACAATAGTCTCTTTGGTGAAAACAAATAAATCATACAAAAATGTAAAAGACAAACAATAAATAATTTATAAATTTTAAATAAAAACAAACTTTGTGCAACAAATCCATAGCCGTGTGTTTTGCTTTCGTTGATGTTTCCACTGCTTCCTCGTAATCGTTTAGTGTTCGGCGGCATTATTAATGATGAAGGAGGAGGAAGTAGAACGGAGTACCCATGCAGGTACATTACTTCCTCCCCACAATGGTATTGTTTTTATAGGTGGGGGTGGATGTTTTTGCTAATGGATTTGTGTTTAGGTGGTGGATGTTTTTGCTGACACCACTCGAATATCCTTGACGTAAGATCATATAGAGGAGCAGATTGCGACTCCGATCATCTTCTAGTGATTGGCAAAATCAGGAGTCGCCTCGCAGCAAGCCCACATGGGCAGTCACGGGAGACAAGCAAAAAGTTCGACACTGATAAACTGAAAGACCTACGCAAAAGGGCTGAATATCAAGACGAACTAACGAATAGATTTAGCATCCTAGAGAAAGGGAGCAGTGAGGAAGAGGAAGCCAATACTGTGGACACTAAATGGACAACGATCAGAGACACAATCAAACAAACAGCACAAAAGGTATTAGGATTTAAGAAAACAATTAAGTTCAAATCTTGGTTTGACGATGAGTGCAGGGCGAAGATCGAAGAACGTAAACGACTCAGAGTGATCCACCTAGAAAGATATGATGAAGTCAACGCAGAAAGATACGCGACAATCCGGAAAGAGACAATGAGACTCTTCAAACGCAAAAAAACCCGAATGGGAGAATACTCGGATCGAATCCTAGAAATCCTAGAAAATGTCAGAGCAAAGAACATCAGAGGTATGTATGCCGGCATAAACTCAATTAGAAATGGCCACCGAGGGAGAGCCAAAATAATTCGAGCCACGAACGGCTTTCTGGTCACAGAAACAAACAAGATCGTGACAAGATGGAAGCAGTACTTTGAAAACCTGCTCAATGTGCGCACCCATCAACCACAAATAAACGTACCAGAAGTACATACAGCCGAGCCTCAGATCCCAGAGCCCTCTTTCAACGAAATTGTAGGCACAATATATCTATTGAAAAACAACAACGCTCCAGAGTTGACTGCATACCGGCAGAGCTTGTGTTGAATGTCCGCCGCCGTGCTTCCTCTTTCGAGGGAAGAGCGGGGACCTTTTATTTTAAATCTTAATTAAAACGCAGGAATTAATTAAGTTATCTTCTCTCAGAATTTTTCTGTTTATTCTTTTCTTCTTATTTCTCTATTGGTTCTGAACTAATAACTTCTTCTCTATTGTAATAACTTCTATCTTTATCTTTTTCTGAACTCCTGACTTCTGACTTGTTTCTCTGACTTCCAAATTTCAACTGATTTTTTCTTTTTAATTTTCTCTGTGACTTTTCACATGAATAAAATTTGGACGAAAATCAAAGTTACTATGTTTTGAATGAATAAAAAGGTGCAGGTTGTTAAATGTGCTGTAACTGGCAATATTGTGAATGTTTATGAATGGTATGTATTAAGTGAGAATGTAATATATGTTAAGTGAAGTTTTTAAGGATGTGTAAGGATATTCAGTGTTAAATTTAATAAAGGGTAGTATTCTGGAATACAACACTTGTGAAGCATGGAGGAGAGGCAACCGCTCGAATAATCGGTGGCGTTTCTAGCAGATACACACGACCAATAGTGAAGAACAGCACCACAAAAAAAGCACATCCATTAAAGCCGTATACCATAGCAATAATATACCATTTTCCACATCAGTCGAATGTACTTGAGTTTAGAAAACGTATTCGCACACGCGGCAGTGGCCTGATGCGTTGAGCTTTGGTTCCATCTTTTCGTGATTCTAGCCGTGATAGCGTCGGTTCGAATCACATGCTCTTCACTATCGTCGCAAAACGCTATAGATCCACCAATTCATCAAAACAATATGGGATAAGGAAGTCATTCCGGAATAATGGAAAGCCTCAATAGTCGTTCCCATTTTCAAAAAAGGCGACAGATCTGACTGCGAAAACTACAGAGGAATATCATTGCTCCCAACCACATACAAAATACTAACAAATGTCATACTGGCGAGAATCACACCGTACGCAGAAGAAATACTGGGAGACTTCCAGTGCGGATTCCGTAGGAACCGGTCAACGAACTACCAAATGTTCACCGTAAGGCGGAAAACGGAGAGACCGGTCACCAACTGTTTGTTGACTTCAAAAAAGCCTACGACTCAGTCGCAAGGCAAAGACTCTACCATATTGTAGTTGAGCTGGGAATCCCGAAAAAATATGCCGCCCTCATTCAAATTTGCTTGAACGAAAATAAAGAGCGAGTTAGAATAGAAAACCACCTCTCAGAACCAATTGAAATCCGCGACGGACTAAAACAAGGGGATGGCCTCTCACCATGCCTTCTTAACCTTGTGCTCGAGTATGTTATCAGAAAGGTACAAGACGACAACATGGCCGGATTATCCCTGAACAGGGTCACACAAGTGCTCGCATATGCGGATGATATCGCCCTTTTGGGCGGTAATCTAGAAACTGTAAGTAAAATCAGTGAAATCATCATGCAAGCGGCAGAAGAGGTGGGCCTAGAAATAAATGAAGACAAAACAAAATACATGCTTACGGCGAGAGCAGGTGGACATCAGGGAACAAATATAAACGTCAGAGGCAAGATATTTGAAAAAGTTAAAGAATTTAAATATCTGGGAACGACACTGACGGCCAGTAACGAAATTTCGAAGGAAATTAACAAAAGACTACACTCCGGCAACGCTAGTTGGCACGCAGTCAGTAAACTGCTGAAACCTAAACTGCAATCACGGAACATAAAGCTCTTTGTCTATAGAACCATAATCATGCCGGTTGCTCTATACGGATGCAAAACATCGGCTCTCACAAAGTGGGAAGAAAACAAATTCCGCGTATTCGAGAATAAAGTTTTAAGGGGTATCTTTGGAGGTAAATACGACGAGCAGGCAGGACAATGGAGGAAACTCCACAACCACGAATCGGAAGAGCTATACCGCAATCAATAGTGAGACTAATCAAGTCACGAAGATTAAGATGGGCCGTACATGTGGCGCGAATGGGCGATGATATGACCGTACGTAGAATTCTTGGCGGTAGACCAACCGGAAACAAACCGGCAGGACGGCTGCGACGGAGATGGGAGGACAATGTTAGGTTTGACGTTGAGGAGATCGTATCGGATGGTCAAACGTGGAAGGAGATGCCCAGGACAGGGAACGATGGCGGAGTCGAGTCGGTGAGGTCACGAACCTCCGGGTTTCTACAGGCCAATAAATAGTAAATTTAAAAAATAGGCGGGTGTTGGGCGAGGGCATGGACGCGAGGTCCGTAACAGTACCCCCCCCCCCCCCCCCAAATTGTGGCAGATTCGTTCTTAGAAGAGGAATGAGGCTGGATTACGCAAATCAAAGATGAGTTGGACTCTGTGGGACTCTGCACCATCATTTACCACAGTGAAATTTTGGGCAAGTGAATTTAAACGTGCCAGTGAGAGCTTGGGAGGCGATGAACGTTTGAGACGTCCAAAAACTACAACAACTGACGATAACAAAGTTCACCAAATGGTGCTAGACGACCGCCGAATTAAAGTGTGAGAGACAGCAGAGGCTATGAAAATGTCCAAAGAACATGTTTCATCATCATCACCGGCACTACAACCGGGAACCGGTCTTGGCCTTATTTAGCAAGTCCTGAGGCTTGTTAAATTTTCTACAATGATTTGTTTTTTTTTTCAAGGGCAAGGTCATTAGTCTTGCGCCAGAGACGGGGAATCGAACCCCGGTATCCCGCGTGATAGGTGGGGATACTCACCACTATACTATCGAGGAGCCCAAAGAACGTGTTTGTGACATATTAAATCAAGATTAAAGGATAAGAAAGCTGTCCACGCGTTGGGTGCCGCGTTTGCTCACGTTAGACCAAAAACGTGTTTGAATGAACATTTCCAACGCTCTGTTGGCGCACGTGTTGCGCCGATTAATTATTGTCGATGAAACTTGGATACACCATTATACGCCCGAAACAAAAATGCAGTCAAAACAGTGGACTGCAAAGGGGGAATCGGCTCCAAAAAAAAAAAACAAAAACTGTTGACCATCCGCCTTACTCACCAGATCTAGCCCCAAGCGATTTCCTTTTGTTCCCTTATCTAAAAATTGTGCTCGGAGGACAGAGATTTTCGTCAATTGAGGAGTTAATCACCTTCGTGAACAGTTATTTTGCAGAGAAAAACGCCGAGTACTATTTGGACGGGTTAGAGAGATGGGAGTATCGTTGGGAGAAGTGTGTAGAGTTACAAGGAGACTATGTAGAAAAATAAAAACAAAATTTAAGAAAAAACGTCTTGTATCTTTGTTAGGTCGGAAACTTTTCCGCCCACCGTCGTAATGTTGTGATGGACTCTGCACCGGCTTTGGAGCGTTACCTTCCATGGTTTGTTGTGGTTTATCCGCTCTTGGCATCCTCTGTTCATAGTAGGGTTTCAGTCTGTCGTTGTACACCACCGCGTTTCTTCTTCCCACCTAAAATTCTACTTAAAATGTCTACTTCCGAAGGTTTGGTGGTGAATGTACCACCAATGCATCTTCTTCTCTAACTTTCTTCGGCTTGCGGGGTGTTATCTTGGTGTTGGGGTAACTGGGGCCCGACAAGTTTTCGCAGCCCTTCCCCAGTGTGGGTAGGATTTCCGGTTATATTACTACCGACCGCCGTCTGAACTTCCTTGAATCCCCGTGCCGGTTCCCGATCGGCTGCCTTATGTCCTGACATCCTATTCCTGTCTTTTGTAAACTTTATGGAAAAGCTTACCAGATTTTTTCTTGTTCGGGGAAATTCCAAACAGTTTCCCGGTCCATTAACCTTACAATTTCTAGACGGGAAGTCGTTCATCAACAACCCATTTGCAGACAACTCCGACAGGGAGACTACTACCTGAAAACTATAAGGGATTTCCTGGGATAATCTGAATGTCCCTTTGCAGCAGCCTCTAGACTTGCCCTTACAAAAAAGCATTTGAGGGTAGTTGTGCTTTTTGTATCCAATATAGTTCCCTGGCGGAGTGCCTTCGGCTTAATAAGGCTTATCTTCGCACCTGTGTCCACTATTAGACGTGTAGTGTTTCTACGACAGATGTCTGAAGGGAGCTGGATAACAGGAACTGTCGTTGGCGGAAGTTGGGAATCAGTTTTATTGTTTGGTGTTTTTAGTTCGGTTGGGTTGGGGAACTCCGACCCGACTTGTGGGAGTTTTCCGACTTCTCCCACATTGATCTTTGTCGACACACTGCCGCCGTGTGGTTGTCTCGTCTGTAGAATGTGCACCATTGACCATTTCTCTGTCGCCGATGTCCCTGCTTTGGAGTCTCTGAAGCGTCCGTAGCGGTTGAGTTTGATTGGCTACGGTTCGACTCGGGTCGACGGCAATGTACTTGGTGCTGACGTTGTTTCACTTTTCGAGTTTCAGAATGTTCAGTACTACTGGAACTAGTACTGCTCTTGGCCCACTCCTGCTGGCCGCCTATGGTCCTTTAAATTTTGTCTCGCTTGGACCGTCTGCCATTCAGTGTTGCCCGTGCAGGTCGGTAGGGTGTGCTCGCGGAGTACAGGCTTAACCACTTTGAGTGCATCTTCTGTTGACTTTTAGGCTTGTACCCACATTGCATTGTAATGACACTCGTCCCACGTGTGACCCTTTCGGCCACAAAACTCACAACAACATCGAATGCTGTACACTCTTCGATTCGATGTTGTTGCTTTTCTTGAGGTAGATGGTCGCTCTTGCCCTTGGTTTGAGGTATTCACGGGTACCCTCTGTTGGTTCTGCGACCTTGGACGCGGATACTTGGGATTATCTACATGCGTTTGTGGCTTTTGTGCACGACAGTCCTGGGCATCGTGCACAAAATTTGTTTTAATTTAGGTTTTATTTGGACTACTTGTAAATATTACGGATTTAATATTCCAATTTTTAATGTTTGTTCACACAACGACTTTCCTATTCGACACGACTATATTTCTTTTCTATTGCACACGAATCTCGCACAACTCACAACTCACGTTAACTCGAATTTGTTTGTTTCTCGAATCGCCGATACCAACTCGATGGGCTTCTCTAAAGGTCTCTTCTCTGGACGGATGCTCTAAGTAGACTTTCCCGTTCGACGGTATTCTCTAGACTAATTGTCTCTATCCTTAAAAATCCCATTCGAATTACTTATCCCCGCATCTGCAAAAGAAAATTTCCCCATCCAATCTGCTAACAGCCTTTCCCAATGTATCTGTTAACAGCATAAAATTTCCCTTTGCATCTCACAAGGTGAATTTCCCATAGGAGCTGAAAAGGAGAAATCTTCCTCATGATCATTATCATCATCATTCGCTGCTGGTGGTCGGAATCTTGTCTCTTTTGTTTAAGGATCGGATGCCACCGCTTATTCTCCGATCTTTCCGTGGTTTATTTGTACTACACATCTGGCATGCGGACAAAGGATCGCATGCACTTCGGATGGGTACACGGACTATGGGATGTAAGGCTTTGTTGGCTTTCCATTCATAAACATCTATCAGGGATAGTGTTAAGAGTTTATGATTGTTCGACTGCTAATCAGCGGCGCAACAAATCGTTTTATTTGCGCAAGTGTGCCTTAGCATTAGGTCATGACAGGGATTTAGGTGCTAATTGCATTTAGCTACCAGAGTATGCATCCGTTGTTCGGTTTATTTACCGACAATAGTATTTCTTTGGAAACATCGCGTTGATGTTTAGGATGGGTGATCGATTTACATGCGACGCTTTCCTGCATTAGCGCATTGCTTAGATGCGATGCTTTGCTGCCCTTTTGAAATCGTTCTTGCATGCGATGTATGGATGCGTTGAACTCGATATTGGAAGCTTTTGAACGTTAAGTTCCTTGCTTTCTGATATCGGGTTCAACGTCGTTGCAATGTCATATAACGTTTGTTACAGGTATGGTTCTGACTACTGGGGCACGTGTCTGTGGGCACGTGTGCTGCGAAAGGTGAGTAGAGTTCCTTGGCGGAAAGGATACCTCAACCTGTAAGGAGTTGTATGGTTCGTAGAACCACTACAATATGTGCTTACTCTCGTTGGTATTTTCCTACTATACCATCCACTGTTGCTCCTCATCTCATTTTGGTTTTTTTATCTGTTTGAATCAGTCTGGCAAAAATCCTATCTAGTGGGTCTTTTTCCGATTCTAATATCAGGTATTGGTCATCCCTAATCCCTTCCATCAGTACCGACTTCGGCAATCACTCGATCTGGATGGCGAATGCTGCGCTATTGTCACGACCGTACGTACGGATTGCTGCTTCATTGGAATCCGTTACCGCTTGAGTAATTCTGAATGTAAAATCTGCTACATCCTCTTCGCGGGATTGTCGCATATGAGAGAGTTTCGAATGAAACTGCTCATAAAAAGCGTGTGGTAGTAGCGCATTTCGGAGTTGTTGTTCGTACTGCTTGAAAGTTGCTGGGAGGTTTTCCTTGAAAATGCGGCGAGCTTTCCCAGTTAACCGCATGGGTAGCTACCACAGAACATTTCTTTCCTCCGCTGCGAACAAACAACTTAAAGTTCTGTTACAAGTTTCAAGTTATGCAATTCCATCGTTGCATTAGGACCTTAGTGTCCACTAAACACTGCCACGTTGTGCTGGACTAGGTCCCAAGTCTTTTCCGCACCCCACATAGTGGCGATGGGTTCCTCCGTCACGCGTTCCACGGAATTCCTCCTCGATTGGCTTCTAGTTTACATCGCAGGTTATTAAAATGGCGCGTTTATTTATTTCTCTTATGGAACTACCTCGATTTATCTAACCGTGGTTTGCTATGATCTGGTAGCGGACCAAAACACGATTACCATAAAGAAGAGGCGACCAGTGATGAGAGACAAGACCCAATGTAGATAAAAGAAGAAGGGAGACAAAGAGAAGAGAAGACAAAAACCGGAAAATAGATACAAGAAACAATGGAAAATATTTTATGATTTTTAAACCCGACGTTGTTTCTTTCCTTCCTTCTACCTCCCTCCTGTAAACTGAAAAAGAAAAGCAAGAAAATATACATATATATATTTTTTCTTCTTTTATTTATATTTTGTTATACGGCTTAATATTTCAGTTATCCTAGCCGCTAGTTCCGCTGGTCGGCGTAGATGCTTTAGAGCGTCGGGGCTCTCCCCATCACTGGGTTTGTATCTCCGACGGATTAGATACTTCACCTGAGATGGTGGTCACCGGCTGCGCCAAAATTGTTATAGTATAATTTAACAGTTTGAATAGTAATGGAAATGGTACACGTAACGGACCGATAACGTAAGTCAAGTTTACTGCTAATTCTAAATTATTTAATATTGATAATTATGGTGACGACTTACATGCAACCGTAGTAAGACCTCTTCGTCGGTCGACGTTGCTCCTGGTATTCAGGATGCAGGGGGCGTTGGGTTCTTGAGTCCCCCTGGTTTGTTTGGCTTGCGGGTCGTCGTTTTCTTTTTGATTTTTGTGGATTGATTTGTCACTCGCGGGTTCACGTGTCTTTGTCACGAGTACGCGTATTCCAATTCAGGTTGTCGGTGCGAATTATTTGTGCGACTGGCTAGGCGAATTGTTTTGTTTTTTCTCAACTCACTTTTTTTTGTTTTCGCCGTTGACGTTTTTATTATTTTATTCGGCGCCAACGCCTTTATTTTTTATTTTCCTTGCCAAGTAGAATTTGCATAAAGTAGTTTATGCAAATTAGCTACTTGACGATATTTCTTATTTACAGGTAGAGAGGGGAACTACGTGGAGTGGCGGGTGTTGGGCGGGGGTATGGACGCGAGGTCCGTGACAAGTTATACCACTCATTTCTTTCTCCAATTGATATAACGGACGTGTATCGGTATATGTATAATCGAGTTTATTTGAGATAGGTTGAACATTGAAGGGTGTATTATTGTTCGTCAGGATTCGGGCTGCTTCACCTTTTATTTTGCTCTCAACTATTCCTAGAGCTAATCCGTATTTCGTGGTTCCAAAGAAATTTTTTATTGTGTCCATTTGTTGTACAACTTTCTTTCTCCATACTCTATAATCTTGTGTATTTCTTTCGAAGTTTGGTAGCAATTTAATCGTATCTTTCTAATACCATCGAGTGTAACCCGATCGCACTTGCACACCGCGAGATACAGATACATAAAGCCATCTATTGGAAAAATAATTGATTTCTTTTTACTACAACTTACTGTTGTGAATGTTCTAGCGGTGGCCATTTGAATGAGGTTGATTTCCATACTTAAATAGAACATGTATACTGCACCTGGAATAAATTTCAGCCCGATATCTCAATTAATTTGTGTATAAGATGTGATTGCTCCGTTAATGCTCTGGTATACTGTGCTGGTGATTTTTTCGATTTTCTTTCTATGCTGCATTTTGCAATGCGATTATGTATCGCTATATGGGATTTTAAATGTTCCATGGTAATGGCTCTTCTCTGACACCAGGTTGGATCAGAGCAATGAGAAGGCCTTACCAAAGCAACGGGGCTCTGGTATGTTGGACTTTTTGACACCGAATACTCGAGGGAACAAAAAAGGTTGAAAACAGTAAACATAAGTATAAAAGACCTGGTAGGTGTGATGACCACCATCAGGGAAGAACTCACCACGAAAACACTGACTTGGCAAAGAGAAGACGTAGGGAAAACGGAAATATGCCTCGGCAGTGGAATGTCGGAAATATTCAGCTGATCGAGGTTGTTGAATATGAATGCTGTTTTGCCCTGAACACCTTCCGGAGGGATTGTTATCTTTTCCCACAAGTAGTGTATCCATGTTGATTGCCGTTGCAATGGACTTAACTCGTGACATAGCCCTTGGTGTTTGCTGTGCTGGTGTGGTAACAATGTTCCCAGTTACGGAATTGCTGCGATAAAGCGAAACTGGTAGCGCTCGTTGAGCTTCTTGGCCTGTTAATAGTTGAGGTAAGGATCAAGGAACGATATTTGGTTGAACTTTTGTGGGGGGATCTTGTTCTAGGTAACCACATTCGACGTATTGAATCAGTAGAGGTGGAAAGTCATTCAAATGTGGCATTGACCTGATGAATTCACAGTATTTATTATATTGTGACGCATATGACAATCAGTACTAGAATATTCTAGAAAGTCCGAAACAAAGTACTAGAATATTCTATAAAGTACTGGGAAACTGGAGACTATGAACAATAGAACATTCAAGGCTATGGAACGGACGGAAACGAAACACCGAAAAAGAATGTGAGGAAACGGTATAAATACGTCGCACACAGATCATGGAGACAAGTAATAAGTGATAAGTAAGCAGAGTAAGCAAGCGATAAGAAGCGATAAGTCAAGAAATCGTTGTGTACGGTAAAAGTAACGGTTGTTATTAACGGACTAATAAAGTGTTATATTAATTCAAAATCGACTTAACGGCTCTTATTTATTAAAAATAATTAATCCAGGGAACCCTAAGCTCGCTACAATTTGTTCGGAGCCGGGTTTTAAATCTATCTAAAGCCGTTATACCAAAGTAGTACATTTCCGAGCTCTCTTAGAGCGTCTAATACACAACGTAATGCGAGTCTTAATGTAAAGAACGTTGGTACTAGGTTGCGTTCGATGATACAACCGAATAGTTGGGCACTTGTTCGTAGTTCCTTTTCAAGATACTGAGAAAAGAAACGGTACTTCTCAAATAGATTATGTAGCATACATTGGTAAATTTCCTGTTCCCGACGGATATTTGATTCCTTAAAGCGTTGTAACATCTATAATACATCGGATGTAGTGGGTGGTTGTAAATCCGTTTGCTTCGTCCTCAACCTCTTTGGAGAGCGGTAATGCCAAGTCACCAAACATTCCTTGATTTGTATTTGGAGCTTGCGGAATACTTCCCATCTTGTTCACATTTAGCGGTGCTTGGAAATTAGTCTAGACGGTGGTGCTGGCGTTGATACGAGGTTGCCCAACATATTTCCAAAGTTGAACGTATCATTTAGGCCGCCCAAATTTAAGGCGGCAATATTTGTGTTTAGGTTTTATAGGGTATCGGCAGATGGACGAAATACTTGCTGGGCATTTATATTTGCATTGAATGGAGCTTGTTCAATGCCACACCCGGCGGGGGTTGTTGCTGCTGGCGAGTTTTGTTTGCAATCAAATTACAATTGGATGTCATTTGAATGATAAGATCACAGAGATCTTGCGATACATTATCTGTACAGGCTTGCAAGCAAATTAGCATCGTAGATAAGGTTTCATGTGGTAATTGGGCAGCTTTTGGTATTTGGTCATCGGGCACTTTGGCACCAATAATCTGCGGACAGAGTCACTGGAGGAATTTTATAATTGCTTGTACGAACTGCTCACCATGATCACGGATTTTATCACTTAGCCACTTCTCTAGTTTGAGGTATCCCCGTTGAGAAGCCAGGCACGCCAAGTCGATTACAAATATAAATTTGAGAGAGCTTTGAGATCTTGTGCAACATCGAGAATGCGTGATAATATAAATTGTTCATTTTCGCCAGGTATATAATATTGTAACACATCATAATCATCATCCGCACTACAACCGGGATCCGGTCTTGGTGTTATGTAGCAATCCGGCCCTTATCCGAGACTTGTTAAATTGTCCATAATAATGTGTTATTCCAGGGAAGGTTGTGGGTATTTAACGTTCTGGTTCGTCTTTGGGTCTTTGAATAATGTGCCGCACGGACACAGATTCGCTAAATTATCCGAACGTTGTTCTAGTGAAACGCCAGCTGTCTGTTATCTCTCAACTAGTGTCTATGGTGCTCACTTTGCCAACGAAAAGAAACGAGGATCACTTAGTGTTACAAATTTATTTCAATAACGTAGGAATTCAGTTCCGAGGTAATACAATTTTATTTTTCACATTAATTGTTAAAGCACTCAATAATACATCTAATTTTGATACCATTTATTTCATAAATTAAAAGTTCGATCACTAAATAAAAGGTTTAATTTCGATACACCAAAAATAAAGACACAAATCCTAAGTTGGTGCCACTTAAAGTTCCTTTTTCGGAGGACACACATTTATTTTATAAATTAAAAGTTCGAGCAATTTATTTCATAAATCAATAGTTCGATCACTACATAAAAGATTTAATTTTGATACACCACATATAAAGACACAATTCATAAATTGGCTCCCGACACCGATCTACAGCATTGAAATTCACACTCCAAAGGTTGACAACATACTCCTTCTTTTTTTTTGTTTATTTAACGTGGAGGCCCGACTTGCCGCCACGGA
This sequence comes from Microdon myrmicae, assembly GCA_963931805.1. Lineage (NCBI taxonomy): Eukaryota > Metazoa > Arthropoda > Insecta > Diptera > Syrphidae > Microdon > Microdon myrmicae. Next base: position 7,226,180 of record OZ007500.1, on the reverse strand, counting down.
ATCCAGAACACGATTAACATTTGCCACCGAAGCGACAGAACACCAAAATTCCATCCATCGCTTCGATGACCATATAAGGTAAGATTCTCTTTAGCATTTGGTCCAACAAGAAAGGGGTGAAACACACACACGATGATCGTCTCTGCAGCTCATGCAGTGTGTGTGTCTACAAGCATGCGGGCCGTGGATCGATCAAATCTACAAGGTTGCAGCTGGTGCAAGTATCTCGACATACGGGTTTAAATGTTTGCACGATCAGCGACTGTATAAAGTATTAATGCTGATCGTGCACATGTTGGTGGCATCTCCACGTAGTCGAATTCTCGATGGTAATTTTTCCATTTTGAGAACTCGACTTGCTTGGGCGATCAGGCATATACCTTCATGTATTTGTCGGTCGGATGACCGATGTATGTAGGGGTGGATACAAAAGGAAAAGCTAAAACATTTCCTGCATGTGTGCGGCTGGCGCGTAGGGGTATATCTGGTTGATATAGTTCGGGCAATGTTGGTTGCTAGATGATGCAACCAAATTGCCTTTATGTGTGGAAGATACCTGTTACATGACGGAAATCGAACCGAGACATGTTCAATGGATTGTTTCGGTTCATGTTGGTTGCGTGGTGATGCAACCAAATTGCCCATGGTGAACATGCCTGTTTGGTGCTGATGGATTTAGAATCAGCAAATATTGTGATTTTATGCGTTTTAAGGCTTAATGGTTTAACTATAAACAGGTGAGTACTTGCTTTCCAGGTTTGTATGCCTTAGGTGGGAGTTCTTACATGGGGTATTGAGAAGATGATTAGTGGCGTTCACGGGAACCGCCACAGGGTTATTAGCCTTGCGCCAAATATTGTAAAACAGCGTGCATGATAATTAGTCGAAGATGCATCATGAACGTGTTTGAATTCCATACATGATGCATGATCACACCAGTGTTAGGATGATTGACTATGAATGTTGCAATTAAAGAAATAAATACTTCCTGTCTGAAGCCCGTTATTTGAGTAGGGATTTGTAGTAGAGCTAACATTAAGATACCTGGGAAATGTTGAGCAGCGAATTTAAATATTTCAGCAACTTGTGTGTAAGGACCATTTTCAACGAGGTAGAGTAGAACTTCTACCAAATAAAATGATTTTCATTGAGTGATTCCTTTCTTGTCCATTTCTGGCGGAGTTCTTTAGTAGTTCTACAGGCACCGCCATAAATATGTAATCGGCAAATGAGAATAGATCTCTGTTCCTTAGCATAACCGATATAATTGAAAATGTCCTTCGATATTCTGCCAATGTCAATATATGCATTTTCATTTTTGCAACATTTTTTTATTTTCTTTTTATATTCTTAGTTTCTAAATTACATGCTAGACAAAAAACGCTTAAATTCTAGGTTAATTATCTTATATTATAACTTACTGGTCCTACGCAGACGCTCTAAGATAAACATTAAATGACTATTGTATAATTTGCCTTTCGGCGACAGAACTTTGTTTGTGGCTATATTTATGACTATTTATATGACAAAGAAAAATTATGAAAACTTTGTCGAATTTTTTTTTTGTTTTTTCTTAAAATTCGGAGAAAGTACCGCTCCGTGTTGCAAGCCGTTCTTGATATTATACGTTTTATTAGAGGTCGCATTACCACTTTTGACCACGAACCTCCTTCAACATATCGTAAAGTACATATAGTAAAGGCTTATGTATGCCATGTCTGACCAGTTTGTAATATAACCCTTCGATCCAGACGGTATCAAAGGCTTTTTCCTAATCGATCAGACAGGCACCTGTGCATTGGTTCCTACATTTTTTCCATTGTATGTCAGAGACCAGTTTAGCTGCGGCATGTGTGGTTTCATGACCCGCTTTAAAGCCAAACTGGTTATTTGAAATAATGTTGTTGTCGTCTACCCATTTTAGCAGAGCTTTGTTAATAGTCTTTTGAAATACTTTACTGATGCTCGGGGGTGCCCCAGGGTTCTATTTTGGCTCCAACCTTGTTTTTGCTTCACATAAATGATTTGTTGGAGACAACGGATAACAAAGTGTTCAGTTTTGCGGATGATAGTACGGTTGTTTCCTCCTTTTCGAGTGATCGGCCGATTGGTGCATCAACGTCACACCAGCTGAGATGTAGACAGATTGACTCTCTGAATCGGGATCTGGATAAAGTCCTGCAGAGGGGAAAGGCCAATCTTGTCAACTTCAATCCAACGAAGACCCAGTATACAACATTCACAAAGAAACCTGGATCATCGGTTCCACAGCTGATGATGAATGGCCGGGCAAAGTTTGAAATTGCTCGGCGTCACGGTGTGTGGGAACGTATCATGGCATAAACACGTGTCGAACATCGCCAGGTCAGCCTCAGGCAAATTGAGTTATCTTTTTAGAGCCCAGAAATATTTTACTCCGGCCCAACTTCTTCTCCTATATAAATCCCAAATTAAACCCGCGCTCGAATATTGCTCTCATGTTTGGAGCTCGGCTCCTAAACATACCCTCGACCTACTTGAGAGCATACAGAGACGAGCGATCCGCCTGATCGGGGACTCGGCGCTGATGTCGGGACTACAGTCGTTGTCACATCGAAGGCGTGTAGCCGACCTCTGTCTGTTTTACAGATATTATCACGGGTGCTGATCTTCGGAGATTCTTGGTATTGTTCCACGCAATTCAGTTCATATGCGCCCCACAAGACAATCCGACGGATCGCACCCGTTTGTGGTTCATCTCCCGACGGCGCGAACATGCCTGCATCAGAACTCGTTCCGTTACAGAGCGGGGAAGCTGTGGAACTCCCTTCCCACGCGAGTGTTCCCGGAGCGTTACAACCTGCAACTGTTCAAAAAGAACAGCAAGTTATTTGATGGCATCTCGGGGCGCCCCTTCGGCGCTATATGTTCGCCTCTCCCGAGAGGTCTAATAAAAAAAAAAAAAAAAAAAGAAACTTATCGAACGCATGTTCATTGGGTGTGTACAGTCTTTGCCCTTTTTTGGGATGGCCTGTATGATTGCTGTTTTCCAACGCGCGGGAAAATATGCATTATTCAAGGCGTTGTTAAACAGGGCCGTGTATACGAGCATATCTATTGCCATTGGGGGCAGGTTCTTGAGTATGATGTTAGGTACTCCATCTATTCCCACTGACTTTTTGCTTCTTAATGAGTCGAAGATGCTCTAGATTGTCGATATATGCATTCTATCGGGAATATACTAGATTGAATTCCGAGACGAAAAATGGTCAGCAAAAGATTGAGACCTATACGATCCTTAATAACGAACTTATGGTGATCCGAGGACAGACAGACTTCTTTCCAGCTCAAATTCGGTACAATTTCTTTTAGAGCTTGCAGGAATATGTCGGGTTTGCATGTTTGAGTAGCACGTGTGGTACGTTGCGATATTTTGATATCCTTTTTTGGATCACCTGGATTGTCACCTTCGCCATTTGCTGCCGATGTATTCGCAGTATCGTTGTTATTGTTAGCATTATCATTATCTACATTTTGTCGGGACCAGAAAAGGGGGCAAATTGACATTACAGACAAGTAATGAAGTGTGGGTGTGGCACAACAAACCAATAATTTTAGCCACATCTTGTGTTTGTAGATCAGCACGTCCGCAAGATAAATTATTCTTACAATCCTCGATGGTGGCGGGAAATTCATAGCCAATTTCCACGATGTGCCCATAACATTATTCGCTTACGCGAGAGTTTCTCCTATGTCTTCGTAAACTTCTTCAATGGGTGTATCTTCTTGGTGTTGCGTCTGGTATAAATATTTTGACAAAATTAGTGACACACCTTCACGAGGAAAGTCTTCTGTTAGTTTTTTTTATAAATTTAAGATACGTACCTACAGTAAGACCGTAATTTCTATATGTATCTAGGCCTATTATTGATAGTAGAAGCTGTAAGATATTTGGTAGGATATCGTTAAGACTACGTTCTTCTGGTGAGGCTTTGTTTATAAAAGATTCGATTAATTGAGGTATCATTCGCTTTAGATGATCGTAATTGTTTGAGTTTCCACATTCAAGGAGTGTGTAAAAGTAAAAGCCAAAATAACTTCTTAATTTTGAAATACCAGTTGTTATTTAATTCAATAGATTTTATGAATTCGTCACAACCTTCTACGATGAAAAAGATTATCAATTGAGAAACAGGTATTTGTTATGGCTGGGGTTTTATTCAATGGTGTATCCAGTTCGATTCCTAGTAATTTACAATGTAGAGATGTAGAGGATGGATAAGTCAAGTTCCCTTTTGAAAACAGGCAACGCAGACGATGCCGATCAGCTTCCAGCCCAAATTCATCAAACTATCAAATGCGTAATGATTGAACGTTATTTGTTCCAAAAGGCTAGAAAGTTTAAAAAACTATAATTTCTTTCCGTCCGTATAAATTGAAATGATTTTTAAATGGAAAAATAAAGAGTTTAAATTCTTTCACACCGGATACACTCTTTGCATAGGTAACAGCATCAGTAGCAGTTGTTCTTCGATCCACAAAGAGTTAAGAAACGTCAACTAAAAGAAAAGCCAGCTTTTTGAGGTTTTGAACATTTAATCAAACTTTTTACTGAAACAAATCGCTCTGTATGCTAAGTGATTCTATTGTATGGTTTTTTATCCATTTTCATTAAATAATTTTATTAATTCGTAAAGTGAAAACTAGCGACAACAGCCATGGAAAAATTTCGAAACGAACATGGCGTCGGCGAAAACACCTACGAATGATGTGTAATATGAAATCGTTTGTAATATTCTGACATACTGGACAGCTGACGGATTTTATCGACCGAAGTTTTGAGCAAGTCTGAGTCTAATTAAGATTCTTCAAGAGCCAGATTTCTGTAGTTAGTTGTTCTTCGAGATATTTTTGAATTCTATTGCAGTCTCTGAGATATTGTAATGTAGTGCGAAGAGGACCGTGTTATGTATCCGAAAAACTTACGTTGCCGAACAGACTGCGAAAACGGAGGTTTTCATCAAATCTGTTTTTTAAGTAAAATGTCAAATACGTGGTCTGTGGGTATTACTCTCGTCCATCTTTGGTATTCAGATACCTTGTGGCGATTCCGTCAGTCGTACAGGAACATGAATTATCAGAGTCGTATACCAGATTACCTTAGTAATCCACAGTACACATGAACATGCAATATATCACCAGAAGAGAATAGAAAAGGAAATCATTAGTGTCATCAACCAGAGCATTAACGCAACAACGCACAGCTTCAGTTGCGAGTTTGAACATCATCGTGCACGCAATCTGATGAATCTGTGATTTGATTCTAACCTTTTCATAGGGTGTTTTCATACCATGTTCTTCCCTACTTCACAAAATGCTATAATATGATATGCACTAATCTAGTAGAAACAATGAATATATATAGTGCATGCCTTTCATTTAACCCAAACACGAAGCTAATATCCCCGCCGGTGCGGCTAATTTTTGGGGTTTCAATGTAACCAGGCAGACGGAGACAACAAAGAAAAACGTGCTTGCCACTCGGCACTGTTTCAGCTTCTCCAGTTTATTTTTTGAACCCTAAAGTTCAAATTAAATTCAAACACGTAGAAAAATTGATAGGTGAATTAATTGTAGCGATTAAATACTTGACAAAATAACTTAATCCATTTAACATTTAAATGTAAAAAAAAGTGATTTTAAATAATAAAAAAAAGCAAAAAAGAGTGTGTCTTTAAAATCCAGGAATTTTTCAGGGAAGATATTATTTGACTGATATGCTAGTAAGAAGGATAAAGTGATAGGAAGGACCTCACATAGATATAGTATTGCTGAGCTAGTAAGAAAGATAAGATAATAAGAAATACCTCACATTGATATAATATTGCTATAGCGAATATATAAGACTCAGAAGTTGTATGAATAAAACGCATAAGACTCCGATAGAGGCAATCGCTTCTGACGTCAGTCAATTCGGATTAAGCTTGAGTCGACGTGGGTCCAAAAGTTTAAGATTTAGGATATATATGCTAGAATTTAGGCATTTATCTCCAGCTTTATAGTAAATAAATTAAGAAAAAATTAAGTACAAAATGATTGCCCAAAACCTAATTCATTTAACATTTAAATGTAAAAATAATTTTAAATAGTAAAAAAAGCAACAAAAAAAAGTGTTTTAAAATTCAGGAATTTTTCAGCGGAGACATTATTTGACTGATAAGCTAGTAAGAATGATAAGATAATAAAAAGGACCTCACATAGATATAGTATTGCTATAGCGAATATATAAATTAAACACGATGCAATTCGACTTCAGCAAATCGGACATTTCACATTATTTGACCCAACAAACATATCACAGAAATTCTATCGCAATTTCATACCGAATAAAAATAAACTTCATATATAAAAACAAATATAATTTTGAAATTGATGTGTATACATACATCCTTGCGTAAAAACCACTTTGGGTTGCAATTCGGCTTACTGAACCGTCCTTCGAAAACAACCTTCTTATCTTTGCCCTCTTTGGCGAATTGATCGATCAGTGGGCTCAAGAATGACTCTTGTTTCTATTAAGTTTTCGATTAATCAGTTTTTTAGATTATGCATTTCGGTTGTCGTGGTTTTATATAGTTTCACTGTTGAACGTCGCGATATTGAACACGGAATCGTATTGAATCGATTCAATCCAATGGAATCGAGTTGAATGTCGTTTGAAAGCGTTGTGAAAAATGGGAAAAGAAAATTGGTTTGATCGTTTCTTGGTTTTAAATATAGAGCAAATAAGTAATTTGTTGGTTTTTGGTTTTAAATATAGAATAAATAAGTAATTGTATTATTTTTGGTATATTGGAAGTTACTGTAAAAGTGTTTTTATTTATATAACATTCAGCAGGCTCCGCGACTCTAAGTAGTTGCTTAGCTACGAAATTGCTTGTTTGTACTTATAACACCTAATAAGAGCAAAACTTAAAGTTAAATGCGTAGTCAAGTAGGCGTTGAAAATTCTCTTAAATGCTAGAAAAATTTCATTATCAGCAGTATAGGCTTGTAGCGCGCCGTGCTTCGTTCACTGCTGGCGCTAAAAAAGTATTTTATACATTATATATATTATAAAAAGAAGCGGAATAAATTAAGGTAAATTAAAACACAATTTGAACAAACACATTTCACACAAACATACAGACAGACAAACAATTTTTGTACAATTAATTTTTCTATAGGAAACTGAAAATTTTACATAATTTTATATACATTCGCAGTTGGCATCGGAGGTGTGGAGACATTTAAAGAAACGTATAGTTGGACGTTTTCAAGGGCTGTGAAAAGAACACGGCAGTATTACCAACAGCGGGGCATTTTAAATATGCAGAGCACGCAATAAAATAACAAGAGAAGAAGATATATGCGGAGATAGTCCTCAATGCAATAGGACTTATGTGGCATGGGATGTGAGAGAATAATAATTTGAAATTCGGTAAGCGACATCTTTTTTTTTAATGCACAATATCTTTGTTCGATTGAGAGCTCCTGGTCTCGGTTGTGTTAACAACGAAGCTGTAGTACTCACATAATTAGATGTTCTCGAACAGTTCATAATTTTGTATAAAACATGATGATGAGATGGAAGGTAATCTGTTTGTATTTCTACATTTCCAGACGAAGTTGTTAACCTCAAAATTGTCAAGCAAGAAGTCTCCATGAGTTAATGAAGGCAAAACGCAATCATAGATTCCCAGTGGCAGAGAACTGGATTGATTGGTCTCCAATTTACCTAAAGCTCTAAGGCAGAAAATTAAACTAAGGAGGAGTGGAAACTCAACTCCACATTAACATTTTAACGGACAACCAACGGTTTGAGAACAGAAAAAGTCCAAAACTTAATTCATTTAACAGGTTTGAAATTCGAGTGACGTTTGTCAAATCTTTACTGAAACAAGCTACAAGGGGAAATTAATGAGTATTACATTTCAATTGCCCGACGCAACGCAAAAACTTATTGATCCACCGTTGTAGCTTTTCTTTTTAAAGGCTTGGAATGGTCACTCGTATTTCCATGGCTGTTGGGTGCATTTTGCTTTGGACGGAACACGGAAAAGACTTGAATAAATAACAATACATTTAACAGCTATGAAATTCCAATGACGTTTCTCAAATCTTTACTGAAACAAGCTACAAGGGGAAATTAATGATTATTACATTTCAATTGCCCGACGCAACGCGAGAACTTATTGATCCACCGTTGTAGCTTTTTTTTTTTAAAGACTTGAAAGCGTCATTGGAATTTTCATGGCTGTTGGGTGTATTTCGCTTTATTCACGCTCCTATCAGGTTTCTATTTCATTTCACTTCAAACCGTTGGTTGTATCCCAAAAATATATTCTCGAATGTTGTAAAAAGGAGAAAACTCCGATTTTCAGAAATGTGTGATGAGAACTCTAAACCCTGCTTACCAAAAAATAAAGTTGTTAATCAAAATGAAGACTTTCGAATTGCTAGAAGAATCCTGGAAAACAATACAAAATTAAAGAACAGAAAGCTGTCATTAAGCTATTGACCGTTTAGCAGCATTAAAGCTATTGAGCGGACAAGGCCAAAAGTTTTCCGATTTTTTTACAAGAATCTTAGTCGGCATTTTGGAAGGAGTTTACATTTAAGATGTTATCACGAAAGCTGGAAAACCCACTGAGAAGTTAAAGTTGATTAACGAACTATAAAATTTTTTGAGACGAAAGTTACCAGAGTTTTTATAAAAATTAAAGTCAAGTTTTTAGAAAAGAATTTTATCTAAACATTGAAGAGCACAGAAACATTGGTCTTGCATGACCAAGAATCGGAAAGGAAGATTGATCTTCCATAAGAGGGAAGAGGAAAGAAACATTGGTCTTCCATGAGAAGGAAGAGGAAAGAAACACTGGTCTTCCACTAAACAATTTCTCTCGGTTAGCGACATGCACCCCACAACTGCCAAGAGACGAGTGACTTATGTTCCACTGATATTATAATTATACTGTTATGAGACCGTGTATGTTAAAACACAGCTGATATAATGATTTAGTGTTATATTTCGGTAGTGTTATATTATTCGCGCGTATGCTATTAACTCTTAAATGGCGAACTCGTATACTGTAAACGTTTATACTGCAAACATTTATACTGCAAATTCCTGTACTGCAAACGGTTATACTTCAAACGTTTTTACTGCAAATTCTTATACCGCAAACGTTTATATAACAAACGTTTATATTGCAAACCATCCTGAGAAAGATTGATGCAAGGCTAAAAACTTTGCCCGTAAAAATAAATGATGATGGACAATTTAACAAGCCCTGAGACTTGCTAAATAAGGCCAAGATCGGATCCCGGTTGTGGTGCCTATAATGACGATGATGATATTGCAAACCCTTATATTGAAATCTCTTACATTGCGAACTAATACAGCAAACTCTTATACTGCAATCGTTTATAACCTAAACGTTTATTCCACCAACTATTATACTGTGCCCCTTGTGTATACTGTAGACTATAAACGATTCTGTTATACGAGTATTTCTTATACGTTTACCGCGTATAGTATTCATTGTTATGATATTTTCCGTCACTTATTATTTTTTTTACACTTTAGTCAATGCTCTCGGGACAGTAAAACCCAAAAATACACGGTTTTTGTATTTGTTTTTTTCATTATAACATTTTACTTTTATTGAAATTATAAATAAACATAATATATTTAAATAAATACAAATATATAGAGACATATATTTCGATTTATGATTATTTGCTATAGTGGATTTTAAATAATATTTAGCGTGTTTAATTTGAAACGATAACAAAATTGCGAAAATTATCATCCGATAAATAAATAAATAATAAGTATGTATATATATTTATATATTTTTGGCAAGCTTTTTATATCATTTCTTAAAAACAATTGATAACAAATAGAAATAAAAAGAACAAAGAAAAAAAAAACATAGACACAATACGCGATGCAGAGCAATAAGCAGTTTGGGGTTTAGAACAAAACATAAGTTAATTAAATGGTATAACAGATTTCAATTGGTTTTAAAGTAAAATTTAATTTAAAGAAGTTTTCTCCAAAATTAATTATAATTAGAATTTTCCTTGTTTGTGAGTAACTTCTCCATCGATATGAGATGAGGGTGTTTGTCATCATCATCATCGGCACTACAACCGGGAACCGGTCTTGGCCTTATTTAGCAAGTCCTGAGGCTTGTGGGGATGTTTGTAGAGCATCTTAAATAGATTAAAGCCACGTATCGTTTGTTTTTGTTTTTTTGTTGTTTTTCTTTTGTTTAAATCGTTTTTTTTTTACTTATAATAAATTTGAGAGAAAGTAACAGAGAGGAAGTTTTTGTTCTCGTAGCAAAGCAAGAGAGCATGAGTTGAATTGAAGAAAAAACAATAAAATATACAAAAACAATTTGAGGTGTGAAAATATAATATCTACCAAACAAGTTGGTAAGTTCGAGTGTTTGAATCTGTATATCGAGGCACAATTCGTAGCAATGTTTAGAAGCCAATAAGGCTGACACGATCTTATGATCTCAGTACTTACATACCAGAGATATAGATTCGTGTAAACATCGTCAGTAAGGTAGGTTTTGGTTTGTTTGTCAGGCTGTGTCTTACTACTTTACTTCTTGTCAGTGTATCCTAGGTTTTAGGTGTTTTAAAGTAAAAATAGAAAGATAAATTGTGAGAGAGATGTGTACTTCTAGAAAGGACGAGAGAAAGAGAGAGTGAGAGAGAGAAAGACATATAACATTGGAAGCCATCGTATTAATTCCGGTGAGCACAGCTAGTTTACCTATAAAACAATTTATTTATAACGACTATATAGTACATAAATATATCAATTCAAAAGCGAAAAATAATGATTTACATAGTTCTACTAAAACGAATGCGCAATATCTTAACTCTCTTTTTTTTCTACTAAATTTTTTGTTTTTTTTTTGTTTGCTTTTGTTTTTGTTGTTGTTGTTGTTGTTGTTGTGTGTTATACTTTTGAAGTATCCATAGGTCTACAAGAATTCTCATTAATTTAATTGTTCTATGCCATTCATGGTTCAACTGAGTAAACGTTGACCGAGAACGAAGCGAAAGTTTCACCTTTCTTGCCGATCGCCTTAGCTTGATACTGGCCTACATCGGTAGCGGTACATTTAACTATTTCCAGTGAGTACCGATTGCCGTCCTTGGTGAATTTATATCTAGAGCTATCTTCATCGATTTGCTTGCCATCCTTAAGCCAGATTAGTTGCAGGAGGTTTCCTTGGACTTCACATTCGAATTTGCAGGATTCGGATTCTTGAACGGTGACCGATGCGGGGAATAGGGAGAATGTTGGTTGTTTTGGTTCCTCTCCTGGTACAAGAACGTTTATTGTGCATGTACTGAAGCTTTCGCCAGCATCGTTGAAGGCTTCGCATGTGTATGTGCCAGCGTCTTCGGGAAATATCTCGGCAATTTGCAGCTTGTAAATGTTGGCTTCATTAGAATATTGGAAGTCCTTAGATGGCTTGATCTCTTTGTTGTTGTGCAACCAAATGACATCGAAACGTTCGGCTCCGATAATTGGGCAAGCTAGAGTAACAGCATCACCATCCTTAACAAATCGGGATTCCAAGTGGCTGGCAATTTTCGGTGGCTTATCGCCGCTGGTCACTCGTCTAGCTGAGTTCTTCTCCATCGCTGAAATGAAACAAAACAAAACGGGAAATCGTATTGACATTGACGTTGTGAAGGTTTTAAAGTTTTGTACAAGGTGTCCCAAAAGTCTCTTACAATTTGATTTGTTCCCTGTAAGAAGCCCGTGAGAGGACAAAAAATAAATGGAAAATCGTATCAAACTTGAAACGTTTTGTAATAGACGCAGTCAAACGGCATGGAGATATCCAATGCGACTGCTCATGATTCACCATGCTTTTCAAATGCAGATGTACAGAAGGTAGTCACAAAGCTCAAAAGATCATCTGTGGACCACCCGTTACGGAATTCGTTAAGAACTGTATGGGAATCACGTAATAACTGTGCCGGGTATTAAATTAAGGTCCTATTAGTGGAGGCTGATAGAGCATCGAATTCTCTCCGACAGTGATTGATGTGCTGACGAACGTGACATTTTAGCCACGATAAGTTAAGTTCTGGGTCGGACCAGACACCATACTGTGGCAGAAGCTGATAAACAAGATCACCTCGTATATATGTAGCTAAGTCAGGAGCAGGCCGATTGAAATCCGAAAACTCGGTACTAGTTATTACTTGAGGTTCGGTTATTGAAAGGTTTTCTAATGTGCCAAGTTCTTGAAAAGACCTCAAAATTGCAGAGTTTTCGGTGCTAGTTATAATTTTCGCACTTTGTGACTCCCTTCATTTTTGAAAAACTGAAAGCTGATGCGAACGTCGACCCCAACAGGGGTGATATTACATTTAATTATTGTAAAGTATTTTACGGTACGGGATCTGCATACGTCGTTACATAATACTTACGTTTAACAGTTAGCTTGCATTTAGTTTCCACGGGTCCAATTGAGTTGGTTGCTGTACAAGTGAACACCCCCTCATCTTCGGGGAAGACTTCTTTGATTGTGAGAGTGGCCACACCGTTCTTGTATTTCAAATCCATGATTTCCGAAGACGAAATAGATACTCCATTCTTCGACCAGGTTATTTGTGGTTCCGGATCACCAAGGACTGTACACGATAACACCAACTGGTCACCGTCTCGGATTGTTAGGTCCTTGAGGGGTTTCGAGAACTCGGGTTTACACATTAGCGAATCATCTGGTGGCACTGTAAGAATAAACACTTTACAAGTTTGTTTTAGTTGTTGAGTTGGCGTTTGCACTAGCAGTCAAAAATCATTCGATTAGTAGCTTAAAACTAAAATTAAAACTTCGGTTGCATTCACAAGACGTACTCATGCAGGGGGTCTTTTTCAAAAATAACACCGACAATTGGAGAGTGTTCTACGCGTCATGCACAAATAACATTTAAAAATAAAAAATACTAACTTCGGGTGCAATTAGAGATACTATTAATAAGTTGTTTTATAGGGCGATTCCTAGTTGGAAAAAAATTATATTATTTATAAATGCCGATGATGATGATGATGATGCTATATTTCCAATCTTTTTTTCTACTAGCTTGGAGACGACACATTTCTTTGTACGGAAACTTTTCTCGAGAGATGGGTCAACTGTGCTACAATATGTACTATGTAATATGTGACTCTGTCACGTTCTACGTGGAAATAAAGTTAGCATGTATCCATGTATCCAAACTCTTATACTAAGCTTCGGAAGTAACACATGATCTCATCAGAGTGCACACTAATTTTATATTAGATGCGGCAATTGTATTATTTTGTGTGATAGGTGACGCTGTTTTAAAATGATTTTATTGGTTGATTTAATGTCTTGCCTGACTTATACAAAGAAAACCTGGTGCATGGGGCTATTAAACTAGCAAAACTTAGATACGTTTATTTAATCTACCACATGAAATGCGGCGTTATATGATGTCCTAGATTGTAGCATTCTGAGAAGACGTGCAGAGGAGCATCTATAGATGCTTAAATTCAGTCTAAAAATAATTGCATCTTGTGTTTGTAGATCAGCACGTCTGCAACGTAAATGATTCTTGCAATCCTCGATGGTGGCGAGAAATTCATAGCCAATTTCCACGATGTGCCCATAACATTATTCGCTTGCGCGAGAGTTTCTCCTATGTCTTCCTAAACTTATAACGTTTGGGATTGATAGTGAAGAACGTGTGATTCGAACTGACGCTATGACAGTTAAAATCACCAAAAATTGAACCAATGCGTAACTCATCAGGCTACTGGCCGTGCTTAGAATTCGATTTTTAAACTCAAGTATATTCCACTGATGTGGATTGTTATGTTATCACTATGGTATACGGCTCTGATGCATTTTCTTATTCGATTTTCGTTCAGTGTTCTTCACTATTTGCTTGTGTATTGTGTGTGTATCTGTTAGAGACGCTACAAACTCCTTCAATGGGTGTATCTTCTTGGTGTTGCGTCTGGTATAAATATTTTGACAAAATTAGTGACACACCTTCACGAGGAAAGTCTTCTCTTCGTTTTTTTTTTATAAACTTAAGATACGTACCTACAGTAAAGCCGTAATTTCCATATGTATCTGGTCCAATTATTAATAGTAGAAGTTGTTAGATATTTGGTAGGATATCGTTAAGACTACGTTCTACAGGTGACGCCTTGTTTATAAAAGATTCGATCGTTCGCTTGGGAAGATCGTTAGCAACTGTTTGAGTTTCCACATTCGAAGAGTGTGTTAAAGGAAAAACCAAAATAATTCTGTTAATTTTGAAATACCAGTTGCCTGAGTTATTTAATTTAACAGATTTTATGAATTCGTCACAACCTTCTGCGATGGAAAAGATTATCTATTGAGAAACAGGTATTTGTTACAGTTGGAGTTTTATTCAATGGTGTATCCAGTTCGATTCCTAGTCATTTACAATGTAGAGATGTAGAGGATGGATAAGTAAAGTTCACATTTGAAAACAGGCAACGCTGACGATGGCGATCAGCTTCCAGACCAAATGCATCAAACTATCAAATGCGTAATGATTGAAAGGCTAGAAAGTTTAAAAAAATATATTTTCTTTCCGTCCGTATTAAGTGAAATGATTTTTAAATGGAAAAATAAAGAATTTAGAAACCTTTCACACCTGATACACTCTTTGCATAGGTAACAGCATCAGTAGCAGTTGTTCTTCGATACACAAAGAGTTCAGAAACGTCTACTAAACAAAATCCAGTTTTTTGAGATTGTGAGCACTTAATCAAACATTTTCACTGAAAGCAATCGCTCCGCATGCTAAGTGACTCTATTACATCGGTTTTTATCCATTTTCATTAAATAATTTTATTAATTCGTAAAGTGAAAATTAGCGAAAACAGCCATGAATGAATGACGTGTAATGTGAAACGGTTTGTAATATTCTGACATACTGGACAGCTGACGGATTTTATCGACCGAAGTTTTGAGCAAGTCTGAGTCTAATTAAGATTCTTCAAGGGTCAGATTTCTGTAGTTAGTTGTTCTTCGAGATATTTTTGAATTCTATGAGATATTGTAATGTAGTGTGAAGGTCCTCTTGTGTTATGTATCCGAAAAAATTACGTTGCCGAACAGACTACGAAAACGGAGGTTTTCATCAAATCTGTTTCTTAAGTAAAATGTCAAATACGTGGTCTGTGGGTACTACTCTCGTCCATCTTTGGTATTCAGATACCTTGTGGCGATTCCCTCAGTCGTACAGGAACATGAATTATCAGAGTCGTATACCAGAGCATTACCTTAGATATCCACAGTATACATGAATATGCAATATAGCACCAGAAGAGAATCGAAAAGGAAATCATTAGTGTCATCAACCAGAGCATTAACGCAACAACGCACAGCTTCAGTTGCGAGTTTGAACATCATCGTGCACGCGATCTAATGAATCTGTGGTGTGATTCTAACCTTTTCATAAGGTGTTTTCAAACCCTGGTCTTCCCTACTTCACAAAATGCTATAAGATCATATGCACTAATCTAGTAGAAACAATGAATATATATAGTTCACGCCCTTTCATTTAACCCAAGCCCGAAGCTAATGTCCCCGCGGATGCGGCTCAATTTTGGGGTTCCAATGTAACCAGCAGACACAGACAACAAAGAAAAACGTGCTTCCCACTAGGCACAGTTTCAGCTTCTCCAGTTTATTTTTTGAACTCTAAAGTTCAAATTAAATTCAAACACGTAGACAAATTGATAGGTGAATTGATTTTAGCGATTAAATCCACAATTGTGGAAATGTTTTCGAACCATCAGTGTACAGCGACAAGGAACGGTGGCGTAGCCAAGTTAGTGAGGTCATCAACTTTCGGGTTCGTATAGACCTATAAATAGTAGCAATAGTAATAGTATAGACCACAATCCCAAGGAACAACCACGAGAAACCGCGCTTAAATTTATTATTCTTATTTATTATTAATTATATTCATTATTATTATTGATGAACTGCTGATGGTTATATCCGACGTTACTTAAGGAGTTCACAAAAAAGATAAAAAAAGCGTTCAAGATTTTTGTATAAGAAAAATTCCGGATTGATGTAAAATTAGGAATACTTTATATATATAAGTATAAAAAAAACAAAGAAATAAAACTAAAAGTGAAGTAAAATTAAGAGTAATTTTCATATATATAAACAAAAAAAAACCGAATCGAGAATAAAAGTATACATTTAATTTTTACCGCAACTCTCTTTTTTATTTTAATATTTAAGGAATGTGTAATTAAATTCGCCGATGATTTAATTCTACTGTACACACAGTAACTCGTCAAACTTGATTCTAGCTTTTATTTTATTCTTAATGTTATAAAATAAAGTTAACTTGATTTATTGGTAGCTCTTAAGTGCTAAGTTACGTCTGCAGATCGGTAGTTTTATACTTAAGCTTTTGTTATTTATGTTTAAGCCTTTTCGATATACTGGGGTTTTCCTCTGCTTGGTGCCGACAGGTATTAATACTAACTTCACCACGAAGACAAGGCTCGGAATAAATTAAGCAACTTTAACAATAAACATGCATAGAGTTTTTACATATTGTTGCGCCCGCAACATTCATGAACATTTTTAAGTACTCGCTTGACCTAACGATTACTTGCACTATTCCCCGCTATATGTAACATACACCCACGCCAACAAACGTCATACAACAGAGCCGTCATACAATGTAACTGGCACACGACGCGACTGCGACACAGAGCAACTCTCATGCGAAATAACCGATGGATAGAATAATAGTCTAGGTGCTAGGACAGCGAGGGGCGAGGATAAGCCGGACGCTAGGGCGAGAGTATGAGTGCGCGAGAGCGTGGGCGGTGAGCGAGGTGAGGCCAGCGGGGGGGGGGGGGGGGGGGGGGGGGTAAGAGAGGAGACGACGTTTGAGAGCAGGAGATGTAAGATTGAAATCAAAGAACGCGGGGTAAGAGTTTGCCCACCCCTGCATTCGCGAAATGGGTTCATTAGAGCCATACGACGTGTGATGGGCGGGCAAATAGAAGAGATAGTTTCGCAGATTTCAGATATTAGTGGAAAATGTGATGGGGGAGAGCAGGCTTGGGCAGTCGATTGAACCTGAGAGTAGACGGTGGATGAAGAGGATGTCGGCATGAATTCTGCACCCTTCAAGTGTGTTGAGGTTAATTAGGTGGAGACGGCTTGTCTATGTGGGTGGAATCAGAGGATTTTCCCAATTCAATCCTCAGAGGACGACGAAAAACAACGTTGCACGCCCTCGATCCTGCGAATATGGGACGACTAGTGAAGAGACCAGACCTGACTAGCATATTCAAGAAGGGCACAGACAAAGGCTTTAGATCCATTTGGAGAAGTGAGGTGTCGACAGAAGAGCGGATCGTCTTGAAGAGTTTAGCGTCGTCCCCGTATAGAGAGATGGAGGAGTGCTTGATACTGGAGTCTATATCATTAATAGTGAGATTGAATAGGAGGGGTCCAAGATGACTGCCCTGGGGAACCCCTGACGTGGGAAGAAAAGGATTGGAGAGGGTGGATCTAAATCTGACACGGTAGCTTCGATCGTTCAGATAGAAAGAAATCCACTTAATCAGTAGTGGTTTGAAGCCAAGGGAAGATAGCTTAAAGAGGATGAGGTTGTGTGAAATTTGGTCGACGGCCTTGCTGAAATCGGTGGTGATTACATCGCCTTCGTTGCCGCTCTCTAAGGCATGGAGAGCGTGGGATTAGAATTCAACTAGATTGGTGGTGGTCGACCTACCCGTAAGGAAACCGTGCTGGTTGGGTGAGATGATGTATTTGCAGCGAAAACATAACGCGTTGTAAAGAATGCCTTCGAACTGTTTTGGAATATGTGACAGTTTGGCTATGGGACGGTAGATACTAGTATCCTATTTTGGCCCCTTCTTATGTGTGGGGTTGACAAAAGAGGATTTCCAAATATTTGGGAAGACACCTTGTGTAAGGGATAGATTGAATATCTTTGATAGCGGGAGAGAAAGAGAAGAGGAACATTTTTTTAAAAGGACAGCCGGAAGTCCATCAGGATTAGGGCTGAACTCGTCTTTAAGTACGTTTAATTTTTCTTCAACTAGGTGATGCTGAATAAGTAAGAGCGGTTAGGCTAGAAAGAGTTGTCGGTGAAGGATTTTTTAAGAAAGAAGCGAAAAGATTGGCAGTAGTTCGTGGGTCGGTTGAAGTAACCGTGTCATAGGAAAGGGAGTTGGAATAGGCGTCAGATTTACGTTTATAGTTAATAAAGTGGAAAAGAGATTTAGGGTAATTTATAAGGTTGTTTTGTGTTTTTGTGAGATAATTGTAGTAAAGAAAGTTGTAAAGCTCGCTGAATTTATGAAAGGAACCGAGAAAGTTGGAATAGTCCAGGGAAAAGCGTGTTTTTAGGAATATGGTCCACAAATTATTCCTCTTGTTCCGAAGAGTACCATCCCGCCACGCTGTACATCCCGCGATAACGTCGAGAGAAATCTTTGACGGTGTTTCGGATGATGCCCCGGACTGACTGATGCCCCGGACTGACACGGAGATAAGTCATGATGGTACCTTCCGATATAAAGAATTCCGGAGGTATACTAGTCTCAACCACCCGGCTTCTGAAATTGTTGTCCTTGGCGATTTTAATGTGCACAATTCCGGTTGGTTGGTACATTCTAACAGAGCCGGCGACGCTGGGCGGCTGACGGAGGTGTTTGCTGTTAACCACAACTTGACTCAACTCGTGGAGAACCAACGCGAGTGCCCGATGCCCGAGGTGATTATGCGATCACCCCGGATCTATTTTTGACACCCGAACCGGGTATTTATGCGGTAGAGGTTTCAGCCACACTGGGAAACTCAGATCACTGCTTGGTATCGGTCGCCCAACCACTTCATTTCAAGCGAATAACCGGCGCGGGCAGCTTCGCCATGTATGGAAGTATGGGGCTGCTAACTGGAACGATTTGTGAGATTTCTTCGAATCCTTTCCATGGTCGGAGGTGTGCTTCGGAGACTCCGATGTTAACGCTTGCGTGGAGTCGGTCACAGAGATTATTCTTCTTGGGATGGAGATCTACATTCCACATTCCATCAAACGAAGTTCATCTGATAAACCGTGGTTTGACAAAAATGGCGAGCAGATTACAGCGACCAAAAAATGGAGCTTTTAAGCAATGGCGCTCCAATCCCACTGATGTTAAAAGAACGAATTTGGTTAGAATCAGAAACGCGTGCAACTAGGCGATTGATACCGCGAAGAAAGCTCGCAACGACAGAGTGGCCAATAAACTCCTTGAGTGCCAGACTGGTTCGCGCTCCTTCTGGTCAATGGCAAAAGCTGTCACCAGTAGCTTCGCTTCCTCCTCTTTCCCTCCGTTGGTGACAGACAGCAGGACGTTATTCACAAATTCGAAGGACAATGTTGATGTGTTCGCGAATTTATTTTCCGCGAATTCAAACCTCGATCCCGGTCTTTTAGAGCCACCTGTGATCGCGCCGGTACGGTCTTCCACGCGGGATGTGAGATTTCGCCCACATACTATTCAACGCATTCTACGTGAACTGGACTGTAGGAAGGCAATCGGCCCTGACGGAATACCAGCAATAGTCCTTAAGAACTCCGCTCCAGAACTATCGTCGGTTCTTGGCAGACTCTTTCGTTTATCTTATGCACGGAGGACATTTCCTGCCTGCTGGAAAATCGCTCGACTTCAGCCAATCCTAAAGACGGAAAAAAAGTGTCTCCCACAAAATTACCGTCAGATAGCATTGCTGTCTATTTTATCAAAGGTAATGGAAAAAGTCATCAATACAGAGTTAGTTAAGTATTTGGAGTGCAACGGACTTCTGAATGATCGTCAATACGGATTCCGTGGCAGGCGGTCCACGGGAGACATTTTGACAATTATAATCGATATATGGACATCTGCGGTTGACGGGCATGGTGAGTCAAGGGCGGTCGCTCCAAGGCTTTTGACCGCGTCTGGCACGGGACATTGTTGAGCAAACTTCGTTCATATGGACTTCCCCAGCCGCTTTACGACTGGACGAAGAGCTTCCTCGAAAATCGATCGATCTGGGTTGTTGTGGATGGCGAGTGTTCGGATTTGTATCCTGTTAATTCGGGGGTGCCCCAAAGTTCAATTTTGGCTCCAACCTTATTTTCGCTTCACATAAATGATTTGTTGGAGACAACGGATAACAAAGTGTTTAATTTTGGGGATGATGGTACGCTTGTTTCCTCCTTTTCGAGTGTTCGGCCGATTAGTGCATCTACGTTGCACCAGCTGAGATGTAGACAGATTGACTCACTGAATCAGGATCTAGATAAGGTCCTGCAGTGGGGAAGGGCCAATCTCGTCGACTTCAATGCAGCGAAGACACAATATGCAATATTCACAAAGAAAAGTGGATCATCGATTCCACAGCTGGTGATGAGGGGCGGGCCCTCGAGGTAGGGGAAAGCTTGAAATTGCTCGGCGTTACGGTCTGTGGGAATGTATCGTCATATAAACACGTATCGAGCATCGCCAGGTCCGCCTCAGGGAAACTGAGCTATCCTTTTAAAGCCAAGAAATATTTTACTCCGACCCAATTTCTTCTCCTGTATGAATCCCAAATTAGATCCGCGCTCGAATATTGCTCTCATGCTTGGTGCTCGGCTCCTAAACATACCCTCGACCTATTTGAGAGCATACAGAGACGAGCGATCCGCCTGATCGGGGACTCGGCGCTGACGTCGGGATTATAGCCGCTAGCACGTCGAAGACGCGTAGCTGACCTCTGTCCGTTTTACAGATATTATCATAGGTACTGTTCTTCGGAGAATCGTGGTATTGTTCCACACAATTCGGCGTATATGCGCTCCACAAGACAATCCGACGGATCGCACCAGTTTGCGGTTCATCTCCCGACGGCGCGAACATCCCTGCATCAGGCCTCGTTCCGTTACAGAGTGGGGAAGCTGTGGAACTCCCTTCCCACGCGAGTGTTCCCGGAGCGTTACAACCTGCAACTGTTCAAAAAGAACTGCAACAGTTATTTGATGGCATCTCGGGGCGCCCCTTCGGCGCTATATGTTCGCCTCTCCCGAGAGGTCTAATAAAAAAAAAAAGAAAAAAAAAAGAAACTTATCGAACGCATGTTCATTGGGTGTGTACAGTCTTTGCCGTTTTTTGGGATGGCCTGTATGATTGCTGTTTTCCAACGCGCGGGAAAATATGCATTATTCAAGGCGTTGTTAAACAGGGCCGTGTATACGAGCATATCTATTGCCATTGGGGGCAGGTTCTTGAGTATGATGTTAGGTACTCCATCTATTCCCACTGACTTTTTGCTTCTTAATGAGTCGAAGATGCTCTAGATTGTCGATATATGCATTCTATCGGGAATATACTAGATTGAATTCCGAGACGAAAAATGGTCAGCAAAAGATTGAGACCTATACGATCCTTAATAACGAACTTATGGTGATCCGAGGACAGACAGACTTCTTTCCAGCTCAAATTCGGTACAATTTCTTTTAGAGCTTGCAGGAATATGTCGGGTTTGCATGTTTGAGTAGCACGTGTGGTACGTTGCGATATTTTGATATCCTTTTTTGGATCACCTGGATTGTCACCTTCGCCATTTGCTGCCGATGTATTCGCAGTATCGTTGTTATTGTTAGCATTATCATTATCTACATTTTGTCGGGACCAGAAAAGGGGGCAAATTGACATTACAGACAAGTAATGAAGTGTGGGTGTGGCACAACAAACCAATAATTTTAGCCACATCTTGTGTTTGTAGATCAGCACGTCCGCAAGATAAATTATTCTTACAATCCTCGATGGTGGCGGGAAATTCATAGCCAATTTCCACGATGTGCCCATAACATTATTCGCTTACGCGAGAGTTTCTCCTATGTCTTCGTAAACTTCTTCAATGGGTGTATCTTCTTGGTGTTGCGTCTGGTATAAATATTTTGACAAAATTAGTGACACACCTTCACGAGGAAAGTCTTCTGTTAGTTTTTTTTATAAATTTAAGATACATACCTACAGTAAGGCCGTAATTTCTATATGTATCTAGCCCTATTATTGATAGTAGAAGCTGTAAGATATTTGGTAGGATATCGTTAAGACTGCGTTCTTCTGGTGAGGCTTTGTTTATAAAAGATTCGATTAATTGAGGTATCATTCGCTTTAGATGATCGTAATTGTTTGAGTTTCCACATTCAAGGAGTGTGTAAAAGTAAAAGCCAAAATAACTTCTTAATTTTGAAATACCAGTTGTTATTTAATTCAATAGATTTTATGAATTCGTCACAACCTTCTACGATGAAAAAGATTATCAATTGAGAAACAGGTATTTGTTATGGCTGGGGTTTTATTCAATGGTGTATCCAGTTCGATTCCTAGTAATTTACAATGTAGAGATGTAGAGGATGGATAAGTCAAGTTCCCTTTTGAAAACAGGCAACGCAGACGATGCCGATCAGCTTCCAGCCCAAATTCATCAAACTATCAAATGCGTAATGATTGAACGTTATTTGTTCCAAAAGGCTAGAAAGTTTAAAAAAATATAATTTCTTTCCGTCCGTATAAATTGGAATGATTTTTAAATGGAAAAATAAAGGGTTTAAAAACCTTTCACACCTGATACACTCTTTGCATAGGTAACAGCATCAGTAGCAGTTGTTCTTCGATCCACAAAGAGTTAAGAAACGTAAACTAAAAGAAAAGCCAGCTTTTTGAGGTTTTGAACATTTAATCAAACTTTTTACTGAAACAAATCGCTCTGTATGCTAAGTGATTCTATTGTATGGTTTTTTATCCATTTTCATTAAATAATTTTATTAATTCGTAAAGTGAAAACTAGCGACAACAGCCATGGAAAAATTTCGAAACGAACATGGCGTCGGCGAAAACACCTACGAATGATGTGTAATATGAAATCGTTTGTAATATTCTGACATACTGGACAGCTGACGGATTTTATCGACCGAAGTTTTGAGCAAGTCTGAGTCTAATTAAGATTCTTCAAGAGCCAGATTTCTGTAGTTAGTTGTTCTTCGAGATATTTTTGAATTCTATTGCAGTCTCTGAGATATTGTAATGTAGTGCGAAGAGGACCGTGTTATGTATCCGAAAAACTTACGTTGCCGAACAGACTGCGAAAACGGAGGTTTTCATCAAATCTGTTTTTTAAGTAAAATGTCAAATACGTGGTCTGTGGGTATTACTCTCGTCCATCTTTGGTATTCAGATACCTTGTGGCGATTCCGTCAGTCGTACAGGAACATGAATTATCAGAGTCGTATACCAGATTACCTTAGTAATCCACAGTACACATGAACATGCAATATATCACCAGAAGAGAATAGAAAAGGAAATCATTAGTGTCATCAACCAGAGCATTAACGCAACAACGCACAGCTTCAGTTGCGAGTTTGAACATCATCGTGCACGCAATCTGATGAATCTGTGATTTGATTCTAACCTTTTCATAGGGTGTTTTCATACCATGTTCTTCCCTACTTCACAAAATGCTATAATATGATATGCACTAATCTAGTAGAAACAATGAATATATATAGTGCATGCCTTTCATTTAACCCAAACACGAAGCTAATATCCCCGCCGGTGCGGCTAATTTTTGGGGTTTCAATGTAACCAGGCAGACGGAGACAACAAAGAAAAACGTGCTTGCCACTCGGCACTGTTTCAGCTTCTCCAGTTTATTTTTTGAACCCTAAAGTTCAAATTAAATTCAAACACGTAGAAAAATTGATAGGTGAATTAATTGTAGCGATTAAATACTTGACAAAATAACTTAATCCATTTAACATTTAAATGTAAAAAAAAGTGATTTTAAATAATAAAAAAAAGCAAAAAAGAGTGTGTCTTTAAAATCCAGGAATTTTTCAGGGAAGATATTATTTGACTGATATGCTAGTAAGAAGGATAAAGTGATAGGAAGGACCTCACATAGATATAGTATTGCTGAGCTAGTAAGAAAGATAAGATAATAAGAAATACCTCACATTGATATAATATTGCTATAGCGAATATATAAGACTCAGAAGTTGTATGAATAAAACGCATAAGACTCCGATAGAGGCAATCGCTTCTGACGTCAGTCAATTCGGATTAAGCTTGAGTCGACGTGGGTCCAAAAGTTTAAGATTTAGGATATATATGCTAGAATTTAGGCATTTATCTCCAGCTTTATAGTAAATAAATTAAGAAAAAATTAAGTACAAAATGATTGCCCAAAACCTAATTCATTTAACATTTAAATGTAAAAATAATTTTAAATAGTAAAAAAAGCAACAAAAAAAAGTGTTTTAAAATTCAGGAATTTTTCAGCGGAGACATTATTTAACTGATAAGCTAGTAAGAATGATAAGATAATAAAAAGGACCTCACATAGATATAGTATTGCTATAGCGAATATATAAATTAAACACGATGCAATTCGACTTCAGCAAATCGGACATTTCACATTATTTGACCCAACAAACATATCACAGAAATTCTATCGCAATTTCATACCGAATAAAAATAAACTTCATACATAAAAACAAATATAATTTTGAAATTGATGTGTATACATACATCCTTGCGTAAAAACCACTTTGGGTTGCAATTCGGCTTACTGAACCGTCCTTCGAAAACAACCTTCTTATCTTTGCCCTCTTTGGCGAATTGATCGATCAGTGGGCTCAAGAATGACTCTTGTTTCTATTAAGTTTTCGATTAATCAGTTTTTTAGATTATGCATTTCGGTTGTCGTGGTTTTATATAGTTTCACTGTTGAACGTCGCGATATTGAACACGGAATCGTATTGAATCGATTCAATCCAATGGAATCGAGTTGAATGTCGTTTGAAAGCGTTGTGAAAAATGGGAAAAGAAAATTGGTTTGATCGTTTCTTGGTTTTAAATATAGAGCAAATAAGTAATTTGTTGGTTTTTGGTTTTAAATATAGAATAAATAAGTAATTGTATTATTTTTGGTATATTGGAAGTTACTGTAAAAGTGTTTTTATTTATATAACATTCAGCAGGCTCCGCGACTCTAAGTAGTTGCTTAGCTACGAAATTGCTTGTTTGTACTTATAACACCTAATAAGAGCAAAACTTAAAGTTAAATGCGTAGTCAAGTAGGCGTTGAAAATTCTCTTAAATGCTAGAAAAATTTCATTATCAGCAGTATAGGCTTGTAGCGCGCCGTGCTTCGTTCACTGCTGGCGCTAAAAAAGTATTTTATACATTATATATATTATAAAAAGAAGCGGAATAAATTAAGGTAAATTAAAACACAATTTGAACAAACACATTTCACACAAACATACAGACAGACAAACAATTTTTGTACAATTAATTTTTCTATAGGAAACTGAAAATTTTACATAATTTTATATACATTCGCAGTTGGCATCGGAGGTGTGGAGACATTTAAAGAAACGTATAGTTGGACGTTTTCAAGGGCTGTGAAAAGAACACGGCAGTATTACCAACAGCGGGGCATTTTAAATATGCAGAGCACGCAATAAAATAACAAGAGAAGAAGATATATGCGGAGATAGTCCTCAATGCAATAGGACTTATGTGGCATGGGATGTGAGAGAATAATAATTTGAAATTCGGTAAGCGACATCTTTTTTTTTAATGCACAATATCTTTGTTCGATTGAGAGCTCCTGGTCTCGGTTGTGTTAACAACGAAGCTGTAGTACTCACATAATTAGATGTTCTCGAACAGTTCATAATTTTGTATGAAACATGATGATGAGATGGAAGGTAATCTGTTTGTATTTCTACATTTCCAGACGAAGTTGTTAACCCCAAAATTTTTCAAGCAAGAAGTCTCCATGAGTTAATGAAGGCAAAACGCAATCATAGATTCCCAGTGGCAGAGAACTGGATTGATTGGTCTCCAATTTACCTAAAGCTCTAAGGCAGAAAATTAAACTAAGGAGGAGTGGAAACTCAACTCCACATTAACATTTTAACGGACAACCAACGGTTTGAGAACAGAAAAAGTCCAAAACTTAATTCATTTAACAGGTTTGAAATTCGAGTGACGTTTGTCAAATCTTTACTGAAACAAGCTACAAGGGGAAATTAATGAGTATTACATTTCAATTGCCCGACGCAACGCAAAAACTTATTGATCCACCGTTGTAGCTTTTCTTTTTAAAGGCTTGGAATGGTCACTCGTATTTCCATGGCTGTTGGGTGCATTTTGCTTTGGACGGAACACGGAAAAGACTTGAATAAATAACAATACATTTAACAGCTATGAAATTCCAATGACGTTTCTCAAATCTTTACTGAAACAAGCTACAAGGGGAAATTAATGATTATTACATTTCAATTGCCCGACGCAACGCGAGAACTTATTGATCCACCGTTGTAGCTTTTTTTTTTAAAGACTTGAAAGCGTCATTGGAATTTTCATGGCTGTTGGGTGTATTTCGCTTTATTCACGCTCCTATCAGGTTTCTATTTCATTTCACTTCAAACCGTTGGTTGTATCTCAAAAATATATTCTCGAATGTTGTAAAAAGGAGAAAACTCCGATTTTCAGAAATGTGTGATGAGAACTCTAAACCCTGCTTACCAAAAAATAAAGCTGTTAATCAAAATGAAGAAGACTTTCGAATTGCTAGAAGTATCCTGGAAAACAATACAAAATTAAAGAACAGAAAGCTGTCATGAAGCTATTGACCGTTTAGCAGCATTAAAGCTATTGAGCGGACAAGGCCAAAAGTTTTCCGATTTTTTTACAAGAATCTTTGTCGGCGTTTTGTAAGGAGTTTACATTTAAGATGTTATCACGAAAGCTGGAAAACCCACTGAGAAGTTAAAGTTGATTAACGAACTATAAAATTTTTTGAGACGAAAGTTACCAGAGTTTTTATAAAAATTAAAGTCAAGTTTTTAGAAAAGAATTTTATCTAAACATTGAAGAGCACAGAAACATTGGTCTTGCATGACCAAGAATGGGAAAGAAAGATTGATCTTCCATGGGAAGGAAGAGGAAAGAAACACTGGTCTTCCACTAAACAATTTCTCTAGGTTAGCGACATGCACCCCACAACTGCCAAGAGACGAGTGACTTATGTTCCACTGATATTATAATTATACTGTTATGAGACCGTGTATGTTAAAACACAGCTGATATAATGATTTAGTGTTATATTTCGGTAGTGTTATATTATTCGCGCGTATGCTATTAACTCTTAAATGGCGAACTCGTATACTGTAAACGTTTATACTGCAAACATTTATACTGCAAATTCCTGTACTGCAAACGGTTATACTTCAAACGTTTTTACTGCAAATTCTTATACCGCAAACGTTTATATAACAAACGTTTATATTGCAAACCATCCTGAGAAAGATTGATGCAAGGCTAAAAACTTTGCCCGTAAAAATAAATGATGATGGACAATTTAACAAGCCCTGAGACTTGCTAAATAAGGCCAAGATCGGATCCCGGTTGTGGTGCCTATAATGACGATGATGATATTGCAAACCCTTATATTGAAATCTCTTACATTGCGAACTAATACAGCAAACTCTTATACTGCAATCGTTTATAACCTAAACGTTTATTCCACCAACTATTATACTGTGCCCCTTGTGTATACTGTAGACTATAAACGATTCTGTTATACGAGTATTTCTTATACGTTTACCGCGTATAGTATTCATTGTTATGATATTTTCCGTCACTTATTATTTTTTTTACACTTTAGTCAATGCTCTCGGGACAGTAAAACCCAAAAATACACGGTTTTTGTATTTGTTTTTTTCATTATAACATTTTACTTTTATTGAAATTATAAATAAACATAATATATTTAAATAAATACAAATATATAGAGACATATATTTCGATTTATGATTATTTGCTATAGTGGATTTTAAATAATATTTAGCGTGTTTAATTTGAAACGATAACAAAATTGCGAAAATTATCATCCGATAAATAAATAAATAATAAGTATGTATATATATTTATATATTTTTGGCAAGCTTTTTATATCATTTCTTAAAAACAATTGATAACAAATAGAAATAAAAAGAACAAAGAAAAAAAAAAACAAAGACACAATACGCGATGCAGAGCAATAAGCAGTTTGGGGTTTAGAACAAAACATAAGTTAATTAAATGGTATAACAGATTTCAATTGGTTTTAAAGTAAAATTTAATTTAAAGAAGTTTTCTCCAAAATTAATTATAATTAGAATTTTCCTTGTTTGTGAGTAACTTCTCCATCGATATGAGATGAGGGTGTTTGTCATCATCATCATCGGCACTACAACCGGGAACCGGTCTTGGCCTTATTTAGCAAGTCCTGAGGCTTGTGGGGATGTTTGTAGAGCATCTTAAATAGATTAAAGCCACGTATCGTTTGTTTTTGTTTTTTTGTTGTTTTTCTTTTGTTTAAATCGTTTTTTTTTTACTTATAATAAATTTGAGAGAAAGTAACAGAGAGGAAGTTTTTGTTCTCGTAGCAAAGCAAGAGAGCATGAGTTGAATTGAAGAAAAAACAATAAAATATACAAAAACAATTTGAGGTGTGAAAATATAATATCTACCAAACAAGTTGGTAAGTTCGAGTGTTTGAATCTGTATATCGAGGCACAATTCGTAGCAATGTTTAGAAGCCAATAAGGCTGACACGATCTTATGATCTCAGTACTTACATACCAGAGATATAGATTCGTGTAAACATCGTCAGTAAGGTAGGTTTTGGTTTGTTTGTCAGGCTGTGTCTTACTACTTTACTTCTTGTCAGTGTATCCTGGGTTTTAGGTGTTTTAAAGTAAAAATAGAAAGATAAATTGTGAGAGAGATGTGTACTTCTAGAAAGGACGAGAGAAAGAGAGAGTGAGAGAGAGAAAGACATATAACATTGGAAGCCATCGTATTAATTCCGGTGAGCACAGCTAGTTTACCTATAAAACAATTTATTTATAACGACTATATAGTACATAAATATATCAATTCAAAAGCGAAAAATAATGATTTACATAGTTCTACTAAAACGAATGCGCAATATCTTAACTCTCTTTTTTTTCTACTAAATTTTTTGTTTTTTTTTTGTTTGCTTTTGTTTTTTTTGTTGTTGTTGTTGTTGTTGTGTGTTATACTTTTGAAGTATCCATAGGTCTACAAGAATTCTCATTAATTTAATTGTTCTATGCCATTCATGGTTCAACTGAGTAAACGTTGACCGAGAACGAAGCGAAAGTTTCACCTTTCTTGCCGATCGCCTTAGCTTGATACTGGCCTACATCGGTAGCGGTACATTTAACTATTTCCAGTGAGTACCGATTGCCGTCCTTGGTGAATTTATATCTAGAGCTATCTTCATCGATTTGCTTGCCATCCTTAAGCCAGGTTAGTTGCAGGAGGTTTCCTTGGACTTCACATTCGAATTTGCAGGATTCGGATTCTTGAACGGTGACCGATGCGGGGAATAGGGAGAATGTTGGTTGTTTTGGTTCCTCTCCTGGTACAAGAACGTTTATTGTGCATGTACTGAAGCTTTCGCCAGCATCGTTGAAGGCTTCGCATGTGTATGTGCCAGCGTCTTCGGGGAATATCTCGGCAATTTGCAGCTTGTAAATGTTGGCTTCATTAGAATATTGGAAGTCCTTGGATGGCTTGATCTCTTTGTTGTTGTGCAACCAAATGACATCGAAACGTTCGGCTCCGATAATTGGGCAAGCTAGAGTAACAGCATCACCATCCTTAACAAATCGGGATTCCAAGTGGCTGGCAATTTTCGGTGGCTTATCGCCGCTGGTCACTCGTCTAGCTGAGTTCTTCTCCATCGCTGAAATGAAACAAAACAAAACGGTAAATCGTATTGACATTGACGTTGTGAAGGTTTTAAAGTTTTGTACAAGGTGTCCCAAAAGTCTCTTACAATTTGATTTGTTCCCTGTAAGAAGCCCGTGAGAGGACAAAAAATAAATGGAAAATCGTATCAAACTTGAAACGTTTTGTAATAGACGCAGTCAAACGGCATGGAGATATCCAATGCGACTGCTCATGATTCACCATGCTTTTCAAATGCAGATGTACAGAAGGTAGTCACAAAGCTCAAAAGATCATCTGTGGACCACCCGTTACGGAATTCGTTAAGAACTGTATGGGAATGGCGTAATAACTGTGCCGGGTATTAAATTAAGGTCCTATTAGTGGAGGCTGATAGAGCATCGAATTCTCTCCGACAGTGATTGATGTGCTGACGAACGTGACATTTTAGTCACGATAAGTTAAGTTCTGGGTCGGACCAGACACCATACTGTGGCAGAAGCTGATAAACAAGATCACCTCGTATATATGTAGCTAAGTCAGGAGCAGGCCGATTGAAATCCGAAAACTCGGTACTAGTTATTACTTGAGGTTCGGTTATTGAAAGGTTTTCTAATGTGCCAAGTTCTTGAAAAGACCTCAAAATTGCAGAGTTTTCGGTGCTAGTTATAATTTTCGCACTTTGTGACTCCCTTCATTTTTGAAAAACTGAAAGCTGATGCGAACGTCGACCCCAACAGGGGTGATATTACATTTAATTATTGTAAAGTATTTTACGGTACGGGATCTGCATACGTCGTTACATAATACTTACGTTTAACAGTTAGCTTGCATTTAGTTTCCACGGGTCCAATTGAGTTGGTTGCTGTACAAGTGAACACCCCCTCATCTTCGGGGAAGACTTCTTTGATTGTGAGAGTGGCCACACCGTTCTTGTATTTCAAATCCATGATTTCCGAAGACGAAATAGATACTCCATTCTTCGACCAGGTTATTTGTGGCTCCGGATCACCAAGGACTGTACACGATAACACCAACTGGTCACCGTCTCGGATTGTTAGGTCCTTGAGGGGTTTCGAGAACTCGGGTTTACACATTAGCGAATCATGTGGTGGCACTGTAAGAATAGACACTTTAGAAGTTTGTTTTAAGACACACAGTCTAACGACGAGTCTTACGAATCAATTCCTTGGTAGCACTACGAGATCTCGATGGGGAACCCGGAGCATTAAGACCGTATTTCTTTTTCTTGCTACTTGTATCTTCAGTGCTGGTTGATGTAAAGGAACTTGAAGTATTGATGACAGTCTAGGGATGTCAAAATTTCACGTCGAGTGAATGATTGCTCCTTGCATTACATTTGTAAAACAGACTGCGACTTACCTTGCTGGATGATTGTATCGAGTTGTGTGACGTGGAGGAATAGTTAGGAGTGCTGCTGTTAATGTTGAAGCTCGATGTTATCTGGCGAGCGGTGACAATAGGTGGAGGAGCAGGTTTTATTGGTTGTTCAATGTACTTTCGGTCTGGGGAAAAGAATTCAAAGTATTAATGGAATGTCTAAAGATTTTTGCTGATGTTTTAAGTGTGTTTTGTGTTCGAGTTGGCGTTTGCACTGGCAGTCAAAATCATTCGATTAGTAGCTTAAAACTAAAATTAAAACTTCGGTTGCATTCACAAGACGTACTCATGCAGGGGGTCCTTTTCAAAAATAACACCGACAATTGGAGAGTGTTCTACGCGTCATGCACAAATAACATTTAAAAATAAAAACTACTAACTTCGGGTGCAATTAGAGATACTATTAATAAGTTGTTTTATAGGGCGATTCCTAGTTGGAAAAAAATTATATTATTTATAAATGCCGATGATGATGATGATGATGCTATATTTCCAATCTTTTTTTCTACTAGCTTGGAGACGACACATTTCTTTGTACGGAAACTTTTCTCGAGAGATGGGTCAACTGTGCTACAATATATACTATGTAATATGTGACTCTGTCACGTTCTACGTGGAAATAAAGTTAGCATGTATCCATGTATCCAAACTCTTATACTAAGCTTCGGAAGTAACACATGATCTCATCAGAGTGCACACTAATTTTATATTAGATGCGGCAATTGTATTATTTTGTGTGATAGGTGACGCTGTTTTAAAATGATTTTATTGGTTGATTTAATGTCTTGCCTGACTTATACAAAGAAAACCTGGTGCATGGGGCTATTAAACTAGCAAAACTTAGATACGTTTATTTAATCTACCACATGAAATGCGGCGTTATATGATGTCCTAGATTGTAGCATTCTGAGAAGACGTGCAGAGGAGCATCTATAGATGCTTAAATTCAGTCTAAAAATAATTGCATCTTGTGTTTGTAGATCAGCACGTCTGCAACGTAAATGATTCTTGCAATCCTCGATGGTGGCGAGAAATTCATAGCCAATTTCCACGATGTGCCCATAACATTATTCGCTTGCGCGAGAGTTTCTCCTATGTCTTCCTAAACTTATAACGTTTGGGATTGATAGTGAAGAACGTGTGATTCGAACTGACGCTATGACAGTTAAAATCACCAAAAATTGAACCAATGCGTAACTCATCAGGCTACTGGCCGTGCTTAGAATTCGATTTTTAAACTCAAGTATATTCCACTGATGTGAATTGTTATGTTATCACTATGGTATACGGCTCTGATGCATTTTCTTATTCGATTTTCGTTCGGTGTTCTTCACTATTTGCTTGTGTATTGTGTGTGTATCTGTTAGAGACGCTACAAACTCCTTCAATGGGTGTATCTTCTTGGTGTTGCGTCTGGTATAAATATTTTGACAAAATTAGTGACACACCTTCACGAGGAAAGTCGTCTCTTCGTTTTTTTTTTTATAAACTTAAGATACGTACCTACAGTAAAGCCGTAATTTCCATATGTATCTGGTCCAATTATTAATAGTAGAAGTTGTTAGATATTTGGTAGGATATCGTTAAGACTACGTTCTACAGGTGACGCCTTGTTTATAAAAGATTCGATCGTTCGCTTGGGAAGATCGTTAGCAACTGTTTGAGTTTCCACATTCGAAGAGTGTGTTAAAGGAAAAACCAAAATAATTCTGTTAATTTTGAAATACCAGTTGCCTGAGTTATTTAATTTAACAGATTTTATGAATTCGTCACAACCTTCTGCGATGGAAAAGATTATCTATTGAGAAACAGGTATTTGTTACAGTTGGAGTTTTATTCAATGGTGTATCCAGTTCGATTCCTAGTCATTTACAATGTAGAGATGTAGAGGATGGATAAGTAAAGTTCACATTTGAAAACAGGCAACGCTGACGATGGCGATCAGCTTCCAGACCAAATGCATCAAACTATCAAATGCGTAATGATTGAAAGGCTAGAAAGTTTAAAAAAATATATTTTCTTTCCGTCCGTATTAAGTGAAATGATTTTTAAATGGAAAAATAAAGAATTTAGAAACCTTTCACACCTGATACACTCTTTGCATAGGTAACAGCATCAGTAGCAGTTGTTCTTCGATACACAAAGAGTTCAGAAACGTCTACTAAACAAAATCCAGTTTTTTGAGATTGTGAGCACTTAATCAAACATTTTCACTGAAAGCAATCGCTCCGCATGCTAAGTGACTCTATTACATCGGTTTTTATCCATTTTCATTAAATAATTTTATTAATTCGTAAAGTGAAAATTAGCGAAAACAGCCATGAATGAATGACGTGTAATGTGAAACGGTTTGTAATATTCTGACATACTGGACAGCTGACGGATTTTATCGACCGAAGTTTTGAGCAAGTCTGAGTCTAATTAAGATTCTTCAAGGGTCAGATTTCTGTAGTTAGTTGTTCTTCGAGATATTTTTGAATTCTATGAGATATTGTAATGTAGTGTGAAGGTCCTCTTGTGTTATGTATCCGAAAAAATTACGTTGCCGAACAGACTACGAAAACGGAGGTTTTCATCAAATCTGTTTCTTAAGTAAAATGTCAAATACGTGGTCTGTGGGTACTACTCTCGTCCATCTTTGGTATTCAGATACCTTGTGGCGATTCCCTCAGTCGTACAGGAACATGAATTATCAGAGTCGTATACCAGAGCATTACCTTAGATATCCACAGTATACATGAATATGCAATATAGCACCAGAAGAGAATCGAAAAGGAAATCATTAGTGTCATCAACCAGAGCATTAACGCAACAACGCACAGCTTCAGTTGCGAGTTTGAACATCATCGTGCACGCGATCTAATGAATCTGTGGTGTGATTCTAACCTTTTCATAAGGTGTTTTCAAACCCTGGTCTTCCCTACTTCACAAAATGCTATAAGATCATATGCACTAATCTAGTAGAAACAATGAATATATATAGTTCACGCCCTTTCATTTAACCCAAGCCCGAAGCTAATGTCCCCGCGGATGCGGCTCAATTTTGGGGTTCCAATGTAACCAGCAGACACAGACAACAAAGAAAAACGTGCTTCCCACTAGGCACAGTTTCAGCTTCTCCAGTTTATTTTTTGAACTCTAAAGTTCAAATTAAATTCAAACACGTAGAAAAATTGATAGGTGAATTGATTTTAGCGATTAAATCCACAATTGTGGAAATGTTTTCGAACCATCAGTGTACAGCGTATAGGAACGGTGGCGTAGCCAAGTTAGTGAGGTCATCAACTTTCGGGTTCGTATAGACCTATAAATAGTAGCAATAGTAATAGTATAGACCACAATCCCAAGGAACAACCACGAGAAACCGCGCTTAAATTTATTATTCTTATTTATTATTAATTATATTCATTATTATTATTGATGAACTGCTGATGGTTATATCCGACGTTACTTAAGGAGTTCACAAAAAAGATTAAAAAAGCGTTCAAGATTTTTGTATAAGAAAAATTCCGGATTGATGTAAAATTAGGAATACTTTATATATATATATACGTATAAAAAAAAAACAAAGAAATAAAACTAAAAGTGAAGTAAAATTAAGAGTAATTTTCATATATATAAGAGGTAAGAGGGGGGTAAGAGAGGAGACGACGTTTGAGAGCAGGAGATGTAAGATTGAAATCAAAGAACGCGGGGTAAGAGTTTGCCCACCCCTGCATTCGCGAAATGGGTTCATTAGAGCCATACGACGTGTGATGGGCGGGCAAATAGAAGAGATAGTTTCGCAGATTTCAGATATTAGTGGAAAATGTGATGGGGGAGAGCAGGCTTGGGCAGTCGATTGAACCTGAGAGTAGACGGTGGATGAAGAGGATGTCGGCATGAATTCTGCACCCTTCAAGTGTGTTGAGGTTAATTAGGTGGAGACGGCTTGTCTATGTGGGTGGAATCAGAGGATTTTCCCAATTCAATCCTCAGAGGACGACGAAAAACAACGTTGCACGCTCTCGATCCTGCGAATATGGGACGACTAGTGAAGAGACCAGACCTGACTAGCATATTCAAGAAGGGGACAGACAAAGGCTTTAGATCCATTTGGAGAAGTGAGGTGTCGACAGAAGAGCGGATCGTCTTGAAGAGTTTAGTGTCGTCCCCGTATAGAGAGATGGAGGAGTGCTTGATACTGGAGTCTATATCATTAATAGTGAGATTGAATAGGAGGGGTCCAAGATGACTGTCCTGGGGAACCCCTGACGTGGGAAGAAAAGGATTGGAGAGGGTGGATCTAAATCTAGTGGTTTGTAGCCAAGGGAGGATAGCTTAAAGAGGATGAGGTTGTGTGAAATTTGGTCGACGGCCTTGCTGAAATCGGTGGTGATTACATCGCCTTCGTTGCCGCTCTCTAAGGCATGGAGAGCGTGGGATTAGAATTCAACTAGATTGGTGGTGGTCGACCTACCCGTAAGGAAACCGTGCTGGTTGGGTGAGATGATGTATTTGCAGCGAAAACATAACGCGTTGTAAAGAATGCCTTCGAACTGTTTTGGAATATGTGACAGTTTGGCTATGGGACGGTAGATACTAGTATCGTATTTTGGCCCCTTCTTATGTGTGGGGTTGACAAAAGAGGATTTCCAAATATTTGGGAAGACACCTTGTGTAAGGGATAGATTGAATATCTTTGATAACGGGAGAGAAAGAGAAGGGGAACATTTTTTTAAAAGGACAGCCGGAAGTCCATCAGGATTAGGGCTGAACTCGTCTTTAAGTAAGTTTAATTTTTCTTCAACTAGGTGATGCTGAATAAGTAAGAGCGGTTAGGCTAGAAAGAGTTGTCGGTGAAGGATTTTTTAAGAAAGAAGCGAAAAGATTGGCAGTAGTTCGTGGGTCGGTTGAAGTAACCGTGTCATAGGAAAGGGAGTTGGAATAGGCGTCAGATTTACGTTTATAGTTAATAAAGTGGAAAAAAGATTTAGGGTCATTTATAAGGTTGTTTTGGGTTTTTGTGAGATAATTGTAGTAAAGAAAGTTGTAAAGCTCGCTGAATTTATGAAAGGAACCGAGAAAGTTGGAATAGTCCAGGGAAAAGCGTGTTCTTAGGAATATGGTCCACAAATTATTCCTCTTGTTCCGAAGAGTACCATCCCGTCACGCTGTACATCCCGCGATAACGTCGAGAGATCTCTTTGACGGTGTTTCGGATGATGCCCCGGACTGTGATGATGGTACCTTCCGATATAAAGAATTCCGGAGGTCAACTAGTCTCCTATTCGGATCTCCGAGGGGCACTATGTCAGGGGGAACATCATACAGATATTATGATAAATAACCGAACTTTAAAATGTATAATCGGGCTCGCTCTCGAGGCTCTGCCCACGCTCGACTGGTAACGGCATTTTGTAACATCAGGGGCATCGGTTTCACCAATACGAATGTAAACACAGTCCACCAATATTTGCAAACAGCAAAAGCTGATATCCTTGCTCTAACTGAGACCCACGTCGATTCGTCAACTGATTCCACATATCTTCGCCGCTCAGGATACGACTTGCATTCGAGATTCCGTTTTAAGGGCGGAGTCTGCGTCTTCGCGCGGTCCGATGTGCCTTGCCAGAGGATGGAGGCGTTGGAACCCAATAACATGGACATTATATGGTTGAGGCTCGTCCTGAGGAATTCTGTTAAATTTTTTTGTTATCTTTACCGCTCCCCGAATGACGATCGACTGGCCACATTTTTCGAACATCTTTCACATACCGTCGACTGGATACAGATCAACCACCCGGCTTCTTAAATTGTTGTCCTTGGCGATTTTAATGTTCACAATTCCGGTTGATTGGTACATTCTAACAGAGCCGGCGACGCTGGGCGGCTGACGGAGGTGTTTGC
Source organism: Microdon myrmicae (assembly GCA_963931805.1). Lineage (NCBI taxonomy): Eukaryota > Metazoa > Arthropoda > Insecta > Diptera > Syrphidae > Microdon > Microdon myrmicae. The sequence goes on along the minus strand of OZ007500.1, from coordinate 7,188,982 downwards.
TGTTAACCACAACTTGACTCAACTCGTGGAGAACTAACTCGAGTGCCGGATGCCCGAGGTGATTATGCGATCACCCCGAATCTATTTTTGACCGTAGAGGTTTCAGCCACAGTGGGAAACTCAGATCACTGCTTGGTATCGGTGGCCCAACCACTTCATTTCAAGCGAATAACCGGCGCGGGCAGCTTCGCCATGTATGGAAGTATGGGGCTGCTAACTGGAACGATTTGTGAGATTTCTTCGAATCCTTTCCATGGTAGGAGGTGTGCTTCGGAGACTCCGATGGTAACGCTTGCGTGGAGTCGGTCACAGAGATTATTCTTCTTGGGTTGGAGATCTACATTCCACATTCCATCAAACGAAGTTCATCTGATAAACCGTGGTTTGACAAAAATGGCGAACAGATTACAGCGACCAAAATTGGAGCTTTTAAGCAATGTTCAATCCAATGGTCCAATCCCACCGATGTTAAAAGAACGAATTTTGTTAGAATCAGAAACGCGTGCAACCATGCGATTGATACCGCGAAGAAAGCTCGCAACGACAGAGTGGCCAATAAACTCCTTGAGTGCCAGACTGGTTCGCGCTCCTTCTGGTCAATGGCAAAAGCTGTCACCAGTAGCTTCGCTTCCTCCTCTTTCCCTCCGTTGGTGACAGACAGCAGGACGTTATTCACAAATTCGAAGGACAATGTTGATGTGTTCGCGAATTTATTTTCCGCGAATTCAAATCTCGATCCCGGTCTTTTAGAGCCACCTGTGATCACGCCGGTACGTTCTTCCACGCGGGATGTGAGATTTCGCCCGCATACTATTCAACGCATTCTACGTGAACTGGACTGTAGGAAGGCAATAGGCCCGGACGGAATACCAGCAATAGTCCTTAAGAACTCCGCTCCAGAACTATCGTCGGTTCTTGGCAGACTCTTTCGTTTATCTTATGCACGGAGGACATGTCCTGCCTGCTGGAAAATCGCTCGACTTCAGCCAATCCTAAAGACGGAAAAAAAGTGTCTCCCACAAAATTACCGTCAGATAGCATTGCTGTCTATTTTATCAAAGGTAATGGAAAAAGTCATCAATACAGAGTTAGTTAAGTATTTGGAGTGCAACGGACTTCTGAATGATCGTCAATACGGATTCCGTGGCAGGCGGCCCACGGGAGACATTTTGACAATTATAATCGATATATGGACATCTGCGATTGACGGGCATGGTGAGTCAAGGGCGGTCGCTCCAAGGCTTTTGACCGCGTCTGGCACGGGACATTGCTGAGCAAACTTCGTTCATATGGACTTTCCCAGCCGCTTTACGACTGGACGAAGAGCTTCCTCGAAAATCGATCGATCTGGGTTGTTGTGGATGGCGAGTGTTCGGATTTGTATCCTGTTAATTCGGGGGTGCCCCAAAGTTCAATTTTGGCTCCAACCTTATTTTCGCTTCACATAAATGATTTGTTGGAGACAACGGATAACAAAGTGTTTAGTTTTGGGGATGATGGTACGCTTGTTTCCTCCTTTTCGAGTGTTCGGCCGATTAGTGCATCTACGTTGCACCAGCTGAGATGTAGACAGATTGACTCACTGAATCAGGATCTAGATAAGGTCCTGCAGTGGGGAAGGGCCAATCTCGTCGACTTCAATGCAGCGAAGACACAATATGCAATATTCACAAAGAAAAGTGGATCATCGATTCCACAGCTGGTGATGAGGGGCGGGCCCTCGAGGTAGGGGAAAGCTTGAAATTGCTCGGCGTTACGGTCTGTGGGAATGTATCGTCATATAAACACGTATCGAGCATCGCCAGGTCCGCCTCAGGGAAACTGAGCTATCCTTTTAAAGCCAAGAAATATTTTACTCCGACCCAATTTCTTCTCCTGTATGAATCCCAAATTAGATCCGCGCTCGAATATTGCTCTCATGCTTGGTGCTCGGCTCCTAAACATACCCTCGACCTATTTGAGAGCATACAGAGACGAGCGATCCGCCTGATCGGGGACTCGGCGCTGACGTCGGGATTATAGCCGCTAGCACGTCGAAGACGCGTAGCTGACCTCTGTCCGTTTTACAGATATTATCATAGGTACTGTTCTTCGGAGAATCGTGGTATTGTTCCACACAATTCGGCGTATATGCGCTCCACAAGACAATCCGACGGATCGCACCAGTTTGCGGTTCATCTCCCGACGGCGCGAACATCCCTGCATCAGGCCTCGTTCCGTTACAGAGTGGGGATGCTGTGGAACTCCCTTCCCACGCGAGTGTTCTCGGAGCGTTACAGCCTGCACCTGTTATTTGGTGGGATCTCGGGGCGCCCACTCTGCGCTATAGGTTCGCCTCTACCGAGAGAAGTGTAATACAACAAAAAAAAAAACACAACCAATGTTCCACTCCGCAATCGTTATACAACGGGCCCGCCGTGTGACACAGCCGTCACACGACGGCACGGTTGCAGAATATGTTATGGCTGTTGCACAGCATCGTTGTTATGCAACGTAACTATTATACATAGCGACATTTATGCAATACACCTGTTATGCTGCACGACTCTTATGCTCTTGTGATCCATCGTTACTGTGCAGTATAACTGTTATGCGGTGTGGCTGTTATGCGGTGTAACTGGAATACAATCTTGAGATCTCTCTTCGTCTGGAGCTAAGGATCTAATGGGCCTATTACCCGTATACTAAGTATTATGAGCAAGTGCGTCGTATGAATAAAACGTATAAGAATCCGACTGAGAGGCAATCGTTTCTAACGTCGGTCAAGTCGGATTTAGCTTGAGTCGACGTGGGTCCAAAAGGTTAGGATTTAGGATGTATATGCTAGAGTTTAGGCATTTATCTCCAGCTTTATAGTAAATAAATTAAGAAGAAATTAAGTACAAAATTATTGGCCAAAACTTGACAAAATAACTTAATTCATTTAAATGTAAAATAGTTTTAAATAGTAAAAAAAAGCAAAAAAAAAAGTGTGTCTTTCAAAATTCAGGAATTTTTCAGCGGAGACATTATTTGACTGATAAGCTAGTAAGAAGGATAAGCTAATATGAAGGACCTCACATAGATATAGTATTGCTATAGCGAATATAAAAATTCAGAACGATGCAATTCGACTTCAGCAAATCGGACATTTCACATTATTTGACCCAACAAACATATCACAGAAATTCTATCGCAATTTCATACCGAATAAAAATAAACTTCATATATAAAAACAAATATGATTTTTGAATTGATGTGTATACATAATCCTTGCGTAAAAACCACTTTGGGTTGCAATTCGGCTTACTGAACCGTCCTTCGAAAACAACCTTCTTATCTTTGCCCTCTTTGGCGAATTGATCGATCAGTGGGCTCAAGAATGACTCTTGTTTCTATTAAGTTTTCGATTAATCAGTTTTTTAGATTATGCATTTCGGTTGTCGTGGTTTTATATAGTTTCAATGTTGAACGTCGCGATATTGAACACGGAATCGTATTGAATCGATTCAATCCAATGGAATCGAGTTGAATGTCGTTTGAAAGCGTTGTGAAAGATGGGAAAAGAAAATTGGTTTGATCGTTTTTTGGTTTTAAATATAGAGTAAATAAGTAATTTGTTGGTTTTTGGTTTTAAATATAGAATAAATAAGTAATTGTATTATTTTTGGTATATTGGAAGTTACTGTAAAAGTGTTTTTATTTATATAACATTCAGCAAGCTCCGCGACTGTAAGTAGTTGCTTAGTTACGAAATTGCTTGTTTGTACTTATAACACCTAATAAGAGCAAAACTTAAAGTTAAATGCGCAGTCAAGTAGGCGTTGAAAATTCTCTTAAATGCTAGAAAAATTTCATTATCAGCAGTATAGGCTTGTAGCGCGCCGTGCTTTGTTCACTGCTGGCTCTAAAAAAGTATTTTATACATTATATATATTATAAAAAGAAGCGGAATAAATTGAGGTAAATTAAAACACAATTTGAACAAACACATTTCACACAAACATACAGACAGACAAACAATTTTTGTACAAATAATTTTTCTATAGGAAACAATTTTATATACATTCGCAGTTGGCATCGGAAGTGTGGAGACATTTAAAGAAACGGATAGTTGGAAGTTTTCAAGGGCTGTGAAAAGAACACGGCAGTATTACCAACAGCGGGACATTTTAAATATGCAGAGGACGAAATAAAATAACAAGAGAGGAAGATATATTCAAAGATAGTTCTCAATGCAATAGGACTTATGTGGCATGGGATGTGAGAGAATAATAATTTGAAATTCGGTAAGCGACATCTTTTTTTCTCGATGCACGATATATTTTTTCGAATGAGAGTTCCTGGTCTCGGTTGTGTTAACAACGAAGCTGTAGTACTCACATAATTAGATGTTCTCGAACAGTTCATAATTTTGTATAAAACATGATGATGAGATGGAAGGTAATCTGTTTGTATTTCTACATTTCCAGACGAAGTTGTTAACCTCAAAATTGTCAAGCAAGAAGTCTCCATGAGTTAATGAAGGCAAAACGCAATCATAGATTCCCAGTGGCAGAGAACTGGATTGATTGGTCTCCAATTTACCTAAAGCTCTAAGGCAGAAAATTAAACTAAGGAGGAGTGGAAACTGAACTCCACATTAACATTTTAACGGACAACCAACGGTTTGAGAACAGAAAAAGTCCAAAACTTAATTCATTTAACAGGTTTGAAATTCGAGTGACGTTTGTCAAATCTTTACTGAAACAAGCTACAAGGGGAAATTAATGAGTATTACATTTCAATTGCCCGACGCAACGCAAAAACTTATTGATCCACCGTTGTAGCTTTTCTCTTTAAAGGCTTGGAATGGTCACTCGTATTTCCATGGCTGTTGGGTGCATTTTGCTTTGGACGGAACACGGAAAAGACTTGAATAAATAACAATACATTTAACAGCTATGAAATTCCAATGACGTTTCTCAAATCTTTACTGAAACAAGCTACAAGGGGAAATTAATGATTATTACATTTCAATTGCCCGACGCAACGCGAGAACTTATTGATCCACCGTTGTAGCTTTTCTTTTTAAAGACTTGAAAGCGTCATTGGAATTTTCATGGCTGTTGGGTGTATTTCGCTTTATTCACGCTCCTATCAGGTTTCTATTTCATTTCACTTCAAACCGTTGGTTGTATCTCAAAAATATATTCTCGAATGTTGTAAAAAGGAGAAAACTCCGATTTTCAGAAATGTGTGATGAGAACTCTAAACCCTGCTTACCAAAAAATAAAGTTGTTAATCAAAATGAAGAAGACTTTCGAATTGCTAGAAGAATCCTGGAAAACAATACAAAATTAAAGAACAGAAAGCTGTCATGAGGCTATTGACCGTTTAGCAGCATTAAAGCTATTGAGCGGACAAGGCCAAAAGTTTTCCGATTTTTTTAGAAGAATCTTAGTCGGCATTTTGGAAGGAGTTTACATTTAAGATGTTATCACGAAAGCTGGAAAACCCACAGAAGTTAAAGTTGATTAACGAACTATAAACATTTTGAGACGAATGTGGCCAGAGTTTTTATAAAAACATAAGTCAAGTTTTTAGAAAAGAATTTTATCAAAACATTGAAAAGCCCAGAAGCATTGGTCTTGCATGACCAGGAATGGGAAAGAAAGATTGATCTTCCATGGGAAGGAAGAGGAAAGAAACATTGATCTTCCACTAAACAATTTCTCTCGGTTAGCGACATGCACCCCACAACTGCCAAGAGACGAGTGACTTATGTTCCACTGATATTATAATTATACTGTTATGAGACCGTGTATGTTAAAACACAGCTGATATAATGATTTAGTGTTATATTTCGGTAGTGTTATATTATTCGCGCGTATGCTATTAACTCTTAAATGGCGAACTCGTATACTGTAAACGTTTATACTGCAAACTCTTATATGATAAACATTTATACTGCAAATTCCTGTACTGCAAACTCTTATAGTGCAAACGTTTTTTCTGCAAACTCGTATACCGCAAACGTTTATATAGCAAACTCTTATATTGCAAACCATCCTGAGAAAGGTTGGTGCGAGGCTAATAACTTTGCCCCTAAAAATAAATGATGATGGACAATTTAACAAGCCCTGAGACCTGCTAAATAAGGCCAAGATCGGGTCCCGGTTGTGGTGCCTATAATGACGATGATGATATTGCAAACCCTTATATTGAAATCTCTTACATTGCGAACTAATACAGCAAACTCTTATACTGCAATCGTTTATAACCTAAACGTTTATACCACCAACTATTATACTGTGCCCCTTGTGTATACTGTAGACTATAAACGATTCTGTTATACGAGTATTTCTTATACGTTTACCGCGTATAGTATTCATTGTTATAATATTTTCCGTCACTTATTATTTTTTTTACACTTTAGTCAATGCTCTCGGGACAGTAAAACCCAAAAATACACGGTTTTTGTATTTGTTTTTTTAATTATAACATTTTACTTTTATTGAAATTATAAATAAACATAATATATTTAAATAAATACAAATATATAGAGACATATATTTCGATTTATGATTATTTGCTATAGTGGATTTTAAATAATATTTAGCGTGTTTAATTTGAAACGATAACAAAATTGCGAAAATTATCATCCGATAAATAAATAAATAATAAGTATGTATATATATTTATATATTTTTGGCAAGCTTTTTATATCATTTCTTAAAAACAATTGATAACAAATAGAAATAAAAAGAACAAGGAAAAAAAACAAAGACGCAATACGCGATGCAGAGCAATAAGCAGTTTGGGGTTTAGAACAAAACATAAGTTAATTAAATGGTATAACAGATTTCAATTGGTTTTAAAGTAAAATTTAATGTAAAGAAGTTTTATTCAAAATTAATTATAATTAGAATTTTCCTTGTTTGTGAGTAACTTCTCCATCGGTATGAGATGAGGGTGTTTGTAGAGCATCTTAAATAGATTAAAGCCACGTATCGTTTTTTTTTTGTTTTTTTGTTGTTTTTCTTTTGTTTAAATCGTTTTTTTTTTTTTTACTTATAATAAATTTGAGAGAAAGTAACAGAGAGGAAGTTTTTGTTCTCGTAGCAAAGCAAGAGAGCATGAGTTGAATTGAAGAAAAAACAATAAAATATACAAAAACAATTTGAGGTGTGAAAATATAATATCTACCAAATAAGTTGGTAAGTTCGAGTGTTTGAATCGTCGGTGTTACGAACTGGTGCTCTCTGTATATCGAGGCACAAATCGTAGCAATGTTTAGAAGCCAATAAGGCTGACACGATCTTATGATCTCAGTACTTACATACTAGAGATATAGATTGGTGTAAACATCGTCAGTAAGGTAGGTTTTGGTTTGTTTGTCAGGCTGTGTCTTACTACTTTACTTCTTGTCAGTGTATCCTGGGTTTTAGGTGTTTTAAAGTAAAAATAGAAAGATAGATTGTGAGAGAGATGTGTACTTCTAGAGAGGACGAGAGAAAGAGAGAGTGAGAGAGAGAAAGACATATATCATTGGAAGCCATCGTATTAATTCCGGTGAGCAGAGCTAGTTTACCTATAAAACAATTTGTTTATAACGACTATATAGTACATAAATATATCAATTCAAAAGCGAAAAATAATGATTTACATAGTTCTACTAAAACGAATGCGCAATATCTTAACTCTCTTTTTTTTCTACTAAATTTTTTGTTTTTTTTTGTTTGCTTTTTTTTTTTGTTGTGTGTTATACTTTTGAAGTATCCATAGGTCGACAAGAATTCTCATTAATTTAATTGTTCTATGCCATTCATGGTTCAACTGAGTAAACGTTGATCGAGAACGAAGCGAAAGTTTCACCTTTCTTGCCGATCGCCTTAGCTTGATACTGGCCTACATCGGTAGCGATACATTTAACTATTTCCAGTGAGTACCGATTGCCGTCCTTGGTGAATTTATATCTAGAGCTATCTTCATCGATTTGCTTGCCATCCTTAAGCCAGGTTAGTTGCAGGAGGTTTCCTTGGACTTCACATTCGAATTTGCAGGATTCGGATTCTTGAACGGTGACCGATGCGGGGAATAGGGAGAATGTTGGTTGTTTTGGTTCCTCTCCTGGTACAAGAACGTTTATTGTGCATGTACTGAAGCTTTCGCCAGCATCGTTGAAGGCTTCGCATGTGTATGTGCCAGCGTCTTCGGGAAATATCTCGGCAATTTGCAGCTTGTAAATGTTGGCTTCATTAGAATATTGGAAGTCCTTAGATGGCTTGATCTCTTTGTTGTTGTGCAACCAAATGACATCGAAACGTTCGGCTCCGATAATTGGGCAAGCTAGAGTAACAGCATCACCATCCTTAACAAATCGGGATTCCAAGTGGCTGGCAATTTTCGGTGGCTTATCGCCGCTGGTCACTCGTCTAGCTGAGTTCTTCTCCATCGCTGAAATGAAACAAAACAAAACGGGAAATCGTATTGACATTGACGTTGTGAAGGTTTTAAAGTTTTGTACAAGGTGTCCCAAAAGTCTCTTACAATTTGATTTGTTCCCTGTAAGAAGCCCGTGAGAGGACAAAAAATAAATGGAAAATCGTATCAAACTTGAAACGTTTTGTAATAGACGCAGTCAAACGGCATGGAGATATCCAATGCGACTGCTCATGATTCACCATGCTTTTCAAATGCAGATGTACAGAAGGTAGTCACAAAGCTCAAAAGATCATCTGTGGACCTGTATGGGAATCACGTAATAACTGTGCCGGGTATTAAATTAAGGTCCTATTAGTGGAGGCTGATAGAGCATCGAATTCTCTCCGACAGTGATTGATGTGCTGACGAACGTGACATTTTAGCCACGATAAGTTAAGTTCTGGGTCGGACCAGACACCATACTGTGGCAGAAGCTGATAAACAAGATCACCTCGTATATATGTAGCTAAGTCAGGAGCAGGCCGATTGAAATCCGAAAACTCGGTACTAGTTATTACTTGAGGTTCGGTTATTGAAAGGTTTTCTAATTTGCCAAGTTTTTGAAAAGACCTCAAAATCGTCAATAACGTGCTTTCGGAATTCACAAAACGAATTGCAGAGTTTTCGGTGCTAGTTATAATTTTCGCACTTTGTGACTCCCTTCATTTTTGAAAAACTGAAAGCTGATGCGAACGTCGACCCCAACAGGGGTGATATTACATTTAATTATTGTAAAGTATTTTACGGTACGGGATCTGCATACGTCGTTACATAATACTTACGTTTAACAGTTAGCTTGCATTTAGTTTCCACGGATCCAATTGAGTTGGTTGCTGTACAAGTGAACACCCCCTCATCTTCGGGGAAGACTTCTTTGATTGTGAGAGTGGCCACACCGTTCTTGTATTTCAAATCCATGATTTCCGAAGACGAAATAGATACTCCATTCTTCGACCAGGTTATTTGTGGTTCTGGATCACCAAGGACTGTACACGATAGCATTAACTGGTCACCGTCTCGGATTGTTAGGTCCTTGAGAGGTTTCGAGAACTCGGGTTTACACATTAGGGAATCATCTGGTGGCACTGTAAGAATAAACACTTTACAAGTTTGTTTTAGTTGTTGAGTTGGCGTTTGCACTAGCAGTCACAAATCATTCGATTAGTAGCTTAAAACTAAAATTAAAACTTCGGTTGCATTCACAAGACGTACTCATGCAGGGGGTCCTTTTCAAAAATAACACCGACACTTGGAGAGTGTTCTACGCGTCATGCACAAATAACATTTAAAAATACTAACTTCGGGTGCAATTAGAGACACTATTAATAAGTTGTTTTATAGGGGCGATTCCTAGTTGAAAAAAGTTATATTATTTATAAATTTTATGTTGGTATGCTATATTTCATAAATGAGGGGAAAACCAAGTGCATGGTGGCAACTTCTGCGAAGATAAGACCTAACGTTGCTCAAACTATCAGGGTAGTGGAGCACGAATTTGAAGTAGTGCAATCCTTTAACTACCTTGGGTCAATAGTAGCAGCCGATAACAATGTGGAAGAAGAAATACGCAAACGGCTGATCAAATCCAACAAAGCCTAACTAAATTTATGCATAACATCCAAGCTGCTAGTGTACAAGACCATGGTCTTACCAGTACTCATGTATGGATCCGAGACCTGGGTGCTCAATAAAAGTCACTCTGAACTCTTAGCCGCGTTCGAGAGGAAGGTCTTAAGGAGAATTGTTGGTCCCGTATGGGATGGAGGACGATTCTGGAGACGCACAACCATGAGTTGTACGCGATCTACCTTGAAGCTATTCATGTAAGAAAAATCAATCTCGGTAGACTCCGGTGGGCGAGACACCTAGCTAGAATGAGCGAAGTGGAGGCTGCCGGGAAGGCCTTTGTGGCAGGATGTATGGAAGGAGACAGCGCGGCAGACCTTGTCTGCGATGGAGGGATGGCGTAGACCAGGACGCCCAGAGCTTGGGAGTGCCAAACTGGATGACACTGGGTCGAAATCGAGACCGGTAGAGCGATTTGTTAAATAAGGCCAAGACCGGACCCCGGTTGTATTGCCGATGATGATGATGATGATGCTATATTTCCAATCTTTTTTTCTACTAGCTTGGAGACGACACATTTCTTTGTACGGAAACTTTTCTCGAGAGATGGGTCAACTGTGCTACAATATATACTATGTAATATGTGACTCTGTCACGTTCTACGTGGAAATAAAGTTAGCATGTATCCATGTATCCAAACTCTTATACTAAGCTTCGGAAGTAACACATGATCTCATCAGAGTGCACACTAATTTTATATTAGATGCGGCAATTGTATTATTTTGTGTGATAGGTGACGCTGTTTTAAAATGATTTTATTGGTTGATTTAATGTCTTGCCTGACTTATACAAAGAAAACCTGGTGCATGGGGCTATTAAACTAGCAAAACTTAGATACGTTTATTTAATCTACCACATGAAATGCGGCGTTATATGATGTCCTAGATTGTAGCATTCTGAGAAGACGTGCAGAGGAGCATCTATAGATGCTTAAATTCAGTCTAAAAATAATTGCATCTTGTGTTTGTAGATCAGCACGTCTGCAACGTAAATGATTCTTGCAATCCTCGATGGTGGCGAGAAATTCATAGCCAATTTCCACGATGTGCCCATAACATTATTCGCTTGCGCGAGAGTTTCTCCTATGTCTTCCTAAACTTATAACGTTTGGGATTGATAGTGAAGAACGTGTGATTCGAACTGACGCTATGACAGTTAAAATCACCAAAAATTGAACCAATGCGTAACTCATCAGGCTACTGGCCGTGCTTAGAATTCGATTTTTAAACTCAAGTATATTCCACTGATGTGGATTGTTATGTTATCACTATGGTATACGGCTCTGATGCATTTTCTTATTCGATTTTCGTTCAGTGTTCTTCACTATTTGCTTGTGTATTGTGTGTGTATCTGTTAGAGACGCTACAAACTCCTTCAATGGGTGTATCTTCTTGGTGTTGCGTCTGGTATAAATATTTTGACAAAATTAGTGACACACCTTCACGAGGAAAGTCTTCTCTTCGTTTTTTTTTTTTATAAACTTAAGATACGTACCTACAGTAAAGCCGTAATTTCCATATGTATCTGGTCCAATTATTAATAGTAGAAGTTGTTAGATATTTGGTAGGATATCGTTAAGACTACGTTCTACAGGTGACGCCTTGTTTATAAAAGATTCGATCGTTCGCTTGGGAAGATCGTTAGCAACTGTTTGACTTTCCACATTCGAAGAGTGTGTTAAAGGAAAAACCAAAATAATTCTGTTAATTTTGAAATACCAGTTGCCTGAGTTATTTAATTTAACAGATTTTATGAATTCGTCACAACCTTCTGCGATGGAAAAGATTATCTATTGAGAAACAGGTATTTGTTACAGTTGGAGTTTTATTCAATGGTGTATCCAGTTCGATTCCTAGTCATTTACAATGTAGAGATGTAGAGGATGGATAAGTAAAGTTCACATTTGAAAACAGGCAACGCTGACGATGGCGATCAGCTTCCAGACCAAATGCATCAAACTATCAAATGCGTAATGATTGAAAGGCTAGAAAGTTTAAAAAAATATATTTTCTTTCCGTCCGTATTAAGTGAAATGATTTTTAAATGGAAAAATAAAGAATTTAGAAACCTTTCACACCTGATACACTCTTTGCATAGGTAACAGCATCAGTAGCAGTTGTTCTTCGATACACAAAGAGTTCAGAAACGTCTACTAAACAAAATCCAGTTTTTTGAGATTGTGAGCACTTAATCAAACATTTTCACTGAAAGCAATCGCTCCGCATGCTAAGTGACTCTATTACATCGGTTTTTATCCATTTTCATTAAATAATTTTATTAATTCGTAAAGTGAAAATTAGCGAAAACAGCCATGAATGAATGACGTGTAATGTGAAACGGTTTGTAATATTCTGACATACTGGACAGCTGACGGATTTTATCGACCGAAGTTTTGAGCAAGTCTGAGTCTAATTAAGATTCTTCAAGGGTCAGATTTCTGTAGTTAGTTGTTCTTCGAGATATTTTTGAATTCTATGAGATATTGTAATGTAGTGTGAAGGTCCTCTTGTGTTATGTATCCGAAAAAATTACGTTGCCGAACAGACTACGAAAACGGAGGTTTTCATCAAATCTGTTTCTTAAGTAAAATGTCAAATACGTGGTCTGTGGGTACTACTCTCGTCCATCTTTGGTATTCAGATACCTTGTGGCGATTCCCTCAGTCGTACAGGAACATGAATTATCAGAGTCGTATACCAGAGCATTACCTTAGATATCCACAGTATACATGAATATGCAATATAGCACCAGAAGAGAATCGAAAAGGAAATCATTAGTGTCATCAACCAGAGCATTAACGCAACAACGCACAGCTTCAGTTGCGAGTTTGAACATCATCGTGCACGCGATCTAATGAATCTGTGGTGTGATTCTAACCTTTTCATAAGGTGTTTTCAAACCCTGGTCTTCCCTACTTCACAAAATGCTATAAGATCATATGCACTAATCTAGTAGAAACAATGAATATATATAGTTCACGCCCTTTCATTTAACCCAAGCCCGAAGCTAATGTCCCCGCGGATGCGGCTCAATTTTGGGGTTCCAATGTAACCAGCAGACACAGACAACAAAGAAAAACGTGCTTCCCACTAGGCACAGTTTCAGCTTCTCCAGTTTATTTTTTGAACTCTAAAGTTCAAATTAAATTCAAACACGTAGAAAAATTGATAGGTGAATTGATTTTAGCGATTAAATCCACAATTGTGGAAATGTTTTCGAACCATCAGTGTACAGCGACAAGGAACGGTGGCGTAGCCAAGTTAGTGAGGTCATCAACTTTCGGGTTCGTATAGACCTATAAATAGTAGCAATAGTAATAGTATAGACCACAATCCCAAGGAACAACCACGAGAAACCGCGCTTAAATTTATTATTCTTATTTATTATTAATTATATTCATTATTATTATTGATGAACTGCTGATGGTTATATCCGACGTTACTTAAGGAGTTCACAAAAAAGATAAAAAAAGCGTTCAAGATTTTTGTATAAGAAAAATTCCGGATTGATGTAAAATTAGGAATACTTTATATATATAAGTATAAAAAAAACAAAGAAATAAAACTAAAAGTGAAGTAAAATTAAGAGTAATTTTCATATATATAAACAAAAAAAAAACCGAATCGAGAATAAAAGTATACATTTAATTTTTACCGCAACTCTCTTTTTTATTTTAATATTTAAGGAATGTGTAATTAAATTCGCCGATGATTTAATTCTACTGTACACACAGTAACTCGTCAAACTTGATTCTAGCTTTTATTTTATTCTTAATGTTATAAAATAAAGTTAACTTGATTTATTGGTAGCTCTTAAGTGCTAAGTTACGTCTGCAGATCGGTAGTTTTATACTTAAGCTTTTGTTATTTATGTTTAAGCCTTTTCGATATGCTGGGGTTTTCCTCTGCTTGGTGCCGACAGCTATATATAATAAATAAATTAATACACTTTAACAATAAACATGCATAGAGTTTTTACATATTGTTGCGCCCGCAACATTCATGAACATTTTTAAGTACTCCCTTGACCTCTTCTCGATATGCACTTCACGAGAACCAATAGATACCTAACGATTACTTGCACTATTCCCCGCTATATGTAACATACACCCACGCCAACAAACGTCATACAACAGAGCCGTCATACAATGTAACTGGCACACGACGCGACTGCGACACAGAGCAACTCTCATGCGAAATAACCGATGGATAGAATAATAGTCTAGGTGCTAGGACAGCGAGGGGCGAGGATAAGCCGGACGCTAGGGCGAGAGTATGAGTGCGCGAGAGCGTGGGCGGTGAGCGAGGTGAGGCCAGCGGGGGGGGGGGGGGGGGGGGGGGGGTAAGAGAGGAGACGACGTTTGAGAGCAGGAGATGTAAGATTGAAATCAAAGAACGCGGGGTAAGAGTTTGCCCACCCCTGCATTCGCGAAATGGGTTCATTAGAGCCATACGACGTGTGATGGGCGGGCAAATAGAAGAGATAGTTTCGCAGATTTCAGATATTAGTGGAAAATGTGATGGGGGAGAGCAGGCTTGGGCAGTCGATTGAACCTGAGAGTAGACGGTGGATGAAGAGGATGTCGGCATGAATTCTGCACCCTTCAAGTGTGTTGAGGTTAATTAGGTGGAGACGGCTTGTCTATGTGGGTGGAATCAGAGGATTTTCCCAATTCAATCCTCAGAGGACGACGAAAAACAACGTTGCACGCCCTCGATCCTGCGAATATGGGACGACTAGTGAAGAGACCAGACCTGACTAGCATATTCAAGAAGGGCACAGACAAAGGCTTTAGATCCATTTGGAGAAGTGAGGTGTCGACAGAAGAGCGGATCGTCTTGAAGAGTTTAGCGTCGTCCCCGTATAGAGAGATGGAGGAGTGCTTGATACTGGAGTCTATATCATTAATAGTGAGATTGAATAGGAGGGGTCCAAGATGACTGCCCTGGGGAACCCCTGACGTGGGAAGAAAAGGATTGGAGAGGGTGGATCTAAATCTGACACGGTAGCTTCGATCGTTCAGATAGAAAGAAATCCACTTAATCAGTAGTGGTTTGAAGCCAAGGGAAGATAGCTTAAAGAGGATGAGGTTGTGTGAAATTTGGTCGACGGCCTTGCTGAAATCGGTGGTGATTACATCGCCTTCGTTGCCGCTCTCTAAGGCATGGAGAGCGTGGGATTAGAATTCAACTAGATTGGTGGTGGTCGACCTACCCGTAAGGAAACCGTGCTGGTTGGGTGAGATGATGTATTTGCAGCGAAAACATAACGCGTTGTAAAGAATGCCTTCGAACTGTTTTGGAATATGTGACAGTTTGGCTATGGGACGGTAGATACTAGTATCCTATTTTGGCCCCTTCTTATGTGTGGGGTTGACAAAAGAGGATTTCCAAATATTTGGGAAGACACCTTGTGTAAGGGATAGATTGAATATCTTTGATAGCGGGAGAGAAAGAGAAGAGGAACATTTTTTTAAAAGGACAGCCGGAAGTCCATCAGGATTAGGGCTGAACTCGTCTTTAAGTACGTTTAATTTTTCTTCAACTAGGTGATGCTGAATAAGTAAGAGCGGTTAGGCTAGAAAGAGTTGTCGGTGAAGGATTTTTTAAGAAAGAAGCGAAAAGATTGGCAGTAGTTCGTGGGTCGGTTGAAGTAACCGTGTCATAGGAAAGGGAGTTGGAATAGGCGTCAGATTTACGTTTATAGTTAATAAAGTGGAAAAGAGATTTAGGGTAATTTATAAGGTTGTTTTGTGTTTTTGTGAGATAATTGTAGTAAAGAAAGTTGTAAAGCTCGCTGAATTTATGAAAGGAACCGAGAAAGTTGGAATAGTCCAGGGAAAAGCGTGTTTTTAGGAATATGGTCCACAAATTATTCCTCTTGTTCCGAAGAGTACCATCCCGCCACGCTGTACATCCCGCGATAACGTCGAGAGAAATCTTTGACGGTGTTTCGGATGATGCCCCGGACTGACTGATGCCCCGGACTGACACGGAGATAAGTCATGATGGTACCTTCCGATATAAAGAATTCCGGAGGTATACTAGTCTCAACCACCCGGCTTCTGAAATTGTTGTCCTTGGCGATTTTAATGTGCACAATTCCGGTTGGTTGGTACATTCTAACAGAGCCGGCGACGCTGGGCGGCTGACGGAGGTGTTTGCTGTTAACCACAACTTGACTCAACTCGTGGAGAACCAACGCGAGTGCCCGATGCCCGAGGTGATTATGCGATCACCCCGGATCTATTTTTGACACCCGAACCGGGTATTTATGCGGTAGAGGTTTCAGCCACACTGGGAAACTCAGATCACTGCTTGGTATCGGTCGCCCAACCACTTCATTTCAAGCGAATAACCGGCGCGGGCAGCTTCGCCATGTATGGAAGTATGGGGCTGCTAACTGGAACGATTTGTGAGATTTCTTCGAATCCTTTCCATGGTCGGAGGTGTGCTTCGGAGACTCCGATGTTAACGCTTGCGTGGAGTCGGTCACAGAGATTATTCTTCTTGGGATGGAGATCTACATTCCACATTCCATCAAACGAAGTTCATCTGATAAACCGTGGTTTGACAAAAATGGCGAGCAGATTACAGCGACCAAAAAATGGAGCTTTTAAGCAATGGCGCTCCAATCCCACTGATGTTAAAAGAACGAATTTGGTTAGAATCAGAAACGCGTGCAACTAGGCGATTGATACCGCGAAGAAAGCTCGCAACGACAGAGTGGCCAATACACTCCTTGAGTGCCAGACTGGTTCGCGCTCCTTCTGGTCAATGGCAAAAGCTGTCACCAGTAGCTTCGCTTCCTCCTCTGTCCCTCCGTTGGTGACAGACAGCAGGACGTTATTCACAAATTCGAAGGACAATGTTGATGTGTTCGCGAATTTATTTTCCGCGAATTCAAACCTCGATCCCGGTCTTTTAGAGCCACCTGTGATCGCGCCGGTACGGTCTTCCACGCGGGATGTGAGATTTCGCCCACATACTATTCAACGCATTCTACGTGAACTGGACTGTAGGAAGGCAATCGGCCCTGACGGAATACCAGCAATAGTCCTTAAGAACTCCGCTCCAGAACTATCGTCGGTTCTTGGCAGACTCTTTCGTTTATCTTATGCACGGAGGACATTTCCTGCCTGCTGGAAAATCGCTCGACTTCAGCCAATCCTAAAGACGGAAAAAAGTGTCTCCCACATAATTACCGTCAGATAGCATTGCTGTCTATTTTATCAAAGGTAATGGAAAAAGTCATCAATACAGAGTTAGTTAAGTATTTGGAGTGCAACGGACTTCTGAATGATCGTCAATACGGATTCCGTGGCAGGCGGTCCACGGGAGACATTTTGACAATTATAATCGATATATGGACATCTGCGGTTGACGGGCATGGTGAGTCAAGGGCGGTCGCTCCAAGGCTTTTGACCGCGTCTGGCACGGGACATTGTTGAGCAAACTTCGTTCATATGGACTTCCCCAGCCGCTTTACGACTGGACGAAGAGCTTCCTCGAAAATCGATCGATCTGGGTTGTTGTGGATGGCGAGTGTTCGGATTTGTATCCTGTTAATTCGGGGGTGCCCCAAAGTTCAATTTTGGCTCCAACCTTATTTTCGCTTCACATAAATGATTTGTTGGAGACAACGGATAACAAAGTGTTTAATTTTGGGGATGATGGTACGCTTGTTTCCTCCTTTTCGAGTGTTCGGCCGATTAGTGCATCTACGTTGCACCAGCTGAGATGTAGACAGATTGACTCACTGAATCAGGATCTAGATAAGGTCCTGCAGTGGGGAAGGGCCAATCTCGTCGACTTCAATGCAGCGAAGACACAATATGCAATATTCACAAAGAAAAGTGGATCATCGATTCCACAGCTGGTGATGAGGGGCGGGCCCTCGAGGTAGGGGAAAGCTTGAAATTGCTCGGCGTTACGGTCTGTGAGAATGTATCGTCATATAAACACGTATCGAGCATCGCCAGGTCCGCCTCAGGGAAACTGAGCTATCTTTTTAGAGCCAAGAAATATTTTACTCCCGCCCAATTTCTTCTCCTGTATATTTCCCAAATTAGATCCGCGCTCGAATATTGCTCTCATGCTTGGTGCTCGGCTCCTAAACATACCTTCGACCTATTTGAGAGCATACAGAGACGAGCGATCCGCCTGATCGGGGACTCGGCGCTGACGTCGGGATTATAGCCGCTAGCACGTCGAAGGCGCGTAGCTAACCTCTGTCTGTTTTACAAATATTATCACAGGTACTGTTCTTCGGAGAATCGTGGTATTGTTCCACACAATTCGGCGTATATGCGCTCCACAAGACAATCCGACGGATCGCACCAGTTTGCGGTTCATCTCCCGACGGCGCGAACATCCCTGCATCAGACCTCGTTCCGTTACAGAGTGGGGAAGCTGTGGAACTCCCTTCCCACGCGAGTGTTCCCGGAGCGTTACAACCTGCAACTGTTCAAAAAGAACTGCAACAGTTATTTGATGGCATCTCGGGGCGCCCCTTCGGCGCTATATGTTCGCCTCTCCCGAGAGGTCTAATAAAAAAAAAAAGAAAAAAAAAGAAACTTATCGAACGCATGTTCATTGGGTGTGTACAGTCTTTGCCGTTTTTTGGGATGGCCTGTATGATTGCTGTTTTCCAACGCGCGGGAAAATATGCATTATTCAAGGCGTTGTTAAACAGGGCCGTGTATACGAGCATATCTATTGCCATTGGGGGCAGGTTCTTGAGTATGATGTTAGGTACTCCATCTATTCCCACTGACTTTTTGCTTCTTAATGAGTCGAAGATGCTCTAGATTGTCGATATATGCATTCTATCGGGAATATACTAGATTGAATTCCGAGACGAAAAATGGTCAGCAAAAGATTGAGACCTATACGATCCTTAATAACGAACTTATGGTGATCCGAGGACAGACAGACTTCTTTCCAGCTCAAATTCGGTACAATTTCTTTTAGAGCTTGCAGGAATATGTCGGGTTTGCATGTTTGAGTAGCACGTGTGGTACGTTGCGATATTTTGATATCCTTTTTTGGATCACCTGGATTGTCACCTTCGCCATTTGCTGCCGATGTATTCGCAGTATCGTTGTTATTGTTAGCATTATCATTATCTACATTTTGTCGGGACCAGAAAAGGGGGCAAATTGACATTACAGACAAGTAATGAAGTGTGGGTGTGGCACAACAAACCAATAATTTTAGCCACATCTTGTGTTTGTAGATCAGCACGTCCGCAAGATAAATTATTCTTACAATCCTCGATGGTGGCGGGAAATTCATAGCCAATTTCCACGATGTGCCCATAACATTATTCGCTTACGCGAGAGTTTCTCCTATGTCTTCGTAAACTTCTTCAATGGGTGTATCTTCTTGGTGTTGCGTCTGGTATAAATATTTTGACAAAATTAGTGACACACCTTCACGAGGAAAGTCTTCTGTTAGTTTTTTTTATAAATTTAAGATACATACCTACAGTAAGGCCGTAATTTCTATATGTATCTAGCCCTATTATTGATAGTAGAAGCTGTAAGATATTTGGTAGGATATCGTTAAGACTGCGTTCTTCTGGTGAGGCTTTGTTTATAAAAGATTCGATTAATTGAGGTATCATTCGCTTTAGATGATCGTAATTGTTTGAGTTTCCACATTCAAGGAGTGTGTAAAAGTAAAAGCCAAAATAACTTCTTAATTTTGAAATACCAGTTGTTATTTAATTCAATAGATTTTATGAATTCGTCACAACCTTCTACGATGAAAAAGATTATCAATTGAGAAACAGGTATTTGTTATGGCTGGGGTTTTATTCAATGGTGTATCCAGTTCGATTCCTAGTAATTTACAATGTAGAGATGTAGAGGATGGATAAGTCAAGTTCCCTTTTGAAAACAGGCAACGCAGACGATGCCGATCAGCTTCCAGCCCAAATTCATCAAACTATCAAATGCGTAATGATTGAACGTTATTTGTTCCAAAAGGCTAGAAAGTTTAAAAAACTATAATTTCTTTCCGTCCGTATAAATTGAAATGATTTTTAAATGGAAAAATAAAGAGTTTAAATTCTTTCACACCGGATACACTCTTTGCATAGGTAACAGCATCAGTAGCAGTTGTTCTTCGATCCACAAAGAGTTAAGAAACGTCAACTAAAAGAAAAGCCAGCTTTTTGAGGTTTTGAACATTTAATCAAACTTTTTACTGAAACAAATCGCTCTGTATGCTAAGTGATTCTATTGTATGGTTTTTTATCCATTTTCATTAAATAATTTTATTAATTCGTAAAGTGAAAACTAGCGACAACAGCCATGGAAAAATTTCGAAACGAACATGGCGTCGGCGAAAACACCTACGAATGATGTGTAATATGAAATCGTTTGTAATATTCTGACATACTGGACAGCTGACGGATTTTATCGACCGAAGTTTTGAGCAAGTCTGAGTCTAATTAAGATTCTTCAAGAGCCAGATTTCTGTAGTTAGTTGTTCTTCGAGATATTTTTGAATTCTATTGCAGTCTCTGAGATATTGTAATGTAGTGCGAAGAGGACCGTGTTATGTATCCGAAAAACTTACGTTGCCGAACAGACTGCGAAAACGGAGGTTTTCATCAAATCTGTTTTTTAAGTAAAATGTCAAATACGTGGTCTGTGGGTATTACTCTCGTCCATCTTTGGTATTCAGATACCTTGTGGCGATTCCCTCAGTCGTACAGGAACATGAATTATCAGAGTCGTATACCAGATTACCTTAGTAATCCACAGTACACATGAACATGCAATATATCACCAGAAGAGAATAGAAAAGGAAATCATTAGTGTCATCAACCAGAGCATTAACGCAACAACGCACAGCTTCAGTTGCGAGTTTGAACATCATCGTGCACGCAATCTGATGAATCTGTGATTTGATTCTAACCTTTTCATAGGGTGTTTTCATACCATGTTCTTCCCTACTTCACAAAATGCTATAATATGATATGCACTAATCTAGTAGAAACAATGAATATATATAGTGCATGCCTTTCATTTAACCCAAACACGAAGCTAATATCCCCGCCGGTGCGGCTAATTTTTGGGGTTTCAATGTAACCAGGCAGACGGAGACAACAAAGAAAAACGTGCTTGCCACTCGGCACTGTTTCAGCTTCTCCAGTTTATTTTTTGAACCCTAAAGTTCAAATTAAATTCAAACACGTAGAAAAATTGATAGGTGAATTAATTGTAGCGATTAAATACTTGACAAAATAACTTAATCCATTTAACATTTAAATGTAAAAAAAAGTGATTTTAAATAATAAAAAAAAGCAAAAAAGAGTGTGTCTTTAAAATCCAGGAATTTTTCAGGGAAGATATTATTTGACTGATATGCTAGTAAGAAGGATAAAGTGATAGGAAGGACCTCACATAGATATAGTATTGCTGAGCTAGTAAGAAAGATAAGATAATAAGAAATACCTCACATTGATATAATATTGCTATAGCGAATATATAAGACTCAGAAGTTGTATGAATAAAACGCATAAGACTCCGATAGAGGCAATCGCTTCTGACGTCAGTCAATTCGGATTAAGCTTGAGTGGACGTGGGTCCAAAAGTTTAAGATTTAGGATATATATGCTAGAATTTAGGCATTTATCTCCAGCTTTATAGTAAATAAATTAAGAAAAAATTAAGTACAAAATGATTGCCCAAAACCTAATTCATTTAACATTTAAATGTAAAAATAGTTTTAAATAGTAAAAAAAGCAACAAAAAAAAGTGTTTTAAAATTCAGGAATTTTTCAGCGGAGACATTATTTGACTGATAAGCTAGTAAGAATGATAAGATAATAAAAAGGACCTCACATAGATATAGTATTGCTATAGCGAATATATAAATTAAACACGATGCAATTCGACTTCAGCAAATCGGACATTTCACATTATTTGACCCAACAAACATATCACAGAAATTCTATCGCAATTTCATACCGAATAAAAATAAACTTCATATATAAAAACAAATATAATTTTTAAATTGATGTGTATACATACATCCTTGCGTAAAAACCACTTTGGGTTGCAATTCGGCTTACTGAACCGTCCTTCGAAAACAACCTTCTTATCTTTGCCCTCTTTGGCGAATTGATCGATCAGTGGGCTCAAGAATGACTCTTGTTTCTATTAAGTTTTCGATTAATCAGTTTTTTAGATTATGAATTTCGGTTGTCGTGGTTTTATATAGTTTCAATGTTGAACGTCGCGATATTGAACACGGAATCGTATTGAATCGATTCAATCCAATGGAATCGAGTTGAATGTCGTTTGAAAGCGTTGTGAAAAATGGGAAAAGAAAATTGGTTTGATCGTTTTTTGGTTTTAAATATAGAGTAAATAAGTAATTTGTTGGTTTTTGGTTTTAAATATAGAATAAATAAGTAATTGTATTATTTTTGGTATATTGGAAGTTACTGTAAAAGTGTTTTTATTTATATAACATTCAGCAGGCTCCGCGACTCTAAGTAGTTGCTTAGCTACGAAATTGCTTGTTTGTACTTATAACACCTAATAAGAGCAAAACTTAAAGTTAAATGCGTAGTCAAGTAGGCGTTGAAAATTCTCTTAAATGCTAGAAAAATTTCATTATCAGCAGTATAGGCTTGTAGCGCGCCGTGCTTCGTTCACTGCTGGCGCTAAAAAAGTATTTTATACATTATATATATTATAAAAAGAAGCGGAATAAATTAAGGTAAATTAAAACACAATTTGAACAAACACATTTCACACAAACATACAGACAGACAAACAATTTTTGTACAATTAATTTTTCTATAGGAAACTGAAAATTTTACATAATTTTATATACATTCGCAGTTGGCATCGGAGGTGTGGAGACATTTAAAGAAACGTATAGTTGGACGTTTTCAAGGGCTGTGAAAAGAACACGGCAGTATTACCAACAGCGGGGCATTTTAAATATGCAGAGCACGCAATAAAATAACAAGAGAAGAAGATATATGCGGAGATAGTCCTCAATGCAATAGGACTTATGTGGCATGGGATGTGAGAGAATAATAATTTGAAATTCGGTAAGCGACATCTTTTTTTTTAATGCACAATATCTTTGTTCGATTGAGAGCTCCTGGTCTCGGTTGTGTTAACAACGAAGCTGTAGTACTCACATAATTAGATGTTCTCGAACAGTTCATAATTTTGTATGAAACATGATGATGAGATGGAAGGTAATCTGTTTGTATTTCTACATTTCCAGACGAAGTTGTTAACCCCAAAATTTTTCAAGCAAGAAGTCTCCATGAGTTAATGAAGGCAAAACGCAATCATAGATTCCCAGTGGCAGAGAACTGGATTGATTGGTCTCCAATTTACCTAAAGCTCTAAGGCAGAAAATTAAACTAAGGAGGAGTGGAAACTCAACTCCACATTAACATTTTAACGGACAACCAACGGTTTGAGAACAGAAAAAGTCCAAAACTTAATTCATTTAACAGGTTTGAAATTCGAGTGACGTTTGTCAAATCTTTACTGAAACAAGCTACAAGGGGAAATTAATGAGTATTACATTTCAATTGCCCGACGCAACGCAAAAACTTATTGATCCACCGTTGTAGCTTTTCTTTTTAAAGGCTTGGAATGGTCACTCGTATTTCCATGGCTGTTGGGTGCATTTTGCTTTGGACGGAACACGGAAAAGACTTGAATAAATAACAATACATTTAACAGCTATGAAATTCCAATGACGTTTCTCAAATCTTTACTGAAACAAGCTACAAGGGGAAATTAATGATTATTACATTTCAATTGCCCGACGCAACGCGAGAACTTATTGATCCACCGTTGTAGCTTTTTTTTTTAAAGACTTGAAAGCGTCATTGGAATTTTCATGGCTGTTGGGTGTATTTCGCTTTATTCACGCTCCTATCAGGTTTCTATTTCATTTCACTTCAAACCGTTGGTTGTATCTCAAAAATATATTCTCGAATGTTGTAAAAAGGAGAAAACTCCGATTTTCAGAAATGTGTGATGAGAACTCTAAACCCTGCTTACCAAAAAATAAAGCTGTTAATCAAAATGAAGAAGACTTTCGAATTGCTAGAAGTATCCTGGAAAACAATACAAAATTAAAGAACAGAAAGCTGTCATGAAGCTATTGACCGTTTAGCAGCATTAAAGCTATTGAGCGGACAAGGCCAAAAGTTTTCCGATTTTTTTACAAGAATCTTTGTCGGCGTTTTGTAAGGAGTTTACATTTAAGATGTTATCACGAAAGCTGGAAAACCCACTGAGAAGTTAAAGTTGATTAACGAACTATAAAATTTTTTGAGACGAAAGTTACCAGAGTTTTTATAAAAATTAAAGTCAAGTTTTTAGAAAAGAATTTTATCTAAACATTGAAGAGCACAGAAACATTGGTCTTGCATGACCAAGAATGGGAAAGAAAGATTGATCTTCCATGGGAAGGAAGAGGAAAGAAACACTGGTCTTCCACTAAACAATTTCTCTAGGTTAGCGACATGCACCCCACAACTGCCAAGAGACGAGTGACTTATGTTCCACTGATATTATAATTATACTGTTATGAGACCGTGTATGTTAAAACACAGCTGATATAATGATTTAGTGTTATATTTCGGTAGTGTTATATTATTCGCGCGTATGCTATTAACTCTTAAATGGCGAACTCGTATACTGTAAACGTTTATACTGCAAACATTTATACTGCAAATTCCTGTACTGCAAACGGTTATACTTCAAACGTTTTTACTGCAAATTCTTATACCGCAAACGTTTATATAACAAACGTTTATATTGCAAACCATCCTGAGAAAGATTGATGCAAGGCTAAAAACTTTGCCCGTAAAAATAAATGATGATGGACAATTTAACAAGCCCTGAGACTTGCTAAATAAGGCCAAGATCGGATCCCGGTTGTGGTGCCTATAATGACGATGATGATATTGCAAACCCTTATATTGAAATCTCTTACATTGCGAACTAATACAGCAAACTCTTATACTGCAATCGTTTATAACCTAAACGTTTATTCCACCAACTATTATACTGTGCCCCTTGTGTATACTGTAGACTATAAACGATTCTGTTATACGAGTATTTCTTATACGTTTACCGCGTATAGTATTCATTGTTATGATATTTTCCGTCACTTATTATTTTTTTTACACTTTAGTCAATGCTCTCGGGACAGTAAAACCCAAAAATACACGGTTTTTGTATTTGTTTTTTTCATTATAACATTTTACTTTTATTGAAATTATAAATAAACATAATATATTTAAATAAATACAAATATATAGAGACATATATTTCGATTTATGATTATTTGCTATAGTGGATTTTAAATAATATTTAGCGTGTTTAATTTGAAACGATAACAAAATTGCGAAAATTATCATCCGATAAATAAATAAATAATAAGTATGTATATATATTTATATATTTTTGGCAAGCTTTTTATATCATTTCTTAAAAACAATTGATAACAAATAGAAATAAAAAGAACAAAGAAAAAAAAAAACAAAGACACAATACGCGATGCAGAGCAATAAGCAGTTTGGGGTTTAGAACAAAACATAAGTTAATTAAATGGTATAACAGATTTCAATTGGTTTTAAAGTAAAATTTAATTTAAAGAAGTTTTCTCCAAAATTAATTATAATTAGAATTTTCCTTGTTTGTGAGTAACTTCTCCATCGATATGAGATGAGGGTGTTTGTCATCATCATCATCGGCACTACAACCGGGAACCGGTCTTGGCCTTATTTAGCAAGTCCTGAGGCTTGTGGGGATGTTTGTAGAGCATCTTAAATAGATTAAAGCCACGTATCGTTTGTTTTTGTTTTTTTGTTGTTTTTCTTTTGTTTAAATCGTTTTTTTTTTACTTATAATAAATTTGAGAGAAAGTAACAGAGAGGAAGTTTTTGTTCTCGTAGCAAAGCAAGAGAGCATGAGTTGAATTGAAGAAAAAACAATAAAATATACAAAAACAATTTGAGGTGTGAAAATATAATATCTACCAAACAAGTTGGTAAGTTCGAGTGTTTGAATCTGTATATCGAGGCACAATTCGTAGCAATGTTTAGAAGCCAATAAGGCTGACACGATCTTATGATCTCAGTACTTACATACCAGAGATATAGATTCGTGTAAACATCGTCAGTAAGGTAGGTTTTGGTTTGTTTGTCAGGCTGTGTCTTACTACTTTACTTCTTGTCAGTGTATCCTGGGTTTTAGGTGTTTTAAAGTAAAAATAGAAAGATAAATTGTGAGAGAGATGTGTACTTCTAGAAAGGACGAGAGAAAGAGAGAGTGAGAGAGAGAAAGACATATAACATTGGAAGCCATCGTATTAATTCCGGTGAGCACAGCTAGTTTACCTATAAAACAATTTATTTATAACGACTATATAGTACATAAATATATCAATTCAAAAGCGAAAAATAATGATTTACATAGTTCTACTAAAACGAATGCGCAATATCTTAACTCTCTTTTTTTTCTACTAAATTTTTTGTTTTTTTTTTGTTTGCTTTTGTTTTTTTTGTTGTTGTTGTTGTTGTTGTGTGTTATACTTTTGAAGTATCCATAGGTCTACAAGAATTCTCATTAATTTAATTGTTCTATGCCATTCATGGTTCAACTGAGTAAACGTTGACCGAGAACGAAGCGAAAGTTTCACCTTTCTTGCCGATCGCCTTAGCTTGATACTGGCCTACATCGGTAGCGGTACATTTAACTATTTCCAGTGAGTACCGATTGCCGTCCTTGGTGAATTTATATCTAGAGCTATCTTCATCGATTTGCTTGCCATCCTTAAGCCAGGTTAGTTGCAGGAGGTTTCCTTGGACTTCACATTCGAATTTGCAGGATTCGGATTCTTGAACGGTGACCGATGCGGGGAATAGGGAGAATGTTGGTTGTTTTGGTTCCTCTCCTGGTACAAGAACGTTTATTGTGCATGTACTGAAGCTTTCGCCAGCATCGTTGAAGGCTTCGCATGTGTATGTGCCAGCGTCTTCGGGGAATATCTCGGCAATTTGCAGCTTGTAAATGTTGGCTT
Organism: Microdon myrmicae; assembly: GCA_963931805.1. Taxonomy (NCBI): domain Eukaryota; kingdom Metazoa; phylum Arthropoda; class Insecta; order Diptera; family Syrphidae; genus Microdon; species Microdon myrmicae. The sequence continues at coordinate 7,161,824 of OZ007500.1, read as the reverse complement.
CATTAGAATATTGGAAGTCCTTGGATGGCTTGATCTCTTTGTTGTTGTGCAACCAAATGACATCGAAACGTTCGGCTCCGATAATTGGGCAAGCTAGAGTAACAGCATCACCATCCTTAACAAATCGGGATTCCAAGTGGCTGGCAATTTTCGGTGGCTTATCACCACTGGTCACTCGTCTAGCTGAGTTCTTCTCCATCGCTGAAATGAAACAAAACAAAACGGTAAATCGTATTGACATTGACGTTGTGAAGGTTTTAAAGTTTTGTACAAGGTGTCCCAAAAGTCTCTTACAATTTGATTTGTTCCCTGTAAGAAGCCCGTGAGAGGACAAAAAATAAATGGAAAATCGTATCAAACTTGAAACGTTTTGTAATAGACGCAGTCAAACGGCATGGAGATATCCAATGCGACTGCTCATGATTCACCATGCTTTTCAAATGCAGATGTACAGAAGGTAGTCACAAAGCTCAAAAGATCATCTGTGGACCACCCGTTACGGAATTCGTTAAGAACTGTATGGGAATGGCGTAATAACTGTGCCGGGTATTAAATTAAGGTCCTATTAGTGGAGGCTGATAGAGCATCGAATTCTCTCCGACAGTGATTGATGTGCTGACGAACGTGACATTTTAGTCACGATAAGTTAAGTTCTGGGTCGGACCAGACACCATACTGTGGCAGAAGCTGATAAACAAGATCACCTCGTATATATGTAGCTAAGTCAGGAGCAGGCCGATTGAAATCCGAAAACTCGGTACTAGTTATTACTTGAGGTTCGGTTATTGAAAGGTTTTCTAATGTGCCAAGTTCTTGAAAAGACCTCAAAATTGCAGAGTTTTCGGTGCTAGTTATAATTTTCGCACTTTGTGACTCCCTTCATTTTTGAAAAACTGAAAGCTGATGCGAACGTCGACCCCAACAGGGGTGATATTACATTTAATTATTGTAAAGTATTTTACGGTACGGGATCTGCATACGTCGTTACATAATACTTACGTTTAACAGTTAGCTTGCATTTAGTTTCCACGGGTCCAATTGAGTTGGTTGCTGTACAAGTGAACACCCCCTCATCTTCGGGGAAGACTTCTTTGATTGTGAGAGTGGCCACACCGTTCTTGTATTTCAAATCCATGATTTCCGAAGACGAAATAGATACTCCATTCTTCGACCAGGTTATTTGTGGCTCCGGATCACCAAGGACTGTACACGATAACACCAACTGGTCACCGTCTCGGATTGTTAGGTCCTTGAGGGGTTTCGAGAACTCGGGTTTACACATTAGCGAATCATGTGGTGGCACTGTAAGAATAGACACTTTAGAAGTTTGTTTTAAGACACACAGTCTAACGACGAGTCTTACGAATCAATTCCTTGGTAGCACTACGAGATCTCGATGGGGAACCCGGAGCATTAAGACCGTATTTCTTTTTCTTGCTACTTGTATCTTCAGTGCTGGTTGATGTAAAGGAACTTGAAGTATTGATGACAGTCTAGGGATGTCAAAATTTCACGTCGAGTGAATGATTGCTCCTTGCATTACATTTGTAAAACAGACTGCGACTTACCTTGCTGGATGATTGTATCGAGTTGTGTGACGTGGAGGAATAGTTAGGAGTGCTGCTGTTAATGTTGAAGCTCGATGTTATCTGGCGAGCGGTGACAATAGGTGGAGGAGCAGGTTTTATTGGTTGTTCAATGTACTTTCGGTCTGGGGAAAAGAATTCAAAGTATTAATGGAATGTCTAAAGATTTTTGCTGATGTTTTAAGTGTGTTTTGTGTTCGAGTTGGCGTTTGCACTGGCAGTCAAAATCATTCGATTAGTAGCTTAAAACTAAAATTAAAACTTCGGTTGCATTCACAAGACGTACTCATGCAGGGGGTCCTTTTCAAAAATAACACCGACAATTGGAGAGTGTTCTACGCGTCATGCACAAATAACATTTAAAAATAAAAACTACTAACTTCGGGTGCAATTAGAGATACTATTAATAAGTTGTTTTATAGGGCGATTCCTAGTTGGAAAAAAATTATATTATTTATAAATGCCGATGATGATGATGATGATGCTATATTTCCAATCTTTTTTTCTACTAGCTTGGAGACGACACATTTCTTTGTACGGAAACTTTTCTCGAGAGATGGGTCAACTGTGCTACAATATATACTATGTAATATGTGACTCTGTCACGTTCTACGTGGAAATAAAGTTAGCATGTATCCATGTATCCAAACTCTTATACTAAGCTTCGGAAGTAACACATGATCTCATCAGAGTGCACACTAATTTTATATTAGATGCGGCAATTGTATTATTTTGTGTGATAGGTGACGCTGTTTTAAAATGATTTTATTGGTTGATTTAATGTCTTGCCTGACTTATACAAAGAAAACCTGGTGCATGGGGCTATTAAACTAGCAAAACTTAGATACGTTTATTTAATCTACCACATGAAATGCGGCGTTATATGATGTCCTAGATTGTAGCATTCTGAGAAGACGTGCAGAGGAGCATCTATAGATGCTTAAATTCAGTCTAAAAATAATTGCATCTTGTGTTTGTAGATCAGCACGTCTGCAACGTAAATGATTCTTGCAATCCTCGATGGTGGCGGGAAATTCATAGCCAATTTCCACGATGTGCCCATAACATTATTCGCTTGCGCGAGAGTTTCTCCTATGTCTTCCTAAACTTATAACGTTTGGGATTGATAGTGAAGAACGTGTGATTCGAACTGACGCTATGACAGTTAAAATCACCAAAAATTGAACCAATGCGTAACTCATCAGGCTACTGGCCGTGCTTAGAATTCGATTTTTAAACTCAAGTATATTCCACTGATGTGAATTGTTATGTTATCACTATGGTATACGGCTCTGATGCATTTTCTTATTCGATTTTCGTTCGGTGTTCTTCACTATTTGCTTGTGTATTGTGTGTGTATCTGTTAGAGACGCTACAAACTCCTTCAATGGGTGTATCTTCTTGGTGTTGCGTCTGGTATAAATATTTTGACAAAATTAGTGACACACCTTCACGAGGAAAGTCGTCTCTTCGTTTTTTTTTTTATAAACTTAAGATACGTACCTACAGTAAAGCCGTAATTTCCATATGTATCTGGTCCAATTATTAATAGTAGAAGTTGTTAGATATTTGGTAGGATATCGTTAAGACTACGTTCTACAGGTGACGCCTTGTTTATAAAAGATTCGATCGTTCGCTTGGGAAGATCGTTAGCAACTGTTTGAGTTTCCACATTCGAAGAGTGTGTTAAAGGAAAAACCAAAATAATTCTGTTAATTTTGAAATACCAGTTGCCTGAGTTATTTAATTTAACAGATTTTATGAATTCGTCACAACCTTCTGCGATGGAAAAGATTATCTATTGAGAAACAGGTATTTGTTACAGTTGGAGTTTTATTCAATGGTGTATCCAGTTCGATTCCTAGTCATTTACAATGTAGAGATGTAGAGGATGGATAAGTAAAGTTCACATTTGAAAACAGGCAACGCTGACGATGGCGATCAGCTTCCAGACCAAATGCATCAAACTATCAAATGCGTAATGATTGAAAGGCTAGAAAGTTTAAAAAAATATATTTTCTTTCCGTCCGTATTAAGTGAAATGATTTTTAAATGGAAAAATAAAGAATTTAGAAACCTTTCACACCTGATACACTCTTTGCATAGGTAACAGCATCAGTAGCAGTTGTTCTTCGATACACAAAGAGTTCAGAAACGTCTACTAAACAAAATCCAGTTTTTTGAGATTGTGAGCACTTAATCAAACATTTTCACTGAAAGCAATCGCTCCGCATGCTAAGTGACTCTATTACATCGGTTTTTATCCATTTTCATTAAATAATTTTATTAATTCGTAAAGTGAAAATTAGCGAAAACAGCCATGAATGAATGACGTGTAATGTGAAACGGTTTGTAATATTCTGACATACTGGACAGCTGACGGATTTTATCGACCGAAGTTTTGAGCAAGTCTGAGTCTAATTAAGATTCTTCAAGGGTCAGATTTCTGTAGTTAGTTGTTCTTCGAGATATTTTTGAATTCTATGAGATATTGTAATGTAGTGTGAAGGTCCTCTTGTGTTATGTATCCGAAAAAATTACGTTGCCGAACAGACTACGAAAACGGAGGTTTTCATCAAATCTGTTTCTTAAGTAAAATGTCAAATACGTGGTCTGTGGGTACTACTCTCGTCCATCTTTGGTATTCAGATACCTTGTGGCGATTCCCTCAGTCGTACAGGAACATGAATTATCAGAGTCGTATACCAGAGCATTACCTTAGATATCCACAGTATACATGAATATGCAATATAGCACCAGAAGAGAATCGAAAAGGAAATCATTAGTGTCATCAACCAGAGCATTAACGCAACAACGCACAGCTTCAGTTGCGAGTTTGAACATCATCGTGCACGCGATCTAATGAATCTGTGGTGTGATTCTAACCTTTTCATAAGGTGTTTTCAAACCCTGGTCTTCCCTACTTCACAAAATGCTATAAGATCATATGCACTAATCTAGTAGAAACAATGAATATATATAGTTCACGCCCTTTCATTTAACCCAAGCCCGAAGCTAATGTCCCCGCGGATGCGGCTCAATTTTGGGGTTCCAATGTAACCAGCAGACACAGACAACAAAGAAAAACGTGCTTCCCACTAGGCACAGTTTCAGGTTCTCCAGTTTATTTTTTGAACTCTAAAGTTCAAATTAAATTCAAACACGTAGACAAATTGATAGGTGAATTGATTTTAGCGATTAAATCCACAATTGTGGAAATGTTTTCGAACCATCAGTGTACAGCGTATAGGAACGGTGGCGTAGCCAAGTTAGTGAGGTCATCAACTTTCGGGTTCGTATAGACCTATAAATAGTAGCAATAGTAATAGTATAGACCACAATCCCAAGGAACAACCACGAGAAACCGCGCTTAAATTTATTATTCTTATTTATTATTAATTATATTCATTATTATTATTGATGAACTGCTGATGGTTATATCCGACGTTACTTAAGGAGTTCACAAAAAAGATTAAAAAAGCGTTCAAGATTTTTGTATAAGAAAAATTCCGGATTGATGTAAAATTAGGAATACTTTATATATATATATACGTATAAAAAAAAAACAAAGAAATAAAACTAAAAGTGAAGTAAAATTAAGAGTAATTTTCATATATATAAACAAAAAAAAACCGAATCGAGAATAAAAGTATACATTTAATTTTTACCGCAACTCTCTTTTTTATTTTAATATTTAAGGAATGTGTAATTAAATTCGCCGATGATTTAATTCTACTGTACACACAGTAACTCGTCAAACTTGATTCTAGCTTTTATTTTATTCTTAATGTTATAAAATAAAGTTAACTTGATTTATTGGTAGCTCTTAAGTGCTAAGTTACGTCTGAAGATCGGTAGTTTTATACTTAAGCTTTTGTTATTTATGTTTAAGCCTTTTCGATATGCTGGGGTTTTCCTCTGCTTGGTGCCGACAGCTATATATAATAAATAAATTAATACACTTTAACAATAAACATGCATAGAGTTTTTACATATTGTTGCGCCCGCAACATTCATGAACATTTTTAAGTACCCCCTTGACCTCTTCTCGATATGCACTTCACGAGAACCAATAGATACCTAACGATTACTTGCACTATTCCCCGCTATATGTAACATACACCCACGCCAACAAACGTCATACAACAGAGCCGTCATACAATGTAACTGGCACACGACGCGACTGCGACACAGAGCAACTCTCATGCGAAATAACCGATGGATAGAATAATAGTCTAGGTGCTAGGACAGCGAGGGGCGAGGATAAGCCGGACGCTAGGGCGAGAGTATGAGTGCGCGAGAGCGTGGGCGGTGAGCGAGGTGAGGCCAGCGGGTGGGGGGGGGGGGGGGGGGGGGTAAGAGAGGAGACGACGTTTGAGAGCAGGAGATGTAAGATTGAAATCAAAGAACGCGGGGTAAGAGTTTGCCCACCCCTGCATTCGCGAAATGGGTTCATTAGAGCCATACGACGTGTGATGGGCGGGCAAATAGAAGAGATAGTTTCGCAGATTTCAGATATTAGTGGAAAATGTGATGGGGGAGAGCAGGCTTGGGCAGTCGATTGAACCTGAGAGTAGACGGTGGATGAAGAGGATGTCGGCATGAATTCTGCACCCTTCAAGTGTGTTGAGGTTAATTAGGTGGAGACGGCTTGTCTATGATTTATTGGTAGCTCTTAAGTGCTAAGTTACGTCTGCAGATCGGTAGTTTTATACTTAAGCTTTTGTTATTTATGTTTAAGCCTTTTCGATATACTGGGGTTTTCCTCTGCTTGGTGCCGACAGGTATTAATACTAACTTCACCACGAAGACAAGGCTCGGAATAAATTAAGCAACTTTAACAATAAACATGCATAGAGTTTTTACATATTGTTGCGCCCGCAACATTCATGAACATTTTTAAGTACTCGCTTGACCTAACGATTACTTGCACTATTCCCCGCTATATGTAACATACACCCACGCCAACAAACGTCATACAACAGAGCCGTCATACAATGTAACTGGCATACGACGCGACTGCGACACAGAGCAACTCTCATGCGAAATAACCGTTATACTGCATACCGCCATATCGCACAATTGTTATACACCGCCCTGTGAGTAGGGCGTTAGAATATACTCACAGCTAGGCCGGCTTGTCATTAGAGGCGACTAAGGGCCGAGTGGTAGGTGGGGTCCCAACGCCCTGTCGCCCGGTGAAATACCACCCCATCAAGCTATAGGCTCCGTGAAATGGTCGGGAGAAATCCTTGGCCATCTTTCGGAGCTTGGCTGATGGGCCGGTTCGAGAAAAGGTTGGTTTAGGTGGTAGTCGGCGCCAAGGTGAGATGAATGAATGAATGAATAAAGGACAGAACCCTCAGTTTATTTCGTTTATTTATTTTAGAATAATAGTCTAGGTGCTAGGACAGCGAGGGGCGAGGATAAGCCGGACGCTAGGGTGAGAGTATGAGTGCGCGAGAGCGTAGGCGGAAAGCGCGGTGCGGCCAGGGGGGGGGGGGGGGCGTAAGAAAGGAGACGACGTTTGAGAGCAGGAGAGGTAAGATTGAAATCAAAGAACGCGGGGTAAGAGTTTGCCCATCCCTGCATTCGCGAAATGGGTTCATTAGAGCCATACGACGTGTGATGGGCGGGCAAATAGAAGAGATAGTTTCGCAGATTTCAGATATTAGTGGAAAATGTGATGGGGGAGAGCAGGCTTGGGCAGTCGATTGAACCTGAGAGTAGACGGTGGATGAAGAGGATGTCGGCATGAATTCTGCACCCTTCAAGTGTGTTGAGGTTAATTAGGTGGAGACGGCTTGTCTATGTGGGTGGAATCAGAGGATTTTCCCAATTCAATCCTCAGAGGACGACGAAAAACAACGTTGCACGCCCTCGATCCTGCGAATATGGGACGACTAGTGAAGAGACCAGACCTGACTAGCATATTCAAGAAGGGCACAGACAAAGGCTTTAGATCCATTTGGAGAAGTGAGGTGTCGACAGAAGAGCGGATCGTCTTGAAGAGTTTAGCGTCGTCCCCGTATAGAGAGATGGAGGAGTGCTTGATACTGGAGTCTATATCATTAATAGTGAGATTGAATAGGAGGGGTCCAAGATGACTGCCCTGGGGAACCCCTGACGTGGGAAGAAAAGGATTGGAGAGGGTGGATCTAAATCTGACACGGTAGCTTCGATCGTTCAGATAGAAAGAAATCCACTTAATCAGTAGTGGTTTGAAGCCAAGGGAAGATAGCTTAAAGAGGATGAGGTTGTGTGAAATTTGGTCGACGGCCTTGCTGAAATCGGTGGTGATTACATCGCCTTCGTTGCCGCTCTCTAAGGCATGGAGAGCGTGGGATTAGAATTCAACTAGATTGGTGGTGGTCGACCTACCCGTAAGGAAACCGTGCTGGTTGGGTGAGATGATGTATTTGCAGCGAAAACATAACGCGTTGTAAAGAATGCCTTCGAACTGTTTTGGAATATGTGACAGTTTGGCTATGGGACGGTAGATACTAGTATCCTATTTTGGCCCCTTCTTATGTGTGGGGTTGACAAAAGAGGATTTCCAAATATTTGGGAAGACACCTTGTGTAAGGGATAGATTGAATATCTTTGATAGCGGGAGAGAAAGAGAAGAGGAACATTTTTTTAAAAGGACAGCCGGAAGTCCATCAGGATTAGGGCTGAACTCGTCTTTAAGTAAGTTTAATTTTTCTTCAACTAGGTGATGCTGAATAAGTAAGAGCGGTTAGGCTAGAAAGAGTTGTCGGTGAAGGATTTTTTAAGAAAGAAGCGAAAAGATTGGCAGTAGTTCGTGGGTCGGTTGAAGTAACCGTGTCATAGGAAAGGGAGTTGGAATAGGCGTCAGATTTACGTTTATAGTTAATAAAGTGGAAAAGAGATTTAGGGTAATTTATAAGGTTGTTTTGTGTTTTTGTGAGATAATTGTAGTAAAGAAAGTTGTAAAGCTCGCTGAATTTATGAAAGGAACCGAGAAAGTTGGAATAGTCCAGGGAAAAGCGTGTTTTTAGGAATATGGTCCACAAATTATTCCTCTTGTTCCGAAGAGTACCATCCCGTCACGCTGTACATCCCGCGATAACGTCGAGAGAAATCTTTGACGGTGTTTCGGATGATGCCCCGGACTGACACGGAGATAAGTCATGATGGTACCTTCCGATATAAAGAATTCCGGAGGTAAACTAGTCTCAACCACCCGGCTTCTGAAATTGTTGTCCTTGGCGATTTTAATGTGCACAATTCCGGTTGGTTGGTACATTCTAACAGAGCCGGCGACGCTGGGCGGCTGACGGAGGTGTTTGCTGTTAACCACAACTTGACTCAACTCGTGGAGAACCAACGCGAGTGCCCGATGCCCGAGGTGATTATGCGATCACCCCGGATCTATTTTTGACACCCGAACCGGGTATTTATGCGGTAGAGGTTTCAGCCACACTGGGAAACTCAGATCACTGCTTGGTATCGGTCGCCCAACCACTTCATTTCAAGCGAATAACCGGCGCGGGCAGCTTCGCCATGTATGGAAGTATGGGGCTGCTAACTGGAACGATTTGTGAGATTTCTTCGAATCCTTTCCATGGTCGGAGGTGTGCTTCGGAGACTCCGATGTTAACGCTTGCGTGGAGTCGGTCACAGAGATTATTCTTCTTGGGATGGAGATCTACATTCCACATTCCATCAAACGAAGTTCATCTGATAAACCGTGGTTTGACAAAAATGGCGAGCAGATTACAGCGACCAAAAAATGGAGCTTTTAAGCAATGGCGCTCCAATCCCACTGATGTTAAAAGAACGAATTTGGTTAGAATCAGAAACGCGTGCAACTAGGCGATTGATACCGCGAAGAAAGCTCGCAACGACAGAGTGGCCAATAAACTCCTTGAGTGCCAGACTGGTTCGCGCTCCTTCTGGTCAATGGCAAAAGCTATCACCAGTAGCTTCGCTTCCTCCTCTTTCCCTCCGTTGGTGACAGACAGCAGGACGTTATTCACAAATTCGAAGGACAATGTTGATGTGTTCGCGAATTTATTTTCCGCGAATTCAAACCTCGATCCCGGTCTTTTAGAGCCACCTGTGATCGCGCCGGTACGGTCTTCCACGCGGGATGTGAGATTTCGCCCACATACTATTCAACGCATTCTACGTGAACTGGACTGTAGGAAGGCAATCGGCCCTGACGGAATACCAGCAATAGTCCTTAAGAACTCCGCTCCAGAACTATCGTCGGTTCTTGGCAGACTCTTTCGTTTATCTTATGCACGGAGGACATTTCCTGCCTGCTGGAAAATCGCTCGACTTCAGCCAATCCTAAAGACGGAAAAAAAGTGTCTCCCACAAAATTACCGTCAGATAGCATTGCTGTCTATTTTATCAAAGGTAATGGAAAAAGTCATCAATACAGAGTTAGTTAAGTATTTGGAGTGCAACGGACTTCTGAATGATCGTCAATACGGATTCCGTGGCAGGCGGTCCACGGGAGACATTTTGACAATTATAATCGATATATGGACATCTGCGGTTGACGGGCATGGTGAGTCAAGGGCGGTCGCTCCAAGGCTTTTGACCGCGTCTGGCACGGGACATTGCTGAGCAAACTTCGTTCATATGGACTTCCCCAGCCGCTTTACGACTGGACGAAGAGCTTCCTCGAAAATCGATCGATCTGGGTTGTTGTGGATGGCGAGTGTTCGGATTTGTATCCTGTTAATTCGGGGGTGCCCCAAAGTTCAATTTTGGCTCCAACCTTATTTTCGCTTCACATAAATGATTTGTTGGAGACAACGGATAACAAAGTGTTTAATTTTGGGGATGATGGTACGCTTGTTTCCTCCTTTTCGAGTGTTCGGCCGATTAGTGCATCTACGTTGCACCAGCTGAGATGTAGACAGATTGACTCACTGAATCAGGATCTAGATAAGGTCCTGCAGTGGGGAAGGGCCAATCTCGTCGACTTCAATGCAGCGAAGACACAATATGCAATATTCACAAAGAAAAGTGGATCATCGATTCCACAGCTGGTGATGAGGGGCGGGCCCTCGAGGTAGGGGAAAGCTTGAAATTGCTCGGCGTTACGGTCTGTGAGAATGTATCGTCATATAAACACGTATCGAGCATCGCCAGGTCCGCCTCAGGGAAACTGAGCTATCTTTTTAGAGCCAAGAAATATTTTACTCCCGCCCAATTTCTTCTCCTGTATATTTCCCAAATTAGATCCGCGCTCGAATATTGCTCTCATGCTTGGTGCTCGGCTCCTAAACATACCTTCGACCTATTTGAGAGCATACAGAGACGAGCGATCCGCCTGATCGGGGACTCGGCGCTGACGTCGGGATTATAGCCGCTAGCACGTCGAAGGCGCGTAGCTAACCTCTGTCTGTTTTACAAATATTATCACAGGTACTGTTCTTCGGAGAATCGTGGTATTGTTCCACACAATTCGGCGTATATGCGCTCCACAAGACAATCCGACGGATCGCACCAGTTTGCGGTTCATCTCCCGACGGCGCGAACATCCCTGCATCAGACCTCGTTCCGTTACAGAGTGGGGAAGCTGTGGAACTCCCTTCCCACGCGAGTGTTCCCGGAGCGTTACAACCTGCAACTGTTCAAAAAGAACTGCAACAGTTATTTGATGGCATCTCGGGGCGCCCCTTCGGCGCTATATGTTCGCCTCTCCCGAGAGGTCTAATAAAAAAAAAAAGAAAAAAAAAAGAAACTTATCGAACGCATGTTCATTGGGTGTGTACAGTCTTTGCCGTTTTTTGGGATGGCCTGTATGATTGCTGTTTTCCAACGCGCGGGAAAATATGCATTATTCAAGGCGTTGTTAAACAGGGCCGTGTATACGAGCATATCTATTGCCATTGGGGGCAGGTTCTTGAGTATGATGTTAGGTACTCCATCTATTCCCACTGACTTTTTGCTTCTTAATGAGTCGAAGATGCTCTAGATTGTCGATATATGCATTCTATCGGGAATATACTAGATTGAATTCCGAGACGAAAAATGGTCAGCAAAAGATTGAGACCTATACGATCCTTAATAACGAACTTATGGTGATCCGAGGACAGACAGACTTCTTTCCAGCTCAAATTCGGTACAATTTCTTTTAGAGCTTGCAGGAATATGTCGGGTTTGCATGTTTGAGTAGCACGTGTGGTACGTTGCGATATTTTGATATCCTTTTTTGGATCACCTGGATTGTCACCTTCGCCATTTGCTGCCGATGTATTCGCAGTATCGTTGTTATTGTTAGCATTATCATTATCTACATTTTGTCGGGACCAGAAAAGGGGGCAAATTGACATTACAGACAAGTAATGAAGTGTGGGTGTGGCACAACAAACCAATAATTTTAGCCACATCTTGTGTTTGTAGATCAGCACGTCCGCAAGATAAATTATTCTTACAATCCTCGATGGTGGCGGGAAATTCATAGCCAATTTCCACGATGTGCCCATAACATTATTCGCTTACGCGAGAGTTTCTCCTATGTCTTCGTAAACTTCTTCAATGGGTGTATCTTCTTGGTGTTGCGTCTGGTATAAATATTTTGACAAAATTAGTGACACACCTTCACGAGGAAAGTCTTCTGTTAGTTTTTTTTATAAATTTAAGATACATACCTACAGTAAGGCCGTAATTTCTATATGTATCTAGCCCTATTATTGATAGTAGAAGCTGTAAGATATTTGGTAGGATATCGTTAAGACTGCGTTCTTCTGGTGAGGCTTTGTTTATAAAAGATTCGATTAATTGAGGTATCATTCGCTTTAGATGATCGTAATTGTTTGAGTTTCCACATTCAAGGAGTGTGTAAAAGTAAAAGCCAAAATAACTTCTTAATTTTGAAATACCAGTTGTTATTTAATTCAATAGATTTTATGAATTCGTCACAACCTTCTACGATGAAAAAGATTATCAATTGAGAAACAGGTATTTGTTATGGCTGGGGTTTTATTCAATGGTGTATCCAGTTCGATTCCTAGTAATTTACAATGTAGAGATGTAGAGGATGGATAAGTCAAGTTCCCTTTTGAAAACAGGCAACGCAGACGATGCCGATCAGCTTCCAGCCCAAATTCATCAAACTATCAAATGCGTAATGATTGAACGTTATTTGTTCCAAAAGGCTAGAAAGTTTAAAAAAATATAATTTCTTTCCGTCCGTATAAATTGAAATGATTTTTAAATGGAAAAATAAAGAGTTTAAATTCTTTCACACCGGATACACTCTTTGCATAGGTAACAGCATCAGTAGCAGTTGTTCTTCGATCCACAAAGAGTTAAGAAACGTCAACTAAAAGAAAAGCCAGCTTTTTGAGGTTTTGAACATTTAATCAAACTTTTTACTGAAACAAATCGCTCTGTATGCTAAGTGATTCTATTGTATGGTTTTTTATCCATTTTCATTAAATAATTTTATTAATTCGTAAAGTGAAAACTAGCGACAACAGCCATGGAAAAATTTCGAAACGAACATGGCGTCGGCGAAAACACCTACGAATGATGTGTAATATGAAATCGTTTGTAATATTCTGACATACTGGACAGCTGACGGATTTTATCGACCGAAGTTTTGAGCAAGTCTGAGTCTAATTAAGATTCTTCAAGAGCCAGATTTCTGTAGTTAGTTGTTCTTCGAGATATTTTTGAATTCTATTGCAGTCTCTGAGATATTGTAATGTAGTGCGAAGAGGACCGTGTTATGTATCCGAAAAACTTACGTTGCCGAACAGACTGCGAAAACGGAGGTTTTCATCAAATCTGTTTTTTAAGTAAAATGTCAAATACGTGGTCTGTGGGTATTACTCTCGTCCATCTTTGGTATTCAGATACCTTGTGGCGATTCCCTCAGTCGTACAGGAACATGAATTATCAGAGTCGTATACCAGATTACCTTAGTAATCCACAGTACACATGAACATGCAATATATCACCAGAAGAGAATAGAAAAGGAAATCATTAGTGTCATCAACCAGAGCATTAACGCAACAACGCACAGCTTCAGTTGCGAGTTTGAACATCATCGTGCACGCAATCTGATGAATCTGTGATTTGATTCTAACCTTTTCATAGGGTGTTTTCATACCATGTTCTTCCCTACTTCACAAAATGCTATAATATGATATGCACTAATCTAGTAGAAACAATGAATATATATAGTGCATGCCTTTCATTTAACCCAAACACGAAGCTAATATCCCCGCCGGTGCGGCTAATTTTTGGGGTTTCAATGTAACCAGGCAGACGGAGACAACAAAGAAAAACGTGCTTGCCACTCGGCACTGTTTCAGCTTCTCCAGTTTATTTTTTGAACCCTAAAGTTCAAATTAAATTCAAACACGTAGAAAAATTGATAGGTGAATTAATTGTAGCGATTAAATACTTGACAAAATAACTTAATCCATTTAACATTTAAATGTAAAAAAAAGTGATTTTAAATAATAAAAAAAAGCAAAAAAGAGTGTGTCTTTAAAATCCAGGAATTTTTCAGGGAAGATATTATTTGACTGATATGCTAGTAAGAAGGATAAAGTGATAGGAAGGACCTCACATAGATATAGTATTGCTGAGCTAGTAAGAAAGATAAGATAATAAGAAATACCTCACATTGATATAATATTGCTATAGCGAATATATAAGACTCAGAAGTTGTATGAATAAAACGCATAAGACTCCGATAGAGGCAATCGCTTCTGACGTCAGTCAATTCGGATTAAGCTTGAGTGGACGTGGGTCCAAAAGTTTAAGATTTAGGATATATATGCTAGAATTTAGGCATTTATCTCCAGCTTTATAGTAAATAAATTAAGAAAAAATTAAGTACAAAATGATTGCCCAAAACCTAATTCATTTAACATTTAAATGTAAAAATAGTTTTAAATAGTAAAAAAAGCAACAAAAAAAAGTGTTTTAAAATTCAGGAATTTTTCAGCGGAGACATTATTTGACTGATAAGCTAGTAAGAATGATAAGATAATAAAAAGGACCTCACATAGATATAGTATTGCTATAGCGAATATATAAATTAAACACGATGCAATTCGACTTCAGCAAATCGGACATTTCACATTATTTGACCCAACAAACATATCACAGAAATTCTATCGCAATTTCATACCGAATAAAAATAAACTTCATATATAAAAACAAATATAATTTTTAAATTGATGTGTATACATACATCCTTGCGTAAAAACCACTTTGGGTTGCAATTCGGCTTACTGAACCGTCCTTCGAAAACAACCTTCTTATCTTTGCCCTCTTTGGCGAATTGATCGATCAGTGGGCTCAAGAATGACTCTTGTTTCTATTAAGTTTTCGATTAATCACTTTTTTAGATTATAAATTTCGGTTGTCGTGGTTTTATATAGTTTCAATGTTGAACGTCGCGATATTAAACACGGAATCGTATTGAATCGATTCAATCCAATGGAATCGAGTTGAATGTCGTTTGAAAGCGTTGTGAAAAATGGGAAAAGAAAATTGGTTTGATCGTTTCTTGGTTTTAAATATAGAGCAAATAAGTAATTTGTTGGTTTTTGGTTTTAAATATAGAATAAATAAGTAATTGTATTATTTTTGGTATATTGGAAGTTACTGTAAAAGTGTTTTTATTTATATAACATTCAGCAGGCTCCGCGACTCTAAGTAGTTGCTTAGCTACGAAATTGCTTGTTTGTACTTATAACACCTAATAAGAGCAAAACTTAAAGTTAAATGCGTAGTCAAGTAGGCGTTGAAAATTCTCTTAAATGCTAGAAAAATTTCATTATCAGCAGTATAGGCTTGTAGCGCGCCGTGCTTCGTTCACTGCTGGCGCTAAAAAAGTATTTTATACATTATATATATTATAAAAAGAAGCGGAATAAATTAAGGTAAATTAAAACACAATTTGAACAAACACATTTCACACAAACATACAGACAGACAAACAATTTTTGTACAATTAATTTTTCTATAGGAAACTGAAAATTTTACATAATTTTATATACATTCGCAGTTGGCATCGGAAGTGTGGAGACATTTAAAGAAACGGATAGTTGGAAGTTTTCAAGGGCTGTGAAGAGAACACGGCAGTATTACCAACAGCGGGACATTTTAAATATGCAGAGGACGAAATAAAATAACAAGAGAGGAAGATATATTCAAAGATAGTTCTCAATGCAATAGGACTTATGTTGCATGGGATGTGAGAGAATAATAATTTGAAATTCGGTAAGCGACATCTTTTTTTTTAATGCACAATATCTTTGTTCGATTGAGAGCTCCTGGTCTCGGTTGTGTTAACAACGAAGCTGTAGTACTCACATAATTAGATGTTCTCGAACAGTTCATAATTTTGTATGAAACATGATGATGAGATGGAAGGTAATCTGTTTGTATTTCTACATTTCCAGACGAAGTTGTTAACCCCAAAATTTTTCAAGCAAGAAGTCTCCATGAGTTAATGAAGGCAAAACGCAATCATAGATTCCCAGTGGCAGAGAACTGGATTGATTGGTCTCCAATTTACCTAAAGCTCTAAGGCAGAAAATTAAACTAAGGAGGAGTGGAAACTCAACTCCACATTAACATTTTAACGGACAACCAACGGTTTGAGAACAGAAAAAGTCCAAAACTTAATTCATTTAACAGGTTTGAAATTCGAGTGACGTTTGTCAAATCTTTACTGAAACAAGCTACAAGGGGAAATTAATGAGTATTACATTTCAATTGCCCGACGCAACGCAAAAACTTATTGATCCACCGTTGTAGCTTTTCTTTTTAAAGGCTTGGAATGGTCACTCGTATTTCCATGGCTGTTGGGTGCATTTTGCTTTGGACGGAACACGGAAAAGACTTGAATAAATAACAATACATTTAACAGCTATGAAATTCCAATGACGTTTCTCAAATCTTTACTGAAACAAGCTACAAGGGGAAATTAATGATTATTACATTTCAATTGCCCGACGCAACGCGAGAACTTATTGATCCACCGTTGTAGCTTTTTTTTTTAAAGACTTGAAAGCGTCATTGGAATTTTCATGGCTGTTGGGTGTATTTCGCTTTATTCACGCTCCTATCAGGTTTCTATTTCATTTCACTTCAAACCGTTGGTTGTATCTCAAAAATATATTCTCGAATGTTGTAAAAAGGAGAAAACTCCGATTTTCAGAAATGTGTGATGAGAACTCTAAACCCTGCTTACCAAAAAATAAAGTTGTTAATCAAAATGAAGAAGACTTTCGAATTGCTAGAAGTATCCTGGAAAACAATACAAAATTAAAGAACAGAAAGCTGTCATGAAGCTATTGACCGTTTAGCAGCATTAAAGCTATTGAGCGGACAAGGCCAAACGTTTTCCGATTTTTTTACAAGAATCTTTGTCGGCGTTTTGTAAGGAGTTTACATTTAAGATGTTATCACGAAAGCTGGAAAACCCACTGAGAACTTAAAGTTGATTAACGAACTATAAAATTTTTTGAGACGAAAGTTACCAGAGTTTTTATAAAAATTAAAGTCAAGTTTTTAGAAAAGAATTTTATCTAAACATTGAAGAGCACAGAAACATTGGTCTTGCATGACCAAGAATCGGAAAGGAAGATTGATCTTCCATAAGAGGGAAGAGGAAAGAAACATTGGTCTTCCATGAGAAGGAAGAGGAAAGAAACACTGGTCTTCCACTAAACAATTTCTCTCGGTTAGCGACATGCACCCCACAACTGCCAAGAGACGAGTGACTTATGTTCCACTGATATTATAATTATACTGTTATGAGACCGTGTATGTTAAAACACAGCTGATATAATGATTTAGTGTTATATTTCGGTAGTGTTATATTATTCGCGCGTATGCTATTAACTCTTAAATGGCGAACTCGTATACTGTAAACGTTTATACTGCAAACATTTATACTGCAAATTCCTGTACTGCAAACGGTTATACTTCAAACGTTTTTACTGCAAATTCTTATACCGCAAACGTTTATATAACAAACGTTTATATTGCAAACCATCCTGAGAAAGATTGATGCAAGGCTAAAAACTTTGCCCGTAAAAATAAATGATGATGGACAATTTAACAAGCCCTGAGACTTGCTAAATAAGGCCAAGATCGGATCCCGGTTGTGGTGCCTATAATGACGATGATGATATTGCAAACCCTTATATTGAAATCTCTTACATTGCGAACTAATACAGCAAACTCTTATACTGCAATCGTTTATAACTTAAACGTTTATACCACCAACGGTTATACTGTGCCCCTTGTGTATACTGTAGACTATAAACGATTCTGTTATACGAGTATTTCTTATACGTTTACCGCGTATAGTATTCATTGTTATGATATTTTCCGTCACTTATTATTTTTTTTACACTTTAGTCAATGCTCTCGGGACAGTAAAACCCAAAAATACACGGTTTTTGTATTTGTTTTTTTCATTATAACATTTTACTTTTATTGAAATTATAAATAAACATAATATATTTAAATAAATACAAATATATAGAGACATATATTTCGATTTATGATTATTTGCTATAGTGGATTTTAAATAATATTTAGCGTGTTTAATTTGAAACGATAACAAAATTGCGAAAATTATCATCCGATAAATAAATAAATAATAAGTATGTATATATATTTATATATTTTTGGCAAGCTTTTTATATCATTTCTTAAAAACAATTGATAACAAATAGAAATAAAAAGAACAAAGAAAAAAAAAAACAAAGACACAATACGCGATGCAGAGCAATAAGCAGTTTGGGGTTTAGAACAAAACATAAGTTAATTAAATGGTATAACAGATTTCAATTGGTTTTAAAGTAAAATTTAATTTAAAGAAGTTTTCTCCAAAATTAATTATAATTAGAATTTTCCTTGTTTGTGAGTAACTTCTCCATCGATATGAGATGAGGGTGTTTGTCATCATCATCATCGGCACTACAACCGGGAACCGGTCTTGGCCTTATTTAGCAAGTCCTGAGGCTTGTGGGGATGTTTGTAGAGCATCTTAAATAGATTAAAGCCACGTATCGTTTGTTTTTGTTTTTTTGTTGTTTTTCTTTTGTTTAAATCGTTTTTTTTTTACTTATAATAAATTTGAGAGAAAGTAACAGAGAGGAAGTTTTTGTTCTCGTAGCAAAGCAAGAGAGCATGAGTTGAATTGAAGAAAAAACAATAAAATATACAAAAACAATTTGAGGTGTGAAAATATAATATCTTCCAAACAAGTTGGTAAGTTCGAGTGTTTGAATCTGTATATCGAGGCACAATTCGTAGCAATGTTTAGAAGCCAATAAGGCTGACACGATCTTATGATCTCAGTACTTACATACCAGAGATATAGATTCGTGTAAACATCGTCAGTAAGGTAGGTTTTGGTTTGTTTGTCAGGCTGTGTCTTACTACTTTACTTCTTGTCAGTGTATCCTGGGTTTTAGGTGTTTTAAAGTAAAAATAGAAAGATAAATTGTGAGAGAGATGTGTACTTCTAGAAAGGACGAGAGAAAGAGAGAGTGAGAGAGAGAAAGACATATAACATTGGAAGCCATCGTATTAATTCCGGTGAGCACAGCTAGTTTACCTATAAAACAATTTATTTATAACGACTATATAGTACATAAATATATCAATTCAAAAGCGAAAAATAATGATTTACATAGTTCTACTAAAACGAATGCGCAATATCTTAACTCTCTTTTTTTTCTACTAAATTTTTTGTTTTTTTTTTTGTTTGCTTTTGTTTTTTTTGTTGTTGTTGTTGTTGTTGTGTGTTATACTTTTGAAGTATCCATAGGTCTACAAGAATTCTCATTAATTTAATTGTTCTATGCCATTCATGGTTCAACTGAGTAAACGTTGACCGAGAACGAAGCGAAAGTTTCACCTTTCTTGCCGATCGCCTTAGCTTGATACTGGCCTACATCGGTAGCGGTACATTTAACTATTTCCAGTGAGTACCGATTGCCGTCCTTGGTGAATTTATATCTAGAGCTATCTTCATCGATTTGCTTGCCATCCTTAAGCCAGGTTAGTTGCAGGAGGTTTCCTTGGACTTCACATTCGAATTTGCAGGATTCGGATTCTTGAACGGTGACCGATGCGGGGAATAGGGAGAATGTTGGTTGTTTTGGTTCCTCTCCTGGTACAAGAACGTTTATTGTGCATGTACTGAAGCTTTCGCCAGCATCGTTGAAGGCTTCGCATGTGTATGTGCCAGCGTCTTCGGGAAATATCTCGGCAATTTGCAGCTTGTAAATGTTGGCTTCATTAGAATATTGGAAGTCCTTGGATGGCTTGATCTCTTTGTTGTTGTGCAACCAAATGACATCGAAACGTTCGGCTCCGATAATTGGGCAAGCTAGAGTAACAGCATCACCATCCTTAACAAATCGGGATTCCAAGTGGCTGGCAATTTTCGGTGGCTTATCGCCGCTGGTCACTCGTCTAGCTGAGTTCTTCTCCATCGCTGAAATGAAACAAAACAAAACGGTAAATCGTATTGACATTGACGTTGTGAAGGTTTTAAAGTTTTGTACAAGGTGTCCCAAAAGTCTCTTACAATTTGATTTGTTCCCTGTAAGAAGCCCGTGAGAGGACAAAAAATAAATGGAAAATCGTATCAAACTTGAAACGTTTTGTAATAGACGCAGTCAAACGGCATGGAGATATCCAATGCGACTGCTCATGATTCACCATGCTTTTCAAATGCAGATGTACAGAAGGTAGTCACAAAGCTCAAAAGATCATCTGTGGACCACCCGTTACGGAATTCGTTAAGAACTGTATGGGAATCACGTAATAACTGTGCCGGGTATTAAATTAAGGTCCTATTAGTGGAGGCTGATAGAGCATCGAATTCTCTCCGACAGTGATTGATGTGCTGACGAACGTGACATTTTAGCCACGATAAGTTAAGTTCTGGGTCGGACCAGACACCATACTGTGGCAGAAGCTGATAAACAAGATCACCTCGTATATATGTAGCTAAGTCAGGAGCAGGCCGATTGAAATCCGAAAACTCGGTACTAGTTATTACTTGAGGTTCGGTTATTGAAAGGTTTTCTAATGTGCCAAGTTCTTGAAAAGACCTCAAAATCGTCAATAACGTGCTTTCGGAATTCACAAAACGAATTGCAGAGTTTTCGGTGCTAGTTATAATTTTCGCACTTTGTGACTCCCTTCATTTTTGAAAAACTGAAAGCTGATGCCAAGGGACACCAACAGGGGTGATATTATATTTAATTATTGTAAAGTATTTTACGGTACGGGATCTGCATACGTCGTTACATAATACTTACGTTTAACAGTTAGCTTGCATTTAGTTTCCACGGGTCCAATTGAGTTGGTTGCTGTACAAGTGAACACCCCCTCATCTTCGGGGAAGACTTCTTTGATTGTGAGAGTGGCCACACCGTTCTTGTATTTCAAATCCATGATTTCCGAAGACGAAATAGATACTCCATTCTTCGACCAGGTTATTTGTGGTTCCGGATCACCAAGGACTGTACACGATAACACCAACTGGTCACCGTCTCGGATTGTTAGGTCCTTGAGGGGTTTCGAGAACTCGGGTTTACACATTAGCGAATCATGTGGTGGCACTGTAAGAATAGACACTTTAGAAGTTTGTTTTAAGACACACAGTCTAACGACGAGTCTTACGAATCAATTCCTTGGTAGCACTACGAGATCTCGATGGGGAACCCGGAGCATTAAGACCGTATTTCTTTTTCTTGCTACTTGTATCTTCAGTGCTGGTTGATGTAAAGGAACTTGAAGTATTGATGACAGTCTAGGGATGTCAAAATTTCACGTCGAGTGAATGATTGCTCCTTGCATTACATTTGTAAAACAGACTGCGACTTACCTTGCTGGATGATTGTATCGAGTTGTGTGACGTGGAGGAATAGTTAGGAGTGCTGCTGTTAATGTTGAAGCTCGATGTTATCTGGCGAGCGGTGACAATAGGTGGAGGAGCAGGTTTTATTGGTTGTTCAATGTACTTTCGGTCTGGGGAAAAGAATTCAAAGTATTAATGGAATGTCTAAAGATTTTTGCTGATGTTTTAAGTGTGTTTTGTGTTCGAGTTGGCGTTTGCACTGGCAGTCAAAATCATTCGATTAGTAGCTTAAAACTAAAATTAAAACTTCGGTTGCATTCACAAGACGTACTCATGCAGGGGGTCCTTTTCAAAAATAACACCGACAATTGGAGAGTGTTCTACGCGTCATGCACAAATAACATTTAAAAATAAAAACTACTAACTTCGGGTGCAATTAGAGATACTATTAATAAGTTGTTTTATAGGGCGATTCCTAGTTGGAAAAAAATTATATTATTTATAAATGCCGATGATGATGATGATGATGCTATATTTCCAATCTTTTTTTCTACTAGCTTGGAGACGACACATTTCTTTGTACGGAAACTTTTCTCGAGAGATGGGTCAACTGTGCTACAATATATACTATGTAATATGTGACTCTGTCACGTTCTACGTGGAAATAAAGTTAGCATGTATCCATGTATCCAAACTCTTATACTAAGCTTCGGAAGTAACACATGATCTCATCAGAGTGCACACTAATTTTATATTAGATGCGGCAATTGTATTATTTTGTGTGATAGGTGACGCTGTTTTAAAATGATTTTATTGGTTGATTTAATGTCTTGCCTGACTTATACAAAGAAAACCTGGTGCATGGGGCTATTAAACTAGCAAAACTTAGATACGTTTATTTAATCTACCACATGAAATGCGGCGTTATATGATGTCCTAGATTGTAGCATTCTGAGAAGACGTGCAGAGGAGCATCTATAGATGCTTAAATTCAGTCTAAAAATAATTGCATCTTGTGTTTGTAGATCAGCACGTCTGCAACGTAAATGATTCTTGCAATCCTCGATGGTGGCGAGAAATTCATAGCCAATTTCCACGATGTGCCCATAACATTATTCGCTTGCGCGAGAGTTTCTCCTATGTCTTCCTAAACTTATAACGTTTGGGATTGATAGTGAAGAACGTGTGATTCGAACTGACGCTATGACAGTTAAAATCACCAAAAATTGAACCAATGCGTAACTCATCAGGCTACTGGCCGTGCTTAGAATTCGATTTTTAAACTCAAGTATATTCCACTGATGTGGATTGTTATGTTATCACTATGGTATACGGCTCTGATGCATTTTCTTATTCGATTTTCGTTCAGTGTTCTTCACTATTTGCTTGTGTATTGTGTGTGTATCTGTTAGAGACGCTACAAACTCCTTCAATGGGTGTATCTTCTTGGTGTTGCGTCTGGTATAAATATTTTGACAAAATTAGTGACACACCTTCACGAGGAAAGTCTTCTCTTCGTTTTTTTTTTATAAACTTAAGATACGTACCTACAGTAAAGCCGTAATTTCCATATGTATCTGGTCCAATTATTAATAGTAGAAGTTGTTAGATATTTGGTAGGATATCGTTAAGACTACGTTCTACAGGTGACGCCTTGTTTATAAAAGATTCGATCGTTCGCTTGGGAAGATCGTTAGCAACTGTTTGAGTTTCCACATTCGAAGAGTGTGTTAAAGGAAAAACCAAAATAATTCTGTTAATTTTGAAATACCAGTTGCCTGAGTTATTTAATTTAACAGATTTTATGAATTCGTCACAACCTTCTGCGATGGAAAAGATTATCTATTGAGAAACAGGTATTTGTTACAGTTGGAGTTTTATTCAATGGTGTATCCAGTTCGATTCCTAGTCATTTACAATGTAGAGATGTAGAGGATGGATAAGTAAAGTTCACATTTGAAAACAGGCAACGCTGACGATGGCGATCAGCTTCCAGACCAAATGCATCAAACTATCAAATGCGTAATGATTGAAAGGCTAGAAAGTTTAAAAAAATATATTTTCTTTCCGTCCGTATTAAGTGAAATGATTTTTAAATGGAAAAATAAAGAATTTAGAAACCTTTCACACCTGATACACTCTTTGCATAGGTAACAGCATCAGTAGCAGTTGTTCTTCGATACACAAAGAGTTCAGAAACGTCTACTAAACAAAATCCAGTTTTTTGAGATTGTGAGCACTTAATCAAACATTTTCACTGAAAGCAATCGCTCCGCATGCTAAGTGACTCTATTACATCGGTTTTTATCCATTTTCATTAAATAATTTTATTAATTCGTAAAGTGAAAATTAGCGAAAACAGCCATGAATGAATGACGTGTAATGTGAAACGGTTTGTAATATTCTGACATACTGGACAGCTGACGGATTTTATCGACCGAAGTTTTGAGCAAGTCTGAGTCTAATTAAGATTCTTCAAGGGTCAGATTTCTGTAGTTAGTTGTTCTTCGAGATATTTTTGAATTCTATGAGATATTGTAATGTAGTGTGAAGGTCCTCTTGTGTTATGTATCCGAAAAAATTACGTTGCCGAACAGACTACGAAAACGGAGGTTTTCATCAAATCTGTTTCTTAAGTAAAATGTCAAATACGTGGTCTGTGGGTACTACTCTCGTCCATCTTTGGTATTCAGATACCTTGTGGCGATTCCCTCAGTCGTACAGGAACATGAATTATCAGAGTCGTATACCAGAGCATTACCTTAGATATCCACAGTATACATGAATATGCAATATAGCACCAGAAGAGAATCGAAAAGGAAATCATTAGTGTCATCAACCAGAGCATTAACGCAACAACGCACAGCTTCAGTTGCGAGTTTGAACATCATCGTGCACGCGATCTAATGAATCTGTGGTGTGATTCTAACCTTTTCATAAGGTGTTTTCAAACCCTGGTCTTCCCTACTTCACAAAATGCTATAAGATCATATGCACTAATCTAGTAGAAACAATGAATATATATAGTTCACGCCCTTTCATTTAACCCAAGCCCGAAGCTAATGTCCCCGCGGATGCGGCTCAATTTTGGGGTTCCAATGTAACCAGCAGACACAGACAACAAAGAAAAACGTGCTTCCCACTAGGCACAGTTTCAGCTTCTCCAGTTTATTTTTTGAACTCTAAAGTTCAAATTAAATTCAAACACGTAGAAAAATTGATAGGTGAATTGATTTTAGCGATTAAATCCACAATTGTGGAAATGTTTTCGAACCATCAGTGTACAGCGACAAGGAACGGTGGCGTAGCCAAGTTAGTGAGGTCATCAACTTTCGGGTTCGTATAGACCTATAAATAGTAGCAATAGTAATAGTATAGACCACAATCCCAAGGAACAACCACGAGAAACCGCGCTTAAATTTATTATTCTTATTTATTATTAATTATATTCATTATTATTATTGATGAACTGCTGATGGTTATATCCGACGTTACTTAAGGAGTTCACAAAAAAGATAAAAAAAGCGTTCAAGATTTTTGTATAAGAAAAATTCCGGATTGATGTAAAATTAGGAATACTTTATATATATATATACGTATAAAAAAAAAACAAAGAAATAAAACTAAAAGTGAAGTAAAATTAAGAGTAATTTTCATATATATAAACAAAAAAAAAACCGAATCGAGAATAAAAGTATACATTTAATTTTTACCGCAACTCTCTTTTTTATTTTAATATTTAAGGAATGTGTAATTAAATTCGCCGATGATTTAATTCTACTGTACACACAGTAACTCGTCAAACTTGATTCTAGCTTTTATTTTATTCTTAATGTTATAAAATAAAGTTAACTTGATTTATTGGTAGCTCTTAAGTGCTAAGTTACGTCTGCAGATCGGTAGTTTTATACTTAAGCTTTTGTTATTTATGTTTAAGCCTTTTCGATATGCTGGGGTTTTCCTCTGCTTGGTGCCGACAGCTATATATAATAAATAAATTAATACACTTTAACAATAAACATGCATAGAGTTTTTACATATTGTTGCGCCCGCAACATTCATGAACATTTTTAAGTACTCCCTTGACCTCTTCTCGATATGCACTTCACGAGAACCAATAGATACCTAACGATTACTTGCACTATTCCCCGCTATATGTAACATACACCCACGCCAACAAACGTCATACAACAGAGCCGTCATACAATGTAACTGGCACACGACGCGACTGCGACACAGAGCAACTCTCATGCGAAATAACCGATGGATAGAATAATAGTCTAGGTGCTAGGACAGCGAGGGGCGAGGATAAGCCGGACGCTAGGGTGAGAGTATGAGTGCGCGAGAGCGTGGGCGGTGAGCGAGGTGAGGCCAGCGGGGGGGGGGGGGGGGGGGGGGTAAGAGAGGAGACGACGTTTGAGAGCAGGAGATGTAAGATTGAAATCAAAGAACGCGGGGTAAGAGTTTGCCCACCCCTGCATTCGCGAAATGGGTTCATTAGAGCCATACGACGTGTGATGGGCGGGCAAATAGAAGAGATAGTTTCGCAGATTTCAGATATTAGTGGAAAATGTGATGGGGGAGAGCAGGCTTGGGCAGTCGATTGAACCTGAGAGTAGACGGTGGATGAAGAGGATGTCGGCATGAATTCTGCACCCTTCAAGTGTGTTGAGGTTTATTAGGTGGAGACGGCTTGTCTATGTGGGTGGAATCAGAGGATTTTCCCAATTCAATCCTCAGAGGACAACGAAAAACAACGTTGCGCGCTCTCGATCCTGCGAATATGGGACGACTAGTGAAGAGACCAGACCTGACTAGCATATTCAAGAAGGGGACAGACAAAGGCTTTAGATCGATTTGGAGAAGTGAGGTGTCGACAGAAGAGCGGATCGTCTTGAAGAGTTTAGTGTCGTCCCCGTATAGAGAGATGGAGGAGTGCTTGATACTGGAGTCTATATCATTAATAGTGAGATTGAATAGGAGGGGTCCAAGATGACTGCCCTGGGGAACCCCTGACGTGGGAAGAAAAGGATTGGAGAGGGTGGATCTAAATCTGACACGGTAGCTTCGATCGTTCAGATAGAAAGAAATCCACTTAATCAGTAGTGGTTTGAAGCCAAGGGAGGATAGCTTAAAGAGGATGATGTTGTGTGAAATTTGGTCGACGGCCTTGCTGAAATCGGTGGTGATTACATCGCCTTCGTTGCCGCTCTCTAGGGCATGGAGAGCGTGGGATTAGAATTCAACTAGATTGGTGGTGGTCGACCTACCCGTAAGGAAACCGTGCTGGTTGGGTGAGATGATGTATTTGCAGCGAAAACATAACACGTTGTAAAGAATGCCTTCGAACTGTTTTGGAACATGTGACAGTTTGGCTATGGGACGGTAGATACTAGTATCCAATTTTGGCCCCTTCTTATGTGTGGGGTTGACAAAAGAGGATTTCCAAATATTTGGGAAGACACCTTGTGTAAGGGATAGATTGAATATCTTTGATAGCGGGAGAGAAAGAGAAGGGGAACATTTTTTTAAAAGGACAGCCGGAAGTCCATCAGGATTAGGGCTGAACTCGTCTTTAAGTAAGTTTAATTTTTCTTCAACTAGGTGATGCTGAATAAGTAAGAGCGGTTAGGCTAGAAAGAGTTGTCGGTGAAGGATTTTTTAAGAAAGAAGCGAAAAGATTGGCAGTAGTTCGTGGGTCGGTTGAAGTAACCGTGTCATAGGAAAGGGAGTTGGAATAGGCGTCAGATTTACGTTTATAGTTAATAAAGTGGAAAAAAGATTTAGGGTCATTTATAAGGTTGTTTTGGGTTTTTGTGAGATAATTGTAGTAAAGAAAGTTGTAAAGCTCGCTGAATTTATGAAAGGAACCGAGAAAGTTGGAATAGTCCAGGGAAAAGCGTGTTCTTAGGAATATGGTCCACAAATTATTCCTCTTGTTCCGAAGAGTACCATCCCGTCACGCTGTACATCCCGCGATAACGTCGAGAGATCTCTTTGACGGTGTTTCGGATGATGCCCCGGACTGTGATGATGGTACCTTCCGATATAAAGAATTCCGGAGGTCAACTAGTCTCCTATTCGGATCTCCGAGGGGCACTATGTCAGGGGGAACATCATACAGATATTATGATAAATAACCGAACTTTAAAATGTATAATCGGGCTCGCTCTCGAGGCTCTGCCCACGCTCGACTGGTAACGGCATTTTGTAACATCAGGGGCATCGGTTTCACCAATACGAATGTAAACACAGTCCACCAATATTTGCAAACAGCAAAAGCTGATATCCTTGCTCTAACTGAGACCCACGTCGATTCGTCAACTGATTCCACATATCTTCGCCGCTCAGGATACGACTTGCATTCGAGATTCCGTTTTAAGGGCGGAGTCTGCGTCTTCGCGCGGTCCGATGTGCCTTGCCAGAGGATGGAGGCGTTGGAACCCAATAACATGGACATCATATGGTTGAGGCTCGTCCTGAGGAATTCTGTTAAATTTTTTTGTTATCTTTACCGCTCCCCGAATGACGATCGACTGGCCACATTTTTCGAACATCTTTCACATACCGTCGACTGGATACAGATCAACCACCCGGCTTCTTAAATTGTTGTCCTTGGCGATTTTAATGTTCACAATTCCGGTTGATTGGTACATTCTAACAGAGCCGGCGACGCTGGGCGGCTGACGGAGGTGTTTGCTGTTAACCACAACTTGACTCAACTCGTGGAGAACTAACTCGAGTGCCGGATGCCCGAGGTGATTATGCGATCACCCCGAATCTATTTTTGACCGTAGAGGTTTCAGCCACACTGGGAAACTCAGATCACTGCTTGGTATCGGTGGCCCAACCACTTCATTTCAAGCGAATAACCGGCGCGGGCAGCTTCGCCATGTATGGAAGTATGGGGCTGCTAACTGGAACGATTTGTGAGATTTCTTCGAATCCTTTCCATGGTAGGAGGTGTGCTTCGGAGACTCCGATGGTAACGCTTGCGTGGAGTCGGTCACAGAGATTATTCTTCTTGGGTTGGAGATCTACATTCCACATTCCATCAAACGAAGTTCATCTGATAAACCGTGGTTTGACAAAAATGGCGAACAGATTACAGCGACCAAAATTGGAGCTTTTAAGCAATGTCCAATCCAATGGTCCAATCCCACCGATGTTAAAAGAACGAATTTTGTTAGAATCAGAAACGCGTGCAACCATGCGATTGATACCGCGAAGAAAGCTCGCAACGACAGAGTGGCCAATAAACTCCTTGAGTGCCAGACTGGTTCGCGCTCCTTCTGGTCAATGGCAAAAGCTGTCACCAGTAGCTTCGCTTCCTCCTCTTTCCCTCCGTTGGTGACAGACAGCAGGACGTTATTCACAAATTCGAAGGACAATGTTGATGTGTTCGCGAATTTATTTTCCGCGAATTCAAACCTCGATCCCGGTCTTTTAGAGCCACCTGTGATCACGCCGGTACGTTCTTCCACGCGGGATGTGAGATTTCGCCCGCATACTATTCAACGCATTCTACGTGAACTGGACTGTAGGAAGGCAATAGGCCCGGACGGAATACCAGCAATAGTCCTTAAGAACTCCGCTCCAGAACTATCGTCGGTTCTTGGCAGACTCTTTCGTTTATCTTATGCACGGAGGACATTTCCTGCCTGCTGGAAAATCGCTCGACTTCAGCCAATCCTAAAGACGGAAAAAAAGTGTCTCCCACAAAATTACCGTCAGATAGCATTGCTGTCTATTTTATCAAAGGTAATGGAAAAAGTCATCAATACAGAGTTAGTTAAGTATTTGGAGTGCAACGGACTTCTGAATGATCGTCAATACGGATTCCGTGGCAGGCGGCCCACGGGAGACATTTTGACAATTATAATCGATATATGGACATCTGCGATTGACGGGCATGGTGAGTCAAGGGCGGTCGCTCCAAGGCTTTTGACCGCGTCTGGCACGGGACATTGCTGAGCAAACTTCGTTCATATGGACTTTCCCAGCCGCTTTACGACTGGACGAAGAGCTTCCTCGAAAATCGATCGATCTGGGTTGTTGTGGACGGCGAGTGTTCGGATTTGTATCCTGTTAATTCGGGGGTGCCCCAAAGTTCAATTTTGGCTCCAACCTTATTTTCGCTTCACATAAATGATTTGTTGGAGACAACGGATAACAAAGTGTTTAGTTTTGGGGATGATGGTACGCTTGTTTCCTCCTTTTCGAGTGTTCGGCCGATTAGTGCATCTACGTTGCACCAGCTGAGATGTAGACAGATTGACTCACTGAATCAGGATCTAGATAAGGTCCTGCAGTGGGGAAGGGCCAATCTCGTCGACTTCAATGCAGCGAAGACACAATATACAATATTCACAAAGAAAAGTGGATCATCGATTCCACAGCTGGTGATGAGGGGCGGGCCCTCGAGGTAGGGGAAAGCTTGAAATTCCTCGGCGTTACGGTCTGTGGGAATGTATCGTCATATAAACACGTATCGAGCATCGCCAGGTCCGCCTCAGGGAAACTGAGCTATCCTTTTAAAGCCAAGAAATATTTTACTCCGACCCAATTTCTTCTCCTGTATGAATCCCAAATTAGATCCGCGCTCGAATATTGCTCTCATGCTTGGTGCTCGGCTCCTAAACATACCCTCGACCTATTTGAGAGCATACAGAGACGAGCGATCCGCCTGATCGGGGACTCGGCGCTGACGTCGGGATTATAGCCGCTAGCACGTCGAAGACGCGTAGCTGACCTCTGTCCGTTTTACAGATATTATCATAGGTACTGTTCTTCGGAGAATCGTGGTATTGTTCCACACAATTCGGCGTATATGCGCTCCACAAGACAATCCGACGGATCGCACCAGTTTGCGGTTCATCTCCCGACGGCGCGAACATCCCTGCATCAGGCCTCGTTCCGTTACAGAGTGGGGATGCTGTGGAACTCCCTTCCCACGCGAGTGTTCTCGGAGCGTTACAGCCTGCACCTGTTATTTGGTGGGATCTCGGGGCGCCCACTCTGCGCTATAGGTTCGCCTCTACCGAGAGAAGTGTAATACAACAAAAAAAAAAAACACAACCAATGTTCCACTCCGCAATCGTTATACAACGGGCCCGCCGTGTGACACAGCCGTCACACGACGGCACGGTTGCAGAATATGTTATGGCTGTTGCACAGCATCGTTGTTATGCAACGTAACTATTATACATAGCGACATTTATGCAATACACCTGTTATGCTGCACGACTCTTATGCTCTTGTGCTCTATCGTTGCTGTGCAGTATAACTGTTATACGGTGTGGCTGTTATGCGGTGTAACTGGAATACAATCTTGAGATCTCTCTTCGTCTGGAGCTAAGGATCTAATGGGCCTATTACCCATATACTAAGTATTATGAGTAAGTGCGTCGTATGAATAAAACGACTGAGAGGCAATCGTTTCTAAAGTCGGTCAAGTCAGACTTAGCTTGAGTCGGCGTGGGTCCAAAAGGTTAGGATTTAGGATGTATATGCTAGAGTTTAGGCATTTATCTCCAGCTTTATAGTAAATAAATTAAGAAGAAATTAAGTACAAAATTATTGGCCAAAACTTGAAAAAAAACTTAATTCATTTAAATGTAAAATAGTTTTAAATAGTAAAAAAAAGCAAAAAAAAGTGTGTCTCAAAATTCAGGAATTTTTCAGCGTAGATATTATTTGACTGATAAGCTAGTAAGAAGGATAAGCTAATATGAAGGACCTCACATAGATATAGTATTGCTATAGCGAATATAAAAATTCAACACGATGCAATTCGACTTCAGCAAATCGGACATTTCACATTATTTGACCCAACAAAGATATCACAGAAATTCTATCGCAATTTCATACCGAATAAAAATAAACTTCATATATAAAAACAAATATAATTTTTAAATTGATGTGTATACATACATCCTTGCGTAAAAACCACTTTGGGTTGCAATTCGGCTTACTGAACCGTCCTTCGAAAACAACCTCCTTATCTTTGCCCTCTTTGGCGAATTGATCGATCAGTGGGCTCAAGAATGACTCTTGTTTCTATTAAGTTTTCGATTAATCAGTTTTTTAGATTATGCATTTCGGTTGTCGTGGTTTTATATAGTTTCACTGTTGAACGTCGCGATATTGAACACGGAATCGTATTGAATCGATTCAATCCAATGGAATCGAGTTGAATGTCGTTTGAAAGCGTTGTGAAAGATGGGAAAAGAAAATTGGTTTGATCGTTTTTTGGTTTTAAATATAGAGTAAATAAGTAATTTGTTGGTTTTTGGTTTTAAATATAGAATAAATAAGTAATTGTATTATTTTTGGTATATTGGAAGTTACTGTAAAAGTGTTTTTATTTATATAACATTCAGCAGGCTCCGCGACTCTAAGTAGTTGCTTAGCTACGAAATTGCTTGTTTGTACTTATAACACCTAATAAGAGCAAAACTTAAAGTTAAATGCGTAGTCAAGTAGGCGTTGAAAATTCTCTTAAATGCTAGAAAAATTTCATTATCAGCAGTATAGGCTTGTAGCGCACCGTGCTTCGTTCACTGCTGGCGCTAAAAAAGTATTTTATACATTATATATATTATAAAAAGAAGCGGAATAAATTAAGGTAAATTAAAACACAATTTGAACAAACACATTTCACACAAACATACAGACAGACAAACAATTTTTGTACAAATAATTTTTCTATAGGAAACAATTTTATATACATTCGCAGTTGGCATCGGAAGTGTGGAGACATTTAAAGAAACGGATAGTTGGAAGTTTTCAAGGGCTGTGAAAAGAACACGGCAGTATTACCAACAGCGGGACATTTTAAATATGCAGAGGACGAAATAAAATAACAAGAGAGGAAGATATATTCAAAGATAGTTCTCAATGCAATAGGACTTATGTGGCATGGGATGTGAGAGAATAATAATTTCAAATTCGGTAAGCGACATCTTTTTTTCTCGATGCACGATATATTTTTTCGAATGAGAGTTCCTGGTCTCGGTTGTGTTAACAACGAAGCTGTAGTACTCACATAATTAGATGTTCTCGAACAGTTCATAATTTTGTATAAAACATGATGATGAGATGGAAGGTAATCTGTTTGTATTTCTACATTTCCAGACGAAGTTGTTAACCTCAAAATTGTCAAGCAAGAAGTCTCCATGAGTTAATGAAGGCAAAACGCAATCATAGATTCCCAGTGGCAGAGAACTGGATTGATTGGTCTCCAATTTACCTAAAGCTCTAAGGCAGAAAATTAAACTAAGGAGGAGTGGAAACTCAACTCCACATTAACATTTTAACGGACAACCAACGGTTTGAGAACAGAAAAAGTCCAAAACTTAATTCATTTAACAGGTTTGAAATTCGAGTGACGTTTGTCAAATCTTTACTGAAACAAGCTACAAGGGGAAATTAATGAGTATTACATTTCAATTGCCCGACGCAACGCAAAAACTTATTGATCCACCGTTGTAGCTTTTCTTTTTAAAGGCTTGGAATGGTCACTCGTATTTCCATGGCTGTTGGGTGCATTTTGCTTTGGACGGAACACGGAAAAGACTTGAATAAATAACAATACATTTAACAGCTATGAAATTCCAATGACGTTTCTCAAATCTTTACTGAAACAAGCTACAAGGGGAAATTAATGATTATTACATTTCAATTGCCCGACGCAACGCGAGAACTTATTGATCCACCGTTGTAGCTTTTTTTTTTAAAGACTTGAAAGCGTCATTGGAATTTTCATGGCTGTTGGGTGTATTTCGCTTTATTCACGCTCCTATCAGGTTTCTATTTCATTTCACTTCAAACCGTTGGTTGTATCCCAAAAATATATTCTCGAATGTTGTAAAAAGGAGAAAACTCCGATTTTCAGAAATGTGTGATGAGAACTCTAAACCCTGCTTACCAAAAAATAAAGCTGTTAATCAAAATGAAGAAGACTTTCGAATTGCTAGAAGAATCCTGGAAAACAATACAAAATTAAAGAACAGAAAGCTGTCATTAAGCTATTGACCGTTTAGCAGCATTAAAGCTATTGAGCGGACAAGGCCAAAAGTTTTCCGATTTTTTTACAAGAATCTTAGTCGGCGTTTTGTAAGGAGTTTACATTTAAGATGTTATCACGAAAGCTGGAAAACCCACTGAGAAGTTAAAGTTGATTAACGAACTATAAAATTTTTTGAGACGAAAGTTACCAGAGTTTTTATAAAAACATAAGTCAAGTTTTTAGAAAAGAATTTTATCAAAACATTGAAAAGCCCAGAAGCATTGGTCTTGCATGACCAGGAATGGGAAAGAAAGATTGATCTTCCATGGGAAGGAAGAGGAAAGAAACACTGGTCTTCCACTAAACAATTTCTCTAGGTTAGCGACATGCACCCCACAACTGCCAAGAGACGAGTGACTTATGTTCCACTGATATTATAATTATACTGTTATGAGACCGTGTATGTTAAAACACAGCTGATATAATGATTTAGTGTTATATTTCGGTAGTGTTATATTATTCGCGCGTATGCTATTAACTCTTAAATGGCGAACTCGTATACTGTAAACGTTTATACTGCAAACTCTTATATGATAAACGTTTATACTGCAAACGTTTATACTGCAAATTCCTGTACTGCAAACTCTTATAGTGCAAACGTTTTTTCTGCAAACTCTTATACCGCAAACGTTTATATAGCAAACTCTTATATTGCAAACCATCCTGAGAAAGGTTGGTGCGAGGCTAATAACTTTGCCCGTAAAAATAAATGATGATGGACAATTTAACAAGCCCTGAGTCTTGCTAAATAAGGCCAAGATCGGATCCCGGTTGTGGTGCCTATAATGACGATGATGATATTGCAAACCCTTATATTGAAATCTCTTACATTGCGAACTAATACAGCAAACTCTTATACTGCAATCGTTTATAACTTAAACGTTTATACCACCAACGGTTATACTGTGCCCCTTGTGTATACTGTAGACTATAAACGATTCTGTTATACGAGTATTTCTTATACGTTTACCGCGTATAGTATTCATTGTTATGATATTTTCCGTCACTTATTATTTTTTTTACACTTTAGTCAATGCTCTCGGGACAGTAAAACCCAAAAATACACGGTTTTTGTATTTGTTTCTTTCATTATAACATTTTACTTTTTTTGAAATTATAAATTAACATAATATATTTAAATAAATACAAATATATAGAGACATATATTTCGATTTATGATTATTTGCTATAGTGGATTTTAAATAATATTTAGCGTGTTTAATTTGAAACGATAACAAAATTGCGAAAATTATCATCCGATAAATAAATAAATAATAAGTATGTATATATATTTATATATTTTTGGCAAGCTTTTTATATCATTTGTTAAAAACAGTTGATAACAAATAGAAATAAAAAGAACAAGGGAAAAAAAACAAAGACACAATACGCGATGCAGAGCAATAAGCAGTTTGGGGTTTAGAACAAAACATAAGTTAATTAAATGGTATAACAGATTTCAATTGGTTTTAAAGTAAAATTTAATTTAAAGAAGTTTTCTCCAAAATTAATTATAATTAGAATTTTCCTTGTTTGTGAGTAACTTCTCCATCGAGATGAGATGAGGGTGTTTGTCATCATCATCATCGGCACTACAACCGGGAACCGGTCTTGGCCTTATTTAGCAAGTCCTGAGGCTTGTGGGGATGTTTGTAGAGCATCTTAAATAGATTAAAGCCACGTATCGTTTGTTTTTGTTTTTTTGTTGTTTTTCTTTTGTTTAAATCGTTTTTTTTTTACTTATAATAAATTTGAGAGAAAGTAACAGAGAGGAAGTTTTTGTTCTCGTAGCAAAGCAAGAGAGCATGAGTTGAATTGAAGAAAAAACAATAAAATATACAAAAACAATTTGAGGTGTGAAAATATAATATCTACCAAACAAGTTGGTAAGTTCGAGTGTTTGAATCTGTATATCGAGGCACAAATCGTAGCAATGTTTAGAAGCCAATAAGGCTGACACGATCTTATGATCTCAGTACTTACATACCAGAGATATAGATTCGTGTAAACATCGTCAGTAAGGTAGGTTTTGGTTTGTTTGTCAGGCTGTGTCTTACTACTTTACTTCTTGTCAGTGTATCCTGGGTTTTAGGTGTTTTAAAGTAAAAATAGAAAGATAAATTGTGAGAGAGATGTGTACTTCTAGAAAGGACGAGAGAAAGAGAGAGTGAGAGAGAGAAAGACATATAACATTGGAAGCCATCGTATTAATTCCGGTGAGCACAGCTAGTTTACCTATAAAACAATTTATTTATAACGACTATATAGTACATAAATATATCAATTCAAAAGCGAAAAATAATGATTTACATAGTTCTACTAAAACGAATGCGCGATATCTTAACTCTCTTTTTTTTCTACTAAATTTTTTGTTTTTTTTTTGTTTGCTTTTGTTTTTTTTGTTGTTGTTGTTGTTGTTGTGTGTTATACTTTTGAAGTATCCATAGGTCTACAAGAATTCTCATTAATTTAATTGTTCTATGCCATTCATGGTTCAACTGAGTAAACGTTGACCGAGAACGAAGCGAAAGTTTCACCTTTCTTGCCGATCGCCTTAGCTTGATACTGGCCTACATCGGTAGCGGTACATTTAACTATTTCCAGTGAGTACCGATTGCCGTCCTTGGTGAATTTATATCTAGAGCTATCTTCATCGATTTGCTTGCCATCCTTAAGCCAGGTTAGTTGCAGGAGGTTTCCTTGGACTTCACATTCGAATTTGCAGGATTCGGATTCTTGAACGGTGACCGATGCGGGGAATAGGGAGAATGTTGGTTGTTTTGGTTCCTCTCCTGGTACAAGAACGTTTATTGTGCATGTACTGAAGCTTTCGCCAGCATCGTTGAAGGCTTCGCATGTGTATGTGCCAGCGTCTTCGGGAAATATCTCGGCAATTTGCAGCTTGTAAATGTTGGCTTCATTAGAATATTGGAAGTCCTTGGATGGCTTGATCTCTTTGTTGTTGTGCAACCAAATGACATCGAAACGTTCGGCTCCGATAATTGGGCAAGCTAGAGTAACAGCATCACCATCCTTAACAAATCGGGATTCCAAGTGGCTGGCAATTTTCGGTGGCTTATCGCCGCTGGTCACTCGTCTAGCTGAGTTCTTCTCCATCGCTGAAATGAAACAAAACAAAACGGGAAATCGTATTGACATTGACGTTGTGAAGGTTTTAAAGTTTTGTACAAGGTGTCCCAAAAGTCTCTTACAATTTCTTTTGTTCCCTGTAAGAAGCCCGTGAGAGGACAAAAAATAAATGGAAAATCGTATCAAACTTGAAACGTTTTGTAATAGACGCAGTCAAACGGCATGGGGATATCCAATGCGACTGCTCATGATTCACCATGCTTTTCAAATGCAGATGTACAGAAGGTAGTCACAAAGCTCAAAAGATCATCTGTGGACCACCCGTTACGGAATTCGTTAAGAACTGTATGGGAATGGCGTAATAACTGTGCCGGGTATTAAATTAAGGTCCTATTAGTGGAGGCTGATAGAGCATCGAATTCTCTCCGACAGTGATTGATGTGCTGACGAACGTGACATTTTAGCCACGATAAGTTAAGTTCTGGGTCGGACCAGACACCATACTGTGGCAGAAGCTGATAAACAAGATCACCTCGTATATATGTAGCTAAGTCAGGAGCAGGCCGATTGAAATCCGAAAACTCGGTACTAGTTATTACTTGAGGTTCGGTTATTGAAAGGTTTTCTAATGTGCCAAGTTCTTGAAAAGACCTCAAAATCGTCAATAACGTGCTTTCGGAATTCACAAAACGAATTGCAGAGTTTTCGGTGCTAGTTATAATTTTCGCACTTTGTGACTCCCTTCATTTTTGAAAAACTGAAAGCTGATGCCAAGGGACACCAACAGGGGTGATATTATATTTAATTATTGTAAAGTATTTTACGGTACGGGATCTGCATACGTCGTTACATAATACTTACGTTTAACAGTTAGCTTGCATTTAGGGTCCACGGATCCAATTGAGTTGGTTGCTGTACAAGTGAACATCCCCTCATCTTCGGGGAAGACTTCTTTGATTGTGAGAGTGGCCACACCGTTCTTGTATTTCAAATCCATGATTTCCGAAGACGAAATAGATAGTCCATTCTTCGACCAGGTTATTTGTGGTTCCGGATCACCAAGGACTGTACACGATAACACCAACTGGTCACCGTCTCGGATTG
This sequence comes from Microdon myrmicae, assembly GCA_963931805.1. NCBI lineage: Eukaryota > Metazoa > Arthropoda > Insecta > Diptera > Syrphidae > Microdon > Microdon myrmicae. The sequence goes on along the minus strand of OZ007500.1, from coordinate 7,124,125 downwards.
TTAGGTCCTTGAGGGGTTTCGAGAACTCGGGTTTACACATTAGCGAATCATCTGGTGGCACTGTAAGAATAAACACTTTACAAGTTTGTTTTAGTTGTTGAGTTGGCGTTTGCACTAGCAGTCAAAAATCATTCGATTAGTAGCTTAAAACTAAAATTAAAACTTCGGTTGCATTCACAAGACGTACTCATGCAGGGGGTCCTTTTCAAAAATAACACCGACAATTGGAGAGTGTTCTACGCGTCATGCACAAATAACATTTAAAAATAAAAAATACTAACTTCGGGTGCAATTAGAGATACTATTAATAAGTTGTTTTATAGGGCGATTCCTAGTTGGAAAAAAATTATATTATTTATAAATGCCGATGATGATGATGATGATGCTATATTTCCAATCTTTTTTTCTACTAGCTTGGAGACGACACATTTCTTTGTACGGAAACTTTTCTCGAGAGATGGGTCAACTGTGCTACAATATATACTATGTAATATGTGACTCTGTCACGTTCTACGTGGAAATAAAGTTAGCATGTATCCATGTATCCAAACTCTTATACTAAGCTTCGGAAGTAACACATGATCTCATCAGAGTGCACACTAATTTTATATTAGATGCGGCAATTGTATTATTTTGTGTGATAGGTGACGCTGTTTTAAAATGATTTTATTGGTTGATTTAATGTCTTGCCTGACTTATACAAAGAAAACCTGGTGCATGGGGCTATTAAACTAGCAAAACTTAGATACGTTTATTTAATCTACCACATGAAATGCGGCGTTATATGATGTCCTAGATTGTAGCATTCTGAGAAGACGTGCAGAGGAGCATCTATAGATGCTTAAATTCAGTCTAAAAATAATTGCATCTTGTGTTTGTAGATCAGCACGTCTGCAACGTAAATGATTCTTGCAATCCTCGATGGTGGCGAGAAATTCATAGCCAATTTCCACGATGTGCCCATAACATTATTCGCTTGCGCGAGAGTTTCTCCTATGTCTTCCTAAACTTATAACGTTTGGGATTGATAGTGAAGAACGTGTGATTCGAACTGACGCTATGACAGTTAAAATCACCAAAAATTGAACCAATGCGTAACTCATCAGGCTACTGGCCGTGCTTAGAATTCGATTTTTAAACTCAAGTATATTCCACTGATGTGGATTGTTATGTTATCACTATGGTATACGGCTCTGATGCATTTTCTTATTCGATTTTCGTTCGGTGTTCTTCACTATTTGCTTGTGTATTGTGTGTGTATCTGTTAGAGACGCTACAAACTCCTTCAATGGGTGTATCTTCTTGGTGTTGCGTCTGGTATAAATATTTTGACAAAATTAGTGACACACCTTCACGAGGAAAGTCGTCTCTTCGTTTTTTTTTTTTATAAACTTAAGATACGTACCTACAGTAAAGCCGTAATTTCCATATGTATCTGGTCCAATTATTAATAGTAGAAGTTGTTAGATATTTGGTAGGATATCGTTAAGACTACGTTCTACAGGTGACGCCTTGTTTATAAAAGATTCGATCGTTCGCTTGGGAAGATCGTTAGCAACTGTTTGACTTTCCACATTCGAAGAGTGTGTTAAAGGAAAAACCAAAATAATTCTGTTAATTTTGAAATACCAGTTGCCTGAGTTATTTAATTTAACAGATTTTATGAATTCGTCACAACCTTCTGCGATGAAAAAGATTATCTATTGAGAAACAGGTATTTGTTACAGTTGGAGTTTTATTCAATGGTGTATCCAGTTCGATTCCTAGTAATTTACAATGTAGAGATGTAGAGGATGGATAAGTAAAGTTCACATTTGAAAACAGGCAACGCAGACGATGGCGATCAGCTTCCAGACCAAATGCATCAAACTATCAAATGCGTAATGATTGAAAGCCTAGAAAGTTTAAAAAAATATAATTTCTTTCCGTCCGTATTAAGTGAAATGATTTTTAAATGGAAAAATAAAGAATTTAGAAACCTTTCACACCTGATACACTCTTTGCATAGGTAACAGCATCAGTAGCAGTTGTTCTTCGATACACAAAGAGTTCAGAAACGTCAACTAAGCAAAATCCAGTTTTTTGAGATTGTGAGCACTTAATCAAACATTTTCACTGAAAGCAATCGCTCCGCATGCTAAGTGACTCTATTACATCGGTTTTTATCCATTTTCATTAAATAATTTTATTAATTCGTAAAGTGAAAATTAGCGAAAACAGCCATGAATGAATGACGTGTAATGTGAAACGGTTTGTAATATTCTGACATACTGGACAGCTGACGGATTTTATCGACCGAAGTTTTGAGCAAGTCTGAGTCTAATTAAGATTCTTCAAGGGTCAGATTTCTGTAGTTAGTTGTTCTTCGAGATATTTTTGAATTCTATGAGATATTGTAATGTAGTGTGAAGGTCCTCTTGTGTTATGTATCCGAAAAAATTACGTTGCCGAACAGACTACGAAAACGGAGGTTTTCATCAAATCTGTTTCTTAAGTAAAATGTCAAATACGTGGTCTGTGGGTACTACTCTCGTCCATCTTTGGTATTCAGATACCTTGTGGCGATTCCCTCAGTCGTACAGGAACATGAATTATCAGAGTCGTATACCAGAGCATTACCTTAGATATCCACAGTATACATGAATATGCAATATAGCACCAGAAGAGAATCGAAAAGGAAATCATTAGTGTCATCAACCAGAGCATTAACGCAACAACGCACAGCTTCAGTTGCGAGTTTGAACATCATCGTGCACGCGATCTAATGAATCTGTGGTGTGATTCTAACCTTTTCATAAGGTGTTTTCAAACCCTGGTCTTCCCTACTTCACAAAATGCTATAAGATCATATGCACTAATCTAGTAGAAACAATGAATATATATAGTTCACGCCCTTTCATTTAACCCAAGCCCGAAGCTAATGTCCCCGCGGATGCGGCTCAATTTTGCGGTTCCAATGTAACCAGCAGACACAGACAACAAAGAAAAACGTGCTTCCCACTAGGCACAGTTTCAGCTTCTCCAGTTTATTTTTTGAACTCTAAAGTTCAAATTAAATTCAAACACGTAGACAAATTGATAGGTGAATTGATTTTAGCGATTAAATCCACAATTGTGGAAATGTTTTCGAACCATCAGTGTACAGCGACAAGGAACGGTGGCGTAGCCAAGTTAGTGAGGTCATCAACTTTCGGGTTCGTATAGACCTATAAATAGTAGCAATAGTAATAGTATAGACCACAATCCCAAGGAACAACCACGAGAAACCGCGCTTAAATTTATTATTCTTATTTATTATTAATTATATTCATTATTATTATTGATGAACTGCTGATGGTTATATCCGACGTTACTTAAGGAGTTCACAAAAAAGATTAAAAAAGCGTTCAAGATTTTTGTATAAGAAAAATTCCGGATTGATGTAAAATTAGGAATACTTTATATATATATATACGTATAAAAAAAAAACAAAGAAATAAAACTAAAAGTGAAGTAAAATTAAGAGTAATTTTCATATATATAAACAAAAAAAAAACCGAATCGAGAATAAAAGTATACATTTAATTTTTACCGCAACTCTCTTTTTTATTTTAATATTTAAGGAATGTGTAATTAAATTCGCCGATGATTTAATTCTACTGTACACACAGTAACTCGTCAAACTTGATTCTAGCTTTTATTTTATTCTTAATGTTATAAAATAAAGTTAACTTGATTTATTGGTAGCTCTTAAGTGCTAAGTTACGTCTGCAGATCGGTAGTTTTATACTTAAGCTTTTGTTATTTATGTTTAAGCCTTTTCGATATGCTGGGGTTTTCCTCTGCTTGGTGCCGACAGCTATATATAATAAATAAATTAATACACTTTAACAATAAACATGCATAGAGTTTTTACATATTGTTGCGCCCGCAACATTCATGAACATTTTTAAGTACTCCCTTGACCTCTTCTCGATATGCACTTCACGAGAACCAATAGATACCTAACGATTACTTGCACTATTCCCCGCTATATGTAACATACACCCACGCCAACAAACGTCATACAACAGAGCCGTCATACAATGTAACTGGCACACGACGCGACTGCGACACAGAGCAACTCTCATGCGAAATAACCGATGGATAGAATAATAGTCTAGGTGCTAGGACAGCGAGGGGCGAGGATAAGCCGGACGCTAGGGCGAGAGTATGAGTGCGCGAGAGCGTGGGCGGTGAGCGAGGTGAGGCCAGCGGGGGGGGGGGGGGGGGGTAAGAGAGGAGACGACGTTTGAGAGCAGGAGATGTAAGATTGAAATCAAAGAACGCGGGGTAAGAGTTTGCCCACCCCTGCATTCGCGAAATGGGTTCATTAGAGCCATACGACGTGTGATGGGCGGGCAAATAGAAGAGATAGTTTCGCAGATTTCGGATATTAGTGGAAAATGTGACGGGGGAGAGCAGGCTTGGGCAGTCGATTGAACCTGAGAGTAGACGGTGGATGAAGAGGATGTCGGCATGAATTCTGCACCCTTCAAGTGTGTTGAGGTTTATTAGGTGGAGACGGCTTGTCTATGTGGGTGGAATCAGAGGATTTTCCCAATTCAATCCTCAGAGGACAACGAAAAACAACGTTGCACGCTCTCGATCCTGCGAATATGGGACGACTAGTGAAGAGACCAGACCTGACTAGCATATTCAAGAAGGGGACAGACAAAGGCTTTAGATCGATTTGGAGAAGTGAGGTGTCGACAGAAGAGCGGATCGTCTTGAAGAGTTTAGTGTCGTCCCCGTATAGAGAGATGGAGGAGTGCTTGATACTGGAGTCTATATCATTAATAGTGAGATTGAATAGGAGGGGTCCAAGATGACTGCCCTGGGGAACCCCTGACGTGGGAAGAAAAGGATTGGAGAGGGTGGATCTAAATCTGACACGGTAGCTTCGATCGTTCAGATAGAAAGAAATCCACTTAATCAGTAGTGGTTTGAAGCCAAGGGAGGATAGCTTAAAGAGGATGATGTTGTGTGAAATTTGGTCGACGGCCTTGCTGAAATCGGTGGTGATTACATCGCCTTCGTTGCCGCTCTCTAAGGCATGGAGAGCGTGGGATTAGAATTCAACTAGATTGGTGGTGGTCGACCTACCCGTAAGGAAACCGCGCTGGTTGGGTGAGATGATGTATTTGCAGCGAAAACATAACGCGTTGTAAAGAATGCCTTCGAACTGTTTTGGAACATGTGACAGTTTGGCTATGGGACGGTAGATACTAGTATCCAATTTTGGCCCCTTCTTATGTGTGGGGTTGACAAAAGAGGATTTCCAAATATTTGGGAAGACACCTTGTGTAAGGGATAGATTGAATATCTTTGATAGCGGGAGAGAAAGAGAAGGGGAACATTTTTTTAAAAGGACAGCCGGAAGTCCATCAGGATTAGGGCTGAACTCGTCTTTAAGTAAGTTTAATTTTTCTTCAACTAGGTGATGCTGAATAAGTAAGAGCGGTTAGGCTAGAAAGAGTTGTCGGTGAAGGATTTTTTAAGAAAGAAGCGAAAAGATTGGCAGTAGTTCGTGGGTCGGTTGAAGTAACCGTGTCATAGGAAAGGGAGTTGGAATAGGCGTCAGATTTACGTTTATAGTTAATAAAGTGGAAAAAAGATTTAGGGTCATTTATAAGGTTGTTTTGTGTTTTTGTGAGATAATTGTAGTAAAGAAAGTTGTAAAGCTCGCTGAATTTATGAAAGGAACCGAGAAAGTTGGAATAGTCCAGGGAAAAGCGTGTTTTTAGGAATATGGTCCACAAATTATTCCTCTTGTTCCGAAGAGTACCATCCCGTCACGCTGTACATCCCGCGATAACGTCGAGAGATCTCTTTGACGGTGTTTCGGATGATGCCCCGGACTGTGATGATGGTACCTTCCGATATAAAGAATTCCGGAGGTCAACTAGTCTCCCATTCGGATCTCCGAGGGGCACTATGTCAGGGGGAACATCATACAGATATTATGATAAATAACCGAACTTTAAAATGTTCGTCATCGCATAATCGGGCTCGCTCTCGAGGCTCTGCCCACGCTCGACTGGTAACGGCATTTTGTAACATCAGGGGCATCGGTTTCACCAATACGAATGTAAACACAGTCCACCAATATTTGCAAACAGCGAAACCTGATATCCTTGCTCTAACTGAGACCCACGTCGATTCGTCAACTGATTCCACATATCTTCGCCGCTCAGGATACGACTTGCATTCGAGATTCCGTTTTAAGGGCGGAGTCTGCGTCTTCGCGCGGTCCGATGTGCCTTGCCAGAGGATGGAGGCGTTGGAACCCAATAACATGGACATCATATGGTTGAGGCTCGTCCTGAGGAATTCTGTTAAATTTTTTTGTTATCTTTACCGCTCCCCGAATGACGATCGACTGGCCACATTTTTCGAACATCTTTCACATACCGTCGACTGGATACAGATCAACCACCCGGCTTCTTAAATTGTTGTCCTTGGCGATTTTAATGTGCACAATTCCGGTTGGTTGGTACATTCTAACAGAGCCGACGACGCTGGGCGGCTGACGGAGGTGTTTGCTGTTAACCACAACTTGACTCAACTCGTGGAGAACCAACGCGAGTGCCCGATGCCCGAGGTGATTATGCGATCACCCCGGATCTATTTTTGACACCCGAACCGGGTATTTATGCCGTAGAGGTTTCAGCCACACTGGGAAACTCAAATCACTGCTGGTATCGGTCGCCCAACCACTTCATTTCAAGCGAATAACCGGCGCGGGCAGCTTCGCCATGTATGGAAGTATGGGGCTGCTAACTGGAACGATTTGTGAGATTTCTTCGAATCCTTTCCATGGTCGGAGGTATGCTTCGGAGACTCCGATGTTAACGCTTGCGTGGAGTCGGTCACAGAGATTATTCTTCTTGGGATGGAGATCTACATTCCACATTCCATCAAACGAAGTTCATCTGATAAACCGTGGTTTGACAAAAATGGCGAGCAGATTACAGCGACCAAAAATGGAGCTTTTAAGCAATGGCGCTCCAATCCCACCGATGTTAAAAGAACGAATTTGGTTAGAATCAGAAACGCGTGCAACTAGGCGATTGATACCGGGAAGAAAGCTCGCAACGACAGAGTGGCCAATAAACTCCTTGAGTGCCAGACTGGTTCGCGCTCCTTCTGGTCAATGGCAAAAGCTGTCACCAGTAGCTTCGCTTCCTCCTCTTTCCCTCCGTTGGTGACAGACAGCAGGACGGTATTCACAAATTCGAAGGACAATGTTGATGTGTTCGCGAATTTATTTTCCGCGAATTCAAACCCCGATCCCGGTCTTTTAGAGCCACCTGTGATCGCGCCGGTACGGTCTTCCACGCGGGATGTGAGATTTCGCCCGCATACTATTCAACGCATTCTACGTGAACTGGACTGTAGGAAGGCAATCGCCCCTGACGGAATACCAGCAATAGTCCTTAAGAACTCCGCTCCAGAACTATCGTCGGTTCTTGGCAGACTCTTTCGTTTATCTTATGCACGGAGGACATTTCCTGCCTGCTGGAAAATCGCTCGACTTCAGCCAATCCTAAAGACGGAAAAAAAGTGTCTCCCACAAAATTACCGTCAGATAGCATTGCTGTCTATTTTATCAAAGGTAATGGAAAAAGTCATCAATACAGAGTTAGTTAAGTATTTGGAGTGCAACGGACTTCTGAATGATCGTCAATACGGATTCCGTGGCAGGCGGCCCACGGGAGACATTTTGACAATTATAATCGATATATGGACATCTGCGATTGACGGGCATGGTGAGTCAAGGGCGGTCGCTCCAAGGCTTTTGACCGCGTCTGGCACGGGACATTGCTGAGCAAACTTCGTTCATATGGACTTTCCCAGCCGCCTTACGACTGGACGAAGAGCTTCCTCGAAAATCGATCGATCTGGGTTGTTGTGGATGGCGAGTGTTCGGATTTGTATCCTGTTAATTCGGGGGTGCCCCAAAGTTCAATTTTGGCTCCAACCTTATTTTCGCTTCACATAAATGATTTGTTGGAGACAACGGATAACAAAGTGTTTAGTTTTGGGGATGATGGTACGCTTGTTTCCTCCTTTTCGAGTGTTCGGCCGATTAGTGCATCTACGTTGCACCAGCTGAGATGTAGACAGATTGACTCACTGAATCAGGATCTAGATAAGGTCCTGCAGTGGGGAAGGGCCAATCTCGTCGACTTCAATGCAGCGAAGACACAATATACAATATTCACAAAGAAAAGTGGATCATCGATTCCACAGCTGGTGATGAGGGGCGGGCCCTCGAGGTAGGGGAAAGCTTGAAATTGCTCGGCGTTACGGTCTGTGAGAATGTATCGTCATATAAACACGTATCGAGCATCGCCAGGTCCGCCTCAGGGAAACTGAGCTATCTTTTTAGAGCCAAGAAATATTTTACTCCCGCCCAATTTCTTCTCCTGTATGAATCCCAAATTAGATCCGCGCTCGAATATTGCTCTCATGCTTGGTGCTCGGCTCCTAAACATACCCTCGACCTATTTGAGAGCATACAGAGACGAGCGATCCGCCTGGTCGGGGACTCGGCGCTGACGTCGGGATTATAGCCGCTAGCACGTCGAAGACGCGTAGCTGACCTCTGTCCGTTTTACAGATATTATCATAGGTACTGTTCTTCGGAGAATCGTGGTATTGTTCCACACAATTCGGCGTATATGCGCTCCACAAGACAATCCGACGGATCGCACCAGTTTGCGGTTCATCTCCCGACGGCGCGAACATCCCTGCATCAGACCTCGTTCCGTTACAGAGTGGGGATGCTGTGGAACTCCCTTCCCACGCGAGTGTTCTCGGAGCGTTACAGCCTGCACCTGTTATTTGGTGGGATCTCGGGGCGCCCACTCTGCGCTATAGGTTCGCCTCTACCGAGAGAAGTGTAATACAACAAAAAAAAAAACACAACCAATGTTCCACTCCGCAATCGTTATACAACGGGCCCGCCGTGTGACACAGCCGTCACACGACGGCACGGTTGCAGAATATGTTATGGCTGTTGCACAGCATCGTTGTTATGCAACGTAACTATTATACATAGCGACATTTATGCAATACACCTGTTATGCTGCACGACTCTTATGCTCTTGTGCTCTATCGTTGCTGTGCAGTATAACTGTTATACGGTGTGGCTGTTATGCGGTGTAACTGGAATACAATCTTGAGATCTCTCTTCGTCTGGAGCTAAGGATCTAATGGGCCTATTACCCATATACTAAGTATTATGAGTAAGTGCGTCGTATGAATAAAACGACTGAGAGGCAATCGTTTCTAAAGTCGGTCAAGTCAGACTTAGCTTGAGTCGGCGTGGGTCCAAAAGGTTAGGATTTAGGATGTATATGCTAGAGTTTAGGCATTTATCTCCAGCTTTATAGTAAATAAATTAAGAAGAAATTAAGTACAAAATTATTGGCCAAAACTTGAAAAAAAACTTAATTCATTTAAATGTAAAATAGTTTTAAATAGTAAAAAAAAGCAAAAAAAAGTGTGTCTCAAAATTCAGGAATTTTTCAGCGTAGATATTATTTGACTGATAAGCTAGTAAGAAGGATAAGCTAATATGAAGGACCTCACATAGATATAGTATTGCTATAGCGAATATAAAAATTCAACACGATGCAATTCGACTTCAGCAAATCGGACATTTCACATTATTTGACCCAACAAAGATATCACAGAAATTCTATCGCAATTTCATACCGAATAAAAATAAACTTCATATATAAAAACAAATATAATTTTTAAATTGATGTGTATACATACATCCTTGCGTAAAAACCACTTTGGGTTGCAATTCGGCTTACTGAACCGTCCTTCGAAAACAACCTCCTTATCTTTGCCCTCTTTGGCGAATTGATCGATCAGTGGGCTCAAGAATGACTCTTGTTTCTATTAAGTTTTCGATTAATCAGTTTTTTAGATTATGCATTTCGGTTGTCGTGGTTTTATATAGTTTCACTGTTGAACGTCGCGATATTGAACACGGAATCGTATTGAATCGATTCAATCCAATGGAATCGAGTTGAATGTCGTTTGAAAGCGTTGTGAAAGATGGGAAAAGAAAATTGGTTTGATCGTTTTTTGGTTTTAAATATAGAGTAAATAAGTAATTTGTTGGTTTTTGGTTTTAAATATAGAATAAATAAGTAATTGTATTATTTTTGGTATATTGGAAGTTACTGTAAAAGTGTTTTTATTTATATAACATTCAGCAGGCTCCGCGACTCTAAGTAGTTGCTTAGCTACGAAATTGCTTGTTTGTACTTATAACACCTAATAAGAGCAAAACTTAAAGTTAAATGCGTAGTCAAGTAGGCGTTGAAAATTCTCTTAAATGCTAGAAAAATTTCATTATCAGCAGTATAGGCTTGTAGCGCGCCGTGCTTCGTTCACTGCTGGCGCTAAAAAAGTATTTTATACAACCTAACCTTATATATTATAAAAAGAAGCGGAATAAATTAAGGTAAATTAAAACACAATTTGAACAAACACATTTCACACAAACATACAGACAGACAAACAATTTTTGTACAAATAATTTTTCTATAGGCAACAATTTTATATACATTCGCAGTTGGCATCGGAAGTGTGGAGACATTTAAAGAAACGGATAGTTGGAAGTTTTCAAGGGCTGTGAAAAGAACACGGCAGTATTACCAACAGCGGGACATTTTAAATATGCAGAGGACGAAATAAAATAACAAGAGAGGAAGATATATTCAAAGATAGTTCTCAATGCAATAGGACTTATGTGGCATGGGATGTGAGAGAATAATAATTTGAAATTCGGTAAGCGACATCTTTTTTTCTCGATGCACGATATATTTTTTCGAATGAGAGTTCCTGGTCTCGGTTGTGTTAACAACGAAGCTGTAGTACTCACATAATTAGATGTTCTCGAACAGTTCATAATTTTGTATAAAACATGATGATGAGATGGAAGGTAATCTGTTTGTATTTCTACATTTCCAGACGAAGTTGTTAACCTCAAAATTGTCAAGCAAGAAGTCTCCATGAGTTAATGAAGGCAAAACGCAATCATAGATTCCCAGTGGCAGAGAACTGGATTGATTGGTCTCCAATTTACCTAAAGCTCTAAGGCAGAAAATTAAACTAAGGAGGAGTGGAAACTCAACTCCACATTAACATTTTAACGGACAACCAACGGTTTGAGAACAGAAAAAGTCCAAAACTTAATTCATTTAACAGGTTTGAAATTCGAGTGACGTTTGTCAAATCTTTACTGAAACAAGCTACAAGGGGAAATTAATGAGTATTACATTTCAATTGCCCGACGCAACGCAAAAACTTATTGATCCACCGTTGTAGCTTTTCTTTTTAAAGGCTTGGAATGGTCACTCGTATTTCCATGGCTGTTGGGTGCATTTTGCTTTGGACGGAACACGGAAAAGACTTGAATAAATAACAATACATTTAACAGCTATGAAATTCCAATGACGTTTCTCAAATCTTTACTGAAACAAGCTACAAGGGGAAATTAATGATTATTACATTTCAATTGCCCGACGCAACGCGAGAACTTATTGATCCACCGTTGTAGCTTTTTTTTTTAAAGACTTGAAAGCGTCATTGGAATTTTCATGGCTGTTGGGTGTATTTCGCTTTATTCACGCTCCTATCAGGTTTCTATTTCATTTCACTTCAAACCGTTGGTTGTATCCCAAAAATATATTCTCGAATGTTGTAAAAAGGAGAAAACTCCGATTTTCAGAAATGTGTGATGAGAACTCTAAACCCTGCTTACCAAAAAATAAAGCTGTTAATCAAAATGAAGAAGACTTTCGAATTGCTAGAAGAATCCTGGAAAACAATACAAAATTAAAGAACAGAAAGCTGTCATTAAGCTATTGACCGTTTAGCAGCATTAAAGCTATTGAGCGGACAAGGCCAAAAGTTTTCCGATTTTTTTACAAGAATCTTAGTCGGCGTTTTGTAAGGAGTTTACATTTAAGATGTTATCACGAAAGCTGGAAAACCCACTGAGAAGTTAAAGTTGATTAACGAACTATAAAATTTTTTGAGACGAAAGTTACCAGAGTTTTTATAAAAACATAAGTCAAGTTTTTAGAAAAGAATTTTATCAAAACATTGAAAAGCCCAGAAGCATTGGTCTTGCATGACCAGGAATGGGAAAGAAAGATTGATCTTCCATGGGAAGGAAGAGGAAAGAAACACTGGTCTTCCACTAAACAATTTCTCTAGGTTAGCGACATGCACCCCACAACTGCCAAGAGACGAGTGACTTATGTTCCACTGATATTATAATTATACTGTTATGAGACCGTGTATGTTAAAACACAGCTGATATAATGATTTAGTGTTATATTTCGGTAGTGTTATATTATTCGCGCGTATGCTATTAACTCTTAAATGGCGAACTCGTATACTGTAAACGTTTATACTGCAAACTCTTATATGATAAACGTTTATACTGCAAACGTTTATACTGCAAATTCCTGTACTGCAAACTCTTATAGTGCAAACGTTTTTTCTGCAAACTCTTATACCGCAAACGTTTATATAGCAAACTCTTATATTGCAAACCATCCTGAGAAAGGTTGGTGCGAGGCTAATAACTTTGCCCGTAAAAATAAATGATGATGGACAATTTAACAAGCCCTGAGTCTTGCTAAATAAGGCCAAGATCGGATCCCGGTTGTGGTGCCTATAATGACGATGATGATATTGCAAACCCTTATATTGAAATCTCTTACATTGCGAACTAATACAGCAAACTCTTATACTGCAATCGTTTATAACTTAAACGTTTATACCACCAACGGTTATACTGTGCCCCTTGTGTATACTGTAGACTATAAACGATTCTGTTATACGAGTATTTCTTATACGTTTACCGCGTATAGTATTCATTGTTATGATATTTTCCGTCACTTATTATTTTTTTTACACTTTAGTCAATGCTCTCGGGACAGTAAAACCCAAAAATACACGGTTTTTGTATTTGTTTCTTTCATTATAACATTTTACTTTTTTTGAAATTATAAATTAACATAATATATTTAAATAAATACAAATATATAGAGACATATATTTCGATTTATGATTATTTGCTATAGTGGATTTTAAATAATATTTAGCGTGTTTAATTTGAAACGATAACAAAATTGCGAAAATTATCATCCGATAAATAAATAAATAATAAGTATGTATATATATTTATATATTTTTGGCAAGCTTTTTATATCATTTGTTAAAAACAGTTGATAACAAATAGAAATAAAAAGAACAAGGGAAAAAAAACAAAGACACAATACGCGATGCAGAGCAATAAGCAGTTTGGGGTTTAGAACAAAACATAAGTTAATTAAATGGTATAACAGATTTCAATTGGTTTTAAAGTAAAATTTAATTTAAAGAAGTTTTCTCCAAAATTAATTATAATTAGAATTTTCCTTGTTTGTGAGTAACTTCTCCATCGATATGAGATGAGGGTGTTTGTCATCATCATCATCGGCACTACAACCGGGAACCGGTCTTGGCCTTATTTAGCAAGTCCTGAGGCTTGTGGGGATGTTTGTAGAGCATCTTAAATAGATTAAAGCCACGTATCGTTTGTTTTTGTTTTTTTGTTGTTTTTCTTTTGTTTAAATCGTTTTTTTTTTACTTATAATAAATTTGAGAGAAAGTAACAGAGAGGAAGTTTTTGTTCTCGTAGCAAAGCAAGAGAGCATGAGTTGAATTGAAGAAAAAACAATAAAATATACAAAAACAATTTGAGGTGTGAAAATATAATATCTACCAAACAAGTTGGTAAGTTCGAGTGTTTGAATCTGTATATCGAGGCACAAATCGTAGCAATGTTTAGAAGCCAATAAGGCTGACACGATCTTATGATCTCAGTACTTACATACCAGAGATATAGATTGGTGTAAACATCGTCAGTAAGGTAGGTTTTGGTTTGTTTGTCAGGCTGTGTCTTACTACTTTACTTCTTGTCAGTGTATCCTGGGTTTTCGGTGTTTTAAAGTAAAAATAGAAAGATAGATTGTGAGAGAGATGTGTACTTCTAGAGAGGACGAGAGAAAGAGAGAGTGAGAGAGAGAAAGACATATATCATTGGAAGCCATCGTATTAATTCCGGTGAGCAGAGCTAGTTTACCTATAAAACAATTTATTTATAACGACTATATAGTACATAAATATATCAATTCAAAAGCGAAAAATAATGATTTACATAGTTCTACTAAAACGAATGCGCAATATCTTAACTCTCTTTTTTTTCTACTAAATTTTTTGTTTTTTTTTTGTTTGCTTTTGTTTTTTTTGTTGTTGTTGTTGTTGTTGTGTGTTATACTTTTGAAGTATCCATAGGTCTACAAGAATTCTCATTAATTTAATTGTTCTATGCCATTCATGGTTCAACTGAGTAAACGTTGACCGAGAACGAAGCGAAAGTTTCACCTTTCTTGCCGATCGCCTTAGCTTGATACTGGCCTACATCGGTAGCGGTACATTTAACTATTTCCAGTGAGTACCGATTGCCGTCCTTGGTGAATTTATATCTAGAGCTATCTTCATCGATTTGCTTGCCATCCTTAAGCCAGGTTAGTTGCAGGAGGTTTCCTTGGACTTCACATTCGAATTTGCAGGATTCGGATTCTTGAACGGTGACCGATGCGGGGAATAGGGAGAATGTTGGTTGTTTTGGTTCCTCTCCTGGTACAAGAACGTTTATTGTGCATGTAGTGAAGCTTTCGCCAGCATCGTTGAAGGCTTCGCATGTGTATGTGCCAGCGTCTTCGGGGAATATCTCGGCAATTTGCAGCTTGTAAATGTTGGCTTCATTAGAATATTGGAAGTCCTTAGATGGCTTGATCTCTTTGTTGTTGTGCAACCAAATGACATCGAAACGTTCGGCTCCGATAATTCGGCAAGCTAGAGTAACAGCATCACCATCCTTAACAAATCGGGATTACAAGTGGCTGGCAATTTTCGGTGGCTTATCACCGCTGGTCACTCGTCTAGCTGAGTTCTTCTCCATCGCTGAAATGAAACAAAACAAAACGGGAAATCGTATTGACATTAACGTTGTGAAGGTTTTAAAGATTTGTACAAGGTGTCCCAAAAGTCTCTTACAATTTCTTTTGTTCCCTGTAAGAAGCCCGTGAGAGGACAAAAAATAAATGGAAAATCGTATCAAACTTGAAACGTTTTGTAATAGACGCAGTCAAACGGCATGGGGATATCCAATGCGACTGCTCATGATTCACCATGCTTTTCAAATGCAGATGTACAGAAGGTAGTCACAAAGCTCAAAAGATCATCTGTGGACCACCCGTTACGGAATTCGTTAAGAACTGTATGGGAATCACGTAATAACTGTGCCGGGTATTAAATTAAGGTCCTATTAGTGGAGGCTGATAGAGCATCGAATTCTCTCCGACAGTGATTGATGTGCTGACGAACGTGACATTTTAGCCACGATAAGTTAAGTTCTGGGTCGGACCAGACACCATACTGTGGCAGAAGCTGATAAACAAGATCACCTCGTATATATGTAGCTAAGTCAGGAGCAGGCCGATTGAAATCCGAAAACTCGGTACTAGTTATTACTTGAGGTTCGGTTATTGAAAGGTTTTCTAATGTGCCAAGTTCTTGAAAAGACCTCAAAATTGCAGAGTTTTCGGTGCTAGTTATAATTTTCGCACTTTGTGACTCCCTTCATATTTGAAAAACTGAAAGCTGATGCGAACGTCGACCCCAACAGGGGTGATATTACATTTAATTATTGTAAAGTATTTTACGGTACGGGATCTGCATACGCCGTTACATAATACTTACGTTTAACAGTTAGCTTGCATTTAGTTTCCACGGGTCCAATTGAGTTGGTTGCTGTACAAGTGAACACCCCCTCATCTTCGGGGAAGACTTCTTTGATTGTGAGAGTGGCCACACCGTTCTTGTATTTCAAATCCATGATTTCCGAAGACGAAATAGATACTCCATTCTTCGACCAGGTTATTTGTGGTTCCGGATCACCAAGGACTGTACACGATAACACCAACTGGTCACCGTCTCGGATTGTTAGGTCCTTGAGGGGTTTCGAGAACTCGGGTTTACACATTAGCGAATCATCTGGTGGCACTGTAAGAATAAACACTTTACAAGTTTGTTTTAGTTGTTGAGTTGGCGTTTGCACTAGCAGTCAAAAATCATTCGATTAGTAGCTTAAAACTAAAATTAAAACTTCGGTTGCATTCACAAGACGTACTCGTGCAGGGGGTCCTTTTCAAAAATAACACCGACAATTGGAGAGTGTTCTACGCGTCATGCACAAATAACATTTAAAAATACTAACTTCGGGTGCAATTAGAGATACTATTAATAAGTTGTTTTATAGGGCGATTCCTAGTTGGAAAAAAATTATATTATTTATAAATTTTACCTCCCCCCCCGATTGGTTCGCCTGCTGTAGCAGGATTTCGTGGAGTAAGAGAACTCAGGTTTTTAAAGGCGGACTCGTTAAAGTGATGATTTATACTCCCTTGACATAAAAGAATCAGGTCAGTGTAATACTTAGAACTGTGAAGGTAGAAAATATATATAGGAGAGACTGAATATTAATTCATTATGCTATAGGAGGGCGTGCCGTCAGGAATGTTTGACAGCTGCACCATGTATATCTACGTTGGAAATTCCCACTTGATGTGATAAAGGAGTCACTGCATGGAAGGAGTTGGCTTGTTGATCATATGAGATGGTGGCTCTTGATTGTATGAGATGTTATTTTACAACCGCCACTTTAGGGATCAGACTGGTTTTATGGTTTAAGTCTATTACATGGACGATGGCCTTAAATGTCCACTGACAGCCTAACGTACTGTAGATCGACGGTACCAAAAAATGTCTTTTATGTATGCATGTTTAAAAATGTATCAAACCTGATATATTAAATGTTGGTATGCTATATTTCATAAATGAGGGGAAAACCAAGTGCATGGTGGCAACTTCTGCGAAGATAAGACCTAACGTTGCTCAAACTATCAGGGTAGTGGAGCACGAATTTGAAGTAGTACCTTGGGTCAATAGTAGCAGCCGATAACAATGTGGAAGAAGAAATACGCAAACGGCTGATCAAATCCAACAAAGCCTAACTAAATTTATGCATAACATCCAAGCTGCTAGTGTACAAGACCATGGTCTTACCAGTACTCATGTATGGATCCGAGACCTGGGTGCTCAATAAAAGTCACTCTGAACTCTTAGCCGCGTTCGAGAGGAAGGTCTTAAGGAGAATTGTTGGTCCCGTATGGGATGGAGGACGATTCTGGAGACGCTACAACCATGAGTTGTACGCGATCTACCTTGAAGCTATTCATGTAAGAAAAATCAATCTCGGTAGACTCCGGTGGGCGAGACACCTAGCTAGAATGAGCGAAGTGGAGGCTGCCGGGAAGGCCTTTGTGGCAGGATGTATGGAAGGAGACAGCGCGGCAGACCTTGTCTGCGATGGAGGGATGGCGTAGACCAGGACGCCCAGAGCTTGGGAGTGCCAAACTGGATGACACTGGGTCGAAATCGAGACCGGTAGAGCGATTTGTTAAATAAGGCCAAGACCGGACCCCGGTTGTATTGCCGATGATGATGATGATGATGCTATATTTCCAATCTTTTTTTCTACTAGCTTGGAGACGACACATTTCTTTGTACGGAAACTTTTCTCGAGAGATGGGTCAACTGTGCTACAATATATACTATGTAATATGTGACTCTGTCACGTTCTACGTGGAAATAAAGTTAGCATGTATCCATGTATCCAAACTCTTATACTAAGCTTCGGAAGTAACACATGATCTCATCAGAGTGCACACTAATTTTATATTAGATGCGGCAATTGTATTATTTTGTGTGATAGGTGACGCTGTTTTAAAATGATTTTATTGGTTGATTTAATGTCTTGCCTGACTTATACAAAGAAAACCTGGTGCATGGGGCTATTAAACTAGCAAAACTTAGATACGTTTATTTAATCTACCACATGAAATGCGGCGTTACATGATGTCCTAGATTGTAGTATTCTGAGAAGACGTGCAGAGGAGCATCTATAGATGCTTAAATTCAGTCTAAAAATAATTGCATCTTGTGTTTGTAGATCAGCACGTCTGCAACGTAAATGATTCTTGCAATCCTCGATGGTGGCGGGAAATTCATAGCCAATTTCCACGATGTGCCCATAACATTATTCGCTTGCGCGAGAGTTTCTCCTATGTCTTCCTAAACTTATAACGTTTGGGATTGATAGTGAAGAACGTGTGATTCGAACTGACGCTATGACAGTTAAAATCACCAAAAATTGAACCAATGCGTAACTCATCAGGCTACTGGCCGTGCTTAGAATTCGATTTTTAAACTCAAGTATATTCCACTGATGTGAATTGTTATGTTATCACTATGGTATACGGCTCTGATGCATTTTCTTATTCGATTTTCGTTCGGTGTTCTTCACTATTTGCTTGTGTATTGTGTGTGTATCTGTTAGAGACGCTACAAACTCCTTCAATGGGTGTATCTTCTTGGTGTTGCGTCTGGTATAAATATTTTGACAAAATTAGTGACACACCTTCACGAGGAAAGTCTTCTCTTCGTTTTTTTTTATAAACTTAAGATACGTACCTACAGTAAAGCCGTAATTTCCATATGTATCTGGTCCAATTATTAATAGTAGAAGTTGTTAGATATTTGGTAGGATATCGTTAAGACTACGTTCTACAGGTGACGCCTTGTTTATAAAAGATTCGATCGTTCGCTTGGGAAGATCGTTAGCAACTGTTTGAGTTTCCACATTCGAAGAGTGTGTTAAAGGAAAAACCAAAATAATTCTGTTAATTTTGAAATACCAGTTGCCTGAGTTATTTAATTTAACAGATTTTATGAATTCGTCACAACCTTCTGCGATGAAAAAGATTATCTATTGAGAAACAGGTATTTGTTACAGTTGGAGTTTTATTCAATGGTGTATCCAGTTCGATTCCTAGTAATTTACAATGTAGAGATGTAGAGGATGGATAAGTAAAGTTCACATTTGAAAACAGGCAACGCACACGATGGCGATCAGCTTCCAGACCAAATGCATCAAACTATCAAATGCGTAATGATTGAAAGCCTAGAAAGTTTAAAAAAATATAATTTCTTTCCGTCCGTATTAAGTGAAATGATTTTTAAATGGAAAAATAAAGAATTTAGAAACCTTTCACACCTGATACACTCTTTGCATAGGTAACAGCATCAGTAGCAGTTGTTCTTCGATACACAAAGAGTTCAGAAACGTCAACTAAACAAAATCCAGTTTTTTGAGATTGTGAGCACTTAATCAAACATTTTCACTGAAAGCAATCGCTCCGCATGCTAAGTGACTCTATTACATCGGTTTTTATCCATATTCATTAAATAATTTTATTAATTCGTAAAGTGAAAATTAGCGACAACAGCCATGAATGAATGACGTGTAATGTGAAATGGTTTGTAATATTCTGACATACTGGACAGCTGACGGATTTTATCGACCGAAGTTTTGAGCAAGTCTGAGTCTAATTAAGATTCTTCAAGGGCCAGCTTTCTGTAGTTAGTTGTTCTTCGAGATATTTTTGAATTCTATTGCAGTCTCTGATATATTGTAATGTAGTGCGAAGAGGACCGTGTTATGTATCCGGAAAAATTATGTTGCCGAACAGACTGCGAAAACGGAGGTTTTCATCAAATCTGTTTCTTAAGTAAAATGTCAAATACGTGGTCTGTGGGTACTATTCTCGTCCATCTTTGGTATTCAGATACCTTGTGGCGATTCCCTCAGTCGTACAGGAACATGAATTATCAGAGTCGTATACCAGAGCATTACCTTAGTAATCCACAGTATACATGAATATGCAATATAGCACCAGAGAGAATCGAAAAGGAAATCATTAGTGTCATCAACCAGAGCATTAACGCAACAACGCACAGCTTCAGTTGCGAGTTTGAACATCATCGTGCACGCGATCTAATGAATCTGTGGTGTGATTCTAACCTTTTCATAAGGTGTTTTCAAACCCTGGTCTTCCCTACTTCACAAAATGCTATAAGATCATATGCACTAATCTAGTAGAAACAATGAATATATATAGTTCACGCCCTTTCATTTAACCCAAGCCCGAAGCTAATGTCCCCGCGGATGCGGCTCAATTTTGGGGTTCCAATGTAACCAGCAGACACAGACAACAAAGAAAAACGTGCTTCCCACTAGGCACAGTTTCAGGTTCTCCAGTTTATTTTTTGAACTCTAAAGTTCAAATTAAATTCAAACACGTAGACAAATTGATAGGTGAATTGATTTTAGCGATTAAATCCACAATTGTGGAAATGTTTTCGAACCATCAGTGTACAGCGTATAGGAACGGTGGCGTAGCCAAGTTAGTGAGGTCATCAACTTTCGGGTTCGTATAGACCTATAAATAGTAGCAATAGTAATAGTATAGACCACAATCCCAAGGAACAACCACGAGAAACCGCGCTTAAATTTATTATTCTTATTTATTATTAATTATATTCATTATTATTATTGATGAACTGCTGATGGTTATATCCGACGTTACTTAAGGAGTTCACAAAAAAGATTAAAAAAGCGTTCAAGATTTTTGTATAAGAAAAATTCCGGATTGATGTAAAATTAGGAATACTTTATATATATATATACGTATGAAAAAAAAACAAAGAAATAAAACTAAAAGTGAAGTAAAATTAAGAGTAATTTTCATATATATAAACAAAAAAAAAACCGAATCGAGAATAAAAGTATACATTTAATTTTTACCGCAACTCTCTTTTTTATTTTAATATTTAAGGAATGTGTAATTAAATTCGCCGATGATTTAATTCTACTGTACACACAGTAACTCGTCAAACTTGATTCTAGCTTTTATTTTATTCTTAATGTTATAAAATAAAGTTAACTTGATTTATTGGTAGCTCTTAAGTGCTAAGTTACGTCTGCAGATCGGTAGTTTTATACTTAAGCTTTTGTTATTTATGTTTAAGCCTTTTCGATATACTGGGGTTTTCCTCTGCTTGGTGCCGACAGGTATTAATACTAACTTCACCACGAAGACAAGGCTCGGAATAAATTAAGCAACTTTAACAATAAACATGCATAGAGTTTTTACATATTGTTGCGCCCGCAACATTCATGAACATTTTTAAGTACTCCCTTGACCTCTTCTCGATATGCACTTCACGAGAACCAATAGATACCTAACGATTACTTGCACTATTCCCCGCTATATGTAACATACACCCACGCCAACAAACGTCATACAACAGAGCCGTCATACAATGTAACTGGCATACGACGCGACTGCGACACAGAGCAACTCTCATGCGAAATAACCGTTATACTGCATACCGCCATATGGCACAATTGTTATACACCGCCCTGTGAGTAGGGCGTTAGAATATACTCACAGCTAGGCCGGCTTGTCATTAGAGGCGACTAAGGGCCGAGTGGTAGGTGGGGTCCCAACGCCATGTCGCCTGGTGAAATACCACCCCATCAAGCTATAGGCTCCGTGAAATGGTCGGGAGAAATCCCTGGCCATCTTTCGGAGCTTGGCTGATGGGCCGGTTCGAGAAAAGGTTGGTTTAGGTGGTAGTCGGTGCCAAGGTGAGATGAATGAATGAATGAATAGAGGACAGATCCCTCAGTTTATTTCGTTTATTTATTTTAGAATAATAGTCTAGGTGCTAGGACAGCGAGGGGCGAGGATAAGCCGGACGCTAGGGTGAGAGTATGAGTGCGCGAGAGCGTAGGCGGAAAGCGCGGTGCG
This sequence comes from Microdon myrmicae, assembly GCA_963931805.1. Classification (NCBI taxonomy): domain Eukaryota; kingdom Metazoa; phylum Arthropoda; class Insecta; order Diptera; family Syrphidae; genus Microdon; species Microdon myrmicae. The sequence continues at coordinate 7,102,244 of OZ007500.1, read as the reverse complement.
GCCAGGGGGGGCGTAAGAAAGGAGACGACGTTTGAGAGCAGGAGAGGTAAGATTGAAATCAAAGAACGCGGGGTAAGAGTTTGCCCATCCCTGCATTCGCGAAATGGGTTCATTAGAGCCATACGACGTGTGATGGGCGGGCAAATAGAAGAGATAGTTTCGCAGATTTCGGATATTAGTGGAAAATGTGACGGGGGAGAGCAGGCTTGGGCAGTCGATTGAACCTGAGAGTAGACGGTGGATGAAGAGGATGAAGCCAAGGGAGGATAGCTTAAAGAGGATGAGGTTGTGTGAAATTTGGTCGACGGCCTTGCTGAAATCGGTGGTGATTACATCGCCTTCGTTGCCGCTCTCTAAGGCACGGATAGCGTGGGATTAGAATTCAACTAGATTGGTGGTGGTCGACCTACCCGTAAGGAAACCGTGCTGGTTGGGTGAGATGATGTATTTGCAGCGAAAACATAATGCGTTGTAAAGAATGCCTTCGAACAGTTTTGGAATATGTGACAGTTTGGCTATGGGACGGTAGATACTAGTATCCTATTTTGGCCCCTCCTTATGTGTGGGGTTGACAAAAGAGGATTTCCAAATATTTGGGAAGACACCTTGTGTAAGGGATAGATTGAATATCTTTGATAGCGGGAGAGAAAGAGAAGAGGAACATTTTTTTAAAAGGGCAGCCGGAAGTCCATCAGGATTAGGGCTGAACTCGTCTTTAAGTAAGTTTAATTTTTCTTCAACTAGGTGATGCTGAATAAGTAAGAGCGGTTAGGCTAGAAAGAGTTGTCGGTGAAGGATTTTTTAAGAAAGAAGCGAAAAGATTGGCAGTAGTTCGTGGGTCGGTTGAAGTAACCGTGTCATAGGAAAGGGAGTTGGAATAGGCGTCAGATTTACGTTTATAGTTAATAAAGTGGAAAAAAGATTTAGGGTCATTTATAAGGTTGTTTTGGGTTTTTGTGAGATAATTGTAGTAAAGAAAGTTGTAAAGCTCGCTGAATTTATGAAAGGAACCGAGAAAGTTGGAATAGTCCAGGGAAAAGCGTGTTCTTAGGAATATGGTCCACAAATTATTCCTCTTGTTCCGAAGAGTACCATCCCGTCACGCTGTACATCCCGCGATAACGTCGAGAGATCTCTTTGACGGTGTTTCGGATGATGCCCCGGACTGTGATGATGGTACCTTCCGATATAAAGAATTCCGGAGGACAACTAGTCTCCCATTCGGATCTCCGAGGGGCACTATGTCAGGGGGGACATCATACAGATATTATGATAAATAACCGAACTTTAAAATGTTCGTCATCGCATAATCGGGCTCGCTCTCGAGGCTCTGCCCACGCTCGACTGGTAACGGCATTTTGTAACATCAGGGGCATCGGTTTCACCAATACGAATGTAAACACAGTCCACCAATATTTGCAAACAGCGAAACCTGATATCCTTGCTCTAACTGAGACCCACGTCGATTCGTCAACTGATTCCACATATCTTCGCCGCTCAGGATACGACTTGCATTCGAGATTCCGTTTTAAGGGCGGAGTCTGCGTCTTCGCGCGGTCCGATGTGCCTTGCCAGAGGATGGAGGCGTTGGAACCCAATAACATGGACATCATATGGTTGAGGCTCGTCCTGAGGAATTCTGTTAAATTTCTTTGTTGTCTTTACCGCTCCCCGAATGACGATCGACTGGCCACATTTTTCGAACATCTTTCACATACCGTCGACTGGATACAGATCAACCACCCGGCTTCTGAAATTGTTGTCCTTGGCGATTTTAATGTGCACAATTCCGGTTGGTTGGTACATTCTAACAGAGCCGGCGACGCTGGGCGGCTGACGGAGGCGTTTGCTGTTAACCACAACTTGACTCAACTCGTGGAGAACTAACTCGAGTGCCGGATGCCCGAGGTGATTATGCGATCACCCCGGATCTATTTTTGACCGTAGAGGTTTCAGCCACACTGGGAAACTCAAATCACTGCTTGGTATCGGTCGCCCAACCACTTCATTTCAAGCGAATAACCGGCGCGGGCAGCTTCGCCATGTATGGAAGTATGGGGCTGCTAACTGGAACGATTTGTGAGATTTCTTCGAATCCTTTCCATGGTCGGAGGTGTGCTTCGGAGACTCCGATGTTAACGCTTGCGTGGAGTCGGTCACAGAGATTATTCTTCTTGGGATTGAGATCTACATTCCACATTCTATCAAACGAAGTTCATCTGATAAACCGTGGTTTGACAAAAATGGCGAGCAGATTACAGCGACCAAAAATGGAGCTTTTAAGCAATGGCGCTCCAATCCCACCGATGTTAAAAGAACGAATTTGGTTAGAATCAGAAACGCGTGCAACTAGGCGATTGATACCGCGAAGAAAGCTCGCAACGACAGAGTGGCCAATAAACTCCTTGAGTGCCAGACTGGTTCGCGCTCCTTCTGGTCAATGGCAAAAGCTGTCACCAGTAGCTTCGCTTCCTCCTCTTTCCCTCCGTTGGTGACAGACAGCAGGACGTTATTCACAAATTCGAAGGACAATGTTGATGTGTTCGCGAATTTATTTTCCGCGAATTCAAACCTCGATCCCGGTCTTTTAGAGCCACCTGTGATCGCGCCGGTACGGTCTTCCACGCGGGATGTGAGATTTCGCCCGCATACTATTCAACGCATTCTACGTGAACTGGACTGTAGGAAGGCAATCGGCCCTGACGGAATACCAGCAATAGTCCTTAAGAACTCCGCTCCAGAACTATCGTCGGTTCTTGGCAGACTCTTTCGTTTATCTTATGCACGGAGGACATTTCCTGCCTGCTGGAAAATCGCTCGACTTCAGCCAATCCTAAAGACGGAAAAAAAGTGTCTCCCACAAAATTACCGTCAGATAGCATTGCTGTCTATTTTATCAAAGGTAATGGAAAAAGTCATCAATACAGAGTTAGTTAAGTATTTGGAGTGCAACGGACTTCTGAATGATCGTCAATACGGATTCCGTGGCAGGCGGTCCACGGGAGACATTTTGACAATTATAATCGATATATGGACATCTGCGATTGATGGGCATGGTGAGTCAAGGGCGGTCGCTCCAAGGCTTTTGACCGCGTCTGGCACGGGACATTGCTGAGCAAACTTCGTTCATATGGACTTTCCCAGCCGCTTTACGACTGGACGAAGAGCTTCCTCGAAAATCGATCGATCTGGGTTGTTGTGGACGGTGAGTGTTCGGATTTGTATCCTGTTAATTCGGGGGTGCCCCAAAGTTCAATTTTGGCTTCAACCTTATTTTCGCTTCACATAAATGATTTGTTGGAGACAACGGATAACAAAGTGTTTTGTTTTGGGGATGATGGTACGCTTGTTCCCTCCTTTTCGAGTGTTCGGCCGATTAGTGCATCTACGTTGCACCAGCTGAGATGTAGACAGATTGACTCACTGAATCAGGATCTAGATAGAGTGCTGCAGTGGGGAAGGGCAAATCTCGTCGACTTCAATGCAGCGAAGACACAATACGGTCTGTGGGAATGTATCGTCATATAAACACGTATCGAGCATCGCCAGGTCCGCCTCAGGGAAACTGAGCTATCCTTTTAAAGCCAAGAAATATTTTACTCCGACCCAATTTCTTCTCCTGTATGAATCCCAAATTAGATCCGCGCTCGAATATTGCTCTCATGCTTGGTGCTCGGCTCCTAAACATACCCTCGACCTACTTGAGAGCATACAGAGACGAGCGATCCGCCTGATCGGGGACTCGGCGCTGACGTCGGGATTATAGCCGCTAGCACGTCGAAGACGCGTAGCTGACCTCTGTCCGTTTTACAGATATTATCATAGGTACTGTTCTTCGGAGAATCGTGGTATTGTTCCACACAATTCGGCGTATATGCGCTCCACAAGACAATCCGACGGATCGCACCAGTTTGCGGTTCATCTCCCGACGGCGCGAACATCCCTGCATCAGACCTCGTTCCGTTACAGAGTGGGGATGCTGTGGAACTCCCTTCCCACGCGAGTGTTCTCGGAGCGTTACAACCTGCAACTGTTCAAAAAGAACTGCAACAGTTATTTGATGGCATCTCGGGGCGCCCCTTCGGCGCTATATGTTCGCCTCTCCCGAGAGGTCTAATAAAAAAAAAAAGAAAAAAAAAGAAACTTATCGAACGCATGTTCATTGGGTGTGTACAGTCTTTGCCGTTTTTTGGGATGGCCTGTATGATTGCTGTTTTCCAACGCGCGGGAAAATATGCATTATTCAAGGCGTTGTTAAACAGGGCCGTGTATACGAGCATATCTATTGCCATTGGGGGCAGGTTCTTGAGTATGATGTTAGGTACTCCATCTATTCCCACTGACTTTTTGCTTCTTAATGAGTCGAAGATGCTCTAGATTGTCGATATATGCATTCTATCGGGAATATACTAGATTGAATTCCGAGACGAAAAATGGTCAGCAAAAGATTGAGACCTATACGATCCTTAATAACGAACTTATGGTGATCCGAGGACAGACAGACTTCTTTCCAGCTCAAATTCGGTACAATTTCTTTTAGAGCTTGCAGGAATATGTCGGGTTTGCATGTTTGAGTAGCACGTGTGGTACGTTGCGATATTTTGATATCCTTTTTTGGATCACCTGGATTGTCACCTTCGCCATTTGCTGCCGATGTATTCGCAGTATCGTTGTTATTGTTAGCATTATCATTATCTACATTTTGTCGGGACCAGAAAAGGGGGCAAATTGACATTACAGACAAGTAATGAAGTGTGGGTGTGGCACAACAAACCAATAATTTTAGCCACATCTTGTGTTTGTAGATCAGCACGTCCGCAAGATAAATTATTCTTACAATCCTCGATGGTGGCGGGAAATTCATAGCCAATTTCCACGATGTGCCCATAACATTATTCGCTTACGCGAGAGTTTCTCCTATGTCTTCGTAAACTTCTTCAATGGGTGTATCTTCTTGGTGTTGCGTCTGGTATAAATATTTTGACAAAATTAGTGACACACCTTCACGAGGAAAGTCTTCTGTTAGTTTTTTTTATAAATTTAAGATACGTACCTACAGTAAGGCCGTAATTTCTATATGTATCTAGGCCTATTATTGATAGTAGAAGCTGTAAGATATTTGGTAGGATATCGTTAAGACTACGTTCTTCTGGTGAGGCTTTGTTTATAAAAGATTCGATTAATTGAGGTATCATTCGCTTTAGATGATCGTAATTGTTTGAGTTTCCACATTCAAGGAGTGTGTAAAAGTAAAAGCCAAAATAACTTCTTAATTTTGAAATACCAGTTGTTATTTAATTCAATAGATTTTATGAATTCGTCACAACCTTCTACGATGAAAAAGATTATCAATTGAGAAACAGGTATTTGTTATGGCTGGGGTTTTATTCAATGGTGTATCCAGTTCGATTCCTAGTAATTTACAATGTAGAGATGTAGAGGATGGATAAGTCAAGTTCCCTTTTGAAAACAGGCAACGCAGACGATGCCGATCAGCTTCCAGCCCAAATTCATCAAACTATCAAATGCGTAATGATTGAACGTTATTTGTTCCAAAAGGCTAGAAAGTTTAAAAAAATATAATTTCTTTCCGTCCGTATAAATTGGAATGATTTTTAAATGGAAAAATAAAGGGTTTAAAAACCTTTCACACCTGATACACTCTTTGCATAGGTAACAGCATCAGTAGCAGTTGTTCTTCGATCCACAAAGAGTTCAGAAACGTCTACTAAACAAAATCCAGTTTTTTGAGATTGTGAGCACTTAATCAAACATTTTCACTGAAAGCAATCGCTCCGCATGCTAAGTGACTCTATTACATCGGTTTTTATCCATATTCATTAAATAATTTTATTAATTTGTGGGGGGTTTCTCTATTCTACATGAGAAACAACCCACAATTCCAACGAACATTTCCTACCTAATTTCGACCGCCTTTCAGCGCGTCAAATCAACCCCATTCCCCCCTACTTACCTGTTCACCTGCAAAGCATGTTTCCACCAAGGACACATAGCTAAACTCATTGTACCACGCAGACAATGCATAAATGAGTTTAGCTTACCTTTTTTGCCATACGGCAACTCGTGTCCATGTAGATTAGCGACAACCAGATCCAGCCGGACAAAGTTGTCGTATCATTGCGGATCCGCTTGGGAAATTTATCAGCACATTCGATTGAATCACGTGATAATATTTCCCTAGCGTTACTTCGGTTTTTCTCCAGACACTTCATTCGCTGGGGATCAATGTTCTCTTTTTGCAGGTGAATATCATCAGCTCAATTCCCCTCTCTTTCTCAGTTCTGTCTTCGTATGGATCAATGTACACTGAACTCACCATACTACCGAATCAGGTCAACGGGTTCCGCTCAGAACTACATTGATTCATGCACATGCAACCAAATCCACCCCTAGGATAATCGTACATCGTGTTTCTGTTCTCTTATTGTCCCGCTCTCTTCGATCATCAGATTACCGATGTAACCTACCACACATCGAAGGACGTGGCAATGAGAGAGCAGAAGTATGTTATCTTTTGGTTGTATCCAATTTCTTCCCTCTTCAAAGCAGTCGATTAAGAAGATTCACAGGAGGAGGTCGTTACGCTAACCATCGCCGCGTGTGCATGCTTATGCACACGCTCGTCCGCGAAGATTCCCTAATATAACTAAATGAACAGTCGGAAATCGGAGACCTTCTAACGAAATAGAAGAAGTGTAAAGTTATACCGATTTAAATCGTACATATACCGCGATGAAAAATGGTGAATGTATACGGTGCTAGTGTAATTGCATTATTACTAACTGTTTTAATTAGTTGCAATTTTTGTGAAGCCCTGGAAATTAAACAAACGTATTTACATTTGCAAAACGCTGCTTTGGAGTCGTACTCCGAAGTATTACTGCGGGAAAGGCGGCAAACAAATTTAAAAACACAATACGAGAGTGTTCAACAAAATTCAACTGACCAGAATTCATCCATCCACAATATTACAAGTGTCGATGTCAAACAAGAACCACCAGGTGTCCATGAAGTGACACCATCAACTTTAGATGCATCCGTCGTTGTTCCAATGGTAGCATCTGAGAGACCACTTCTAGGAGTAAATGGAACAGGCCAGCGAAAAGATTATGGAGATAGATCTTCATATACCCCCACAGTGGTGAACCCGAAAAAACAGCACGCAACCTTCAACAAAAACTTTAACGGAGCGCAGTGACAAAACATTAAACAAAATTCAACTAAAGTAAAAAGTTAAACAATCGTTCAACAAAAATAATTAACAAAAAATCAACAAAACTTCATTCAAAATTAAACAAAATCAGTTATAAAAAAAGACAATCAAGAAATTTAAACAAAATTAAGCAATAACATTTCAAAAACAAAACTAAATTTCAAAAACAATAAAAATCATAGTGAACAAATTTCAACAAAAATCAGGATAAATCAAAATCAACTAAAACAATTTCAAAAAAAAAAAATTAAAGTGGAAAATAATTGTAAAAAAAGACATTAAAAGAGAAAAAACGAGAATATACAAAGTGGCGTGGCAGAATCAAGCAACAGATACATCGTCGTGACTCATAAAAGTGAAAATTTTCAAAGATGAGGATTAAGCGAGAAGTATCACCCCATCAGGGACAGCATCTGCATCTTCATCATCTGCGCCATCACCAATATCAACGACACAGGCGAGTAAATTTTTAGGGAATAGCCCTGATCGAGACCCAGATTGAAAAAAATTATAAATAAATGAAAAACAAAAAACACCAATGCAAATAATGTAGTACAGTAGTTTAAACATTTTTTTCCCTAGATTTAGCTTTAAGTTTTTACTTTAATGTGTTTTTGTATGTGAATACGGAGTATCTTTAATTATCATTCCTCTGCTTATATCAAACTTGTCGTAGTAAGGAATTAGAATTATAGCATAGAATTAAGCAGAATGTGTAAACCTAAGTAACAATGCATGACGAAAGATCATGAAACTCTTGTGCATAATTTTAAAGCCAAAAGCAGTGCTTGTTTATTATTATTATCATTATTATTATTTTTAATTCATTGAATCTTCTTTTTACAATTTAAGAATAAGTATCTCTACTATTCGATTTAAGTACGTAATGAATTTCTTGTAAAACATTTGATTTATGGAAATTTCGTATTTAAGAAGTTTCGATCAGAAACAGCAAATCCTAAGAATAGGCTTTAAAATCAATGAAACTGAAATTATAACTGATAGAAAAATTGAGATACTACTGCTATTCTAGAAGCAGATATAAAACTTAATGCATAAAAACCTTAACATAAGAAATCTTACTACAGCAATGATGTGTATATACATACATATAAAACTGTTTCTAGTTTTAAACGATATATAAATTATTTTCATATCAAAACCAACATAAGCAAAAAATTTCCAACAATGAAAGAAACAAACAAATATACATATACGTTGGGAAATCTATGTGAAATCTATAAGTTTAAGGTTTCTATATACACATAAACAATAACGAATACCATATATACAAGTAAACGTTCTCTTTACACTAGATGTACAATACAACATAAATTGTTCACTAACAACGTCAATGAAGACGGTTTTTTTTTACTTTTTAACATATTTAGTTTTAATTGAATCTGTGAACATTACTTAATTTTATTTCATAATCAAAGAAAATATTTTTTTGCATTATTATTATTATATTTAAGAAAAAGTGTAATTAATAAATAAGATATTGTATGTAATTAAGCATATAATCCCTAGAAAATAACTGACTGTAAATAATCATATTATAAACCATTGTAAGCCCCTTCCGGGCACACACCCACGCACAACACCGCATTAACACACCTCCTCGACATCGGCTCAATCTCACTCCATTAACCCGACACCCTTCTCCTCCGCCCAACTTCACGGAACACTCCTCGGACTCCGCCCTCTCTTTCAAACCGGCTTCTCTCTCAACCTCGGCACAACGACGCCCATCAACCGACTCCACGTAACCCAGCTCGCCGTCCCTCAACCCTACGCAACCCTGTCGACATCGTTCGACACCGACCAAACCATTCGACATAGTTCGACCTACTGGCCCGTAGTGGCATACTGGCACACGACGCCCCCATTCAATCCTTTCGGCTTCACGCCCTTTCACAACTTCGGCTCCTCACTGAACCATAGCTACTACGTGTAGCAAACAACCAGTAGGATACCCGACTCCCCAGGCCGGCTCCTTGCTATCCACCCGCTACTCCGAGTAGCAAACAATAGTCAGGACGCCCGCCTCTACCACCATTACTCCCACGCAAGAATTCTTCTTTCTAGGGACTCCCGCGGATGCGATGAACCCTGGCTCGAACCTCTTCCATCCCAATAGGCCCTGACCTATTCGGACGACAAACCTGTTAGTCCAAATGACCCATAACAGGTCAGTGGACCACGCCGCATACCCCTTGCCCATGTGGCATCAACGCGGTAACAACGTGTCCACTCCTTGTATCGACCCAGGCCCACCGAGCAAAGAACTCGTCACTCAGGACAGTTACAATACCTCACCACCGCGCCTTCCGAAGCGAGAAGACCTACCTTATCGTTCAAGCGTCTAGCCATCCTTTCAACCCATCACCAACCTCACTTTCTTTCGACACCCATCAAACTACTCCTTCCGCCCTACCATTATTTCGTGACTACGTCACTGGCGGGGGAGTACTGTGGGGGGTTTCTCTATTCTACATGAGAAACAACCCACAATTCCAACGAACATTTCCTACCTAATTTCGACCGCCTTTCAGCGCGTCAAATCAACCCCATTCCCCCCTACTTACCTGTTCACCTGCAAAGCATGTTTCCACCAAGGACACATAGCTAAACTCATTGTACCACGCAGACAATGCATAAATGAGTTTAGCTTACCTTTTTTGCCATACGGCAACTCGTGTCCATGTAGATTAGCGACAACCAGATCCAGCCGGACAAAGTTGTCGTATCATTGCGGATCCGCTTGGGAAATTTATCAGCACATTCGATTGAATCACGTGATAATATTTCCCTAGCGTTACTTCGGTTTTTCTCCAGACACTTCATTCGCTGGGGATCAATGTTCTCTTTTTGCAGGTGAATATCATCAGCTCAATTCCCCTCTCTTTCTCAGTTCTGTCTTCGTATGGATCAATGTACACTGAACTCACCATACTACCGAATCAGGTCAACGGGTTCCGCTCAGAACTACATTGATTCATGCACATGCAACCAAATCCACCCCTAGGATAATCGTACATCGTGTTTCTGTTCTCTTATTGTCCCGCTCTCTTCGATCATCAGATTACCGATGTAACCTACCACACATCGAAGGACGTGGCAATGAGAGAGCAGAAGTATGTTATCTTTTGGTTGTATCCAATTTCTTCCCTCTTCAAAGCAGTCGATTAAGAAGATTCACAGGAGGAGGTCGTTACGCTAACCATCGCCGCGTGTGCATGCTTATGCACACGCTCGTCCGCGAAGATTCCCTAATATAACTAAATGAACAGTCGGAAATCGGAGACCTTCTAACGAAACAGAAGAAGTGTAAAGTTATAGTGATTTAAATTGTATTTATATTGCGATAAAAATGTGTCTTTAGCTGTTGTTCGTGTAACAGGCTGACGCACCTCGAGTGCCCAAGAACGTTCTACTTATCAAAATGTTTATTAAAAACTCAGCCGCGATGGCACAACAAAATCAAATAAAACAAAAACATTTTTACAATCAATCAACCTCAGTGTGTTTGCTATTGTTCCTGTCTTCCTGGGTGGACTATCCTCATCGGAGCAAGATCGTTGGGAATATAAGAAATCCGTGTCGTATCAGGCACATCAACTTATACCCCCACAAATTCGTAAAGTGAAAATTAGCGACAACAGCCATGAATGAATGACGTGTAATGTGAAATGGTTTGTAATATTCTGACATACTGGACAGCTGACGGATTTTATCGACCGAAGTTTTGAGCAAGTCTGAGTCTAATTAAGATTCTTCAAGGGCCAGCTTTCTGTAGTTAGTTGTTCTTCGAGATATTTTTGAATTCTATTGCAGTCTCTGAGATATTGTAATGTAGTGCGAAGAGGACCGTGTTATGTATCCGAAAAACTTACGTTGCCGAACAGACTGCGAAAACGGAGGTTTTCATCAAATCTGTTTTTTAAGTAAAATGTCAAATACGTGGTCTGTGGGTATTACTCTCGTCCATCTTTGGTATTCAGATACCTTGTGGCGATTCCCTCAGTCGTACAGGAACATGAATTATCAGAGTCGTATACCAGATTACCTTAGTAATCCACAGTACACATGAACATGCAATATATCACCAGAAGAGAATAGAAAAGGAAATCATTAGTGTCATCAACCAGAGCATTAACGCAACAACGCACAGCTTCAGTTGCGAGTTTGAACATCATCGTGCACGCAATCTGATGAATCTGTGATTTGATTCTAACCTTTTCATAGGGTGTTTTCATACCATGTTCTTCCCTACTTCACAAAATGCTATAATATGATATGCACTAATCTAGTAGAAACAATGAATATATATAGTGCATGCCTTTCATTTAACCCAAACACGAAGCTAATATCCCCGCCGGTGCGGCTAATTTTTGGGGTTTCAATGTAACCAGGCAGACGGAGACAACAAAGAAAAACGTGCTTGCCACTCGGCACTGTTTCAGCTTCTCCAGTTTATTTTTTGAACCCTAAAGTTCAAATTAAATTCAAACACGTAGAAAAATTGATAGGTGAATTAATTGTAGCGATTAAATACTTGACAAAATAACTTAATCCATTTAACATTTAAATGTAAAAAAAAGTGATTTTAAATAATAAAAAAAAGCAAAAAAGAGTGTGTCTTTAAAATCCAGGAATTTTTCAGGGAAGATATTATTTGACTGATATGCTAGTAAGAAGGATAAAGTGATAGGAAGGACCTCACATTATTTTATTATTATTTATTGGCCTGTAGGAACCCGGAAGTTCATGACCTCACCGACTCGGCTTCGCCATCCTTCCCTGTCCTGGGCACTCTCCTTCCACGCTTCACCATTCGATCCGATCTCCTCAAGGTCAAACCTAACATTGTCCTCCCATCTCCGTCGCGGCCGTCCTACCGGTCTCTTTCCCGTTGGTCTACCGTCAAGAATTCTATGCACGGTCCTATCGTTCCCCATTCGCGCCACGTGTCCGGCCCATCTTAATCTTCGCGACTTGATTACTCTCACTATTGTAGGTTTGCGATATAGTTCTTCCAATTCGAAGGAAGGACCTCACATAGATATAGTATTGCTGAGCTAGTAAGAAAGATAAGATAATAAGAAATACCTCACATTGATATAATATTGCTATAGCGAATATATAAGACTCAGAAGTTGTATGAATAAAACGCATAAGACTCCGATAGAGGCAATCGCTTCTGACGTCAGTCAATTCGGATTAAGCTTGAGTCGACGTGGGTCCAAAAGTTTAAGATTTAGGATATATATGCTAGAATTTAGGCATTTATCTCCAGCTTTATAGTAAATAAATTAAGAAAAAATTAAGTACAAAATGATTGCCCAAAACCTAATTCATTTAACATTTAAATGTAAAAATAGTTTTAAATAGTAAAAAAAGCAACAAAAAAAAGTGTTTTAAAATTCAGGAATTTTTCAGCGTAGATATTATTTGACTGATAAGCTAGTAAGAAGGATAAGCTAATATGAAGGACCTCACATAGATATAGTATTGCTATAGCGAATATAAAAATTCAACACGATGCAATTCGACTTCAGCAAATCGGACATTTCACATTATTTGACCCAACAAAGATATCACAGAAATTCTATCGCAATTTCATACCGAATAAAAATAAACTTCATATATAAAAACAAATATAATTTTTAAATTGATGTGTATACATACATCCTTGCGTAAAAACCACTTTGGGTTGCAATTCGGCTTACTGAACCGTCCTTCGAAAACAACCTCCTTATCTTTGCCCTCTTTGGCGAATTGATCGATCAGTGGGCTCAAGAATGACTCTTGTTTCTATTAAGTTTTCGATTAATCAGTTTTTTAGATTATGCATTTCGGTTGTCGTGGTTTTATATAGTTTCACTGTTGAACGTCGCGATATTGAACACGGAATCGTATTGAATCGATTCAATCCAATGGAATCGAGTTGAATGTCGTTTGAAAGCGTTGTGAAAGATGGGAAAAGAAAATTGGTTTGATCGTTTTTTGGTTTTAAATATAGAGTAAATAAGTAATTTGTTGGTTTTTGGTTTTAAATATAGAATAAATAAGTAATTGTATTATTTTTGGTATATTGGAAGTTACTGTAAAAGTGTTTTTATTTATATAACATTCAGCAGGCTCCGCGACTCTAAGTAGTTGCTTAGCTACGAAATTGCTTGTTTGTACTTATAACACCTAATAAGAGCAAAACTTAAAGTTAAATGCGTAGTCAAGTAGGCGTTGAAAATTCTCTTAAATGCTAGAAAAATTTCATTATCAGCAGTATAGGCTTGTAGCGCGCCGTGCTTCGTTCACTGCTGGCGCTAAAAAAGTATTTTATACAACCTAACCTTATATATTATAAAAAGAAGCGGAATAAATTGAGGTAAATTAAAACACAATTTGAACAAACACATTTCACACAAACATACAGACAGACAAACAATTTTTGTACAATTAATTCTTCTATAGGAAACTGAAAATTTTACATAATTTTATATACATTCGCAGTTGGCATCGGAAGTGTGGAGACATTTAAAGAAACGGATAGTTGGAAGTTTTCAAGGGCTGTGAAAAGAACATCGCAGTATTACCAGAGGAAGATATATGCAGAGATAGTCCTCAATGCAATAGGACTTATGTGGCATGGGATGTGAGAGAATAATAATTTGAAATTCGGTAAGCGACATCTTTTTTTTTAATGCACAATATCTTTGTTCGATTGAGAGCTCCTGGTCTCGGTTGTGTTAACAACGAAGCTGTAGTACTCACATAATTAGATGTTCTCGAACAGTTCATAATTTTGTATGAAACATGATGATGAGATGGAAGGTAATCTGTTTGTATTTCTACATTTCCAGACGAAGTTGTTAACCTCAAAATTGTCAAGCAAGAAGTCTCCATGAGTTAATGAAGGCAAAACGCAATCATAGATTCCCAGTGGCAGAGAACTGGATTGATTGGTCTCCAATTTACCTGAAGCTCTAAAGCAGAAAATTAAACTAAGGAGGAGTGGAAACTCAAGTCCACATTAACATTTTAACGGACAACCAACGGTTTGAGAACAGAAAAAGTCCAAAACTTAATTCATTTAACAGGTTTGAAATTCGAGTGACGTTTGTCAAATCTTTACTGAAACAAGCTACAAGGGGAAATTAATGAGTATTACATTTCAATTGCCCGACGCAACGCAAAAACTTATTGATCCACCGTTGTAGCTTTTCTTTTTAAAGGCTTGGAATGGTCACTCGTATTTCCATGGCTGTTGGGTGCATTTTGCTTTGGACGGAACACGGAAAAGACTTGAATAAATAACAATACATTTAACAGCTATGAAATTCCAATGACGTTTCTCAAATCTTTACTGAAACAAGCTACAAGGGGAAATTAATGATTATTACATTTCAATTGCCCGACGCAACGCGAGAACTTATTGATCCACCGTTGTAGCTTTTTTTTTTAAAGACTTGAAAGCGTCATTGGAATTTTCATGGCTGTTGGGTGTATTTCGCTTTATTCACGCTCCTATCAGGTTTCTATTTCATTTCACTTCAAACCGTTGGTTGTATCCCAAAAATATATTCTCGAATGTTGTAAAAAGGAGAAAACTCCGATTTTCAGAAATGTGTGATGAGAACTCTAAACCCTGCTTACCAAAAAATAAAGCTGTTAATCAAAATGAAGAAGACTTTCGAATTGCTAGAAGAATCCTGGAAAATAATACAAAATTAAAGAACAGAAAGCTGTCATGAAGCTATTGACCGTTTAGCAGCATTAAAGCTATTGAGCGGACAAGGCCAAAAGTTTTCCGATTTTTTTACAAGAATCTTTGTCGGCGTTTTGTAAGGAGTTTACATTTAAGATGTTATCACGAAAGCTGGAAAACCCACTGAGAAGTTAAAGTTGATTAACGAACTATAACATTTTTTGAGACGAAAGTTACCAGAGTTTTTATAAAAATATACGTCAAGTTTTTAGAAAAGAATTTTATCAAAACATTGAAGAGCACAGAAACATTGGTCTTGCATGACCAGGAATGGGAAAGGAAGATTGATCTTCCATAAGAGGGAAGAGGAAAGAAACATTGGTCTTCCATGAGAAGGAAGAGGAAAGAAACACTGGTCTTCCACTAAACAATTTCTCTAGGTTAGCGACATGCACCCCACAACTGCCAAGAGACGAGTGACTTATGTTCCACTGATATTATAATTATACTGTTATGAGACCGTGTATGTTAAAACACAGCTGATATAATGATTTAGTGTTATATTTCGGTAGTGTTATATTATTCGCGCGTATGCTATTAACTCTTAAATGGCGAACTCGTATACTGTAAACGTTTATACTGCAAACTCTTATATGATAAACGTTTATACTGCAAACGTTTATACTGCAAATTCCTGTACTGCAAACTCTTATAGTGCAAACGTTTTTTCTGCAAACTCGTATACCGCAAACGTTTATATAGCAAACTCTTATATTGCAAACCATCCTGAGAAAGGTTGGTGCGAGGCTAATAACTTTGCCCGTAAAAATAAATGATGATGGACAATTTAACAAGCCCTGAGACTTGCTAAATAAGGCCAAGATCGGATCCCGGTTGTGGTGCCTATAATGACGATGATGATATTGCAAACCCTTATATTGAAATCTCTTACATTGCGAATTAATACTGCAAACTCTTATACTGCAATCGTTTATAACCTAAACGTTTATTCCACCAACTATTATACTGTGCCCCTTGTGTATACTGTAGACTATAAACGATTCTGTTATACGAGTATTTCTTATACGTTTACCGCGTATAGTATTCATTGTTATGATATTTTCCGTCACTTATTATTTTTTTTACACTTTAGTCAATGCTCTCGGGACAGTAAAACCCAAAAATACACGGTTTTTGTATTTGTTTTTTTCATTATAACATTTTACTTTTATTGAAATTATAAATAAACATAATATATTTAAATAAATACAAATATATAGAGACATATATTTCGATTTATGATTATTTGCTATAGTGGATTTTAAATAATATTTAGCGTGTTTAATTTGAAACGATAACAAAATTGCGAAAATTATCATCCGATAAATAAATAAATAATAAGTATGTATATATATTTATATATTTTTGGCAAGCTTTTTATATCATTTCTTAAAAACAATTGATAACAAATAGAAATAAAAAGAACAAAGAAAAAAAAAAACAAAGACACAATACGCGATGCAGAGCAATAAGCAGTTTGGGGTTTAGAACAAAACATAAGTTAATTAAATGGTATAACAGATTTCAATTGGTTTTAAAGTAAAATTTAATTTAAAGAAGTTTTCTCCAAAATTAATTATAATTAGAATTTTCCTTGTTTGTGAGTAACTTCTCCATCGATATGAGATGAGGGTGTTTGTAGAGCATCTTAAACAGATTAAAGCCACGTATCGTTTTTTTTTGTTTTGTTGTTGTTTTTCTTTTGTTTAAATCGTTTTTTTTTTTACTTATAATAAATTTGAGAGAAAGTAACAGAGAGGAAGTTTTTGTTCTCGTAGCAAAGCAAGAGAGCATGAGTTGAATTGAAGAAAAAACAATAAAATATACAAAAACAATTTGAGGTGTGAAAATATAATATCTACCAAACAAGTTGGTAAGTTCGAGTGTTTGAATCTGTATATCGAGGCACAATTCGTAGCAATGTTTAGAAGCCAATAAGGCTGACACGATCTTATGATCTCAGTACTTACATACCAGAGATATAGATTCGTGTAAACATCGTCAGTAAGGTAGGTTTTGGTTTGTTTGTCAGGCTGTCTTACTACTTTACTTCTTGTCAGTGTATCCTAGGTTTTCGGTGTTTTAAAGTAAAAATAGAAAGATAGATTGTGAGAGAGATGTGTACTTCTAGAGAGGACGAGAGAAAGAGAGAGTGAGAGAGAGAAAGACATATAACATTGGAAGCCATCGTATTAATTCCGGTTAGCACAGCTAGTTTACCTATAAAACAATTTATTTATAACGACTATATAGTACATAAATATATCAATTCAAAAGCGAAAAATAATGATTTACATAGTTCTACTAAAACGAATGCGCAATATCTTAACTCTCTTTTTTTTTCTACTAAATTTTTTGTTTGCTTTTGTTTTTGTTTTTTTGTTGTGTGTTATACTTTTGAAGTATCCATAGGTCTACAAGAATTCTCATTAATTTAATTGTTCTATGCCATTCATGGTTCAACTGAGTAAACGTTGACCGAGAACGAAGCGAAAGTTTCACCTTTCTTGCCGATCGCCTTAGCTTGATACTGGCCTTCATCGGTAGCGGTACATTTAACTATTTCCAGTGAGTACCGATTGCCGTCCTTGGTGAATTTATATCTAGAGCTATCTTCATCGATTTACTTGCCATCCTTAAGCCAGGTTAGTTGCAGGAGGTTTCCTTGGACTTCACATTCGAATTTGCAGGATTCGGATTCTTGAACGGTGACCGATGCGGGGAATAGGGAGAATGTTGGTTGTTTTGGTTCCTCTCCTGGTACAAGAACGTTTATTGTGCATGTACTGAAGCTTTCGCCAGCATCGTTGAAGGCTTCGCATGTGTATGTGCCAGCGTCTTCGGGGAATATCTCGGCAATTTGCAGCTTGTAAATGTTGGCTTCATTAGAATATTGGAAGTCCTTAGATGGCTTGATCTCTTTGTTGTTGTGCAACCAAATGACATCGAAACGTTCGGCTCCGATAATTCGGCAAGCTAGAGTAACAGCATCACCATCCTTAACAAATCGGGATTCCAAGTGGCTGGCAATTTTCGGTGGCTTATCGCCGCTGGTCACTCGTCTAGCTGAGTTCTTCTCCATCGCTGAAATGAAACAAAACAAAACGGGAAATCGTATTGACATTGACGTTGTGAAGGTTTTAAAGTTTTGTACAAGGTGTCCCAAAAGTCTCTTACAATTTCTTTTGTTCCCTGTAAGAAGCCCGTGAGAGGACAAAAAATAAATGGAAAATCGTATCAAACTTGAAACGTTTTGTAATAGACGCAGTCAAACGGCATGGGGATATCCAATGCGACTGCTCATGATTCACCATGCTTTTCAAATGCAGATGTACAGAAGGTAGTCACAAAGCTCAAAAGATCATCTGTGGACCACCCGTTACGGAATTCGTTAAGAACTGTATGGGAATGGCGTAATAACTGTGCCGGGTATTAAATTAAGGTCCTATTAGTGGAGGCTGATAGAGCATCGAATTCTCTCCGACAGTGATTGATGTGCTGACGAACGTGACATTTTAGCCACGATAAGTTAAGTTCTGGGTCGGACCAGACACCATACTGTGGCAGAAGCTGATAAACAAGATCACCTCGTATATATGTAGCTAAGTCAGGAGCAGGCCGATTGAAATCCGAAAACTCGGTACTAGTTATTACTTGAGGTTCGGTTATTGAAAGGTTTTCTAATGTGCCAAGTTCTTGAAAAGACCTCAAAATCGTCAATAACGTGCTTTCGGAATTCACAAAACGAATTGCAGAGTTTTCGGTGCTAGTTATAATTTTCGCACTTTGTGACTCCCTTCATTTTTGAAAAACTGAAAGCTGATGCCAAGGGACACCAACAGGGGTGATATTATATTTAATTATTGTAAAGTATTTTACGGTACGGGATCTGCATACGTCGTTACATAATACTTACGTTTAACAGTTAGCTTGCATTTAGGGTCCACGGATCCAATTGAGTTGGTTGCTGTACAAGTGAACATCCCCTCATCTTCGGGGAAGACTTCTTTGATTGTGAGAGTGGCCACACCGTTCTTGTATTTCAAATCCATGATTTCCGAAGACGAAATAGATAGTCCATTCTTCGACCAGGTTATTTGTGGTTCCGGATCACCAAGGACTGTACACGATAACACCAACTGGTCACCGTCTCGGATTGTTAGGTCCTTGAGGGGTTTCGAGAACTCGGGTTTACACATTAGCGAATCATCTGGTGGCACTGTAAGAATAAACACTTTACAAGTTTGTTTTAGTTGTTGAGTTGGCGTTTGCACTAGCAGTCAAAAATCATTCGATTAGTAGCTTAAAACTAAAATTAAAACTTCGGTTGCATTCACAAGACGTACTCATGCAGGGGGTCCTTTTCAAAAATAACACCGACAATTGGAGAGTGTTCTACGCGTCATGCACAAATAACATTTAAAAATAAAAAATACTAACTTCGGGTGCAATTAGAGATACTATTAATAAGTTGTTTTATAGGGCGATTCCTAGTTGGAAAAAAATTATATTATTTATAAATGCCGATGATGATGATGATGATGCTATATTTCCAATCTTTTTTTCTACTAGCTTGGAGACGACACATTTCTTTGTACGGAAACTTTTCTCGAGAGATGGGTCAACTGTGCTACAATATATACTATGTAATATGTGACTCTGTCACGTTCTACGTGGAAATAAAGTTAGCATGTATCCATGTATCCAAACTCTTATACTAAGCTTCGGAAGTAACACATGATCTCATCAGAGTGCACACTAATTTTATATTAGATGCGGCAATTGTATTATTTTGTGTGATAGGTGACGCTGTTTTAAAATGATTTTATTGGTTGATTTAATGTCTTGCCTGACTTATACAAAGAAAACCTGGTGCATGGGGCTATTAAACTAGCAAAACTTAGATACGTTTATTTAATCTACCACATGAAATGCGGCGTTACATGATGTCCTAGATTGTAGTATTCTGAGAAGACGTGCAGAGGAGCATCTATAGATGCTTAAATTCAGTCTAAAAATAATTGCATCTTGTGTTTGTAGATCAGCACGTCTGCAACGTAAATGATTCTTGCAATCCTCGATGGTGGCGGGAAATTCATAGCCAATTTCCACGATGTGCCCATAACATTATTCGCTTGCGCGAGAGTTTCTCCTATGTCTTCCTAAACTTATAACGTTTGGGATTGATAGTGAAGAACGTGTGATTCGAACTGACGCTATGACAGTTAAAATCACCAAAAATTGAACCAATGCGTAACTCATCAGGCTACTGGCCGTGCTTAGAATTCGATTTTTAAACTCAAGTATATTCCACTGATGTGAATTGTTATGTTATCACTATGGTATACGGCTCTGATGCATTTTCTTATTCGATTTTCGTTCGGTGTTCTTCACTATTTGCTTGTGTATTGTGTGTGTATCTGTTAGAGACGCTACAAACTTCTTCAATGGGTGTATCTTCTTGGTGTTGCGTCTGGTATAAATATTTTGACAAAATTAGTGACACACCTTCACGAGGAAAGTCTTCTCTTCGTTTTTTTTTTATAAACTTAAGATACGTACCTACAGTAAAGCCGTAATTTCCATATGTATCTGGTCCAATTATTAATAGTAGAAGTTGTTAGATATTTGGTAGGATATCGTTAAGACTACGTTCTACAGGTGACGCCTTGTTTATAAAAGATTCGATCGTTCGCTTGGGAAGATCGTTAGCAACTGTTTGAGTTTCCACATTCGAAGAGTGTGTTAAAGGAAAAACCAAAATAATTCTGTTAATTTTGAAATACCAGTTGCCTGAGTTATTTAATTTAACAGATTTTATGAATTCGTCACAACCTTCTGCGATGGAAAAGATTATCTATTGAGAAACAGGTATTTGTTACAGTTGGAGTTTTATTCAATGGTGTATCCAGTTCGATTCCTAGTCATTTACAATGTAGAGATGTAGAGGATGGATAAGTAAAGTTCACATTTGAAAACAGGCAACGCTGACGATGGCGATCAGCTTCCAGACCAAATGCATCAAACTATCAAATGCGTAATGATTGAAAGGCTAGAAAGTTTAAAAAAATATATTTTCTTTCCGTCCGTATTAAGTGAAATGATTTTTAAATGGAAAAATAAAGAATTTAGAAACCTTTCACACCTGATACACTCTTTGCATAGGTAACAGCATCAGTAGCAGTTGTTCTTCGATACACAAAGAGTTCAGAAACGTCTACTAAACAAAATCCAGTTTTTTGAGATTGTGAGCACTTAATCAAACATTTTCACTGAAAGCAATCGCTCCGCATGCTAAGTGACTCTATTACATCGGTTTTTATCCATATTCATTAAATAATTTTATTAATTCGTAAAGTGAAAATTAGCGACAACAGCCATGAATGAATGACGTGTAATGTGAAATGGTTTGTAATATTCTGACATACTGGACAGCTGACGGATTTTATCGACCGAAGTTTTGAGCAAGTCTGAGTCTAATTAAGATTCTTCAAGGGTCAGATTTCTGTAGTTAGTTGTTCTTCGAGATATTTTTGAATTCTATGAGATATTGTAATGTAGTGTGAAGGTCCTCTTGTGTTATGTATCCGAAAAAATTACGTTGCCGAACAGACTACGAAAACGGAGGTTTTCATCAAATCTGTTTCTTAAGTAAAATGTCAAATACGTGGTCTGTGGGTACTACTCTCGTCCATCTTTGGTATTCAGATACCTTGTGGCGATTCCCTCAGTCGTACAGGAACATGAATTATCAGAGTAGTATACCAGAGCATTACCTTAGATATCCACAGTATACATGAATATGCAATATAGCACCAGAAGAGAATCGAAAAGGAAATCATTAGTGTCATCAACCAGAGCATTAACGCAACAACGCACAGCTTCAGTTGCGAGTTTGAACATCATCGTGCACGCGATCTAATGAATCTGTGGTGTGATTCTAACCTTTTCATAAGGTGTTTTCAAACCCTGGTCTTCCCTACTTCACAAAATGCTATAAGATCATATGCACTAATCTAGTAGAAACAATGAATATATATAGTTCACGCCCTTTCATTTAACCCAAGCCCGAAGCTAATGTCCCCGCGGATGCGGCTCAATTTTGGAGTTCCAATGTAACCAGCAGACACAGACAACAAAGAAAAACGTGCTTCCCACTAGGCACAGTTTCAGCTTCTCCAGTTTATTTTTTGAACTCTAAAGTTCAAATTAAATTCAAACACGTAGAAAAATTGATAGGTGAATTGATTTTAGCGATTAAATCCACAATTGTGGAAATGTTTTCGAACCATCAGTGTACAGCGTATAGGAACGGTGGCGTAGCCAAGTTAGTGAGGTCATCAACTTTCGGGTTCGTATAGACCTATAAATAGTAGCAATAGTAATAGTATAGACCACAATCCCAAGGAACAACCACGAGAAACCGCGCTTAAATTTATTATTCTTATTTATTATTAATTATATTCATTATTATTATTGATGAACTGCTGATGGTTATATCCGACGTTACTTAAGGAGTTCACAAAAAAGATAAAAAAAGCGTTCAAGATTTTTGTATAAGAAAAATTCCGGATTGATGTAAAATTAGGAATACTTTATATATATAAGTATAAAAAAAACAAAGAAATAAAACTAAAAGTGAAGTAAAATTAAGAGTAATTTTCATATATATAAACAAAAAAAAAACCGAATCGAGAATAAAAGTATACATTTAATTTTTACCGCAACTCTCTTTTTTATTTTAATATTTAAGGAATGTGTAATTAAATTCGCCGATGATTTAATTCTACTGTACACACAGTAACTCGTCAAACTTGATTCTAGCTTTTATTTTATTCTTAATGTTATAAAATAAAGTTAACTTGATTTATTGGTAGCTCTTAAGTGCTAAGTTACGTCTGCAGATCGGTAGTTTTATACTTAAGCTTTTGTTATTTATGTTTAAGCCTTTTCGATATGCTGGGGTTTTCCTCTGCTTGGTGCCGACAGCTATATATAATAAATAAATTAATACACTTTAACAATAAACATGCATAGAGTTTTTACATATTGTTGCGCCCGCAACATTCATGAACATTTTTAAGTACTCCCTTGACCTCTTCTCGATATGCACTTCACGAGAACCAATAGATACCTAACGATTACTTGCACTATTCCCCGCTATATGTAACATACACCCACGCCAACAAACGTCATACAACAGAGCCGTCATACAATGTAACTGGCACACGACGCGACTGCGACACAGAGCAACTCTCATGCGAAATAACCGATGGATAGAATAATAGTCTAGGTGCTAGGACAGCGAGGGGCGAGGATAAGCCGGACGCTAGGGTGAGAGTATGAGTGCGCGAGAGCGTGGGCGGTGAGCGAGGTGAGGCCAGCGGGGGGGGGGGGGGGGGTAAGAGAGGAGACGACGTTTGAGAGCAGGAGATGTAAGATTGAAATCAAAGAACGCGGGGTAAGAGTTTGCCCACCCCTGCATTCGCGAAATGGGTTCATTAGAGCCATACGACGTGTGATGGGCGGGCAAATAGAAGAGATAGTTTCGCAGATTTCAGATATTAGTGGAAAATGTGATGGGGGAGAGCAGGCTTGGGCAGTCGATTGAACCTGAGAGTAGACGGTGGATGAAGAGGATGTCGGCATGAATTCTGCACCCTTCAAGTGTGTTGAGGTTAATTAGGTGGAGACGGCTTGTCTATGTGGGTGGAATCAGAGGATTTTCCCAATTCAATCCTCAGAGGACGACGAAAAACAACGTTGCACGCTCTCGACCCTGCGAATATGGGACGACTAGTGAAGAGACCAGACCTGACTAGCATATTCAAGAAGGGGACAGACAAAGGCTTTAGATCCATTTGGAGAAGTGAGGTGTCGACAGAAGAGCGGATCGTCTTGAAGAGTTTAGTGTCGTCCCCGTATAGAGAGATGGAGGAGTGCTTGATACTGGAGTCTATATCATTAATAGTGAGATTGAATAGGAGGGGTCCAAGATGACTGTCCTGGGGAACCCCTGACGTGGGAAGAAAAGGATTGGAGAGGGTGGATCTAAATCTGACACGGTAGCTTCGATCGTTCAGATAGAAAGAAATCCACTTAATCAGTAGTGGTTTGTAGCCAAGGGAGGATAGCTTAAAGAGGATGAGGTTGTGTGAAATTTGGTCGACGGCCTTGCTGAAATCGGTGGTGATTACATCGCCTTCGTTGCCGCTCTCTAAGGCACGGAGAGCGTGGGATTAGAATTCAACTAGATTGGTGGTGGTCGACCTACCCGTAAGGAAACCGTGCTGGTTGGGTGAGATGATGTATTTGCAGCGAAAACATAACGCGTTGTAAAGAATGCCTTCGAACTGTTTTGGAATATGTGACAGTTTGGCTATGGGACGGTAGATACTAGTATCCTATTTTGGCCCCTTCTTATGTGTGGGGTTGACAAAAGAGGATTTCCAAATATTTGGGAAGACACCTTGTGTAAGGGATAGATTGAATATCTTTGATAGCGGGAGAGAAAGAGAAGGGGAACATTTTTTTAAAAGGACAGCCGGAAGTCCATCAGGATTAGGGCTGAACTCGTCTTTAAGTAAGTTTAATTTTTCTTCAACTAGGTGATGCTGAATAAGTAAGAGCGGTTAGGCTAGAAAGAGTTGTCGGTGAAGGATTTTTTAAGAAAGAAGCGAAAAGATTGGCAGTAGTTCGTGGGTCGGTTGAAGTAACCGTGTCATAGGAAAGGGAGTTGGAATAGGCGTCAGATTTACGTTTATAGTTAATAAAGTGGAAAAAAGATTTAGGGTCATTTATAAGGTTGTTTTGGGTTTTTGTGAGATAATTGTAGTAAAGAAAGTTGTAAAGCTCGCTGAATTTATGAAAGGAACCGAGAAAGTTGGAATAGTCCAGGGAAAAGCGTGTTCTTGGGAATATGGTCCACTAATTATTCCTCTTGTTCCGAAGAGTACCATCCCGTCACGCTGTACATCCCGCGATAACGTCGAGAGATCTCTTTGACGGTGTTTCGGATGATGCCCCGGACTGTGATGATGGTACCTTCCGATATAAAGAATTCCGGAGGTCAACTAGTCTCCTATTCGGATCTCCGAGGGGCACTATGTCAGGGGGAACATCATACAGATATTATGATAAATAACCGAACTTTAAAATGTATAATCGGGCTCGCTCTCGAGGCTCTGCCCACGCTCGACTGGTAACGGCATTTTGTAATATCAGGGGCATCGGTTTCACCAATACGAATGTAAACACAGTCCACCAATATTTGCAAACAGCAAAAGCTGATATCCTTGCTCTAACTGAGACCCACGTCGATTCGTCAACTGATTCCACATATCTTCGCCGCTCAGGATACGACTTGCATTCGAGATTCCGTTTTAAGGGCGGAGTCTGCGTCTTCGCGCGGTCCGATGTGCCTTGCCAGAGGATGGAGGCGTTGGAACCCAATAACATGGACATTATATGGTTGAGGCTCGTCCTGAGGAATTCTGTTAAATTTTTTTGTTATCTTTACCGCTCCCCGAATGACGATCGACTGGCCACATTTTTCGAACATCTTTCACATACCGTCGACTGGATACAGATCAACCACCCGGCTTCTTAAATTGTTGTCCTTGGCGATTTTAATGTTCACAATTCCGGTTGATTGGTACATTCTAACAGAGCCGGCGACGCTGGGCGGCTGACGGAGGTGTTTGCTGTTAACCACAACTTGACTCAACTCGTGGAGAACTAACTCGAGTGCCGGATGCCCGAGCTGATTATGCGATCACCCCGAATCTATTTTTGACCGTAGAGGTTTCAGCCACACTGGGAAACTCAGATCACTGCTTGGTATCGGTGGCCCAACCACTTCATTTCAAGCGAATAACCGGCGCGGGCAGCTTCGCCATGTATGGAAGTATGGGGCTGCTAACTGGAACGATTTGTGAGATTTCTTCGAATCCTTTCCATGGTAGGAGGTGTGCTTCGGAGACTCCGATGGTAACGCTTGCGTGGAGTCGGTCACAGAGATTATTCTTCTTGGGTTGGAGATCTACATTCCACATTCCATCAAACGAAGTTCATCTGATAAACCGTGGTTTGACAAAAATGGCGAACAGATTACAGCGACCAAAAATGGAGCTTTTAAGCAATGGCGCTCCAATCCCACCGATGTTAAAAGAACGAATTTTGTTAGAATCAGAAACGCGTGCAACCATGCGATTGATACCGCGAAGAAAGCTCGCAACGACAGAGTGGCCAATAAACTCCTTGAGTGCCAGACTGGTTCGCGCTCCTTCTGGTCAATGGCAAAAGCTGTCACCAGTAGCTTCGCTTCCTCCTCTTTCCCTCCGTTGGTGACAGACAGCAGGACGTTATTCACAAATTCGAAGGACAATGTTGATGTGTTCGCGAATTTATTTTCCGCGAATTTATTTTCCGCGAATTCAAACCTCGATCCCGGTCTTTTAGAGCCACCTGTGATCACGCCGGTACGTTCTTCCACGCGGGATGTGAGATTTCGCCCGCATACTATTCAACGCATTCTACGTGAACTGGACTGTAGGAAGGCAATAGGCCCGGACGGAATACCAGCAATAGTCCTTAAGAACTCCGCTCCAGAACTATCGTCGGTTCTTGGCAGACTCTTTCGTTTATCTTATGCACGGAGGACATTTCCTGCCTGCTGGAAAATCGCTCGACTTCAGCCAATCCTAAAGACGGAAAAAAAGTGTCTCCCACAAAATTACCGTCAGATAGCATTGCTGTCTATTTTATCAAAGGTAATGGAAAAAGTCATCAATACAGAGTTAGTTAAGTATTTGGAGTGCAACGGACTTCTGAATGATCGTCAATACGGATTCCGTGGCAGGCGGCCCACGGGAGACATTTTGACAATTATAATCGATATATGGACATCTGCGATTGACGGGCATGGTGAGTCAAGGGCGGTCGCTCCAAGGCTTTTGACCGCGTCTGGCACGGGACATTGCTGAGCAAACTTCGTTCATATGGACTTTCCCAGCCGCTTTACGACTGGACGAAGAGCTTCCTCGAAAATCGATCGATCTGGGTTGTTGTGGATGGCGAGTGTTCGGATTTGTATCCTGTTAATTCGGGGGTGCCCCAAAGTTCAATTTTGGCTCCAACCTTATTTTCGCTTCACATAAATGATTTGTTGGAGACAACGGATAACAAAGTGTTTAGTTTTGGGGATGATGGTACGCTTGTTTCCTCCTTTTCGAGTGTTCGGCCGATTAGTGCATCTACGTTGCACCAGCTGAGATGTAGACAGATTGACTCACTGAATCAGGATCTAGATAAGGTCCTGCAGTGGGGAAGGGCCAATCTCGTCGACTTCAATGCAGCGAAGACACAATATACAATATTCACAAAGAAAAGTGGATCATCGATTCCACAGCTGGTGATGAGGGGCGGGCCCTCGAGGTAGGGGAAAGCTTGAAATTCCTCGGCGTTACGGTCTGTGGGAATGTATCGTCATATAAACACGTATCGAGCATCGCCAGGTCCGCCTCAGGGAAACTGAGCTATCCTTTTAAAGCCAAGAAATATTTTACTCCGACCCAATTTCTTCTCCTGTATGAATCCCAAATTAGATCCGCGCTCGAATATTGCTCTCATGCTTGGTGCTCGGCTCCTAAACATACCCTCGACCTATTTGAGAGCATACAGAGACGAGCGATCCGCCTGATCGGGGACTCGGCGCTGACGTCGGGATTATAGCCGCTAGCACGTCGAAGACGCGTAGCTGACCTCTGTCCGTTTTACAGATATTATCATAGGTACTGTTCTTCGGAGAATCGTGGTATTGTTCCACACAATTCGGCGTATATGCGCTCCACAAGACAATCCGACGGATCGCACCAGTTTGCGGTTCATCTCCCGACGGCGCGAACATCCCTGCATCAGGCCTCGTTCCGTTACAGAGTGGGGATGCTGTGGAACTCCCTTCCCACGCGAGTGTTCTCGGAGCGTTACAGCCTGCACCTGTTATTTGGTGGGATCTCGGGGCGCCCACTCTGCGCTATAGGTTCGCCTCTACCGAGAGAAGTGTAATACAACAAAAAAAAAAAACACAACCAATGTTCCACTCCGCAATCGTTATACAACGGGCCCGCCGTGTGACACAGCCGTCACACGACGGCACGGTTGCAGAATATGTTATGGCTGTTGCACAGCATCGTTGTTATGCAACGTAACTATTATACATAGCGACATTTATGCAATACACCTGTTATGCTGCACGACTCTTATGCTCTTGTGCTCCATCGTTGCTGTGCAGTATAACTGTTATACGGTGTGGCTGTTATGCGGTGTAACTGGAATACAATCTTGAGATCTCTCTTCGTCTGGAGCTAAGGATCTAATGGGCCTATTACCCATATACTAAGTATTATGAGTAAGTGCGTCGTATGAATAAAACGACTGAGAGGCAATCGTTTCTAAAGTCGGTCAAGTCAGACTTAGCTTGAGTCGGCGTGGGTCCAAAAGGTTAGGATTTAGGATGTATATGCTAGAGTTTAGGCATTTATCTCCAGCTTTATAGTAAATAAATTAAGAAGAAATTAAGTACAAAATTATTGGCCAAAACTTGAAAAAAAACTTAATTCATTTAAATGTAAAATAGTTTTAAATAGTAAAAAAAAGCAAAAAAAAGTGTGTCTCAAAATTCAGGAATTTTTCAGCGTAGATATTATTTGACTGATAAGCTAGTAAGAAGGATAAGCTAATATGAAGGACCTCACATAGATATAGTATTGCTATAGCGAATATAAAAATTCAACACGATGCAATTCGACTTCAGCAAATCGGACATTTCACATTATTTGACCCAACAAAGATATCACAGAAATTCTATCGCAATTTCATACCGAATAAAAATAAACTTCATATATAAAAACAAATATAATTTTTAAATTGATGTGTATACATACATCCTTGCGTAAAAACCACTTTGGGTTGCAATTCGGCTTACTGAACCGTCCTTCGAAAACAACCTTCTTATCTTTGCCCTCTTTGGCGAATTGATCGATCAGTGGGCTCAAGAATGACTCTTGTTTCTATTAAGTTTTCGATTAATCAGTTTTTTAGATTATGAATTTCGGTTGTCGTGGTTTTATATAGTTTCAATGTTGAACGTCGCGATATTGAACACGGAATCGTATTGAATCGATTCAATCCAATGGAATCGAGTTGAATGTCGTTTGAAAGCGTTGTGAAAAATGGGAAAAGAAAATTGGTTTGATCGTTTCTTGGTTTTAAATATAGAGTAAATAAGTAATTTGTTGGTTTTTGGTTTTAAATATAGAATAAATAAGTAAATTGTATTATTTTTGGTATATTGCAAGTTACTGCAAAAGTTATTTTATTTATATAACATTCAGCAGGCTCCGCGACTCTAAGTAGTTGCTTAGTTACGAAATTGCTTGTTTGTACTTATAACACCTAATAAGAGCAAAACTTAAAGTTAAATGCGTAGTCAAGTAGGCGTTGAAAATTCTCTTAAATGCTAGAAAACTTTCATTATCAGCAGTATAGGCTTGTAGCGCGCCGTGCTTCGTTCACTGCTGGCGCTAAAAAAGTATTTTATACAACCTAACCTTATATATTATAAAAAGAAGCGGAATAAATTAAGGTAAATTAAAACACAATTTGAACAAACACATTTCACACAAACATACAGACAGACAAACAATTTTTGTACAATTAATTTTTCTATAGGAAACTGAAAATTTTACATAATTTTATATACATTCGCAGTTGGCATCGGAAGTGTGGAGACATTTAAAGAAACGGATAGTTGGAAGTTTTCAAGGGCTGTGAAAAGAACATCGCAGTATTACCAGAGGAAGATATATGCAGAGATAGTCCCCAATGCAATAGGACTTATGTGGCATAGGATGTGAGAGAATAATAATTTGAAATTCGGTAAGCGACATCTTTTTTTCACGATGCACGATATATTTTTTCGAATGAGAGCTCCTGGTCTCGGTTGTGTTAACAACGAAGCTGTAGTACTCACATAATTAGATGTTCTCGAACAGTTCATAATTTTGTATAAAACATGATGATGAGATGGAAGGTAATCTGTTTGTATTTCTACATTTCCAGACGAAGTTGTTAACCTCAAAATTGTCAAGCAAGAAGTCTCCATGAGTTAATGAAGGCAAAACGCAATCATAGATTCCCAGTGGCAGAGAACTGGATTGATTGGTCTCCAATTTACCTAAAGCTCTAAGGCAGAAAATTAAACTAAGGAGGAGTGGAAAGTCAACTCCACATTAACATTTTTACGGACAACCAACGGTTTGAGAACAGAAAAAGTCCAAAACTTAATTCATTTAACAGGTTTGAAATTCGAGTGACGTTTGTCAAATCTTTACTGAAACAAGCTACAAGGGGAAATTAATGAGTATTACATTTCAATTGCCCGACGCAACGCAAAAACTTATTGATCCACCGTTGTAGCTTTTCTTTTTAAAGGCTTGGAATGGTCACTCGTATTTCCATGGCTGTTGGGTGCATTTTGCTTTGGACGGAACACGGAAAAGACTTGAATAAATAACAATACATTTAACAGCTATGAAATTCCAATGACGTTTCTCAAATCTTTACTGAAACAAGCTACAAGGGGAAATTAATGATTATTACATTTCAATTGCCCGACGCAACGCGAGAACTTATTGATCCACCGTTGTAGCTTTTTTTTTTAAAGACTTGAAAGCGTCATTGGAATTTTCATGGCTGTTGGGTGTATTTCGCTTTATTCACGCTCCTATCAGGTTTCTATTTCATTTCACTTCAAACCGTTGGTTGTATCTCAAAAATATATTCTCGAATGTTGTAAAAAGGAGAAAACTCCGATTTTCAGAAATGTGTGATGAGAACTCTAAACCCTGCTTACCAAAAAATAAAGTTGTTAATCAAAATGAAGAAGACTTTCGAATTGCTAGAAGAATCCTGGAAAACAATACAAAATTAAAGAACAGAAAGCTGTCATGAGGCTATTGACCGTTTAGCAGCATTAAAGCTATTGAGCGGACAAGGCCAAAAGTTTTCCGATTTTTTTACAAGAATCTTAGTCGGCGTTTTGTAAGGAGTTTACATTTAAGATGTTATCACGAAAGCTGGAAAACCCACTGAGAAGTTAAAGTTGATTAACGAACTATAAAATTTTTTGAGACGAAAGTTACCAGAGTTTTTATAAAAATTAAAGTCAAGTTTTTAGAAAAGAATTTTATCTAAACATTGAAGAGCACAGAAACATTGGTCTTGCATGACCAAGAATGGGAAAGAAAGATTGATCTTCCATGGGAAGGAAGAGGAAAGAAACACTGGTCTTCCACTAAACAATTTCTCTAGGTTAGCGACATGCACCCCACAACTGCCAAGAGACGAGTGACTTATGTTCCACTGATATTATAATTATACTGTTATGAGACCGTGTATGTTAAAACACAGCTGATATAATGATTTAGTGTTATATTTCGGTAGTGTTATATTATTCGCGCGTATGCTATTAACTCTTAAATGGCGAACTCGTATACTGTAAACGTTTATACTGCAAACTCTTATATGATAAACGTTTATACTGCAAACGTTTATACTGCAAATTCCTGTACTGCAAACTCTTATAGTGCAAACGTTTTTTCTGCAAACGTTTTTTCTGCAAACGTTTATATAGCAAACTCTTATATTGCAAACCATCCTGAGAAAGATTGATGCAAGGCTAAAAACTTTGCCCGTAAAAATAAATGATGATGGACAATTTAACAAGCCCTGAGACTTGCTAAATAAGGCCAAGATCGGATCCCGGTTGTGGTGCCTATAATGACGATGATGATATTGCAAACCCTTATATTGAAATCTCTTACATTGCGAACTAATACAGCAAACTCTTATACTGCAATCGTTTATAACTTAAACGTTTATACCACCAACGGTTATACTGTGCCCCTTGTGTATACTGTAGACTATAAACGATTCTGTTATACGAGTATTTCTTATACGTTTACCGCGTATAGTATTCATTGTTATGATATTTTCCGTCACATTATTTTTTTTACACTTTAGTCAATGCTCTCGGGACAGTAAAACCCAAAAATACACGGTTTTTGTATTTGTTTTTTTCATTATAACATTTTACTTTTATTGAAATTATAAATAAACATAATATATTTAAATAAATACAAATATATAGAGACATATATTTCGATTTATGATTATTTGCTATAGTGGATTTTAAATAATATTTAGCGTGTTTAATTTGAAACGATAACAAAATTGCGAAAATTATCATCCGATAAATAAATAAATAATAAGTATGTATATATATTTATATATTTTTGGCAAGCTTTTTATATCATTTGTTAAAAACAGTTGATAACAAATAGAAATAAAAAGAACAAGGGAAAAAAAACAAAGACGCAATACGCGATGCAGAGCAATAAGCAGTTTGGGGTTTAGAACAAAACATAAGTTAATTAAATGGTATAACAGATTTCAATTGGTTTTAAAGTAAAATTTAATGTAAAGTTTTATTCAAAATTAATTATAATTAGAATTTTCCTTGTTTGTGAGTAACTTCTCCATCGATATGAGATGAGGGTGTTTGTAGAGCATCTTAAATAGATTAAAGCCACGTATCGTTTTTTTTTTGTTTTTTTGTTGTTTTTCTTTTGTTTAAATCGTTTTTTTTTTTTTTTACTTATAATAAATTTGAGAGAAAGTAACAGAGAGGAAGTTTTTGTTCTCGTAGCAAAGCAAGAGAGCATGAGTTGAATTGAAGAAAAAACAATAAAATATACAAAAACAATTTGAGGTGTGAAAATATAATATCTACCAAATAAGTTGGTAAGTTCGAGTGTTTGAATCGTCGGTGTTACGAACTGGTGGTCTCTGTATATCGAGGCACAAATCGTAGCAATGTTTAGAAGCCAATAAGGCTGACACGATCTTATGATCTCAGTACTTACATACCAGAGATATAGATTCGTGTAAACATCGTCAGTAAGGTAGGTTTTGGTTTGTTTGTCAGGCTGTGTCTTACTACTTTACTTCTTGTCAGTGTATCCTAGGTTTTCGGTATTTTAAAGTAAAAATAGAAAGATAGATTGTGAGAGAGATGTGTACTTCTAGAGAGGACGAGAGAAAGAGAGAGTGAGAGAGAGAAAGACATATAACATTGGAAGCCATCGTATTAATTCCGGTGAGCAGAGCTAGTTTACCTATAAAACAATTTGTTTATAACGACTATATAGTACATAAATATATCAATTCAAAAGCGAAAAATAATGATTTACATAGTTCTACTAAAACGAATGCGCAATATCTTAACTCTCTTTTTTTTCTACTAAATTTTTTTTTTTTTTTTGTTTGCTTTTGTTTTTTGTTGTTGTTGTTGTTGTTGTTGTCTGTTATACTTTTGAAGTATCCATAGGTCTACAAGAATTCTCATTAATTTAATTGTTCTATGCCATTCATGGTTCAACTGAGTAAACGTTGATCGAGAACGAAGCGAAAGTTTCACCTTTCTTGCCGATCGCCTTAGCTTGATACTGGCCTACATCGGTAGCGGTACATTTAACTATTTCCAGTGAGTACCGATTGCCGTCCTTGGTGAATTTATATCTAGAGCTATCCTCATCGATTTGCTTGCCATCCTTAAGCCAGGTTAGTTGCAGGAGGTTTCCTTGGACTTCACATTCGAATTTGCAGGATTCGGATTCTTGAACGGTGACCGATGCGGGGAATAGGGAGAATGTTGGTTGTTTTGGTTCCTCTCCTGGTACAAGAACGTTTATTGTGCATGTACTGAAGCTTTCGCCAGCATCGTTGAAGGCTTCGCATGTGTATGTGCCAGCGTCTTCGGGGAATATCTCGGCAATTTGCAGCTTGTAAATGTTGGCTTCATTAGAATATTGGAAGTCCTTAGATGGCTTGATCTCTTTGTTGTTGTGCAACCAAATGGCATCGAAACGTTCGGCTCCGATAATTCGGCAAGCTAGAGTAACAGCATCACCATCCTTAACAAATCGGGGTTCCAAGTGGCTGGCAATTTTCGGTGGCTTATCACCGCTGGTCACTCGTCTAGCTGAGTTCTTCTCCATCGCTGAAATGAAACAAAACAAAACGGGAAATCGTATTGACATTGACGTTGTGAAGGTTTTAAAGTTTTGTACAAGGTGTCCCAAAAGTCTCTTACAATTTCTTTTGTTCCCTGTAAGAAGCCCGTGAGAGGATAAAAAATAAATGGAAAATCGTATCAAACTTGAAACGTTTTGTAATAGACGCAGTCAAACGGCATGGGGATATCCAATGCGACTGCTCATGATTCACCATGCTTTTCAAATGCAGATGTACAGAAGGTAGTCACAAAGCTCAAAAGATCATCTGTGGACCACCCGTTACGGAATTCGTTAAGAACTGTATGGGAATGGCGTAATAACTGTGCCGGGTATTAAATTAAGGTCCTATTAGTGGAGGCTGATAGAGCATCGAATTCTCTCCGACAGTGATTGATGTGCTGACGAACGTGACATTTTAGTCACGATAAGTTAAGTTCTGGGTCGGACCAGACACCATACTGTGGCAGAAGCTGATAAACAAGATCACCTCGTATATATGTAGCTAAGTCAGGAGCAGGCCGATTGAAATCCGAAAACTCGGTACTAGTTATTACTTGAGGTTCGGTTATTGAAAGGTTTTCTAATGTGCCAAGTTCTTGAAAAGACCTCAAAATCGTCAATAACGTGCTTTCGGAATTCACAAAACGAATTGCAGAGTTTTCGGTGCTAGTTATAATTTTCGCACTTTGTGACTCCCTTCATTTTTGAAAAACTGAAAGCTGATGCGAACGTCGACCCCAACAGGGGTGATATTACATTTAATTATTGTAAAGTATTTTACGGTACGGGATCTGCATACGTCGTTACATAATACTTACGTTTAACAGTTAGCTTGCATTTAGTTTCCACGGGTCCAATTGAGTTGGTTGCTGTACAAGTGAACACCCCCTCATCTTCGGGGAAGACTTCTTTGATTGTGAGAGTGGCCACACCGTTCTTGTATTTCAAATCCATGATTTCCGAAGACGAAATAGATACCCCATTCTTCGACCAGGTTATTTGTGGTTCCGGATCACCAAGGACTGTACACGATAACACCAACTGGTCACCGTCTCGGATTGTTAGGTCCTTGAGGGGTTTCGAGAACTCGGGTTTACACATTAGCGAATCATGTGGTGGCACTGTAAGAATAGACACTTTAGAAGTTTGTTTTAAGACACACAGTCTAACGACGAGTCTTACGAATCAATTCCTTGGTAGCACTACGAGATCTCGATGGGGAACCCGGAGCATTAAGACCGTATTTCTTTTTCTTGCTACTTGTATCTTCAGTGCTGGTTGATGTAAAGGAACTTGCAGTATTGCTGACAGTCTAGGGATGTCAACATTTCACGTTGAGTGAATGATTGCTCCTTGCATTACATTTGTAAAACAGACTGCGACTTACCTTGCTGGATGATTGTATCGAGTTGTGTGACGTGGAGGAATAGTTAGGAGTGCTGCTGTTAATGTTGAAGCTCGATGTTATCTGGCGAGCGGTGACAATAGGTGGAGGAGCAGGTTTTATTGGTTGTTCAATGTACTTTCGGTCTGGGGAAAAGAATTCAAAGTATTAATGGAATGTCTAAAGATTTTTGCTGATGTTTTAAGTGTGTTTTGTGTTCGAGTTGGCGTTTGCACTGGCAGTCAAAATCATTCGATTAGTAGCTTAAAACTAAAATTAAAACTTCGGTTGCATTCACAAGACGTACTCATGCAGGGGGTCCTTTTCAAAAATAACACCGACAATTGGAGAGTGTTCTACGCGTCATGCACAAATAACATTTAAAAATAAAAAATACTAACTTCGGGTGCAATTAGAGATACTATTAATAAGTTGTTTTATAGGGCGATTCCTAGTTGGAAAAAAATTATATTATTTATAAATGCCGATGATGATGATGATGATGCTATATTTCCAATCTTTTTTTCTACTAGCTTGGAGACGACACATTTCTTTGTACGGAAACTTTTCTCGAGAGATGGGTCAACTGTGCTACAATATATACTATGTAATATGTGACTCTGTCACGTTCTACGTGGAAATAAAGTTAGCATGTATCCATGTATCCAAACTCTTATACTAAGCTTCGGAAGTAACACATGATCTCATCAGAGTGCACACTAATGTTATATTAGATGCGGCAATTGTATTATTTTGTGTGATAGGTGACGCTGTTTTAAAATGATTTTATTGGTTGATTTAATGTCTTGCCTGACTTATACAAAGAAAACCTGGTGCATGGGGCTATTAAACTAGCAAAACTTAGATACGTTTATTTAATCTACCACATGAAATGCGGCGTTACATGATGTCCTAGATTGTAGCATTCTGAGAAGACGTGCAGAGGAGCATCTATAGATGCTTAAATTCAGTCTAAAAATAATTGCATCTTGTGTTTGTAGATCAGCACGTCTGCAACGTAAATGATTCTTGCAATCCTCGATGGTGGCGGGAAATTCATAGCCAATTTCCACGATGTGCCCATAACATTATTCGCTTGCGCGAGAGTTTCTCCTATGTCTTCCTAAACTTATAACATTTGGGATTGATAGTGAAGAACGTGTGATTCGAACTGACGCTATGACAGTTAAAATCACCAAAAATTGAACCAATGCGTAACTCATCAGGCTACTGGCCGTGCTTAGAATTCGATTTTTAAACTCAAGTATATTCCACTGATGTGAATTGTTATGTTATCACTATGGTATACGGCTCTGATGCATTTTCTTATTCGATTTTCGTTCGGTGTTCTTCACTATTTGCTTGTGTATTGTGTGTGTATCTGTTAGAGACGCTACAAACTCCTTCAATGGGTGTATCTTCTTGGTGTTGCGTCTGGTATAAATATTTTGACAAAATTAGTGACACACCTTCACGAGGAAAGTCGTCTCTTCGTTTTTTTTTTTTATAAACTTAAGATACGTACCTACAGTAAAGCCGTAATTTCCATATGTATCTGGTCCAATTATTAATAGTAGAAGTTGTTAGATATTTGGTAGGATATCGTTAAGACTACGTTCTACAGGTGACGCCTTGTTTATAAAAGATTCGATCGTTCGCTTGGGAAGATCGTTAGCAACTGTTTGACTTTCCACATTCGAAGAGTGTGTTAAAGGAAAAACCAAAATAATTCTGTTAATTTTGAAATACCAGTTGCCTGAGTTATTTAATTTAACAGATTTTATGAATTCGTCACAACCTTCTGCGATGAAAAAGATTATCTATTGAGAAACAGGTATTTGTTACAGTTGGAGTTTTATTCAATGGTGTATCCAGTTCGATTCCTAGTAATTTACAATGTAGAGATGTAGAGGATGGATAAGTAAAGTTCACATTTGAAAACAGGCAACGCAGACGATGGCGATCAGCTTCCAGACCAAATGCATCAAACTATCAAATGCGTAATGATTGAAAGGCTAGAAAGTTTAAAAAAATATAATTTCTTTCCGTCCGTATTAAGTGAAATGATTTTTAAATGGAAAAATAAAGAATTTAGAAACCTTTCACACCTGATACACTCTTTGCATAGGTAACAGCATCAGTAGCAGTTGTTCTTCGATACACAAAGAGTTCAGAAACGTCAACTAAGCAAAATCCAGTTTTTTGAGATTGTGAGCACTTAATCAAACATTTT
Source organism: Microdon myrmicae (assembly GCA_963931805.1). Classification (NCBI taxonomy): domain Eukaryota; kingdom Metazoa; phylum Arthropoda; class Insecta; order Diptera; family Syrphidae; genus Microdon; species Microdon myrmicae. The sequence goes on along the minus strand of OZ007500.1, from coordinate 7,064,486 downwards.
CACTGAAAGCAATCGCTCCGCATGCTAAGTGACTCTATTACATCGGTTTTTATCCATTTTCATTAAATAATTTTATTAATTCGTAAAGTGAAAATTAGCGACAACAGCCATGAATGAATGACGTGTAATGTGAAACGGTTTGTAATATTCTGACATACTGGACAGCTGACGGATTTTATCGACCGAAGTTTTGAGCAAGTCTGAGTCTAATTAAGATTCTTCAAGGGTCAGATTTCTGTAGTTAGTTGTTCTTCGAGATATTTTTGAATTCTATGAGATATTGTAATGTAGTGTGAAGGTCCTCTTGTGTTATGTATCCGAAAAAATTACGTTGCCGAACAGACTACGAAAACGGAGGTTTTCATCAAATCTGTTTCTTAAGTAAAATGTCAAATACGTGGTCTGTGGGTACTACTCTCGTCCATCTTTGGTATTCAGATACCTTGTGGCGATTCCCTCAGTCGTACAGGAACATGAATTATCAGAGTCGTATACCAGAGCATTACCTTAGATATCCACAGTATACATGAATATGCAATATAGCACCAGAAGAGAATCGAAAAGGAAATCATTAGTGTCATCAACCAGAGCATTAACGCAACAACGCACAGCTTCAGTTGCGAGTTTGAACATCATCGTGCACGCGATCTAATGAATCTGTGGTGTGATTCTAACCTTTTCATAAGGTGTTTTCAAACCCTGGTCTTCCCTACTTCACAAAATGCTATAAGATCATATGCACTAATCTAGTAGAAACAATGAATATATATAGTTCACGCCCTTTCATTTAACCCAAGCCCGAAGCTAATGTCCCCGCGGATGCGGCTCAATTTTGGGGTTCCAATGTAACCAGCAGACACAGACAACAAAGAAAAACGTGCTTCCCACTAGGCACAGTTTCAGCTTCTCCAGTTTATTTTTTGAACTCTAAAGTTCAAATTAAATTCAAACACGTAGACAAATTGATAGGTGAATTGATTTTAGCGATTAAATCCACAATTGTGGAAATGTTTTCGAACCATCAGTGTACAGCGACAAGGAACGGTGGCGTAGCCAAGTTAGTGAGGTCATCAACTTTCGGGTTCGTATAGACCTATAAATAGTAGCAATAGTAATAGTATAGACCACAATCCCAAGGAACAACCACGAGAAACCGCGCTTAAATTTATTATTCTTATTTATTATTAATTATATTCATTATTATTATTGATGAACTGCTGATGGTTATATCCGACGTTACTTAAGGAGTTCACAAAAAAGATAAAAAAAGCGTTCAAGATTTTTGTATAAGAAAAATTCCGGATTGATGTAAAATTAGGAATACTTTATATATATAAGTATAAAAAAAAACAAAGAAATAAAACTAAAAGTGAAGTAAAATTAAGAGTAATTTTCATATATATAAACAAAAAAAAAACCGAATCGAGTATAAAAGTATACATTTAATTTTTACCGCAACTCTCTTTTTTATTTTAATATTTAAGGAATGTGTAATTAAATTCGCCGATGATTTAATTCTACTGTACACACAGTAACTCGTCAAACTTGATTCTAGCTTTTATTTTATTCTTAATGTTATAAAATAAAGTTAACTTGATTTATTGGTAGCTCTTAAGTGCTAAGTTACGTCTGCAGATCGGTAGTTTTATACTTAAGCTTTTGTTATTTATGTTTAAGCCTTTTCGATATGCTGGGGTTTTCCTCTGCTTGGTGCCGACAGCTATATATAATAATAAAAATTAATACACTTTAACAATAAACATGCATAGAGTTTTTACATATTGTTGCGCCCGCAACATTCATGAACATTTTTAAGTACTCCCTTGACCTCTTCTCGATATGCACTTCACGAGAACCAATAGATACCTAACGATTACTTGCACTATTCCCCGCTATATGTAACATACACCCACGCCAACAAACGTCATACAACAGAGCCGTCATACAATGTAACTGGCACACGACGCGACTGCGACACAGAGCAACTCTCATGCGAAATAACCGATGGATAGAATAATAGACTAGGTGCTAGGACAGCGAGGGGCGAGGATAAGCCGGACGCTAGGGTGAGTATGAGTGCGCGAGAGCGTGGGCGGTGAGCGAGGTGAGGCCAGCGAGGGGGGGGGGGGGGGTAAGAGAGGAGACGACGTTTGAGAGCAGGAGATGTAAGATTGAAATCAAAGAACGCGGGGTAAGAGTTTGCCCACCCCTGCATTCGCGAAATGGGTTCATTAGAGCCATACGACGTGTGATGGGCGGGCAAATAGAAGAGATAGTTTCGCAGATTTCGGATATTAGTGGAAAATGTGACGGGGGAGAGCAGGCTTGGGCAGTCGATTGAACCTGAGAGTAGACGGTGGATGAAGAGGATGTCGGCATGAATTCTGCACCCTTCAAGTGTGTTGAGGTTAATTATGTGGAGACGGCTTGTCTATGTGGGTGGAATCAGAGGATTTTCCCAATTCAATCCTCAGAGGACGACGAAAAACAACGTTGCACGCTCTCGATCCTGCGAATATGGGACGACTAGTGAAGAGACCAGACCTGACTAGCATATTCAAGAAGGGGACAGACAAAGGCTTTAGATCCATTTGGAGAAGTGAGGTGTCGACAGAAGAGCGGATCGTCTTGAAGAGTTTAGTGTCGTCCCCGTATAGAGAGATGGAGGAGTGCTTGATACTGGAGTCTATATCATTAATAGTGAGATTGAATAGGAGGGGTCCAAGATGACTGCCCTGGGGAACCCCTGACGTGGGAAGAAAAGGGTTGGAGAGGGTGGATCTAAATCTGACACGGTAGCTTCGATCGTTCAGATAGAAAGAAATCCACTTAATCAGTAGTGGTTTGAAGCCAAGGGAAGATAGCTTAAAGAGGATGAGGTTGTGTGAAATTTGGTCGACGGCCTTGCTGAAATCGGTGGTGATTACATCGCCTTCGTTGCCGCTCTCTAAGGCATGGAGAGCGTGGGATTAGAATTCAACTAGATTGGTGGTGGTCGACCTACCCGTAAGGAAACCGTGCTGGTTGGGTGAGATGATGTATTTGCAGCGAAAACATAACGCGTTGTAAAGAATGCCTTCGAACTGTTTTGGAATATGTGACAGTTTGGCTATGGGACGGTAGATACTAGTATCCTATTTTGGCCCCTTCTTATGTGTGGGGTTGACAAAAGAGGATTTCCAAATATTTGGGAAGACACCTTGTGTAAGGGATAGATTGAATATCTTTGATAGCGGGAGAGAAAGAGAAGGGGAACATTTTTTTAAAAGGACAGCCGGAAGTCCATCAGGATTAGGGCTGAACTCGTCTTTAAGTAAGTTTAATTTTTCTTCAACTAGGTGATGCTGAATAAGTAAGAGCGGTTAGGCTAGAAAGAGTTGTCGGTGAAGGATTTTTTAAGAAAGAAGCGAAAAGATTGGCAGTAGTTCGTGGGTCGGTTGAAGTAACCGTGTCATAGGAAAGGGAGTTGGAATAGGCGTCAGATTTACGTTTATAGTTAATAAAGTGGAAAAAAGATTTAGGGTCATTTATAAGGTTGTTTTGTGTTTTTGTGAGATAATTGTAGTAAAGAAAGTTGTAAAGCTCGCTGAATTTATGAAAGGAACCGAGAAAGTTGGAATAGTCCAGGGAAAAGCGTGTTTTTAGGAATATGGTCCACAAATTATTCCTCTTGTTCCGAAGAGTACCATCCCGTCACGCTGTACATCCCGCGATAACGTCGAGAGATCTCTTTGACGGTGTTTCGGATGATGCCCCGGACTGTGATGATGGTACCTTCCGATATAAAGAATTCCGGAGGTCAACTAGTCTCCCATTCGGATCTTTTTTCATTTTTAAAACATTTTTTATTTTTCTTTTTATATTCTTAATTTCTAAATTAAAGGCTAGACAAAAAATGCTTAAATTCTAGCTTAATTATCTTATATAATAACTTACTGGTCCTTCGCAGACGCTCTAAGCTAAACATTACTTAACATTTGTATAATTTGCCTTTCGGCGACAGAACTTTGTGGCAGTACTGATAATTAGTTGAAATACAAAGAAAAATTTGAAAAACTTTGTCAATTTTTTTGTTTTTTTTTCTTAAAATTTAACTTACTTAACTTACCTAATATATATATATTTTTTTTTTTTTATTTTTTTTATTTTTTTTTTTTTATTTTTTTTTTATTTTTTTTTATTTTTTTTTTTTTTTTATTTTTTTTTTTTATTTTTTTTTTTTAATTTTTAATTTTATGTAAAAGTACTTAACTTAACTTAACCTAACTTAACTTAAATCTTATACTACCCTAATTCTAGAAAAGCTAAGTCTATGTAAGCTAGCTGATGATAGTATGATTCTATACTGACTTTGGTATCCAGGTCTTTATATGCCATTCAACCACCAGAACTGTTGACGCTGTCTAATACTATCGTCCCGGTCTCTGTGGGAGATAGCCCTACTGAAGCGCAGGAGCTCTTCTTCGGTGCGCGCTACTTCCCGGTCGTAGCACAATCGCCCGTCTACAGATGATCTACTTACATGATAGATCAGCGGAATTCCGGATCTATCCTGTATAAGCCCTTTCATATCCAAGTCAAGGAACGCCTCTGGTGGAACAAAGCCGTTGCGACGCACGCTCTCATAGTACAAGGTGTTTGGATAATAGGCCCCGAAAATTAGGTCATTGGACGAGCTTATTGCTCTCGCAATATGTCCTCTGATTAATTTAATCATAAAATTATCCACCCTATTTATGTACGCTTCATTATATAAAGTCTCATTTGAGTAATACTTTTTATAGTCCGATTCCGGTGTCCGATATAATCTGAGACAACTTCTGAGACACTTTCTTTCGAACACCCGAATCTTTTCCATCAAATTTGGACCTATGTTGAACCATACTGGGCAACCATATATGAGCATTGGCCTGATTAGCGTCATGTAGCATATGACTTTTACCTTGCTGTCAAGTTGGCTACTGTGAAATAGCCTCCTTGTCATAGCAAAAGTTTTCCTCGCTTTGAGCAAAGCAGCCTCTACATGTCTGTTGAAATACAGATATTGATCTAGCCAGATGCCCAGGTATTTAACTAAACTCTTGGTTTCCAGTTTATCTCCATGCGGTCCCACGATAACTAGCTTTCGCCAGTTTTTCCTTGTGTCGTACGTGGCTTTATATAATGGGGTTCTGAATAGGATGGCTTCACATTTCTGGAAGTTGATCTTAAGTTTCCAGTCATTGCAATAGCGCTGCACTTTGTTGAAGTCTCGCTGTATTAACCTATTTATAATCGCAACTTTCGGAGCTGTTCTGTAAATTATGAGATCGTCTGCGTACGCAATAGCCTGCGGAAGTGCTTCTAATAAGTCGCTAATATAAATGTTAAAAAGAATCGGAGAGAGTACCGCGCCCTGTTGCAAGCCATTCTTGATATTATACGTTTTATTAGAGGTCTATTACCACTTTTGACCACGAACCTCCTGTCCTTTAACATATCGTAAAGTACATATAGTAAAGGCTTATGTATGCCATGTCTGACCAGTTTGTAATACAACCCTTCGATCCAGACGGTGTCAAAGGCTTTCTCCAAGTCGATCAGACAGGCACCTGTGCATTGGTTCCTACATTTATTCCATTGTATGTCAGAGACCAGTTTAGCTGCGGCATGTGTGGTTTCATGACCCGCCCTAAAGCCAAACTGGTTATTTGGAATAATGCTATTGTCGTCTACCCATTTTAGCAGAGCTTTGTTAATGATTTTTTCAAATACTTTACTGATGCTTGGGAGTAAACTTATCGAACGCATGTTCCTTGGGTTTGTACAGTCTTTGCCCTTTTTTGGGATGGGCTGAATGATAGCCGTTTTCCAACGCGCGGGATAATATGCATTATTCAACGCGTTGTTAAACAGGACCGTGTATACATCTATTGCCATTGGGGGCAGGTTCTTGAGTACGATGTTAGGTACTCCATCTATTCCCACTGACTTTTTGCTTCTTAATGAGTCGAAGATACTCTGGATTCCTTCCCTTGTTATTAGAAGGCTATTAGCCACTACACCATTGGCATTAATGTCAATTGACAGATTATCTTCACTGAATTCGGTAAAACCCGGATTCTCCGATTGCCAAAGTGAAATTTCATTCCGGAGGTGCAGGTGATTGAGTAGAACTCTGTCCTCCAGGTCGTGATTTCGATGAATGCTTTCATTCACCTTGTACATTTCCTGAAAGACAGCTCCCAAAGCGTTCACCTTTTCCAAAGGATCTTCGATCACGAAGAGCTCACCATTGAGGATAGCGTTCTCTGCATCTATGCCAATGTTGGTTAGCAGCTGCTTGTTTACATCAGTACGTGGAATTTGGAGACACTGAATCTCATTTTGATTATTTCTCCTGAATATTTTATTTATTTGTGGGAACATATTCGGGTTATTAGTTTTTCTTCTTGGGATGGAGATCTACATTCCACATTCCATCAAACGAAGTTCATCTGATAAACCGTGGTTTGACAAAAATGGCGAGCAGATTACAGCGACCAAAAATGGAGCTTTTAAGCAATGGCGCTCCAATCCCACCGATGTTAAAAGAACGAATTTTGTTAGAATCAGAAACGCGTGCAACCAGGCGATTGATACCGCGAAGAAAGCTCGCAACGACAGAGTGGCCAATAAACTCCTTGAGTGCCAGACTGGTTCGCGCTCCTTCTGGTCAATGGCAAAAGCTGTCACCAGTAGCTTCGCTTCCTCCTCTTTCCCTCCGTTGGTGACAGACAGCAGGACGTTAGTCACAAATTCGAAGGACAATGTTGATGTGTTCGCGAATTTATTTTCCGCGAATTCAAACCTCGATCCCGGTCTTTTAGAGCCACCTTTGATCACGCCGGTACGGTCTTCCACGCGGGATGTGAGATTTCGCCCGCGTACTATTCAACGCATTCTACGTGAACTGGACTGTAGGAAGGCAATCGGCCCGGACGGAATACCAGCAATAGTCCTTAAGAACCCCGCTCCAGAACCATCGCCGGTTCTTGGCAGACTCTTTCGCTTATCTTATGCACGGAGGACATTTCCTGCCTGCTGGAAAATCGCTCGAGTTCAGCCAATCCTAAAGACGGAAAAAAAGTGTCTCCCACAAAATTACCGTCAGATAGCATTGCTGTCTATTTTATCAAAGGTAGTGGAAAAAGTCATCAATACAGAGTTAGTTAAGTATTTGGAGCGCAACGGACTTCTGAATGATCGTCAATACGGATTCCGTGGCAGGCGGCCCACGGGAGACATTTTGACAATTATAATCGATATATGGACATCTGCGATTGACGGGCATGGTGAGTCAAGGGCGGTTGCTCCAAGGCTTTTGACCGCGTCTGGCACGGGACATTGCTGAGCAAACTTCGTTCATATGGACTTTCCCAGCCGCTTTACGACTGGACGAAGAGCTTCCTCGAAAATCGATCGATATGGGTTGTTGTGGACGGTGAGTGTTCGGATTTGTATCCTGTTAATTCGGGGGTGCCCCAAAGTTCAATTTTTGGCTCCAACCTTATTTTCGCTTCACATAAATGATTTGTTGGAGACAACGGATAACAAAGTGTTTAGTTTTGGGGATGATGGTACGCTTGTTCCCTCCTTTTCGAGTGTTCGGCCGATTAGTGCATCTACGTTGCACCAGCTGAGATGTAGACAGATTGACTCACTGAATCAGGATCTAGATAGGGTCCTGCAGTGGGGAAGCGCCAATCTCGTCGACTTCAATTCAGCGAAGACACAATATACAACATTCACAAAGAAAAGTGGATCATCGATTCCACAGCTGGTGATGAATGGGCGGGCCCCCGAGGTAGGGGAAAGCTTGAAATTGCTCGGCGTTACGGTCTGTGGGAATGTATCGTCATATAAACACGTATCGAGCATCGCCAGGTCCGCCTCAGGGAAACTGAGCTATCCTTTTAGAGCCAAGAAATATTTTACTCCGGCCCAATTTCTTCTCCTGTATGAATCCCAAATTAGATCCGCGCTCGAATATTGCTCTCATGCTTGATGCTCGGCTGCTAAACATACCCTCGACCTACTTGAGAGCATACAGAGACGAGCGATCCGCCTGATCGGGGACTCGGCACTGACGTCGGGATTATAGCCGCTAGCACGTCGAAGACGCGTAGTTGACCTCTGTCCGTTTTACAGATATTATCACAGGTACTGTTCTTCGGAGAATCGTGGTATTGTTCCACACAATTCGGCGCATATGCGCTCCACAAGACAATCCGACGGATCGCACCAGTTTGCGGTTCATCTCCCGACGGCGCGAACATCCCTGCATCAGAACTCGTTCCGTTACAGAGTGGGGATGCTGTGGAACTCCCTTCCCACGCGAGTGTTCGCGGAGCGTTACAACCTGCAACTGTTATTTGGTGGGATCTCGGGGCGCCCACTCTGCGCTATAGGTTCGCCTCTACCGAGAGAAGTGTAATATTAAAAAAAAAAAAAAAAAAACACAACCAATGTTGCACGCCGCAATCGTTATACAACGGGCCCGCCGTGTGACACAGCCGTCACACGACGGCACGGTTGCAGAATATGTTATGGCTGTTGCACAGCATCGTTGTTATGCAACGTAACTATTATACATAGCGACATTTATGCAATACACCTGTTATGCTGCACGACTCTTATGCTCTTGTGCTCCATCGTTGCTGTGCAGTATAACTGTTATACGGTGTGGCTGTTATGCGGTGTAACTGGAATACAATCTTGAGATCTCTCTTCGTCTGGAGCTAAGGATCTAATGGGCCTATTACCCATATACTAAGTATTATGAGTAAGTGCGTCGTATGAATAAAACGACTGAGAGGCAATCGTTTCTAAAGTCGGTCAAGTCAGACTTAGCTTGAGTCGGCGTGGGTCCAAAAGGTTAGGATTTAGGATGTATATGCTAGAGTTTAGGCATTTATCTCCAGCTTTATAGTAAATAAATTAAGAAGAAATTAAGTACAAAATTATTGGCCAAAACTTGAAAAAAAACTTAATTCATTTAAATGTAAAATAGTTTTAAATAGTAAAAAAAAGCAAAAAAAAGTGTGTCTCAAAATTCAGGAATTTTTCAGCGTAGATATTATTTGACTGATAAGCTAGTAAGAAGGATAAGCTAATATGAAGGACCTCACATAGATATAGTATTGCTATAGCGAATATAAAAATTCAACACGATGCAATTCGACTTCAGCAAATCGGACATTTCACATTATTTGACCCAACAAACATATCACAGAAATTCTATCGCAATTTCATACCGAATAAAAATAAACTTCATATATAAAAACAAATATAATTTTTAAATTGATGTGTATACATACATCCTTGCGTAAAAACCACTTTGGGTTGCAATTCGGCTTACTGAACCGTCCTTCGAAAACAACCTTCTTATCTTTGCCCTCTTTGGCGAATTGATCGATCAGTGGGCTCAAGAATGACTCTTGTTTCTATTAAGTTTTCGATTAATCAGTTTTTTAGATTATGTTTTACTGTTGAACGTCGCGATATTGAACACGGAATCGTATTGAATCGATTCAATCCAATGGAATCGAGTTGAATGTCGTTTGAAAGCGTTGTGAAAAATGGGAAAAGAAAATTGGTTTGATCGTTTCTTGGTTTTAAATATAGAGCAAATAAGTAATTTGTTGGTTTTTTGTTTTAAATATAGAATAAATAAGTAAATTGTATTATTTTTGGTATATTGCAAGTTACTGTAAAAGTTATTTTATTTATATAACATTCAGCAGGCTCCGCGACTCTAAGTAGTTGCTTAGTTACGAAATTGCTTGTTTGTACTTATAACACCTAATAAGAGCAAAACTTAAAGTTAAATGCGTAGTCAAGTAGGCGTTGAAAATTCTCTTAAATGCTAGAAAAATTTCATTATCAGCAGTATAGGCTTGTAGCGCGCCGTGCTTCGTTCACTGCTGGCTCTAAAAAAGTATTTTATACATTATGTATATTATAAAAAGAAGCGGAGTAAATTGAGGTAAATTAAAACACAATTTGAACAAACACATTTCACACAAACATACAGACAGACAAACAATTTTTGTACAAATAATTTTTCTATAGGAAACAATTTTATATACATTCGCAGTTGGCATCGGAAGTGTGGAGACATTTAAAGAAACGGATAGTTGGAAGTTTTCAAGGGCTGTGAAAAGAACACGGCAGTATTACCAACAGCGGGACATTTTAAATATGCAGAGGACGAAATAAAATAACAAGAGAGGAAGATATATTCAAAGATAGTTCTCAATGCAATAGGACTTATGTGGCATGGGATGTGAGAGAATAATAATTTGAAATTCGGTAAGCGACATCTTTTTTTCTCGATGCACGATATATTTTTTCGAATGAGAGCTCCTGGTCTCGGTTGTGTTAACAACGAAGCTGTAGTACTCACATAATTAGATGTTCTCGAACAGTTCATAATTTTGTATAAAACATGATGGTGAGATGGAAGGTAATCTGTTTGTATTTCTACATTTCCAGACGAAGTTGTTAACCTCAAAATTTTTCAAGCAAGAAGTCTCCATGAGTTAATGAAGGCAAAACGCAATCATAGATTCCCAGTGGCAGAGAACTGGATTGGTTGGTCTCCAATTTACCTAAAGCTCTAAAGCAGAAAATTAAACTAAGGAGGAGTGGAAACTGAACTCCACATTAACATATTAACGGACAACCAACGGTTTGAGAACAGAAAAAGTCCAAAACTTAATTCATTTAACAGGTTTGAAATTCGAGTGACGTTTGTCAAATCTTTACTGAAACAAGCTACAAGGGGAAATTAATGAGTATTACATTTCAATTGCCCGACGCAACGCAAAAACTTATTGATCCACCGTTGTAGCTTTTCTTTTTAAAGGCTTGGAATGGTCACTCGTATTTCCATGGCTGTTGGGTGCATTTTGCTTTGGACGGAACACGGAAAAGACTTGAATAAATAACAATACATTTAACAGCTATGAAATTCCAATGACGTTTCTCAAATCTTTACTGAAACAAGCTACAAGGAGAAATTAATGATTATTACATTTCAGTTGCCCGACGCAACGCGAGAACTTATTGATCCACCGTTGTAGCTTTTCTTTTTAAAGACTTGAAAGCGTCATTGGAATTTTCATGGCTGTTGGGTGTATTTCGCTTTATTCACGCTCCTATCAGGTTTCTATTTCATTTCACTTCAAACCGTTGGTTGTATCCCAAAAATATATTCTCGAATGTTGTAAAAAGGAGAAAACTCCGATTTTCAGAAATGTGTGATGAGAACTCTAAACCCTGCTTACCAAAAAATAAAGTTGTTAATCAAAATGAAGAAGACTTTCGAATTGCTAGAAGAATCCTGGAAAACAATACAAAATTAAAGAACAGAAAGCTGTCATGAGGCTATTGACCGTTTAGCAGCATTAAAGCTATTGAGCGGACAAGGCCAAAAGTTTTCCGATTTTTTTACAAGAATCTTTGTCGGCGTTTTGTAAGGAGTTTACATTTAAGATGTTATCACGAAAGCTGGAAAACCCACTGAGAAGTTAAAGTTGATTAACGAACTATAAAATTTTTTGAGACGAAAGTTACCAGAGTTTTTATAAAAATTAAAGTCAAGTTTTTAGAAAAGAATTTTATCAAAACATTGAAGAGCACAGAAACATTGGTCTTGCATGACCAGGAATGGGAAAGGAAGATTGATCTTCCATAAGAGGGAAGAGGAAAGAAACATTGGTCTTCCATGAGAAGGAAGAGGAAAGAAACACTGGTCTTCCACTAAACAATTTCTCTAGGTTAGCGACATGCACCCCACAACTGCCAAGAGACGAGTGACTTATGTTCCACTGATATTATAATTATACTGTTATGAGACCGTGTATGTTAAAACACAGCTGATATAATGATTTAGTGTTATATTTCGGTAGTGTTATATTATTCGCGCGTATTCTATTAACTCTTAAATGGCGAACTCGTATACTGTAAACGTTTATACTGCAAACTCTTATATGATAAACGTTTATACTGCAAACGTTTATACTGCAAATTCCTGTACTGCAAACTCTTATAGTGCAAACGTTTTTTCTGCAAACTCTTATACCGCAAACGTTTATATAGCAAACTCTTATATTGCAAACCATCCTGAGAAAGGTTGGTGCGAGGCTAATAACTTTGCCCGTAAAAATAAATGATGATGGACAATTTAACAAGCCCTGAGTCTTGCTAAATAAGGCCAAAATCGGATCCCGGTTGTGGTGCCTATAATGACGATGATGATATTGCAAACCCTTATATTGAAATCTCTTACATTGCGAACTAATACAGCAAACTCTTATACTGCAATCGTTTATAACTTAAACGTTTATACCACCAACGGTTATACTGTGCCCCTTGTGTATACTGTAGACTATAAACGATTCTGTTATACGAGTATTTCTTATACGTTTACCGCGTATAGTATTCATTGTTATGATATTTTCCGTCACTTATTATTTTTTTTACACTTTAGTCAATGCTCTCGGGACAGTAAAACCCAAAAATACACGGTTTTTGTATTTGTTTCTTTCATTATAACATTTTACTTTTTTTGAAATTATAAATTAACATAATATATTTAAATAAATACAAATATATAGAGACATATATTTCGATTTATGATTATTTGCTATAGTGGATTTTAAATAATATTTAGCGTGTTTAATTTGAAACGATAACAAAATTGCGAAAATTATCATCCGATAAATAAATAAATAATAAGTATGTATATATATTTATATATTTTTGGCAAGCTTTTTATATCATTTGTTAAAAACAGTTGATAACAAATAGAAATAAAAAGAACAAGGGAAAAAAAACAAAGACGCAATACGCGATGCAGAGCAATAAGCAGTTTGGGGTTTAGAACAAAACATAAGTTAATTAAATGGTATAACAGATTTCAATTGGTTTTAAAGTAAAATTTAATGTAAAGAAGTTTTATTCAAAATTAATTATAATTAGAATTTTCCTTGTTTGTGAGTAACTTCTCCATCGATATGAGATGAGGGTGTTTGTAGAGCATCTTAAATAGATTAAAGCCACGTATCGTTTTTTTTTTTGTTTTTTATTTGTTTTTCTTTTGTTTAAATCGTTTTTTTTTACTTATAATAAATTTGAGAGAAAGTAACAGAGAGGAAGTTTTTGTTCTCGTAGCAAAGCAAGAGAGCATGAGTTGAATTGAAGAAAAAACAATAAAATATACAAAAACAATTTGAGGTGTGAAAATATAATATATACCAAATAAGTTGGTAAGTTCGAGTGTTTGAATCGTCGGTGTTACGAACTGGTGGTCTCTGTATATCGAGGCACAAATCGTAGCAATGTTTAGAAGCCAATAAGGCTGACACGATCTTATGATCTCAGTACTTACATACCAGAGATATAGATTCGTGTAAACATCGTCAGTAAGGTAGGTTTTGGTTTGTTTGTCAGGATGTGTCTTACTACTTTACTTCTTGTCAGTGTATCCTGGGTTTTCGGTGTTTTAAAGTAAAAATAGAAAGATAGATTGTGAGAGAGATGTGTACTTCTAGAGAGGACGAGAGAAAGAGAGAGTGAGAGAGAGAAAGACATATAACATTGGAAGCCATCGTATTAATTCCGGTGAGCACAGCTAGTTTACCTATAAAACAATTTGTTTATAACGACTATATAGTACATAAATATATCAATTCAAAAGCGAAAAATAATGATTTACATAGTTCTACTAAAACGAATGCGCAATATCTTAACTCTCTTTTTTTTTCTACTAAATTTTTTGTTTGCTTTTGTTTTTTTTTTTTGTTGTGTGTTATACTTTTGAAGTATCCATAGGTCTACAAGAATTCTCATTAATTTAATTGTTCTATGCCATTCATGGTTCAACTGAGTAAACGTTGATCGAGAACGAAGCGAAAGTTTCACCTTTCTTGCCGATCGCCTTAGCTTGATACTGGCCTACATCGGTAGCGGTACATTTAACTATTTCCAGTGAGTACCGATTGCCGTCCTTGGTGAATTTATATCTAGAGCTATCTTCATCGATTTGCTTGCCATCCTTAAGCCAGGTTAGTTGCAGGAGGTTTCCTTGGACTTCACATTCGAATTTGCAGGATTCGGATTCTTGAACGGTGACCGATGCGGGGAATAGGGAGAATGTTGGTTGTTTTGGTTCCTCTCCTGGTACAAGAACGTTTATTGTGCATGTACTGAAGCTTTCGCCAGCATCGTTGAAGGCTTCGCATGTGTATGTGCCAGCGTCTTCGGGGAATATCTCGGCAATTTGCAGCTTGTAAATGTTGGCTTCATTAGAATATTGGAAGTCCTTAGATGGCTTGATCTCTTTGTTGTTGTGCAACCAAATGACATCGAAACGTTCGGCTCCGATAATTCGGCAAGCTAGAGTAACAGCATCACCATCCTTAACAAATCGGGATTCCAAGTGGCTGGCAATTTTCGGTGGCTTATCGCCGCTGGTCACTCGTCTAGCTGAGTTCTTCTCCATCGCTGAAATGAAACAAAACAAAACGGGAAATCGTATTGACATTAACGTTGTGAAGGTTTTTAAAGTTTTGTACAAGGTGTCCCAAAAGTCTCTTACAATTTCTTTTGTTCCCTGTAAGAAGCCCGTGAGAGGACAAAAAATAAATGGAAAATCGTATCAAACTTGAAACGTTTTGTAATAGACGCAGTCAAACGGCATGGAGATATCCAATGCGACTGCTCATGATTCACCATGCTTTTCAAATGCAGATGTACAGAAGGTAGTCACAAAACTCAAAAGATCATCTGTGGACCACCCGTTACGGAATTCGTTAAGAACTGTATGGGAATGGCGTAATAACTGTGCCGGGTATTAAATTAAGGTCCTATTAGTGGAGGCTGATAGAGCATCGAATTCGCTCCGACAGTGATTGATGTGCTGACGAACGTGACATTTTAGCCACGATAAGTTAAGTTCTGGGTCGGACCAGACACCATACTGTGGCAGAAGCTGATAAACAAGATCACCTCGTATATATGTAGCTAAGTCAGGAGCAGGCCGATTGAAATCCGAAAACTCGGTACTAGTTATTACTTGAGGTTCGGTTATTGAAAGGTTTTCTAATGTGCCAAGTTCTTGAAAAGACCTCAAAATTGCAGAGTTTTCGGTGCTAGTTATAATTTTCGCACTTTGTGACTCCCTTCATTTTTGAAAAACTGAAAGCTGATGCGAACGTCGACCCCAACAGGGGTGATATTACATTTAATTATTGTAAAGTATTTTACGGTACGGGATCTGCATACGTCGTTACATAATACTTACGTTTAACAGTTAGCTTGCATTTAGTTTCCACGGGTCCAATTGAGTTGGTTGCTGTACAAGTGAACACCCCCTCATCTTCGGGGAAGACTTCTTTGATTGTGAGAGTGGCCACACCGTTCTTGTATTTCAAATCCATGATTTCCGAAGACGAAATAGATAGTCCATTCTTCGACCAGGTTATTTGTGGTTCCGGATCACCAAGGACTGTACACGATAACACCAACTGGTCACCGTCTCGGATTGTTAGGTCCTTGAGGGGTTTCGA
Organism: Microdon myrmicae; assembly: GCA_963931805.1. Classification (NCBI taxonomy): domain Eukaryota; kingdom Metazoa; phylum Arthropoda; class Insecta; order Diptera; family Syrphidae; genus Microdon; species Microdon myrmicae. Next base: position 7,048,893 of record OZ007500.1, on the reverse strand, counting down.
GAACTCGGGTTTACACATTAGCGAATCATGTGGTGGCACTGTAAGAATAGACACTTTAGAAGTTTGTTTTAAGACACACAGTCTAACGACGAGTCTTACGAATCAATTCCTTGGTAGCACTACGAGATCTCGATGGGGAACCCGGAGCATTAAGACCGTATTTCTTTTTCTTGCTACTTGTATCTTCAGTGCTGGTTGATGTAAAGGAACTTGAAGTATTGATGACAGTCTAGGGATGTCAACATTTCACGTTGAGTGAATGATTGCTCCTTGCATTACATTTGTAAAACAGACTGCGACTTACCTTGCTGGATGATTGTATCGAGTTGTGTGACGTGGAGGAATAGTTAGGAGTGCTGCTGTTAATGTTGAAGCTCGATGTTATCTGGCGAGCGGTGACAATAGGTGGAGGAGCAGGTTTTATTGGTTGTTCAATGTACTTTCGGTCTGGGGAAAAGAATTCAAAGTATTAATGGAATGTCTAAAGATTTTTGCTGATGTTTTAAGTGTGTTTTGTGTTCGAGTTGGCGTTTGCACTGGCAGTCAAAATCATTCGATTAGTAGCTTAAAACTAAAATTAAAACTTCGGTTGCATTCACAAGACGTACTCATGCAGGGGGTCCTTTTCAAAAATAACACCGACAATTGGAGAGTGTTCTACGCGTCATGCACAAATAACATTTAAAAATAAAAAATACTAACTTCGGGTGCAATTAGAGATACTATTAATAAGTTGTTTTATAGGGCGATTCCTAGTTGGAAAAAAATTATATTATTTATAAATGCCGATGATGATGATGATGATGCTATATTTCCAATCTTTTTTTCTACTAGCTTGGAGACGACACATTTCTTTGTACGGAAACTTTTCTCGAGAGATGGGTCAACTGTGCTACAATATATACTATGTAATATGTGACTCTGTCACGTTCTACGTGGAAATAAAGTTAGCATGTATCCATGTATCCAAACTCTTATACTAAGCTTCGGAAGTAACACATGATCTCATCAGAGTGCACACTAATGTTATATTAGATGCGGCAATTGTATTATTTTGTGTGATAGGTGACGCTGTTTTAAAATGATTTTATTGGTTGATTTAATGTCTTGCCTGACTTATACAAAGAAAACCTGGTGCATGGGGCTATTAAACTAGCAAAACTTAGATACGTTTATTTAATCTACCACATGAAATGCGGCGTTACATGATGTCCTAGATTGTAGTATTCTGAGAAGACGTGCAGAGGAGCATCTATAGATGCTTAAATTCAGTCTAAAAATAATTGCATCTTGTGTTTGTAGATCAGCACGTCTGCAACGTAAATGATTCTTGCAATCCTCGATGGTGGCGGGAAATTCATAGCCAATTTCCACGATGTGCCCATAACATTATTCGCTTGCGCGAGAGTTTCTCCTATGTCTTCCTAAACTTATAACGTTTGGGATTGATAGTGAAGAACGTGTGATTCGAACTGACGCTATGATAGTTAAAATCACCAAAAATTGAACCAATGCGTAACTCATCAGGCTATTGGCCGTGCTTAGAATTCGATTTTTAAACTCAAGTATATTCCACTGATGTGAATTGTTATGTTATCACTATGGTATACGGCTCTGATGCATTTTCTTATTCGATTTTCGTTCGGTGTTCTTCACTATTTGCTTGTGTATTGTGTGTGTATCTGTTAGAGACGCTACAAACTCCTTCAATGGGTGTATCTTCTTGGTGTTGCGTCTGGTATAAATATTTTGACAAAATTAGTGACACACCTTCACGAGGAAAGTCTTCTCTTCGTTTTTTTTTTTTATAAACTTAAGATACGTACCTACAGTAAAGCCGTAATTTCCATATGTATCTGGCCCAATTATTAATAGTAGAAGTTGTTAGATATTTGGTAGGATATCGTTAAGACTACGTTCTACAGGTGACGCCTTGTTTATAAAAGATTCGATCGTTCGCTTGGGAAGATCGTTAGCAACTGTTTGAGTTTCCACATTCGAAGAGTGTGTTAAAGGAAAAACCAAAATAATTCTGTTAATTTTGAAATACCAGTTGCCTGAGTTATTTAATTTAACAGATTTTATGAATTCGTCACAACCTTCTGCGATGGAAAAGATTATCTATTGAGAAACAGGTATTTGTTACAGTTGGAGTTTTATTCAATGGTGTATCCAGTTCGATTCCTAGTCATTTACAATGTAGAGATGTAGAGGATGGATAAGTAAAGTTCACATTTGAAAACAGGCAACGCAGACGATGGCGATCAGCTTCCAGACCAAATGCATCAAACTATCAAATGCGTAATGATTGAAAGGCTAGAAAGTTTAAAAAAATATAATTTCTTTCCGTCCGTATTAAGTGAAATGATTTTTAAATGGAAAAATAAAGAATTTAGAAACCTTTCACACCTGATACACTCTTTGCATAGGTAACAGCATCAGTAGCAGTTGTTCTTCGATACACAAAGAGTTCAGAAACGTCAACTAAGCAAAATCCAGTTTTTTGAGATTGTGAGCACTTAATCAAACATTTTCACTGAAAGCAATCGCTCCGCATGCTAAGTGACTCTATTACATCGGTTTTTATCCATTTTCATTAAATAATTTTATTAATTCGTAAAGTGAAAATTAGCGACAACAGCCATGAATGAATGACGTGTAATGTGAAACGGTTTGTAATATTCTGACATACTGGACAGCTGACGGATTTTATCGACCGAAGTTTTGAGCAAGTCTGAGTCTAATTAAGATTCTTCAAGGGTCAGATTTCTGTAGTTAGTTGTTCTTCGAGATATTTTTGAATTCTATGAGATATTGTAATGTAGTGTGAAGGTCCTCTTGTGTTATGTATCCGAAAAAATTACGTTGCCGAACAGACTACGAAAACGGAGGTTTTCATCAAATCTGTTTCTTAAGTAAAATGTCAAATACGTGGTCTGTGGGTACTACTCTCGTCCATCTTTGGTATTCAGATACCTTGTGGCGATTCCCTCAGTCGTACAGGAACATGAATTATCAGAGTCGTATACCAGAGCATTACCTTAGATATCCACAGTATACATGAATATGCAATATAGCACCAGAAGAGAATCGAAAAGGAAATCATTAGTGTCATCAACCAGAGCATTAACGCAACAACGCACAGCTTCAGTTGCGAGTTTGAACATCATCGTGCACGCGATCTAATGAATCTGTGGTGTGATTCTAACCTTTTCATAAGGTGTTTTCAAACCCTGGTCTTCCCTACTTCACAAAATGCTATAAGATCATATGCACTAATCTAGTAGAAACAATGAATATATATAGTTCACGCCCTTTCATTTAACCCAAGCCCGAAGCTAATGTCCCCGCGGATGCGGCTCAATTTTGGGGTTCCAATGTAACCAGCAGACACAGACAACAAAGAAAAACGTGCTTCCCACTAGGCACAGTTTCAGCTTCTCCAGTTTATTTTTTGAACTCTAAAGTTCAAATTAAATTCAAACACGTAGACAAATTGATAGGTGAATTGATTTTAGCGATTAAATCCACAATTGTGGAAATGTTTTCGAACCATCAGTGTACAGCGACAAGGAACGGTGGCGTAGCCAAGTTAGTGAGGTCATCAACTTTCGGGTTCGTATAGACCTATAAATAGTAGCAATAGTAATAGTATAGACCACAATCCCAAGGAACAACCACGAGAAACCGCGCTTAAATTTATTATTCTTATTTATTATTAATTATATTCATTATTATTATTGATGAACTGCTGATGGTTATATCCGACGTTACTTAAGGAGTTCACAAAAAAGATAAAAAAAGCGTTCAAGATTTTTGTATAAGAAAAATTCCGGATTGATGTAAAATTAGGAATACTTTATATATATAAGTATAAAAAAAAACAAAGAAATAAAACTAAAAGTGAAGTAAAATTAAGAGTAATTTTCATATATATAAACAAAAAAAAAACCGAATCGAGTATAAAAGTATACATTTAATTTTTACCGCAACTCTCTTTTTTATTTTAATATTTAAGGAATGTGTAATTAAATTCGCCGATGATTTAATTCTACTGTACACACAGTAACTCGTCAAACTTGATTCTAGCTTTTATTTTATTCTTAATGTTATAAAATAAAGTTAACTTGATTTATTGGTAGCTCTTAAGTGCTAAGTTACGTCTGCAGATCGGTAGTTTTATACTTAAGCTTTTGTTATTTATGTTTAAGCCTTTTCGATATGCTGGGGTTTTCCTCTGCTTGGTGCCGACAGCTATATATAATAATAAAAATTAATACACTTTAACAATAAACATGCATAGAGTTTTTACATATTGTTGCGCCCGCAACATTCATGAACATTTTTAAGTACTCCCTTGACCTCTTCTCGATATGCACTTCACGAGAACCAATAGATACCTAACGATTACTTGCACTATTCCCCGCTATATGTAACATACACCCACGCCAACAAACGTCATACAACAGAGCCGTCATACAATGTAACTGGCACACGACGCGACTGCGACACAGAGCAACTCTCATGCGAAATAACCGATGGATAGAATAATAGACTAGGTGCTAGGACAGCGAGGGGCGAGGATAAGCCGGACGCTAGGGTGAGTATGAGTGCGCGAGAGCGTGGGCGGTGAGCGAGGTGAGGCCAGCGAGGGGGGGGGGGGGGGTAAGAGAGGAGACGACGTTTGAGAGCAGGAGATGTAAGATTGAAATCAAAGAACGCGGGGTAAGAGTTTGCCCACCCCTGCATTCGCGAAATGGGTTCATTAGAGCCATACGACGTGTGATGGGCGGGCAAATAGAGGAGATGGTTTCGCAGATTTTGGATATTAGTGGAAAATGTGATGGGGGAGAGCAGGCTTGGGCAGGCGATTGAACCTGAGAGTAGACGGTGGATGAAGAGGATGTCGGCATGAATTCTGCACCCTTCAAGTGTGTTGAGGTTAATTAGGTGGAGACGGCTTGTCTATGGAGGTGGAATCAGAGGATTTTCCCAATTCAATCCTCAGAGGACGACGAAAAACAACGTTGCACGCTCTCGATCCTGCGAATATGGGACGACTAGTGAAGAGACCAGACCTGACTAGCATATTCAAGAAAGGGGCAGACAAAGGCTTTAGATCCATTTGGAGAAGTGAGGTGTCGACAGAAGAGCGGATCGTCTTGAAGAGTTTAGTGTCGTCCGCGTATAGAGAGATGGGGGAGTGCTTGATACTGGAGTCTATATCATTAATAGTGAGATTGAATAGGAGGGGTCCAAGATGACTGCCCTGGGGAACCCCTGACGTGGGAAGAAAAGGATTGGAGAGGGTGGATCTAAATCTGACACGGTAGCTTCGATCGTTCAGATAGAAAGAAATCCACTTAATCAGTTGTGGTTTGAAGCCAAGGGAGGATAGCTTAAAGAGGATGAGGTTGTGTGAAATTTGGTCGACGGCCTTGCTGAAATCGGTGGTGATTACATCGCCTTCGTTGCCGCTCTCTAAGGCACGGAGAGCGTGGGATTAGAATTCAACTAGATTGGTGGTGGTCGACCTACCCGTAAGGAAACCGTGCTGGTTGGGTGAGATGATGTATTTGCAGCGAAAACATAACGCGTTGTAAAGAATGCCTTCGAACAGTTTTGGAATATATGACAGTTTGGCTATGGGACGGTAGTTACCAGTATCCTATTTTGGCCCCTTCTTATATGTGGGGTGACAAAAGAGGATTTCCAAATATTTGGGAAGACACCTTGTGTAAGGGAGAGATTGAATATCTTTGATAGCGGGAGAGAAAGAGAAGGGGAACATTTTTTTAAAAGGACAGCCGGAAGTCCATCAGGTACAGGGCTGAACTCGTCTTTAAGGAAGTTTAATTTTTGAAGGGAGATTTCGGGCATTTGAAGTAAGAGCGGTTAGGCTAGAAAGAGTTGTCGGTGAAGCATTTTTTAAGAAAGAAGCGAAAAGATTGGCAGTAGTTCGTAGGTCGGTTGAAGTAACCGTGTCTTAGGAAAGGGAGTTGGAATAGGCGTCAGATTTACGTTTATAGTTAATAAAGTGGAAAAAAGATTTAGGGTCATTTATAAGGTTGTTTTGTGTTTTTGTGAGATAATTGTAGTAAAGAAAGTTGTAAAGCTCGCTGAATTTATGAAAGGAACCGAGAAAGTTGGAATAGTCCAGGGAAAAGCGTGTTCTTAGGAATATGGTCCACAAATTATTCCTCTTGTTCCGAAGAGTACCATCCCGTCACGCTGTACATCCCGCGATAACGTCGAGAGATCTCTTTGACGGTGTTTTGGATGATGCCCCGGACTGTGATGATGGTACCTTCCGATATAAAGAATTCCGGAGGTAAACTAGTCTCCCATTCGGATCTCCGAGGGGCACTATGTCAGGGGGAACATCATACAGATATTATGATAAATAACCGAACTTTAAAATGTTCGTCATCGCATAATCGGGCTCGCTCTCGAGGCTCTGCCCACGCTCGACTGGTAACGGCATTTTGTAACATCAGGGGCATCGGTTTCACCAATACGAATGTAAACACAGTCCACCAATATTTGCAAACAGCGAAACCTGATATCCTTGCTCTAACTGAGACCCACGTCGATTCGTCAACTGATTCCACATATCTTCGCCGCTCAGGATACGACTTGCATTCGAGATTCCGTTTTAAGGGCGGAGTCTGCGTCTTCGCGCGGTCTGATGTGCCTTGCCAGAGGATGGAGGCGTTGGAACCCAATAACATGGACATCATATGGTTGAGGCTCGTCCTGAGGAATTCTGTTAAATTTCTTTGTTATCTTTACCGCTCCCCGAATGACGATCGACTGGCCACATTTTTCGAACATCTTTCACATACCGTCGACTGGATACAGATCAACCACCCGGCTTCTGAAATTGTTGTCCTTGGCGATTTTAATGTGCACAATTCCGGTTGGTTGGTAAATTCTAACAGAGCCGGCGACGCTGGGCGGCTGACGGAGGTGTTTGCTGTTAACCACAACTTGACTCAACTCGTGGAGAACTAACTCGAGTGCCGGATGCCCGAGGTGATTATGCGATCACCCCGAATCTATTTTTGACCGTAGAGGTTTCAGCCACACTGGGAAACTCAGATCACTGCTTGGTATCGGTCGCCCAACCACTTCATTTCAAGCGAATAACCGGCGCGGGCAGCTTCGCCATGTATGGAAGTATGGGGCTGCTAACTGGAACGATTTGTGAGATTTCTTCGAATCCTTTCCATGGTCGGAGGTGTGCTTCGGAGACTCCGATGTTAACGCTTGCGTGGAGTCGGTCACAGAGATTATTCTTCTTGGGATGGAGATCTACATTCCACATTCCATCAAACGAAGTTCATCTGATAAACCGTGGTTTGACAAAAATGGCGAGCAGATTACAGCGACCAAAAATGGAGCTTTTAAGCAATGGCGCTCCAATCCCACCGATGTTAAAAGAACGAATTTTGTTAGAATCAGAAACGCGTGCAACCATGCGATTGATACCGCGAAGAAAGCTCGCAACGACAGAGTGGCCAATAAACTCCTTGAGTGCCAGACTGGTTCGCGCTCCTTCTGGTCAATGGCAAAAGCTGTCACCAGTAGCTTCGCTTCCTCCTCTTTCCCTCCGTTGGTGACAGACTGCAGGACGTTAGTCACAAATTCGAAGGACAATGTTGATGTGTTCGCGAATTTATTTTCCGCGAATTCAAACCTCGATCCCGGTCTTTTAGAGCCACCTGTGATCACGCCGGTACGTTCTTCCACGCGGGATGTGAGATTTCGCCCGCATACTATTCAACGCATTCTACGTGAACTGGACTGTAGGAAGGCAATAGGCCCGGACGGAATACCAGCAATAGTCCTTAAGAACCCCGCTCCAGAACCATCGCCGGTTCTTGGCAGACTCTTTCGCTTATCTTATGCACGGAGGACATTTCCTGCCTGCTGGAAAATCGCTCGAGTTCAGCCAATCCTAAAGACGGAAAAAAAGTGTCTCCCACAAAATTACCGTCAGATAGCATTGCTGTCTATTTTATCAAAGGTAGTGGAAAAAGTCATCAATACAGAGTTAGTTAAGTATTTGGAGCGCAACGGACTTCTGAATGATCGTCAATACGGATTCCGTGGCAGGCGGCCCACGGGAGACATTTTGACAATTATAATCGATATATGGACATCTGCGATTGACGGGCATGGTGAGTCAAGGGCGGTTGCTCCAAGGCTTTTGACCGCGTCTGGCACGGGACATTGCTGAGCAAACTTCGTTCATATGGACTTTCCCAGCCGCTTTACGACTGGACGAAGAGCTTCCTCGAAAATCGATCGATATGGGTTGTTGTGGACGGTGAGTGTTCGGATTTGTATCCTGTTAATTCGGGGGTGCCCCAAAGTTCAATTTTTGGCTCCAACCTTATTTTCGCTTCACATAAATGATTTGTTGGAGACAACGGATAACAAAGTGTTTAGTTTTGGGGATGATGGTACGCTTGTTCCCTCCTTTTCGAGTGTTCGGCCGATTAGTGCATCTACGTTGCACCAGCTGAGATGTAGACAGATTGACTCACTGAATCAGGATCTAGATAGGGTCCTGCAGTGGGGAAGCGCCAATCTCGTCGACTTCAATTCAGCGAAGACACAATATACAACATTCACAAAGAAAAGTGGATCATCGATTCCACAGCTGGTGATGAATGGGCGGGCCCCCGAGGTAGGGGAAAGCTTGAAATTGCTCGGCGTTACGGTCTGTGGGAATGTATCGTCATATAAACACGTATCGAGCATCGCCAGGTCCGCCTCAGGGAAACTGAGCTATCCTTTTAGAGCCAAGAAATATTTTACTCCGGCCCAATTTCTTCTCCTGTATGAATCCCAAATTAGATCCGCGCTCGAATATTGCTCTCATGCTTGATGCTCGGCTGCTAAACATACCCTCGACCTACTTGAGAGCATACAGAGACGAGCGATCCGCCTGATCGGGGACTCGGCACTGACGTCGGGATTATAGCCGCTAGCACGTCGAAGACGCGTAGTTGACCTCTGTCCGTTTTACAGATATTATCACAGGTACTGTTCTTCGGAGAATCGTGGTATTGTTCCACACAATTCGGCGCATATGCGCTCCACAAGACAATCCGACGGATCGCACCAGTTTGCGGTTCATCTCCCGACGGCGCGAACATCCCTGCATCAGAACTCGTTCCGTTACAGAGTGGGGATGCTGTGGAACTCCCTTCCCACGCGAGTGTTCGCGGAGCGTTACAACCTGCAACTGTTATTTGGTGGGATCTCGGGGCGCCCACTCTGCGCTATAGGTTCGCCTCTACCGAGAGAAGTGTAATATTAAAAAAAAAAAAAAAAAAACACAACCAATGTTGCACGCCGCAATCGTTATACAACGGGCCCGCCGTGTGACACAGCCGTCACACGACGGCACGGTTGCAGAATATGTTATGGCTGTTGCACAGCATCGTTGTTATGCAACGTAACTATTATACATAGCGACATTTATGCAATACACCTGTTATGCTGCACGACTCTTATGCTCTTGTGATCCATCGTTACTGTGCAGTATAACTGTTATGCGGTGTGGCTGTTATGCGGTGTAACTGGAATACAATCTTGAGATCTCTCTTCGTCTGGAGCTAAGGATCTAATGGGCCTATTACCCGTATACTAAGTATTATGAGCAAGTGCGTCGTATGAACAAAACGTATAAGAATCCGACTGAGAGGCAATCGTTTCTAACGTCGGTCAAGTCGGATTTAGCTTGAGTCGACGTGGGTCCAAAAGGTTAGGATTTAGGATGTATATGCTAGAGTTTAGGCATTTATCTCCAGCTTTATAGTAAATAAATTAAGAAGAAATTAAGTACAAAATTATTGGCCAAAACTTGACAAAATAACTTAATTCATTTAAATGTAAAATAGTTTTAAATAGTAAAAAAAAGCAAAAAAAAAAGTGTGTTTCAAAATTCAGGAATTTTTCAGCGGAGACATTATTTGACTGATAAGCTAGTAAGAAGGATAAGCTAATATGAAGGACCTCACATAGATATAGTATTGCTATAGCGAATATAAAAATTCAGAACGATGCAATTCGACTTCAGCAAATCGGACATTTCACATTATTTGACCCAACAAACATATCACAGAAATTCTATCGCAATTTCATACCGAATAAAAATAAACTTCATATATAAAAACAAATATGATTTTTGAATTGATGTGTATACATAATCCTTGCGTAAAAACCACTTTGGGTTGCAATTCGGCTTACTGAACCGTCCTTCGAAAACAACCTTCTTATCTTTGCCCTCTTTGGCGAATTGATCAATCAGTGGGCTCAAGAATGACTCTTGTTTCTATTAAGTTTTCGATTAATCAGTTTTTTAGATTATGCATTTCGGTTGTCGTGGTTTTATATAGTTTCAATGTTGAACGTCGCGATATTGAACACGGAATCGTATTGAATCGATTCAATCCAATGGAATCGAGTTGAATGTCGTTTGAAAGCGTTGTGAAAGATGGGAAAAGAAAATTGGTTTGATCGTTTTTTGGTTTTAAATATAGAGTAAATAAGTAATTTGTTGGTTTTTGGTTTTAAATATAGAATAAATAAGTAATTGTATTATTTTTGGTATATTGGAAGTTACTGTAAAAGTGTTTTTATTTATATAACATTCAGCAGGCTCCGCGACTCTAAGTAGTTGCTTAGTTACGAAATTGCTTGTTTGTACTTATAACACCTAATAAGAGCAAAACTTAAAGTTAACTGCGTAGTCAAGTAGGCGTTGAAAATTCTCTTAAGTGCTAGAAAAATTTCATTATCAGCAGTATAGGCTTGTAGCGCGCCGTGCTTCGTTCACTGCTGGCGCTAAAAAAGTATTTTATACAACCTAACCTTATATATTATAAAAAGAAGCGGAATAAATTAAGGTAAATTAAAACACAATTTGAACAAACACATTTCACACAAACATACAGACAGACAAACAATTTTTGTACAATTAATTTTTCTATAGGAAACTGAAAATTTTACATAATTTTATATACATTCGCAGTTGGCATCGGAAGTGTGGAGACATTTAAAGAAACGGATAGTTGGAAGTTTTCAAGGGCTGTGAAAAGAACATCGCAGTATTACCCGAGGAAGATATATGCAGAGATAGTCCTCAATGCAATAGGACTTATGTGGCATGGGATGTGAGAGAATAATAATTTGAAATTCGGTAAGCGACATCTTTTTTTTTAATGCACAATATCTTTGTTCGATTGAGAGCTCCTGGTCTCGGTTGTGTTAACAACGAAGCTGTAGTACTCACATAATTAGATGTTCTCGAACAGTTCATAATTTTGTATAAAACATGATGATGAGATGGAAGGTAATCTGTTTGTATTTCTACATTTCCAGACGAAGTTGTTAACCTCAAAATTTGTCAAGCAAGAAGTCTCCATGAGTTAATGAAGGCAAAACGCAATCATAGATTCCCAGTGGCAGAGAACTGGATTGATTGGTCTCCAATTTACCTAAAGCTCTAAGGCAGAAAATTAAACTAAGGAGGAGTGGAAACTGAACTCCACATTAACATTTTAACGGACAACCAACGGTTTGAGAACAGAAAAAGTCCAAAACTTAATTCATTTAACAGGTTTGAAATTCGAGTGACGTTTGTCAAATCTTTACTGAAACAAGCTACAAGGGGAAATTAATGAGTATTACATTTCAATTGCCCGACGCAACGCAAAAACTTATTGATCCACCGTTGTAGCTTTTCTTTTTAAAGGCTTGGAATGGTCACTCGTATTTCCATGGCTGTTGGGTGCATTTTGCTTTGGACGGAACACGGAAAAGACTTGAATAAATAACAATACATTTAACAGCTATGAAATTCCAATGACGTTTCTCAAATCTTTACTGAAACAAGCTACAAGGGGAAATTAATGATTATTACATTTCAATTGCCCGACGCAACGCGAGAACTTATTGATCCACCGTTGTAGCTTTTCTTTTTAAAGACTTGAAAGCGTCATTGGAATTTTCATGGCTGTTGGGTGTATTTCGCTTTATTCACGCTCCTATCAGGTTTCTATTTCATTTCACTTCAAACCGTTGGTTGTATCTCAAAAATATATTCTCGAATGTTGTAAAAAGGAGAAAACTCCGATTTTCAGAAATGTGTGATGAGAACTCTAAACCCTGCTTACCAAAAAATAAAGTTGTTAATCAAAATGAAGAAGACTTTCGAATTGCTAGAAGAATCCTGGAAAACAATACAAAATTAAAGAACAGAAAGCTGTCATGAGGCTATTGACCGTTTAGCAGCATTAAAGCTATTGAGCGGACAAGGCCAAAAGTTTTCCGATTTTTTTAGAAGAATCTTAGTCGGCATTTTGGAAGGAGTTTACATTTAAGATGTTATCACGAAAGCTGGAAAACCCACAGAAGTTAAAGTTGATTAACGAACTATAAACATTTTGAGACGAATGTGGCCAGAGTTTTTATAAAAACATAAGTCAAGTTTTTAGAAAAGAATTTTATCAAAACATTGAAAAGCCCAGAAGCATTGGTCTTGCATGACCAGGAATGAGAAAGAAAGATTGATCTTCCATGGGAAGGAAGAGGAAAGAAACATTGATCTTCCACTAAACAATTTCTCTCGGTTAGCGACATGCACCCCACAACTGCCAAGAGACGAGTGACTTATGTTCCACTGATATTATAATTATACTGTTATGAGACCGTGTATGTTAAAACACAGCTGATATAATGATTTAGTGTTATATTTCGGTAGTGTTATATTATTCGCGCGTATGCTATTAACTCTTAAATGGCGAACTCGTATACTGTAAACGTTTATACTGCAAACTCTTATATGATAAACGTTTATACTGCAAATTCCTGTACTGCAAACTCTTATAGTGCAAACGTTTTTTCTGCAAACTCGTATACCGCAAACGTTTATATAGCAAACTCTTATATTGCAAACCATCCTGAGAAAGGTTGGTGCGAGGCTAATAACTTTGCCCCTAAAAATAAATGATGATGGACAATTTAACAAGCCCTGAGACCTGCTAAATAAGGCCAAGATCGGGTCCCGGTTGTGGTGCCTATAATGACGATGATGATATTGCAAACCCTTATATTGAAATCTCTTACATTGCGAACTAATACAGCAAACTCTTATACTGCAATCGTTTATAACCTAAACGTTTATACCACCAACTATTATACTGTGCCCCTTGTGTATACTGTAGACTATAAACGATTCTGTTATACGAGTATTTCTTATACGTTTACCGCGTATAGTATTCATTGTTATAATATTTTCCGCCACTTATTATTTTTTTTACACTTTAGTCAATGCTCTCGGGACAGTAAAACCCAAAAATACACGGTTTTTGTATTTGTTTTTTTAATTATAACATTTTACTTTTATTGAAATTATAAATAAACATAATATATTTAAATAAATACAAATATATAGAGACATATATTTCGATTTATGATTATTTGCTATAGTGGATTTTAAATAATATTTAGCGTGTTTAATTTGAAACGATAACAAAATTGCGAAAATTATCATCCGATAAATAAATAAATAATAAGTATGTATATATATTTATATATTTTTGGCAAGCTTTTTATATCATTTCTTAAAAACAATTGATAACAAATAGAAATAAAAAGAACAAGGAAAAAAAACAAAGACGCAATACGCGATGCAGAGCAATAAGCAGTTTGGGGTTTAGAACAAAACATAAGTTAATTAAATGGTATAACAGATTTCAATTGGTTTTAAAGTAAAATTTAATGTAAAGAAGTTTTATTCAAAATTAATTATAATTAGAATTTTCCTTGTTTGTGAGTAACTTCTCCATCGGTATGAGATGAGGGTGTTTGTAGAGCATCTTAAATAGATTAAAGCCACGTATCGTTTTTTTTTTGTTTTTTTGTTGTTTTTCTTTTGTTTAAATCGTTTTTTTTTTTTTACTTATAATAAATTTGAGAGAAAGTAACAGAGAGGAAGTTTTTGTTCTCGTAGCAAAGCAAGAGAGCATGAGTTGAATTGAAGAAAAAACAATAAAATATACAAAAACAATTTGAGGTGTGAAAATATAATATCTACCAAATAAGTTGGTAAGTTCGAGTGTTTGAATCGTCGGTGTTACGAACTGGTGCTCTCTGTATATCGAGGCACAAATCGTAGCAATGTTTAGAAGCCAATAAGGCTGACACGATCTTATGATCTCAGTACTTACATACCAGAGATATAGATTGGTGTAAACATCGTCAGTAAGGTAGGTTTTGGTTTGTTTGTCAGGCTGTGTCTTACTACTTTACTTCTTGTCAGTGTATCCTGGGTTTTCGGTGTTTTAAAGTAAAAATAGAAAGATAGATTGTGAGAGAGATGTGTACTTCTAGAGAGGACGAGAGAAAGAGAGAGTGAGAGAGAGAAAGACATATATCATTGGAAGCCATCGTATTAATTCCGGTGAGCAGAGCTAGTTTACCTATAAAACAATTTGTTTATAACGACTATATAGTACATAAATATATCAATTCAAAAGCGAAAAATAATGATTTACATAGTTCTACTAAAACGAATGCGCAATATCTTAACTCTCTTTTTTTTTCTACTAAATTTTTTGTTTGCTTTTGTTTTTGTTTTTTTGTTGTGTGTTATACTTTTGAAGTATCCATAGGTCTACAAGAATTCTCATTAATTTAATTGTTCTATGCCATTCATGGTTCAACTGAGTAAACGTTGACCGAGAACGAAGCGAAAGTTTCACCTTTCTTGCCGATCGCCTTAGCTTGATACTGGCCTTCATCGGTAGCGGTACATTTAACTATTTCCAGTGAGTACCGATTGCCGTCCTTGGTGAATTTATATCTAGAGCTATCTTCATCGATTTACTTGCCATCCTTAAGCCAGGTTAGTTGCAGGAGGTTTCCTTGGACTTCACATTCGAATTTGCAGGATTCGGATTCTTGAACGGTGACCGATGCGGGGAATAGGGAGAATGTTGGTTGTTTTGGTTCCTCTCCTGGTACAAGAACGTTTATTGTGCATGTACTGAAGCTTTCGCCAGCATCGTTGAAGGCTTCGCATGTGTATGTGCCAGCGTCTTCGGGGAATATCTCGGCAATTTGCAGCTTGTAAATGTTGGCTTCATTAGAATATTGGAAGTCCTTAGATGGCTTGATCTCTTTGTTGTTGTGCAACCAAATGACATCGAAACGTTCGGCTCCGATAATTCGGCAAGCTAGAGTAACAGCATCACCATCCTTAACAAATCGGGATTCCAAGTGGCTGGCAATTTTCGGTGGCTTATCGCCGCTGGTCACTCGTCTAGCTGAGTTCTTCTCCATCGCTGAAATGAAACAAAACAAAACGGGAAATCGTATTGACATTAACGTTGTGAAGGTTTTTAAAGTTTTGTACAAGGTGTCCCAAAAGTCTCTTACAATTTCTTTTGTTCCCTGTAAGAAGCCCGTGAGAGGACAAAAAATAAATGGAAAATCGTATCAAACTTGAAACGTTTTGTAATAGACGCAGTCAAACGGCATGGAGATATCCAATGCGACTGCTCATGATTCACCATGCTTTTCAAATGCAGATGTACAGAAGGTAGTCACAAAACTCAAAAGATCATCTGTGGACCACCCGTTACGGAATTCGTTAAGAACTGTATGGGAATGGCGTAATAACTGTGCCGGGTATTAAATTAAGGTCCTATTAGTGGAGGCTGATAGAGCATCGAATTCTCTCCGACAGTGATTGATGTGCTGACGAACGTGACATTTTAGCCACGATAAGTTAAGTTCTGGGTCGGACCAGACACCATACTGTGGCAGAAGCTGATAAACAAGATCACCTCGTATATATGTAGCTAAGTCAGGAGCAGGCCGATTGAAATCCGAAAACTCGGTACTAGTTATTACTTGAGGTTCGGTTATTGAAAGGTTTTCTAATGTGCCAAGTTCTTGAAAAGACCTCAAAATTGCAGAGTTTTCGGTGCTAGTTATAATTTTCGCACTTTGTGACTCCCTTCATATTTGAAAAACTGAAAGCTGATGCGAACGTCGACCCCAACAGGGGTGATATTACATTTAATTATTGTAAAGTATTTTACGGTACGGGATCTGCATACGTCGTTACATAATACTTACGTTTAACAGTTAGCTTGCATTTAGTTTCCACGGGTCCAATTGAGTTGGTTGCTGTACAAGTGAACACCCCCTCATCTTCGGGGAAGACTTCTTTGATTGTGAGAGTGGCCACACCGTTCTTGTATTTCAAATCCATGATTTCCGAAGACGAAATAGATAGTCCATTCTTCGACCAGGTTATTTGCGGTTCCGGATCACCAAGGACTGTACACGATAACACCAACTGGTCACCGTCTCGGATTGTTAGGTCCTTGAGGGGTTTCGAGAACTCGGGTTTACACATTAGCGAATCATCTGGTGGCACTGTAAGAATAAACACTTTACAAGTTTGTTTTAGTTGTTGAGTTGGCGTTTGCACTAGCAGTCAAAAATCATTCGATTAGTAGCTTAAAACTAAAATTAAAACTTCGGTTGCATTCACAAGACGTACTCATGCAGGGGGTCCTTTTCAAAAATAACACCGACAATTGGAGAGTGTTCTACGCGTCATGCACAAATAACATTTAAAAATACTAACTTCGGGTGCAATTAGAGATACTATTAATAAGTTGTTTTATAGGGGCGATTCCTAGTTGAAAAAAAATTATATTATTTATAAATTGTAAGAAATACGCGAACGGCTGATCAAATCCAACAAAGCCTACTAGGGTCTATCAAGGCTCTTTAAATCCCGAAATTTATGCATAACATCCAAGCTGCTACTGTACAAGACCATGGTCTTACCATGTATGGATCCGAGACCTGGGTGCTCAATAAAAGTCACTCTGAGCTCTTAGCCGCGTTCGAGAGGAAGGTCTTAAGGAGAATTGTTGGCCCCGTATGTGATGAAGGACGATTCTGGAGACGCACAACCATGAGTTGTACGCGATCTACCTTGAAGCTATTCATGTAAGAAAAATCAATCTCGGTAGACTCCGGTGGGCGAGACACCTAGCTAGAATGAGCGAAGTGGAGGCTGCCGGGAAGGCCTTTGTGGCAGGATGTATGGAAGGAGACAGCGCGGCAGACCTTGTCTGCGATGGAGGGATGGCGTAGACCAGGACGCCCAGAGCTTGGGAGTGCCAAACTGGATGACACTGGGTCGAAATCGAGACCGGTAGAGCGATTTGTTAAATAAGGCCAAGACCGGACCCCGGTTGTATTGCCGATGATGATGATGATGATGCTATATTTCCAATCTTTTTTTCTACTAGCTTGGAGACGACACATTTCTTTGTACGGAAACTTTTCTCGAGAGATGGGTCAACTGTGCTACAATATATACTATGTAATATGTGACTCTGTCACGTTCTACGTGGAAATAAAGTTAGCATGTATCCATGTATCCAAACTCTTATACTAAGCTTCGGAAGTAACACATGATCTCATCAGAGTGCACACTAATTTTATATTAGATGCGGCAATTGTATTATTTTGTGTGATCGGTGACGCTGTTTTAAAATGATTTTATTGGTTGATTTAATGTCTTGCCTGACTTATACAAAGAAAACCTGGTGCATGGGGCTATTAAACTAGCAAAACTTAGATACGTTTATTTAATCTACCACATGAAATGCGGCGTTACATGATGTCCTAGATTGTAGCATTCTGAGAAGACGTGCAGAGGAGCATCTATAGATGCTTAAATTCAGTCTAAAAATAATTGCATCTTGTGTTTGTAGATCAGCACGTCTGCAACGTAAATGATTCTTGCAATCCTCGATGGTGGCGGGAAATTCATAGCCAATTTCCACGATGTGCCCATAACATTATTCGCTTGCGCGAGAGTTTCTCCTATGTCTTCCTAAACTTATAACGTTTGGGATTGATAGTGAAGAACGTGTGATTCGAACTGTCGCTATGACAGTTAAAATCACCAAAAATTGAACCAATGCGTAACTCATCAGGCTACTGGCCGTGCTTAGAATTCGATTTTTAAACTCAAGTATATTCCACTGATGTGAATTGTTATGTTATCACTATGGTATACGGCTCTGATGCATTTTCTTATTCGATTTTCGTTCGGTGTTCTTCACTATTTGCTTGTGTATTGTGTGTGTATCTGTTAGAGACGCTACAAACTCCTTCAATGGGTGTATCTTCTTGGTGTTGCGTCTGGTATAAATATTTTGACAAAATTAGTGACACACCTTCACGAGGAAAGTCTTCTCTTCGTTTTTTTTTTTTATAAACTTAAGATACGTACCTACAGTAAAGCCGTAATTTCCATATGTATCTGGTCCAATTATTAATAGTAGAAGTTGGTAAATATTTGGTAGGATATCGTTAAGACTACGTTCTACAGGTGACGCCTTGTTTATAAAAGATTCGATCGTTCGCTTGGGAAGATCGTTAGCAACTGTTTGAGTTTCCACATTCGAAGAGCGTGTTAAAGGAAAAACCAAAATAATTCTGTTAATTTTGAAATACCAGTTGCCTGAGTTATTTAATTTAACAGATTTTATGAATTCGTCACAACCTTCTGCGATGAAAAAGATTATCTATTGAGAAACAGGTATTTGTTACAGTTGGAGTTTTATTCAATGGTGTATCCAGTTCGATTCCTAGTAATTTACAATGTAGAGATGTAGAGGATGGATAAGTAAAGTTCACATTTGAAAACAGGCAACGCAGACGATGGCGATCAGCTTCCAGACCAAATGCATCAAACTATCAAATGCGTAATGATTGAAAGGCTAGAAAGTTTAAAAAAATATATTTTCTTTCCGTCCGTATTAAGTGAAATGATTTTTAAATGGAAAAATAAAGAATTTAGAAACCTTTCACACCTGATACACTCTTTGCATAGGTAACAGCATCAGTAGCAGTTGTTCTTCGATACACAAAGAGTTCAGAAACGTCTACTAAACAAAATCCAGTTTTTTGAGATTGTGAGCACTTAATCAAACATTTTCACTGAAAGCAATCGCTCCGCATGCTAAGTGACTCTATTACATCGGTTTTTATCCATTTTCATTAAATAATTTTATTAATTCGTAAAGTGAAAATTAGCGAAAACAGCCATGAATGAATGACGTGTAATGTGAAACGGTTTGTAATATTCTGACATACTGGACAGCTGACGGATTTTATCGACCGAAGTTTTGAGCAAGTCTGAGTCTAATTAAGATTCTTCAAGGGTCAGATTTCTGTAGTTAGTTGTTCTTCGAGATATTTTTGAATTCTATGAGATATTGTAATGTAGTGTGAAGGTCCTCTTGTGTTATGTATCCGAAAAAATTACGTTGCCGAACAGACTACGAAAACGGAGGTTTTCATCAAATCTGTTTCTTAAGTAAAATGTCAAATACGTGGTCTGTGGGTACTACTCTCGTCCATCTTTGGTATTCAGATACCTTGTGGCGATTCCCTCAGTCGTACAGGAACATGAATTATCAGAGTCGTATACCAGAGCATTACCTTAGATATCCACAGTATACATGAATATGCAATATAGCACCAGAAGAGAATCGAAAAGGAAATCATTAGTGTCATCAACCAGAGCATTAACGCAACAACGCACAGCTTCAGTTGCGAGTTTGAACATCATCGTGCACGCGATCTAATGAATCTGTGGTGTGATTCTAACCTTTTCATAAGGTGTTTTCAAACCCTGGTCTTCCCTACTTCACAAAATGCTATAAGATCATATGCACTAATCTAGTAGAAACAATGAATATATATAGTTCACGCCCTTTCATTTAACCCAAGCCCGAAGCTAATGTCCCCGCGGATGCGGCTCAATTTTGGGGTTCCAATGTAACCAGCAGACACAGACAACAAAGAAAAACGTGCTTCCCACTAGGCACAGTTTCAGCTTCTCCAGTTTATTTTTTGAACTCTAAAGTTCAAATTAAATTCAAACACGTAGACAAATTGATAGGTGAATTGATTTTAGCGATTAAATCCACAATTGTGGAAATGTTTTCGAACCATCAGTGTACAGCGACAAGGAACGGTGGCGTAGCCAAGTTAGTGAGGTCATCAACTTTCGGGTTCGTATAGACCTATAAATAGTAGCAATAGTAATAGTATAGACCACAATCCCAAGGAACAACCACGAGAAACCGCGCTTAAATTTATTATTCTTATTTATTATTAATTATATTCATTATTATTATTGATGAACTGCTGATGGTTATATCCGACGTTACTTAAGGAGTTCACAAAAAAGATTAAAAAAGCGTTCAAGATTTTTGTATAAGAAAAATTCCGGATTGATGTAAAATTAGGAATACTTTATATATATAAGTATAAAAAAAACAAAGAAATAAAACTAAAAGTGAAGTAAAATTAAGAGTAATTTTCATATATATAAACAAAAAAAAAACCGAATCGAGTATAAAAGTATACATTTAATTTTTACCGCAACTCTCTTTTTTATTTTAATATTTAAGGAATGTGTAATTAAATTCGCCGATGATTTAATTCTACTGTACACACAGTAACTCGTCAAACTTGATTCTAGCTTTTATTTTATTCTTAATGTTATAAAATAAAGTTAACTTGATTTATTGGTAGCTCTTAAGTGCTAAGTTACGTCTGCAGATCGGTAGTTTTATACTTAAGCTTTTGTTATTTATGTTTAAGCCTTTTCGATATGCTGGGGTTTTCCTCTGCTTGGTGCCGACAGCTATATATAATAATAAAAATTAATACACTTTAACAATAAACATGCATAGAGTTTTTACATATTGTTGCGCCCGCAACATTCATGAACATTTTTAAGTACTCCCTTGACCTCTTCTCGATATGCACTTCACGAGAACCAATAGATACCTAACGATTACTTGCACTATTCCCCGCTATATGTAACATACACCCACGCCAACAAACGTCATACAACAGAGCCGTCATACAATGTAACTGGCACACGACGCGACTGCGACACAGAGCAACTCTCATGCGAAATAACCGATGGATAGAATAATAGACTAGGTGCTAGGACAGCGAGGGGCGAGGATAAGCCGGACGCTAGGGTGAGTATGAGTGCGCGAGAGCGTGGGCGGTGAGCGAGGTGAGGCCAGCGAGGGGGGGGGGGGGGGTAAGAGAGGAGACGACGTTTGAGAGCAGGAGATGTAAGATTGAAATCAAAGAACGCGGGGTAAGAGTTTGCCCACCCCTGCATTCGCGAAATGGGTTCATTAGAGCCATACGACGTGTGATGGGCGGGCAAATAGAAGAGATAGTTTCGCAGATTTCGGATATTAGTGGAAAATGTGACGGGGGAGAGCAGGCTTGGGCAGTCGATTGAACCTGAGAGTAGACGGTGGATGAAGAGGATGTCGGCATGAATTCTGCACCCTTCAAGTGTGTTGAGGTTAATTATGTGGAGACGGCTTGTCTATGTGGGTGGAATCAGAGGATTTTCCCAATTCAATCCTCAGAGGACGACGAAAAACAACGTTGCACGCTCTCGATCCTGCGAATATGGGACGACTAGTGAAGAGACCAGACCTGACTAGCATATTCAAGAAGGGGACAGACAAAGGCTTTAGATCCATTTGGAGAAGTGAGGTGTCGACAGAAGAGCGGATCGTCTTGAAGAGTTTAGTGTCGTCCCCGTATAGAGAGATGGAGGAGTGCTTGATACTGGAGTCTATATCATTAATAGTGAGATTGAATAGGAGGGGTCCAAGATGACTGCCCTGGGGAACCCCTGACGTGGGAAGAAAAGGGTTGGAGAGGGTGGATCTAAATCTGACACGGTAGCTTCGATCGTTCAGATAGAAAGAAATCCACTTAATCAGTAGTGGTTTGAAGCCAAGGGAAGATAGCTTAAAGAGGATGAGGTTGTGTGAAATTTGGTCGACGGCCTTGCTGAAATCGGTGGTGATTACATCGCCTTCGTTGCCGCTCTCTAAGGCATGGAGAGCGTGGGATTAGAATTCAACTAGATTGGTGGTGGTCGACCTACCCGTAAGGAAACCGTGCTGGTTGGGTGAGATGATGTATTTGCAGCGAAAACATAACGCGTTGTAAAGAATGCCTTCGAACTGTTTTGGAATATGTGACAGTTTGGCTATGGGACGGTAGATACTAGTATCCTATTTTGGCCCCTTCTTATGTGTGGGGTTGACAAAAGAGGATTTCCAAATATTTGGGAAGACACCTTGTGTAAGGGATAGATTGAATATCTTTGATAGCGGGAGAGAAAGAGAAGGGGAACATTTTTTTAAAAGGACAGCCGGAAGTCCATCAGGATTAGGGCTGAACTCGTCTTTAAGTAAGTTTAATTTTTCTTCAACTAGGTGATGCTGAATAAGTAAGAGCGGTTAGGCTAGAAAGAGTTGTCGGTGAAGGATTTTTTAAGAAAGAAGCGAAAAGATTGGCAGTAGTTCGTGGGTCGGTTGAAGTAACCGTGTCATAGGAAAGGGAGTTGGAATAGGCGTCAGATTTACGTTTATAGTTAATAAAGTGGAAAAAAGATTTAGGGTCATTTATAAGGTTGTTTTGTGTTTTTGTGAGATAATTGTAGTAAAGAAAGTTGTAAAGCTCGCTGAATTTATGAAAGGAACCGAGAAAGTTGGAATAGTCCAGGGAAAAGCGTGTTTTTAGGAATATGGTCCACAAATTATTCCTCTTGTTCCGAAGAGTACCATCCCGTCACGCTGTACATCCCGCGATAACGTCGAGAGATCTCTTTGACGGTGTTTTGGATGATGCCCCGGACTGTGATGATGGTACCTTCCGATATAAAGAATTCCGGAGGTCAACTAGTCTCCCATTCGGATCTTTTTTCATTTTTAAAACATTTTTTATTTTTCTTTTTATATTCTTAATTTCTAAATTAAAGGCTAGACAAAAAATGCTTAAATTCTAGCTTAATTATCTTATATAATAACTTACTGGTCCTTCGCAGACGCTCTAAGCTAAACATTACTTAACATTTGTATAATTTGCCTTTCGGCGACAGAACTTTGTGGCAGTACTGATAATTAGTTGAAATACAAAGAAAAATTTGAAAAACTTTGTCAATTTTTTTGTTTTTTTTTCTTAAAATTTAACTTACTTAACTTACCTAATATATATATATTTTTTTTTTTTTATTTTTTTTATTTTTTTTTTTTTATTTTTTTTTTATTTTTTTTTATTTTTTTTTTTTTTTTATTTTTTTTTTTTATTTTTTTTTTTTAATTTTTAATTTTATGTAAAAGTACTTAACTTAACTTAACCTAACTTAACTTAAATCTTATACTACCCTAATTCTAGAAAAGCTAAGTCTATGTAAGCTAGCTGATGATAGTATGATTCTATACTGACTTTGGTATCCAGGTCTTTATATGCCATTCAACCACCAGAACTGTTGACGCTGTCTAATACTATCGTCCCGGTCTCTGTGGGAGATAGCCCTACTGAAGCGCAGGAGCTCTTCTTCGGTGCGCGCTACTTCCCGGTCGTAGCACAATCGCCCGTCTACAGATGATCTACTTACATGATAGATCAGCGGAATTCCGGATCTATCCTGTATAAGCCCTTTCATATCCAAGTCAAGGAACGCCTCTGGTGGAACAAAGCCGTTGCGACGCACGCTCTCATAGTACAAGGTGTTTGGATAATAGGCCCCGAAAATTAGGTCATTGGACGAGCTTATTGCTCTCGCAATATGTCCTCTGATTAATTTAATCATAAAATTATCCACCCTATTTATGTACGCTTCATTATATAAAGTCTCATTTGAGTAATACTTTTTATAGTCCGATTCCGGTGTCCGATATAATCTGAGACAACTTCTGAGACACTTTCTTTCGAACACCCGAATCTTTTCCATCAAATTTGGACCTATGTTGAACCATACTGGGCAACCATATATGAGCATTGGCCTGATTAGCGTCATGTAGCATATGACTTTTACCTTGCTGTCAAGTTGGCTACTGTGAAATAGCCTCCTTGTCATAGCAAAAGTTTTCCTCGCTTTGAGCAAAGCAGCCTCTACATGTCTGTTGAAATACAGATATTGATCTAGCCAGATGCCCAGGTATTTAACTAAACTCTTGGTTTCCAGTTTATCTCCATGCGGTCCCACGATAACTAGCTTTCGCCAGTTTTTCCTTGTGTCGTACGTGGCTTTATATAATGGGGTTCTGAATAGGATGGCTTCACATTTCTGGAAGTTGATCTTAAGTTTCCAGTCATTGCAATAGCGCTGCACTTTGTTGAAGTCTCGCTGTATTAACCTATTTATAATCGCAACTTTCGGAGCTGTTCTGTAAATTATGAGATCGTCTGCGTACGCAATAGCCTGCGGAAGTGCTTCTAATAAGTCGCTAATATAAATGTTAAAAAGAATCGGAGAGAGTACCGCGCCCTGTTGCAAGCCATTCTTGATATTATACGTTTTATTAGAGGTCTATTACCACTTTTGACCACGAACCTCCTGTCCTTTAACATATCGTAAAGTACATATAGTAAAGGCTTATGTATGCCATGTCTGACCAGTTTGTAATACAACCCTTCGATCCAGACGGTGTCAAAGGCTTTCTCCAAGTCGATCAGACAGGCACCTGTGCATTGGTTCCTACATTTATTCCATTGTATGTCAGAGACCAGTTTAGCTGCGGCATGTGTGGTTTCATGACCCGCCCTAAAGCCAAACTGGTTATTTGGAATAATGCTATTGTCGTCTACCCATTTTAGCAGAGCTTTGTTAATGATTTTTTCAAATACTTTACTGATGCTTGGGAGTAAACTTATCGAACGCATGTTCCTTGGGTTTGTACAGTCTTTGCCCTTTTTTGGGATGGGCTGAATGATAGCCGTTTTCCAACGCGCGGGATAATATGCATTATTCAACGCGTTGTTAAACAGGACCGTGTATACATCTATTGCCATTGGGGGCAGGTTCTTGAGTACGATGTTAGGTACTCCATCTATTCCCACTGACTTTTTGCTTCTTAATGAGTCGAAGATACTCTGGATTCCTTCCCTTGTTATTAGAAGGCTATTAGCCACTACACCATTGGCATTAATGTCAATTGACAGATTATCTTCACTGAATTCGGTAAAACCCGGATTCTCCGATTGCCAAAGTGAAATTTCATTCCGGAGGTGCAGGTGATTGAGTAGAACTCTGTCCTCCAGGTCGTGATTTCGATGAATGCTTTCATTCACCTTGTACATTTCCTGAAAGACAGCTCCCAAAGCGTTCACCTTTTCCAAAGGATCTTCGATCACGAAGAGCTCACCATTGAGGATAGCGTTCTCTGCATCTATGCCAATGTTGGTTAGCAGCTGCTTGTTTACATCAGTACGTGGAATTTGGAGACACTGAATCTCATTTTGATTATTTCTCCTGAATATTTTATTTATTTGTGGGAACATATTCGGGTTATTAGTTTTTCTTCTTGGGATGGAGATCTACATTCCACATTCCATCAAACGAAGTTCATCTGATAAACCGTGGTTTGACAAAAATGGCGAGCAGATTACAGCGACCAAAAATGGAGCTTTTAAGCAATGGCGCTCCAATCCCACCGATGTTAAAAGAACGAATTTTGTTAGAATCAGAAACGCGTGCAACCAGGCGATTGATACCGCGAAGAAAGCTCGCAACGACAGAGTGGCCAATAAACTCCTTGAGTGCCAGACTGGTTCGCGCTCCTTCTGGTCAATGGCAAAAGCTGTCACCAGTAACTTCGCTTCCTCCTCTTTCCCTCCGTTGGTGACAGACAGCAGGACGTTAGTCACAAATTCGAAGGACAATGTTGATGTGTTCGCGAATTTATTTTCCGCGAATTCAAACCTCGATCCCGGTCTTTTAGAGCCACCTTTGATCACGCCGGTACGGTCTTCCACGCGGGATGTGAGATTTCGCCCGCGTACTATTCAACGCATTCTACGTGAACTGGACTGTAGGAAGGCAATCGGCCCGGACGGAATACCAGCAATAGTCCTTAAGAACCCCGCTCCAGAACCATCGCCGGTTCTTGGCAGACTCTTTCGCTTATCTTATGCACGGAGGACATTTCCTGCCTGCTGGAAAATCGCTCGAGTTCAGCCAATCCTAAAGACGGAAAAAAAGTGTCTCCCACAAAATTACCGTCAGATAGCATTGCTGTCTATTTTATCAAAGGTAGTGGAAAAAGTCATCAATACAGAGTTAGTTAAGTATTTGGAGCGCAACGGACTTCTGAATGATCGTCAATACGGATTCCGTGGCAGGCGGCCCACGGGAGACATTTTGACAATTATAATCGATATATGGACATCTGCGATTGACGGGCATGGTGAGTCAAGGGCGGTTGCTCCAAGGCTTTTGACCGCGTCTGGCACGGGACATTGCTGAGCAAACTTCGTTCATATGGACTTTCCCAGCCGCTTTACGACTGGACGAAGAGCTTCCTCGAAAATCGATCGATATGGGTTGTTGTGGACGGTGAGTGTTCGGATTTGTATCCTGTTAATTCGGGGGTGCCCCAAAGTTCAATTTTTGGCTCCAACCTTATTTTCGCTTCACATAAATGATTTGTTGGAGACAACGGATAACAAAGTGTTTAGTTTTGGGGATGATGGTACGCTTGTTCCCTCCTTTTCGAGTGTTCGGCCGATTAGTGCATCTACGTTGCACCAGCTGAGATGTAGACAGATTGACTCACTGAATCAGGATCTAGATAGGGTCCTGCAGTGGGGAAGCGCCAATCTCGTCGACTTCAATTCAGCGAAGACACAATATACAACATTCACAAAGAAAAGTGGATCATCGATTCCACAGCTGGTGATGAATGGGCGGGCCCCCGAGGTAGGGGAAAGCTTGAAATTGCTCGGCGTTACGGTCTGTGGGAATGTATCGTCATATAAACACGTATCGAGCATCGCCAGGTCCGCCTCAGGGAAACTGAGCTATCCTTTTAGAGCCAAGAAATATTTTACTCCGGCCCAATTTCTTCTCCTGTATGAATCCCAAATTAGATCCGCGCTCGAATATTGCTCTCATGCTTGATGCTCGGCTGCTAAACATACCCTCGACCTACTTGAGAGCATACAGAGACGAGCGATCCGCCTGATCGGGGACTCGGCACTGACGTCGGGATTATAGCCGCTAGCACGTCGAAGACGCGTAGTTGACCTCTGTCCGTTTTACAGATATTATCACAGGTACTGTTCTTCGGAGAATCGTGGTATTGTTCCACACAATTCGGCGCATATGCGCTCCACAAGACAATCCGACGGATCGCACCAGTTTGCGGTTCATCTCCCGACGGCGCGAACATCCCTGCATCAGAACTCGTTCCGTTACAGAGTGGGGATGCTGTGGAACTCCCTTCCCACGCGAGTGTTCGCGGAGCGTTACAACCTGCAACTGTTATTTGGTGGGATCTCGGGGCGCCCACTCTGCGCTATAGGTTCGCCTCTACCGAGAGAAGTGTAATATTAAAAAAAAAAAAAAAAAAACACAACCAATGTTGCACGCCGCAATCGTTATACAACGGGCCCGCCGTGTGACACAGCCGTCACACGACGGCACGGTTGCAGAATATGTTATGGCTGTTGCACAGCATCGTTGTTATGCAACGTAACTATTATACATAGCGACATTTATGCAATACACCTGTTATGCTGCACGACTCTTATGCTCTTGTGATCCATCGTTACTGTGCAGTATAACTGTTATGCGGTGTGGCTGTTATGCGGTGTAACTGGAATACAATCTTGAGATCTCTCTTCGTCTGGAGCTAAGGATCTAATGGGCCTATTACCCGTATACTAAGTATTATGAGCAAGTGCGTCGTATGAACAAAACGTATAAGAATCCGACTGAGAGGCAATCGTTTCTAACGTCGGTCAAGTCGGATTTAGCTTGAGTCGACGTGGGTCCAAAAGGTTAGGATTTAGGATGTATATGCTAGAGTTTAGGCATTTATCTCCAGCTTTATAGTAAATAAATTAAGAAGAAATTAAGTACAAAATTATTGGCCAAAACTTGACAAAATAACTTAATTCATTTAAATGTAAAATAGTTTTAAATAGTAAAAAAAAGCAAAAAAAAAAGTGTGTTTCAAAATTCAGGAATTTTTCAGCGGAGACATTATTTGACTGATAAGCTAGTAAGAAGGATAAGCTAATATGAAGGACCTCACATAGATATAGTATTGCTATAGCGAATATAAAAATTCAGAACGATGCAATTCGACTTCAGCAAATCGGACATTTCACATTATTTGACCCAACAAACATATCACAGAAATTCTATCGCAATTTCATACCGAATAAAAATAAACTTCATATATAAAAACAAATATGATTTTTGAATTGATGTGTATACATAATCCTTGCGTAAAAACCACTTTGGGTTGCAATTCGGCTTACTGAACCGTCCTTCGAAAACAACCTTCTTATCTTTGCCCTCTTTGGCGAATTGATCAATCAGTGGGCTCAAGAATGACTCTTGTTTCTATTAAGTTTTCGATTAATCAGTTTTTTAGATTATGCATTTCGGTTGTCGTGGTTTTATATAGTTTCAATGTTGAACGTCGCGATATTGAACACGGAATCGTATTGAATCGATTCAATCCAATGGAATCGAGTTGAATGTCGTTTGAAAGCGTTGTGAAAGATGGGAAAAGAAAATTGGTTTGATCGTTTTTTGGTTTTAAATATAGAGTAAATAAGTAATTTGTTGGTTTTTGGTTTTAAATATAGAATAAATAAGTAATTGTATTATTTTTGGTATATTGGAAGTTACTGTAAAAGTGTTTTTATTTATATAACATTCAGCAGGCTCCGCGACTCTAAGTAGTTGCTTAGTTACGAAATTGCTTGTTTGTACTTATAACACCTAATAAGAGCAAAACTTAAAGTTAACTGCGTAGTCAAGTAGGCGTTGAAAATTCTCTTAAGTGCTAGAAAAATTTCATTATCAGCAGTATAGGCTTGTAGCGCGCCGTGCTTCGTTCACTGCTGGCGCTAAAAAAGTATTTTATACAACCTAACCTTATATATTATAAAAAGAAGCGGAATAAATTAAGGTAAATTAAAACACAATTTGAACAAACACATTTCACACAAACATACAGACAGACAAACAATTTTTGTACAATTAATTTTTCTATAGGAAACTGAAAATTTTACATAATTTTATATACATTCGCAGTTGGCATCGGAAGTGTGGAGACATTTAAAGAAACGGATAGTTGGAAGTTTTCAAGGGCTGTGAAAAGAACATCGCAGTATTACCCGAGGAAGATATATGCAGAGATAGTCCTCAATGCAATAGGACTTATGTGGCATGGGATGTGAGAGAATAATAATTTGAAATTCGGTAAGCGACATCTTTTTTTTTAATGCACAATATCTTTGTTCGATTGAGAGCTCCTGGTCTCGGTTGTGTTAACAACGAAGCTGTAGTACTCACATAATTAGATGTTCTCGAACAGTTCATAATTTTGTATAAAACATGATGATGAGATGGAAGGTAATCTGTTTGTATTTCTACATTTCCAGACGAAGTTGTTAACCTCAAAATTTGTCAAGCAAGAAGTCTCCATGAGTTAATGAAGGCAAAACGCAATCATAGATTCCCAGTGGCAGAGAACTGGATTGATTGGTCTCCAATTTACCTAAAGCTCTAAGGCAGAAAATTAAACTAAGGAGGAGTGGAAACTGAACTCCACATTAACATTTTAACGGACAACCAACGGTTTGAGAACAGAAAAAGTCCAAAACTTAATTCATTTAACAGGTTTGAAATTCGAGTGACGTTTGTCAAATCTTTACTGAAACAAGCTACAAGGGGAAATTAATGAGTATTACATTTCAATTGCCCGACGCAACGCAAAAACTTATTGATCCACCGTTGTAGCTTTTCTTTTTAAAGGCTTGGAATGGTCACTCGTATTTCCATGGCTGTTGGGTGCATTTTGCTTTGGACGGAACACGGAAAAGACTTGAATAAATAACAATACATTTAACAGCTATGAAATTCCAATGACGTTTCTCAAATCTTTACTGAAACAAGCTACAAGGGGAAATTAATGATTATTACATTTCAATTGCCCGACGCAACGCGAGAACTTATTGATCCACCGTTGTAGCTTTTCTTTTTAAAGACTTGAAAGCGTCATTGGAATTTTCATGGCTGTTGGGTGTATTTCGCTTTATTCACGCTCCTATCAGGTTTCTATTTCATTTCACTTCAAACCGTTGGTTGTATCTCAAAAATATATTCTCGAATGTTGTAAAAAGGAGAAAACTCCGATTTTCAGAAATGTGTGATGAGAACTCTAAACCCTGCTTACCAAAAAATAAAGTTGTTAATCAAAATGAAGAAGACTTTCGAATTGCTAGAAGAATCCTGGAAAACAATACAAAATTAAAGAACAGAAAGCTGTCATGAGGCTATTGACCGTTTAGCAGCATTAAAGCTATTGAGCGGACAAGGCCAAAAGTTTTCCGATTTTTTTAGAAGAATCTTAGTCGGCATTTTGGAAGGAGTTTACATTTAAGATGTTATCACGAAAGCTGGAAAACCCACAGAAGTTAAAGTTGATTAACGAACTATAAACATTTTGAGACGAATGTGGCCAGAGTTTTTATAAAAACATAAGTCAAGTTTTTAGAAAAGAATTTTATCAAAACATTGAAAAGCCCAGAAGCATTGGTCTTGCATGACCAGGAATGAGAAAGAAAGATTGATCTTCCATGGGAAGGAAGAGGAAAGAAACATTGATCTTCCACTAAACAATTTCTCTCGGTTAGCGACATGCACCCCACAACTGCCAAGAGACGAGTGACTTATGTTCCACTGATATTATAATTATACTGTTATGAGACCGTGTATGTTAAAACACAGCTGATATAATGATTTAGTGTTATATTTCGGTAGTGTTATATTATTCGCGCGTATGCTATTAACTCTTAAATGGCGAACTCGTATACTGTAAACGTTTATACTGCAAACTCTTATATGATAAACGTTTATACTGCAAATTCCTGTACTGCAAACTCTTATAGTGCAAACGTTTTTTCTGCAAACTCGTATACCGCAAACGTTTATATAGCAAACTCTTATATTGCAAACCATCCTGAGAAAGGTTGGTGCGAGGCTAATAACTTTGCCCCTAAAAATAAATGATGATGGACAATTTAACAAGCCCTGAGACCTGCTAAATAAGGCCAAGATCGGGTCCCGGTTGTGGTGCCTATAATGACGATGATGATATTGCAAACCCTTATATTGAAATCTCTTACATTGCGAACTAATACAGCAAACTCTTATACTGCAATCGTTTATAACCTAAACGTTTATACCACCAACTATTATACTGTGCCCCTTGTGTATACTGTAGACTATAAACGATTCTGTTATACGAGTATTTCTTATACGTTTACCGCGTATAGTATTCATTGTTATAATATTTTCCGTCACTTATTATTTTTTTTACACTTTAGTCAATGCTCTCGGGACAGTAAAACCCAAAAATACACGGTTTTTGTATTTGTTTTTTTAATTATAACATTTTACTTTTATTGAAATTATAAATAAACATAATATATTTAAATAAATACAAATATATAGAGACATATATTTCGATTTATGATTATTTGCTATAGTGGATTTTAAATAATATTTAGCGTGTTTAATTTGAAACGATAACAAAATTGCGAAAATTATCATCCGATAAATAAATAAATAATAAGTATGTATATATATTTATATATTTTTGGCAAGCTTTTTATATCATTTGTTAAAAACAGTTGATAACAAATAGAAATAAAAAGAACAAGGGAAAAAAAACAAAGACACAATACGCGATGCAGAGCAATAAGCAGTTTGGGGTTTAGAACAAAACATAAGTTAATTAAATGGTATAACAGATTTCAATTGGTTTTAAAGTAAAATTTAATTTAAAGAAGTTTTCTCCAAAATTAATTATAATTAGAATTTTCCTTGTTTGTGAGTAACTTCTCCATCGATATGAGATGAGGGTGTTTGTCATCATCATCATCGGCACTACAACCGGGAACCGGTCTTGGCCTTATTTAGCAAGTCCTGAGGCTTGTGGGGATGTTTGTAGAGCATCTTAAATAGATTAAAGCCACGTATCGTTTGTTTTTGTTTTTTTGTTGTTTTTCTTTTGTTTAAATCGTTTTTTTTTTACTTATAATAAATTTGAGAGAAAGTAACAGAGAGGAAGTTTTTGTTCTCGTAGCAAAGCAAGAGAGCATGAGTTGAATTGAAGAAAAAACAATAAAATATACAAAAACAATTTGAGGTGTGAAAATATAATATCTACCAAACAAGTTGGTAAGTTCGAGTGTTTGAATCTGTATATCGAGGCACAAATCGTAGCAATGTTTAGAAGCCAATAAGGCTGACACGATCTTATGATCTCAGTACTTACATACCAGAGATATAGATTGGTGTAAACATCGTCAGTAAGGTAGGTTTTGGTTTGTTTGTCAGGCTGTGTCTTACTACTTTACTTCTTGTCAGTGTATCCTGGGTTTTCGGTGTTTTAAAGTAAAAATAGAAAGATAGATTGTGAGAGAGATGTGTACTTCTAGAGAGGACGAGAGAAAGAGAGAGTGAGAGAGAGAAAGACATATATCATTGGAAGCCATCGTATTAATTCCGGTGAGCAGAGCTAGTTTACCTATAAAACAATTTATTTATAACGACTATATAGTACATAAATATATCAATTCAAAAGCGAAAAATAATGATTTACATAGTTCTACTAAAACGAATGCGCAATATCTTAACTCTCTTTTTTTTCTACTAAATTTTTTGTTTTTTTTTTGTTTGCTTTTGTTTTTTTTGTTGTTGTTGTTGTTGTTGTGTGTTATACTTTTGAAGTATCCATAGGTCTACAAGAATTCTCATTAATTTAATTGTTCTATGCCATTCATGGTTCAACTGAGTAAACGTTGACCGAGAACGAAGCGAAAGTTTCACCTTTCTTGCCGATCGCCTTAGCTTGATACTGGCCTACATCGGTAGCGGTACATTTAACTATTTCCAGTGAGTACCGATTGCCGTCCTTGGTGAATTTATATCTAGAGCTATCTTCATCGATTTGCTTGCCATCCTTAAGCCAGGTTAGTTGCAGGAGGTTTCCTTGGACTTCACATTCGAATTTGCAGGATTCGGATTCTTGAACGGTGACCGATGCGGGGAATAGGGAGAATGTTGGTTGTTTTGGTTCCTCTCCTGGTACAAGAACGTTTATTGTGCATGTAGTGAAGCTTTCGCCAGCATCGTTGAAGGCTTCGCATGTGTATGTGCCAGCGTCTTCGGGGAATATCTCGGCAATTTGCAGCTTGTAAATGTTGGCTTCATTAGAATATTGGAAGTCCTTAGATGGCTTGATCTCTTTGTTGTTGTGCAACCAAATGACATCGAAACGTTCGGCTCCGATAATTCGGCAAGCTAGAGTAACAGCATCACCATCCTTAACAAATCGGGATTACAAGTGGCTGGCAATTTTCGGTGGCTTATCACCGCTGGTCACTCGTCTAGCTGAGTTCTTCTCCATCGCTGAAATGAAACAAAACAAAACGGGAAATCGTATTGACATTAACGTTGTGAAGGTTTTAAAGATTTGTACAAGGTGTCCCAAAAGTCTCTTACAATTTCTTTTGTTCCCTGTAAGAAGCCCGTGAGAGGACAAAAAATAAATGGAAAATCGTATCAAACTTGAAACGTTTTGTAATAGACGCAGTCAAACGGCATGGGGATATCCAATGCGACTGCTCATGATTCACCATGCTTTTCAAATGCAGATGTACAGAAGGTAGTCACAAAGCTCAAAAGATCATCTGTGGACCACCCGTTACGGAATTCGTTAAGAACTGTATGGGAATCACGTAATAACTGTGCCGGGTATTAAATTAAGGTCCTATTAGTGGAGGCTGATAGAGCATCGAATTCTCTCCGACAGTGATTGATGTGCTGACGAACGTGACATTTTAGCCACGATAAGTTAAGTTCTGGGTCGGACCAGACACCATACTGTGGCAGAAGCTGATAAACAAGATCACCTCGTATATATGTAGCTAAGTCAGGAGCAGGCCGATTGAAATCCGAAAACTCGGTACTAGTTATTACTTGAGGTTCGGTTATTGAAAGGTTTTCTAATGTGCCAAGTTCTTGAAAAGACCTCAAAATTGCAGAGTTTTCGGTGCTAGTTATAATTTTCGCACTTTGTGACTCCCTTCATTTTTGAAAAACTGAAAGCTGATGCGAACGTCGACCCCAACAGGGGTGATATTACATTTAATTATTGTAAAGTATTTTACGGTACGGGATCTGCATACGTCGTTACATAATACTTACGTTTAACAGTTAGCTTGCATTTAGTTTCCACGGGTCCAATTGAGTTGGTTGCTGTACAAGTGAACACCCCCTCATCTTCGGGGAAGACTTCTTTGATTGTGAGAGTGGCCACACCGTTCTTGTATTTCAAATCCATGATTTCCGAAGACGAAATAGATAGTCCATTCTTCGACCAGGTTATTTGCGGTTCCGGATCACCAAGGACTGTACACGATAACACCAACTGGTCACCGTCTCGGATTGTTAGGTCCTTGAGGGGTTTCGAGAACTCGGGTTTACACATTAGCGAATCATCTGGTGGCACTGTAAGAATAAACACTTTACAAGTTTGTTTTAGTTGTTGAGTTGGCGTTTGCACTAGCAGTCAAAAATCATTCGATTAGTAGCTTAAAACTAAAATTAAAACTTCGGTTGCATTCACAAGACGTACTCGTGCAGGGGGTCCTTTTCAAAAATAACACCGACAATTGGAGAGTGTTCTACGCGTCATGCACAAATAACATTTAAAAATACTAACTTCGGGTGCAATTAGAGATACTATTAATAAGTTGTTTTATAGGGCGATTCCTAGTTGGAAAAAAATTATATTATTTATAAATTTTACCTCCCCCCCCGATTGGTTCGCCTGCTGTAGCAGGATTTCGTGGAGTAAGAGAACTCAGGTTTTTAAAGGCGGACTCGTTAAAGTGATGATTTATACTCCCTTGACATAAAAGAATCAGGTCAGTGTAATACTTAGAACTGTGAAGGTAGAAAATATATATAGGAGAGACTGAATATTAATTCATTATGCTATAGGAGGGCGTGCCGTCAGGAATGTTTGACAGCTGCACCATGTATATCTACGTTGGAAATTCCCACTTGATGTGATAAAGGAGTCACTGCATGGAAGGAGTTGGCTTGTTGATCATATGAGATGGTGGCTCTTGATTGTATGAGATGTTATTTTACAACCGCCACTTTAGGGATCAGACTGGTTTTATGGTTTAAGTCTATTACATGGACGATGGCCTTAAATGTCCACTGACAGCCTAACGTACTGTAGATCGACGGTACCAAAAAATGTCTTTTATGTATGCATGTTTAAAAATGTATCAAACCTGATATATTAAATGTTGGTATGCTATATTTCATAAATGAGGGGAAAACCAAGTGCATGGTGGCAACTTCTGCGAAGATAAGACCTAACGTTGCTCAAACTATCAGGGTAGTGGAGCACGAATTTGAAGTAGTGCAATCCTTTAACTACCTTGGGTCAATAGTAGCAGCCGATAACAATGTGGAAGAAGAAATACGCAAACGGCTGATCAAATCCAACAAAGCCTAACTAAATTTATGCATAACATCCAAGCTGCTAGTGTACAAGACCATGGTCTTACCAGTACTCATGTATGGATCCGAGACCTGGGTGCTCAATAAAAGTCACTCTGAACTCTTAGCCGCGTTCGAGAGGAAGGTCTTAAGGAGAATTGTTGGTCCCGTATGGGATGGAGGACGATTCTGGAGACGCACAACCATGAGTTGTACGCGATCTACCTTGAAGCTATTCATGTAAGAAAAATCAATCTCGGTAGACTCCGGTGGGCGAGACACCAAGCTAGAATGAGCGAAGTGGAGGCTGCCGGGAAGGCCTTTGTGGCAGGATGTATGGAAGGAGACAGCGCGGCAGACCTTGTCTGCGATGGAGGGATGGCGTAGACCAGGACGCCCAGAGCTTGGGAGTGCCAAACTGGATGACACTGGGAAGAAATCGAGACCGGTAGAGCGATTTGTTAAATAAGGCCAAGACCGGACCCCGGTTGTATTGCCGATGATGATGATGATGATGCTATATTTCCAATCTTTTTTTCTACTAGCTTGGAGACGACACATTTCTTTGTACGGAAACTTTTCTCGAGAGATGGGTCAACTGTACTACAATATGTAGTAGACTCTGTCACGTTCTACGTGGAAATAAAGTTAGCATGTATCCATGTATCCAAACTCTTATACTAAGCTTCGGAAGTAACACATGATCTCATCAGAGTGCACACTAATGTTATATTAGATGCGGCAATTGTATTATTTTGTGTGATAGGTGACGCTGTTTTAAAATGATTTTATTGGTTGATTTAATGTCTTGCCTGACTTATACAAAGAAAACCTGGTGCATGGGGCTATTAAACTAGCAAAACTTAGATACGTTTATTTAATCTACCACATGAAATGCGGCGTTACATGATGTCCTAGATTGTAGCATTCTGAGAAGACGTGCAGAGGAGCATCTATAGATGCTTAAATTCAGTCTAAAAATAATTGCATCTTGTGTTTGTAGATCAGCACGTCTGCAACGTAAATGATTCTTGCAATCCTCGATGGTGGCGGGAAATTCATAGCCAATTTCCACGATGTGCCCATAACATTATTCGCTTGCGCGAGAGTTTCTCCTATGTCTTCCTAAACTTATAACGTTTGGGATTGATAGTGAAGAACGTGTGATTCGAACTGACGCTATGACAGTTAAAATCACCAAAAATTGAACCAATGCGTAACTCATCAGGCTACTGGCCGTGCTTAGAATTCGATTTTTAAACTCAAGTATATTCCACTGATGTGAATTGTTATGTTATCACTATTGTATACGGCTCTGATGCATTTTCTTATTCGATTTTCGTTCGGTGTTCTTCACTATTTGCTTGTGTATTGTGTGTGTATCTGTTAGAGACGCCACAAACTTCTTCAATGGGTGTATCTGTGGCGATTCCGCCAGATCCCACGGCTCGCCTTCCTGAAAAAAGCCCCCATAACCATAACCCGGGTCTGCACCAGCTTTCGCTAATGCAATTCGCATTAGCATCTTAGATGCTTCACGCATCAAACAGACCCAATTATTATAACCCTAAAATCCCTATAAAGAAAACTTACCTTCATGCATCCCTTCGCATACAATTTTTCATAAGATTTCTTTGTTTGCTTATTTGGTATTCTGAACCAATTCGGTACCAGACAAATTCCATAAATATCGCGCCGTCTATTTTCCTAGCCGCGCCATATACCTTTTCATATACATTGCCTGGCAACCTTTTTTGTTTGTCTTACCAACAAACAACCCAAGCAGCTGCATACAATTAGCGCAATAGACGCTGAAACCAAATTCTCCAGCATTTCCTAATGCAAATATGAACCCGGTTTCTATTGCAGCCAGAGATGCCATAAACATCCAATTTGCTTTTAGCACCTTTTTCTCCTAACGTCGAAAATAGCGACGAGGCATCGTATAAACATGACCCTCATTAAAGAGCGAACCATTTGGTCGCTTTTTCTTTTGTCTTTGCCGCCTGCCTGTTTCGCTGTTCCACTGCACGTGTGAATAGCATTGATCTCAACGATCCCACCTATACCACCATGAGAGACTTTACGTTTCCCTGGTGGTAGTTAAAAAACGATATCCTTATTGGAGAGGATATCGTTTGAGTCGTAATTCAATCTCCGTGGCGGTCGGGTCGCTCGCCATTCACCGTACCTCCGCCGGGTACGGTACGAAACCAGTTTAATCCGAGTCGAGTGTTTTCCTTTGAAGAGGTTAGTGTGGTGTAGTACTTTGTGGTTTTTAAAAGATGCTGGGCGATTAGATAACAAAACAAGTAGTTATTCAGATTGAATCAAATGAAGCCATTCGATAAAATACATCCAATAAAAATAAAATTCATTAACTGTTTGATTTTCAAAATTTAAAGTGAACAACTGTTTTGGTGTTTCCTTTTGTGTCGGCGGAACGACGGATTTCCTTCGGTGGAATAATTAGTGACAATTGGATGGAGGAGGAAGTGAACCGTGTGCCCGTGTCTGGCACTATACTTCCTCCCCACATTGGTGACTCCGAGTTGGAACAATCGCGCCTTCGGGAAAATAAACAGTCGGCGAAAACAGTGCGCGTTTTTGTGAAGCACGAACTTGCGTTTCTTGGTGTTTTTCGTTCCAGTGACAACAGTGAGCAATTGTGGCGGCAATTGCCGGAAAATAATCAATGGGCAAAACATCGCCCCAACGCCAGCCTTCCTTCCAGCACCAGCAGCCAACACGCACCAAAACAACAACCACCTCAACAACAATAGCCAGGAGTTGGTAAGATAAGTATCCTTCCTTCTTTTTTTTGTATTCACCAGCCTTATAAGTGTCGGAACTAAGCCAATCAGATGCCTTCGAATTAATACGCAATTAACAAAAGACAATTAAAAGGATACCCACTACCCAACACCGCTTTGCCAACGACGTCCCAGCGATGCAGCGTAGCCACCTGTATCACCGAACAGCAGCACAGGACACATGCTCAACATCACCAACGTAAACAAGACACGCCACTAACGACACACAGACTAAACGCGTGTATAATACCCCTTGGTGACATTTTGACCAGTATGGAATTTTATGCCAACAGCTTCCTCGAAGAAGGCTACAACGTTAACATTACCGGATGGCTGGAAACAAAACCTAAAGGCGCATTACCAGCAACTGGAGCAAAATTTTACTTTGTCCGTCTTACCAAATGACTGGAACGGAAATTTGGAGCAACAAATGTAGACGACAATGAACCGGAAAGCATCGCTCCAACGTCCCAGCGACACCACCTGACTCAACACTTTATCCAACAACATCGCATCACAGGTTTGCCTTTTTTTTTTGTTCATTAGTTTCATTTTTATTGTAAGCTCCTTCTGAGCGAAATCAAAATTTAAAAATTTCAATAATACTTTTAAGAATTAAATAGTGGGTTATATCCAATACAAGGAAACATAGATATAATTATTAAGCTTGTTTTTTTTATGCAGAAATTAATTAGTGATTTGAAGTGCAAATTTTCACATACAGTTCTCGTTGGTTAAAACCTCTTTAATTTATTTATAAAAGATATCGGCATTCGTATAGATGGATATATGTCCGGAAATATATTCGTTTGTATGAGTGCGTTTCTTTTATTTTCTTTTGAAATGTACAAACCAACATGAACAATTGGAAATATCCAACAGCACGTATTCCACATAGATCTTCCTTATAATAAATATGCAAAGGAACTTCTATTATTATTATCATTTTTTTGTTCTTCTACTAAACATATACATCACTTATATAAAGATACATACATACAATCAATTCTTAGACAACTTAACCAAGTTAAAAGAAATCATAAACAATTGAGGGGAAGTATATATTAAAATACCACCTTGTTTAGTTTTAATATAAAAATGGAATCTTACATATGTACCCACATATACATAATTATTCATCTAAATGAGTAACATAAGACCAAGAGTTATGTACTGATTAATTTTTGATTTCCCCTGAGAGTACCTTATATCCTAATTACGCGGCATTATGTTCTCCTCCGTCTTTAACATAATTTTTACTTTGTATTAGCATTAACAATGAAATAAAACAAAAAAACAATGTACCCCTACCACGAAAAAATTATAATAATAATAATAATAATTATTATTGTAAACCCCTTCGGGGTACAGCGCAATATACATGTACAGTTTTGTTGATTGTTTTGGGTCTCCAGCAAACATGTTTCCTTTTAATAAATTACGAATTGTAACGACAACAATCTATAGTACACACTCTTAATACAAAAAAAAAAACAAAACAAAACAATCACGGAACATATAAATTAAAAAAAAAAGAAGAAAAGAACCGATATATTATGTCTTTGGTAGTTTATAATGTAAAACAAATTCGCATGGTTTGAAATTGGCTTAACATCTTAATAATTCCTTATGAGTGTGTACCAATCAGAATAAAGTAAAAACAAACAAGCAATTAAAACCAACCATGCGTCATCCATTTCATAATGTATTAAGTATCGTGTATGGTTATTTACAATTCAAAAACGGGATTTATTGCGTCAGATCCTGGAATCATGTTAAAATTAAAAAGGAAAACTACCTAAATTAAAGTCGAAATGACCAACTTCCAAAGTACAGAAAATCAAAATATAATAATTATTGTAAGCCCCTTCAGGGTTTTGATTAAGTGCAACCTTTTCCAACACTACTCGACTCCACACGACTCCTTTTCAACCTCTTCTGACTACATTTAATTTCTTTTTCGACTACACGTCGCTCACATTCAACTCTCTCGACTCCATTCATTTCTCCACAACCGACTCCTCTCT
Organism: Microdon myrmicae; assembly: GCA_963931805.1. Taxonomy (NCBI): domain Eukaryota; kingdom Metazoa; phylum Arthropoda; class Insecta; order Diptera; family Syrphidae; genus Microdon; species Microdon myrmicae. The sequence continues at coordinate 7,008,328 of OZ007500.1, read as the reverse complement.
TAACAGCTCGTCTCTTACATCGGGACACAATGCCCCTTAAACACTGGACCCCACCCAACCTCACTTGACCCCACATCGGCTCAATTTATTCCTTCAAACCGGCTCCTCATCACACTTTTGCTACTCCGCGTAGCACATAATCAATAGGACGCCTGGTTTTGTCCCGCTCGTAATACTTCAACCCCTTTCTGGCCCTCCTTAAATATTGGCATACAATGCCCTCTATTTCAACATCTTCTTTTTCGGTCCTTTCCTAAATATTGGCGCACACTCTCGCCATTGCTCAACACCCATTTTTTGCAAACCGGCCCCTTAGCTAACAACAGCTACTACGCGTAGCATATAATCAATAGGACGCCCGGTTTTGTCTCGCGTGAAACACCTCACCCTTTTCTGTCTCTTTTCTGAAGGTTGGCGCTCACGCTCGCCAACCACAGCCTTCACGCAACCCCATGCATCCCTTCTCGACTCTGCTTGACCCCTAACACCTTTTTCTGTCTCCGTTCATATATTGGCGCCCATCTACGCCAAAAACAGTTATCACGCGAAACTGCTCATCAATGCTCGACCTTCTACCCGATTGCAGCAAGCCAGCTTCCCTCGTTACCACAGCTACTACGCGTAGCATCTATCAGGGCACCTGGTTTTGCCCCTTTATTTAAATTTCAGGACATTCGTCCTTAGATCTCCTACGTCTCCCAAATGTCTCAGCAACACCGGTCCTCAAATCAAACCGATACCACCGGACTGAGACATTATACCTGATCCCCCAATCTTTAGCCACCATGGCTCCCCTTTAGCGGCAACTAAAGGCTATACACGCCCCTCTACGCCGCCTCAAATACCGAGGTGCATAATACTTCGGAGCGCACTTCTAATAACCCTAGGGCGCCCTGGGGTTGGACACAATCAACCACCCACCAGGAGCCCCCTAACCAAAATCCCCTATTTTTCTTTTTTTCTAAACAAGAGCGACGGCCGGCACCTCACAGCAAGTTTCCATTCGGTCGAGGTCGCAGCTACCGCTACATTGGCACCAATGTACCGGTCCTCCCTCGATAGGTAAAACGTGCAATTAAGGGCCCGCCCTCCTTTACCAGTCCCAGCGGCAAACAAATTGCCATACAAACGTATGGACAAAAGACACCCGCTCTGGACTTGGTCACTTTCCATTCCGCACACGGCAACCCGTCACTGCGGATGGGAATTACCCTGGGATAAGTTCCTCTCCATCTCGTACACGCCATTTCGTCACTGCGGATGTGAGCGGATTTCCGATGGGTTCCGACCTATTCGGACGATAAGCCTGTTGGTCCACGAGACCCATAACAGGCCTATGGACCACGCCGCACACCCTTGCCCTTGATGGCATCAATCGGTAACATTTGTGTCCACCTTATTATCGACAAAGGCCCATACTATACCTGGAACTAGTCACCATGACAGTTCCCCCAATTTAATTACAGCGCCTACCGAAGTGCGCAGGGCCACCTTGTTCGTCAAGTGTTCAGCCCTCCGCCTATCATAGCACCATGCATTCGAGCACCCCTACAGCCCTACCTATTTTTCGTGACTACGTCACTGGGAGGGGAGTGCTGTGGCGATTCCGCCAGATCCCACGGCTCGCCTTCCTGAAAAAAGCCCCCATAACCATAACCCGGGTCTGCACCAGCTTTCGCTAATGCAATTCGCATTAGCATCTTAGATGCTTCACGCATCAAACAGACCCAATTATTATAACCCTAAAATCCCTATAAAGAAAACTTACCTTCATGCATCCCTTCGCATACAATTTTTCATAAGATTTCTTTGTTTGCTTATTTGGTATTCTGAACCAATTCGGTACCAGACAAATTCCATAAATATCGCGCCGTCTATTTTCCTAGCCGCGCCATATACCTTTTCATATACATTGCCTGGCAACCTTTTTTGTTTGTCTTACCAACAAACAACCCAAGCAGCTGCATACAATTAGCGCAATAGACGCTGAAACCAAATTCTCCAGCATTTCCTAATGCAAATATGAACCCGGTTTCTATTGCAGCCAGAGATGCCATAAACATCCAATTTGCTTTTAGCACCTTTTTCTCCTAACGTCGAAAATAGCGACGAGGCATCGTATAAACATGACCCTCATTAAAGAGCGAACCATTTGGTCGCTTTTTCTTTTGTCTTTGCCGCCTGCCTGTTTCGCTGTTCCACTGCACGTGTGAATAGCATTGATCTCAACGATCCCACCTATACCACCATGAGAGACTTTACGTTTCCCTGGTGGTAGTTAAAAAACGATATCCTTATTGGAGAGGATATCGTTTGAGTCGTAATTCAATCTCCGTGGCGGTCGGGTCGCTCGCCATTCACCGTACCTCCGCCGGGTACGGTACGAAACCAGTTTAATCCGAGTCGAGTGTTTTCCTTTGAAGAGGTTAGTGTGGTGTAGTACTTTGTGGTTTTTAAAAGATGCTGGGCGATTAGATAACAAAACAAGTAGTTATTCAGATTGAATCAAATGAAGCCATTCGATAAAATACATCCAATAAAAATAAAATTCATTAACTGTTTGATTTTCAAAATTTAAAGTGAACAACTGTTTTGGTGTTTCCTTTTGTGTCGGCGGAACGACGGATTTCCTTCGGTGGAATAATTAGTGACAATTGGATGGAGGAGGAAGTGAACCGTGTGCCCGTGTCTGGCACTATACTTCCTCCCCACATATCTTCTTGGTGTTGCGTCTGGTATAAATATTTTGACAAAATTAGTGACACACCTTCACGAGGAAAGTCTTCTCTTCGTTTTTTTTTTTTATAAACTTAAGATACGTACCTACAGTAAAGCCGTAATTTCCATATGTATCTGGTCCAATTATTAATAGTAGAAGTTGTTAGATATTTGGTAGGATATCGTTAAGACTACGTTCTACAGGTGACGCCTTGTTTATAAAAGATTCGATCGTTCGCTTGGGAAGATCGTTAGCAACTGTTTGACTTTCCACATTCGAAGAGTGTGTTAAAGGAAAAACCAAAATAATTCTGTTAATTTTGAAATACCAGTTGCCTGAGTTATTTAATTTAACAGATTTTATGAATTCGTCACAACCTTCTGCGATGAAAAAGATTATCTATTGAGAAACAGGTATTTGTTACAGTTGGAGTTTTATTCAATGGTGTATCCAGTTCGATTCCTAGTAATTTACAATGTAGAGATGTAGACGATGGATAAGTAAAGTTCACATTTGAAAACAGGCAACGCACACGATGGCGATCAGCTTCCAGACCAAATGCATCAAACTATCAAATGCGTAATGATTGAAAGCCTAGAAAGTTTAAAAAAATATAATTTCTTTCCGTCCGTATTAAGTGAAATGATTTTTAAATGGAAAAATAAAGAATTTAGAAACCTTTCACACCTGATACACTCTTTGCATAGGTAACAGCATCAGTAGCAGTTGTTCTTCGATACACAAAGAGTTCAGAAACGTCAACTAAACAAAATCCAGTTTTTTGAGATTGTGAGCACTTAATCAAACATTTTCACTGAAAGCAATCGCTCCGCATGCTAAGTGACTCTATTACATCGGTTTTTATCCATATTCATTAAATAATTTTATTAATTCGTAAAGTGAAAATTAGCGACAACAGCCATGAATGAATGACGTGTAATGTGAAATGGTTTGTAATATTCTGACATACTGGACAGCTGACGGATTTTATCGACCGAAGTTTTGAGCAAGTCTGAGTCTAATTAAGATTCTTCAAGGGCCAGCTTTCTGTAGTTAGTTGTTCTTCGAGATATTTTTGAATTCTATTGCAGTCTCTGATATATTGTAATGTAGTGCGAAGAGGACCGTGTTATGTATCCGGAAAAATTATGTTGCCGAACAGACTGCGAAAACGGAGGTTTTCATCAAATCTGTTTCTTAAGTAAAATGTCAAATACGTGGTCTGTGGGTACTATTCTCGTCCATCTTTGGTATTCAGATACCTTGTGGCGATTCCCTCAGTCGTACAGGAACATGAATTATCAGAGTCGTATACCAGAGCATTACCTTAGTAATCCACAGTATACATGAATATGCAATATAGCACCAGAGAGAATCGAAAAGGAAATCATTAGTGTCATCAACCAGAGCATTAACGCAACAACGCACAGCTTCAGTTGCGAGTTTGAACATCATCGTGCACGCGATCTAATGAATCTGTGGTGTGATTCTAACCTTTTCATAAGGTGTTTTCAAACCCTGGTCTTCCCTACTTCACAAAATGCTATAAGATCATATGCACTAATCTAGTAGAAACAATGAATATATATAGTTCACGCCCTTTCATTTAACCCAAGCCCGAAGCTAATGTCCCCGCGGATGCGGCTCAATTTTGGGGTTCCAATGTAACCAGCAGACACAGACAACAAAGAAAAACGTGCTTGCCACTCGGCACTGTTTCAGCTTCTCCAGTTTATTTTTTAAACTCTAAAGTTCAAATTAAATTCAAACACGTAGAAAAATTGATAGGTGAATTGATTTTAGCGATTAAATCCACAATTATGGAAATGTTTTCGAACCATCAGTGTACAGCGACAAGGAACGGTGGCGTAGCCAAGTTAGTGAGGTCATCAACTTTCGGGTTCGTATAGACCTATAAATAGTAGCAATAGTAATAGTATAGACCACAATCCCAAGGCACAACCACGAGAAACCGCGCTTAAATTTATTATTCTTAGTTATTATTAATTATATTCATTATTATTATTGATGAACTGCTGATGGTTATATCCGACGTTACTTAAGGAGTTCACAAAAAAGATAAAAAAAGCGTTCCAGATTTTTGTATAAGAAAAATTCCGGATTGATGTAAAATTAGGAATACTTTATATATATAAGTATAAAAAAAACAAAGAAATAAAACTAAAAGTGAAGTAAATTAAGAGTAATTTTCATATATATAAACAAAAAAAAAACCGAATCGAGAATAAAAGTATACATTTAATTTTTACCGCAACTCTCTTTTTTATTTTAATATTTAAGGAATGTGTAATTAAATTCGCCGATGATTTAATTCTACTGTACACACAGTAACTCGTCAAACTTGATACTAGCTTTTATTTTATTCTTAATGTTATAAAGTTAACTTGAATTATTGGTAGCTATTAAGTGCTAAGTTACGTCTGCAGATCGGTAGTTTTATACTTAAGCTCTTGTTATTTATGTTTAAGCCTTTTCGATATACTGGGGTTTTCCTCTGCTTGGTGCCGACAGGTATTAATACTAACTTCACCACGAAGACAAGGCTCGGAATAAATTAAGCAACTTTAACAATAAACATGCATAGAGTTTTTACATATTGTTGCGCCCGCAACATTCATGAACATTTTTAAGTACTCCCTTGACCTCTTCTCGATATGCACTTCACGAGAACCAATAGATACCTAACGATTACTTGCACTATTCCCCGCTATATGTAACATACACCCACGCCAACAAACGTCATACAACAGAGCCGTCATACAATGTAACTGGCACACGACGCGACTGCGACACAGAGCAACTCTCATGCGAAATAACCGTTATACTGCATACCGCCATATGGCACAATTGTTATACACCGCCCTGTGAGTAGGGCGTTAGAATATACTCACAGCTAGGCCGGCTTGTCGTTAGAGGCGACTAAGGGCCGAGTGGTAGGTGGGGTCCCAACGCCATGTCGCCTGGTGAAATACCACCCCATCAAGCTATAGGCTCCGTGAAATGGTCGGGAGAAATCCCTGGCCATCTTTCGGAGCTTGGCTGATGGGCCGGTTCGAGAAAAGGTTGGTTTAGGTGGTAGTCGGTGCCAAGGTGAGATGAATGAATGAATGAATAGAGGACAGAACCCTCAGTTTATTTCGCTTAGTACAAGTCGTATAATCATATGAACTTATAAATGGACTTACGAACTACCTTAAAAACTAAGGCATGCGGGTTGGGGGGGGGGAACTAAACAAAGATGGATAGAATAATAGTCTAGGCGCTAGGACAGCGAGGGGCGAGGATAAGCCGGACGCTAGGGTGAGAGTATGAATGCGCGAGAGCTTATGCGGTGAGCGGGGTGAGGCCAGGAGGGGTAGGAGAGGAGACGACGTTTGAGAGCAGGAGAGGTAAGATTGAAATCAAAGAACGCGGGGTGAGAGTTTGCCCAACCCTGCATTCGCGAAATGGGTTCATTAGAGCCATACGACGTGTGATGGGCGGGCAAATAGAGGAGATGGTTTCGCAGATTTTAGATATTAGTGGAAAATGTGATGGGGGAGAGCAGGCTTGGGCAGGCGATTGAACCTGAGAGTAGACGGTGGATGAAGAGGATGTCGGCATGAATTCTGCACCCTTCAAGTGTGTTGAGGTTAATTAGGTGGAGACGGCTTGTCTATGGAGGTGGAATCAGAGGATTTTCCCAATTCAATCCTCAGAGGACGACGAAAAACAACGTTGCACGCTCTCGATCCTGCGAATATGGGACGACTAGTGAAGAGACCAGACCTGACTAGCATATTCAAGAAAGGGGCAGACAAAGGCTTTAGATCCATTTGGAGAAGTGAGGTGTCGACAGAAGAGCGGATCGTCTTGAAGAGTTTAGTGTCGTCCGCGTATAGAGAGATGGGGGAGTGCTTGATACTGGAGTCTATATCATTAATAGTGAGATTGAATAGGAGGGGTCCAAGATGACTGCCCTGGGGAACCCCTGACGTGGGAAGAAAAGGATTGGAGAGGGTGGATCTAAATCTGACACGGTAGCTTCGATCGTTCAGATAGAAAGAAATCCACTTAATCAGTTGTGGTTTGAAGCCAAGGGAGGATAGCTTAAAGAGGATGAGGTTGTGTGAAATTTGGTCGACGGCCTTGCTGAAATCGGTGGTGATTACATCGCCTTCGTTGCCGCTCTCTAAGGCACGGAGAGCGTGGGATTAGAATTCAACTAGATTGGTGGTGGTCGACCTACCCGTAAGGAAACCGTGCTGGTTGGGTGAGATGATGTATTTGCAGCGAAAACATAACGCGTTGTAAAGAATGCCTTCGAACAGTTTTGGAATATGTGACAGTTTGGCTATGGGACGGTAGTTACTAGTATCCTATTTTGGCCCCTTCTTATATGTGGGGTGACAAAAGAGGATTTCCAAATATTTGGGAAGACACCTTGTGTAAGGGAGAGATTGAATATCTTTGATAGCGGGAGAGAAAGAGAAGGGGAACATTTTTTTAAAAGGACAGCCGGAAGTCCATCAGGTACAGGGCTGAACTCGTCTTTAAGGAAGTTTAATTTTTGAAGGGAGATTTCGGGCATTTGAAGTAAGAGCGGTTAGGCTAGAAAGAGTTGTCGGTGAAGCATTTTTTAAGAAAGAAGCGAAAAGATTGGCAGTAGTTCGTAGGTCGGTTGAAGTAACCGTGTCTTAGGAAAGGGAGTTGGAATAGGCGTCAGATTTACGTTTATAGTTAATAAAGTGGAAAAAAGATTTAGGGTCATTTATAAGGTTGTTTTGTGTTTTTGTGAGATAATTGTAGTAAAGAAAGTTGTAAAGCTCGCTGAATTTATGAAAGGAACCGAGAAAGTTGGAATAGTCCAGGGAAAAGCGTGTTCTTAGGAATATGGTCCACAAATTATTCCTCTTGTTCCGAAGAGTACCATCCCGTCACGCTGTACATCCCGCGATAACGTCGAGAGATCTCTTTGACGGTGTTTTGGATGATGCCCCGGACTGTGATGATGGTACCTTCCGATATAAAGAATTCCGGAGGTAAACTAGTCTCCCATTCGGATCTCCGAGGGGCACTATGTCAGGGGGAACATCATACAGATATTATGATAAATAACCGAACTTTAAAATGTTCGTCATCGCATAATCGGGCTCGCTCTCGAGGCTCTGCCCACGCTCGACTGGTAACGGCATTTTGTAACATCAGGGGCATCGGTTTCACCAATACGAATGTAAACACAGTCCACCAATATTTGCAAACAGCGAAACCTGATATCCTTGCTCTAACTGAGACCCACGTCGATTCGTCAACTGATCCCACATATCTTCGCCGCTCAGGATACGACTTGCATTCGAGATTCCGTTTTAAGGGCGGAGTCTGCGTCTTCGCGCGGTCCGATGTGCCTTGCCAGAGGATGGAGGCGTTGGAACCCAATAACATGGACATCATATGGTTGAGGCTCGTCCTGATGAATTCTGTTAAATTTCTTTGTTATCCTTACCGCTCCCCGAATGACGATCGACTGGCCACATTTGTCGAACATCTTTCACATACCGTCGACTGGATACAGATCAACCACCCGGCTTCTGAAATTGTTGTCCTTGGCAATTTTAATGTTCACAATTCCGGTTGGTTGGTACATTCTAACAGAGCCGACGACGCTGGGCGGCTGACGGAGGTGTTTGCTCTTAACCACAACTTGACTCAACTCGTGGAGAACCAACGCGAGTGCCGGATGCCCGAGGTGATTATGCGAACATCCCGAATCTATTTTTGACACCCGAACCGAGTATTTATACCGTAGAGGTTTCAGCCACACTGGGAAACTCAGATCACTGCTTGGTATCGGTCGCGCAACCACTTCATTTCAAGCGAATAACCGGCGCGGGCAGCTTCGCCATGTATGGAAGTATGGGGCTGCTAACTGGAACGATTTGTGAGATTTCTTCGAATCCTTTCCATGGTCGGAGGTGTGCTTCGGAGACTCCGATGTTAACGCTTGCGTGGAGTCGGTCACAGAGATTATTCTTCTTGGGATGAAGATATACATTCCACATTCCATCAAACGAAGTTCATCTGATAAACCGTGGTTTGACAAAAATGGCGAGCAGATTACAGCGACCAAAAATGGAGCTTTTAAGCAATGGCGCTCCAATCCCACCGATGTTAAAAGAACGAATTTTGTTAGAAGCAGAAACGCATGCAACCAGGCGATTGATACCGCGAAGAAAGCTCGCAACGACAGAGTGGCCAATAAACTCCTTGAGTGCCAGACTGGTTCGCGCTCCTTCTGGTCAATGGCAAAAGCTGTCACCAGTAGCTTCGCTTCCTCCTCTTTCCCTCCGTTGGTGACAGACAGCAGGACGTTAGTCACAAATTCGAAGGACAATGTTGATGTGTTCGCGAATTTATTTTCCGCGAATTCAAACTTTTTAGAGCCACCTGTGATCGCGCCGGTACGGTCTTCCACGCGGGATGTGAGATTTCGCCCGCGTACTATTCAACGCATTCTACGTGAACTGGACTGTAGGAAGGCAATCGGCCCGGACGGAATACCAGCAATAGTCCTTAAGAACCCCGCTCCAGAACCATCGCCGGTTCTTGGCAGACTCTTTCGCTTATCTTATGCACGGAGGACATTTCCTGCCTGCTGGAAAATCGCTCGAGTTCAGCCAATCCTAAAGACGGAAAAAAAGTGTCTCCCACAAAATTACCGTCAGATAGCATTGCTGTCTATTTTATCAAAGGTAGTGGAAAAAGTCATCAATACAGAGTTAGTTAAGTATTTGGAGCGCAACGGACTTCTGAATGATCGTCAATACGGATTCCGTGGCAGGCGGCCCACGGGAGACATTTTGACAATTATAATCGATATATGGACATCTGCGATTGACGGGCATGGTGAGTCAAGGGCGGTTGCTCCAAGGCTTTTGACCGCGTCTGGCACGGGACATTGCTGAGCAAACTTCGTTCATATGGACTTTCCCAGCCGCTTTACGATTGGACGAAGAGTTTCCTCGAAAATCGATCGATCTGGGTTGTTGTGGATGGCGAGTGTTCGGATTTGTATCCTGTTAATTCGGGGGTGCCCCAAAGTTCAATTTTGGCTCCAACCTTATTTTCGCTTCACATAAATGATTTGTTGGAGACAACGGATAACAAAGTGTTTAGTTTTGGGGATGATGGTACGCTTGTTCCCTCCTTTTCGAGTGTTCGGCCGATTAGTGCATCTACGTTGCACCAGCTGAGATGTAGACAGATTGACTCACTGAATCAGGATCTAGATAGGGTCCTGTAGTGGGGAAGGGCCAATCTCGTCGACTTCAATGCAGCGAAGACACAATATACAACATTCACAAAGAAAAGTGGATCATCGATTCCACAGCTGATGATGAATGGGCGGGCCCCCGAGGTAGGGGAAAGCTTGAAATTGCTCGGCGTTACGGTCTGTGGGAATGTATCGTCATATAAACACGTATCGAGCATCGCCAGGTCCGCCTCAGGGAAACTGAGCTATCTTTTTACTCCGGCCCAATTTCTTCTCCTGTATGAATCCCAAATTAGATCCGCGCTCGAATATTGCTCTCATGCTTGGTGCTCGGCTCCTAAACTTACCCTCGACCTATTTGAGAGCATACAGAGACGAGCGATCCGCCTGATCGGGGACTCGGCGCTGACGTCGGGATTACATAGCCGTCACACGACGACACGGTTGCAGAATATGTTATGGCTGTTGCGCAGCATCGTTGTTATGCAACGTAACTATTATACATAGCGACATTTATGCAATACACCTGTTATGCTGCACGACTCTTATGCTCTTGTGCTCCATCGTTGCTGTGCAGTATAACTGTTATGCGGTGTGGCTGTTATGCGGTGTAACTGGAATACAATCTTGAGATCTCCCTTCGTTTGGAGCTAAGGATCTAATGGGCCTATTACCCGTATACTAAGTATTATGAGCAAGTGCGTCGTATGAATAAAACGTATAAGAATCCGACTGAGAGGCAATCGTTTCTAACGTCGGTCAAGTCAGATTTAGCTTGAGTCGACGTGGGTCCAAAAGGTTAGGATTTAGGATGTATATGCTAGAGTTTAGGCATTTATCTCCAGCTTTATAGTAAATGAATTAAGAAGAAATTAAGTACAAAATTATTGGGCAAAACTTGAAAAAATAACTTAATTCATTTAAATGTAAAATAGTTTTAAATAGTAAAAAAAAGCAAAAAAAAGTGTGTCTCAAAATTCAGGAATTTTTCAGCGTAGATATTATTTGACTGATAAGCTAGTAAGAAGGATAAGCTAATATGAAGGACCTCACATAGATATAGTATTGCTATAGCGAATATAAAAATTCAACACGATGCAATTCGACTTCAGCAAATCGGACATTTCACATTATTTGACCCAACAAACATATCACAGAAATTCTATCGCAATTTCATACCGAATAAAAATAAACTTCATATATAAAAACAAATATGATTTTTGAATTGATGTGTATACATAATCCTTGCGTAAAAACCACTTTGGGTTGCAATTCGGCTTACTGAACCGTCCTTCGAAAACAACCTTCTTATCTTTGCCCTCTTTGGCGAATTGATCAATCAGTGGGCTCAAGAATGACTCTTGTTTCTATTAAGTTTTCGATTAATCAGTTTTTTAGATTATGCATTTCGGTTGTCGTGGTTTTATATAGTTTCAATGTTGAACGTCGCGATATTGAACACGGAATCGTATTGAATCGATTCAATCCAATGGAATCGAGTTGAATGTCGTTTGAAAGCGTTGTGAAAGATGGGAAAAGAAAATTGGTTTGATCGTTTTTTGGTTTTAAATATAGAGTAAATAAGTAATTTGTTGGTTTTTGGTTTTAAATATAGAATAAATAAGTAAATTGTATTATTTTTGGTATATTGGAAGTTACTGTAAAAGTGTTTTTATTTATATAACATTCAGCAGGCTCCGCGACTCTAAGTAGTTGCTTAGTTACGAAATTGCTTGTTTGTACTTATAACACCTAATAAGAGCAAAACTTAAAGTTAACTGCGTAGTCAAGTAGGCGTTGAAAATTCTCTTAAATGCTAGAAAAATTTCATTATCAGCAGTATAGGCTTGTAGCGCGCCGTGCTTCGTTCACTGCTGGCTCTAAAAAAGTATTTTATACATTATATATATTATAAAAAGAAGCGGAGTAAATTGAGGTAAATTAAAACACAATTTGAACAAACACATTTCACACAAACATACAGACAGACAAACAATTTTTGTACAATTAATTTTTCTATAGGAAACTGAAAATTGTACATAATTTTATATACATTCGCAGTTGGCATCGGAAGTGTGGAGACATTTAAAGAAACGGATAGTTGGAAGTTTTCAAGGGCTGTGAAAAGAACACGGCAGAATTACCAACAGCGCGGCACTTTAAATATGCAGAGGACGAAATAAAATAACAAGAGAGGAAGATATATTCAAAGATAGTTCTCAATGCAATAGGACTTATGTGGCATGGGATGTGAGAGAATAATAATTTGAAATTCGGTAAGCGACATCTTTTTTTCTCGATGCACAATATATTTTTTCGAATGAGAGCTCCTGGTCTCGGTTGTGTTAACAACGAAGCTGTAGTACTCACATAATTAGATGTTCTCGAACAGTTCATAATTTTGTATAAAACATGACGATGAGATGGAAGGTAATCTGTTTGTATTTCTACATTTCCAGACGAAGTTGTTAACCTCAAAATTTCTCAAGCAAGAAGTCTCCATGAGTTAATGAAGGCAAAACGCAATCATAGATTCCCAGTGGCAGAGAACTGGATTGATTGGTCTCCAATTTACCTAAAGCTCTAAGGCAGAAAATTAAACTAAGGAGGAGTGGAAACTCAACTCCACATAAACATTTTAACGGACAACCAACGGTTTGAGAACAGAAAAAGTCCAAAACTTAATTCATTTAACAGGTTTGAAATTCGAGTGACGTTTGTCAAATCTTTACTGAAACAAGCTACAAGGGGAAATTAATGAGTATTACATTTCAATTGCCCGACGCAACGCAAAAACTTATTGATCCACCGTTGTAGCTTTTCTTTTTAAAGGCTTGGAATGGTCACTCGTATTTCCATGGCTGTTGGGTGCATTTTGCTTTGGACGGAACACGGAAAAGACTTGAATAAATAACAATACATTTAACAGCTATGAAATTCCAATGACGTTTCTCAAATCTTTACTGAAACAAGCTACAAGGGGAAATTAATGATTATTACATTTCAATTGCCCGACGCAACGCGAGAACTTATTGATCCACCGTTGTAGCTTTTCTTTTTAAAGACTTGAAAGCGTCATTGGAATTTTCATGGCTGTTGGGTGTATTTCGCTTTATTCACACTCCTATCAGGTTTCTATTTCATTTCACTTCAAACCGTTGGTTGTATCTCAAAAATATATTCTCGAATGTTGTAAAAAACTCCGATTTTCAGAAATGTGTGATGAGAACTCTAAACCCTGCTTACCAAAAAATAAAGTTGTTAATCAAAATGAAGAAGACTTTCGAATTGCTAGAAGAATCCTGGAAAACAATACAAAATTAAAGAACAGAAAGCTGTCATGAGGCTATTGACCGTTTAGCAACATTAAAGCTATTGAGCGGACAAGGCCAAAAGTTTTCCGATTTTTTTAGAAGAATCTTAGTCGGCATTTTGGAAGGAGTTTACATTTAAGATGTTATCACGAAAGCTGGAAAACCCACAGAAGTTAAAGTTGATTAACGAACTATAAACATTTTGAGACGAATGTGGCCAGAGTTTTTATAAAAACATAAGTCAAGTTTTTAGAAAAGAATTTTATCAAAACATTGAAAAGCCCAGAAGCATTGGTCTTGCATGACCAGGAATGGGAAAGAAAGATTGATCTTCCATGGGAAGGAAGAGGAAAGAAACATTGATCTTCCACTAAACAATTTCTCTCGGTTAGCGACATGCACCCCACAACTGCCAAGAGACGAGTGACTTATGTTCCACTGATATTATAATTATACTGTTATGAGACCGTGTATGTTAAAACACAGCTGATATAATGATTTAGTGTTATATTTCGGTAGTGTTATATTATTCGCGCGTATGCTATTAACTCTTAAATGGCGAACTCGTATACTGTAAACGTTTATACTGCAAACTCTTATATGATAAACGTTTATACTGCAAATTCCTGTACTGCAAACTCTTATAGTGCAAACGTTTTTTCTGCAAACTCGTATACCGCAAACGTTTATATAGCAAACTCTTATATTGCAAACCATCCTGAGAAAGGTTGGTGCGAGGCTAATAACTTTGCCCCTAAAAATAAATGATGATGGACAATTTAACAAGCCCTGAGACCTGCTAAATAAGGCCAAGATCGGGTCCCGGTTGTGGTGCCTATAATGACGATGATGATATTGCAAACCCTTATATTGAAATCTCTTACATTGCGAACTAATACAGCAAACTCTTATACTGCAATCGTTTATAACCTAAACGTTTATACCACCAACTATTATACTGTGCCCCTTGTGTATACTGTAGACTATAAACGATTCTGTTATACGAGTATTTCTTATACGTTTACCGCGTATAGTATTCATTGTTATAATATTTTCCGTCACTTATTATTTTTTTTACACTTTAGTCAATGCTCTCGGGACAATAAAACCCAAAAATACACGGTTTTTGTATTTGTTTTTTTAATTATAACATTTTACTTTTATTGAAATTATAAATAAACATAATATATTTAAATAAATACAAATATATAGAGACATATATTTCGATTTATGATTATTTGCTATAGTGGATTTTAAATAATATTTAGCGTGTTTAATTTGAAACGATAACAAAATTGCGAAAATTATCATCCGATAAATAAATAAATAATAAGTATGTATATATATTTATATATTTTTGGCAAGCTTTTTATATCATTTCTTAAAAACAATTGATAACAAATAGAAATAAAAAGAACAAGGAAAAAAAACAAAGACGCAATACGCGATGCAGAGCAATAAGCAGTTTGGGGTTTAGAACAAAACATAAGTTAATTAAATGGTATAACAGATTTCAATTGGTTTTAAAGTAAAATTTAATGTAAAGAAGTTTTATTCAAAATTAATTATAATTAGAATTTTCCTTGTTTGTGAGTAACTTCTCCATCGGTATGAGATGAGGGTGTTTGTAGAGCATCTTAAATAGATTAAAGCCACGTATCGTTTTTTTTTTGTTTTTTTTTTGTTTTTCTTTTGTTTAAATTGTTTTTTTTTTTTTTTTACTTATAATAAATTTGAGAGAAAGTAACAGAGAGGAAGTTTTTGTTCTCGTAGCAAAGCAAGAGAGCATGAGTTGAATTGAAGAAAAAACAATAAAATATACAAAAACAATTTGAGGTGTGAAAATATAATATCTACCAAATAAGTTGGTAAGTTCGAGTGTTTGAATCGTCGGTGTTACGAACTGGTGCTCTCTGTATATCGAGGCACAAATCGTAGCAATGTTTAGAAGCCAATAAGGCTGACACGATCTTATGATCTCAGTACTTACATACCAGAGATATAGATTGGTGTAAACATCGTCAGTAAGGTAGGTTTTGGTTTGTTTGTCAGGCTGTGTCTTACTACTTTACTTCTTGCCAGTGTATCCTGGGTTTTAGGTGTTTTAAAGTAAAAATAGAAAGATAGATTGTGAGAGAGATGTGTACTTCTAGAGAGGACGAGAGAAAGAGAGAGTGAGAGAGAGAAAGACATATATCATTGGAAGCCATCGTATTAATTCCGGTGAGCAGAGCTAGTTTACCTATAAAACAATTTGTTTATAACGACTATATAGTACATAAATATATCAATTCAAAAGCGAAAAATAATGATTTACATAGTTCTACTAAAACGAATGCGCAATATCTTAACTCTCTTTTTTTTCTACTAAATTTTTTGTTTTTTTTTGTTTGCTTTTTTTTTTGTTGTGTGTTATACTTTTGAAGTATCCATAGGTCGACAAGAATTCTCATTAATTTAATTGTTCTATGCCATTCATGGTTCAACTGAGTAAACGTTGATCGAGAACGAAGCGAAAGTTTCACCTTTCTTGCCGATCGCCTTAGCTTGATACTGGCCTACATCGGTAGCGATACATTTAACTATTTCCAGTGAGTACCGATTGCCGTCCTTGGTGAATTTATATCTAGAGCTATCTTCATCGATTTGCTTGCCATCCTTAAGCCAGGTTAGTTGCAGGAGGTTTCCTTGGACTTCACATTCGAATTTGCAGGATTCGGATTCTTGAACGGTGACCGATGCGGGGAATAGGGAGAATGTTGGTTGTTTTGGTTCCTCTCCTGGTACAAGAACGTTTATTGTGCATGTACTGAAGCTTTCGCCAGCATCGTTGAAGGCTTCGCATGTGTATGTGCCAGCGTCTTCGGGGAATATCTCGGCAATTTGCAGCTTGTAAATGTTGGCTTCATTAGAATATTGGAAGTCCTTAGATGGCTTGATCTCTTTGTTGTTGTGCAACCAAATGACATCGAAACGTTCGGCTCCGATAATTCGGCAAGCTAGAGTAACAGCATCACCATCCTTAACAAATCGGGATTCCAAGTGGCTGGCAATTTTCGGTGGCTTATCGCCGCTGGTCACTCGTCTAGCTGAGTTCTTCTCCATCGCTGAAATGAAACAAAACAAAACGGGAAATCGTATTGACATTAACGTTGTGAAGGTTTTAAAGATTTGTACACGGTGTCCCAAAAGTCTCTTACAATTTCTTTTGTTCCCTGTAAGAAGCCCGTGAGAGGACAAAAAATAAATTGAAAATCGAATCAAACTTGAAACGTTTTGTAATAGACGCAGTCAAACGGCATGGGGATATCCAATGCGACTGCTCATGATTCACCATGCTTTTCAAATGCAGATGTACAGAAGGTAGTCACAAAGCTCAAAAGATCATCTGTGGACCTGTATGGGAATCACGTAATAACTGTGCCGGGTATTAAATTAAGGTCCTATTAGTGGAGGCTGATAGAGCATCGAATTCTCTCCGACAGTGATTGATGTGCTGACGAACGTGACATTTTAGCCACGATAAGTTAAGTTCTGGGTCGGACCAGACACCATACTGTGGCAGAAGCTGATAAACAAGATCACCTCGTATATATGTAGCTAAGTCAGGAGCAGGCCGATTGAAATCCGAAAACTCGGTACTAGTTATTACTTGAGGTTCGGTTATTAAAAGGTTTTCTAATTTGCCAAATTCTTGAAAAGACCTCAAAATCGTCAATAACGTGCTTTCGGAATTCACAAAACGAATTGCAGAGTTTTCGGTGCTAGTTATAATTTTCGCACTTTGTGACTCCCTTCATTTTTGAAAAACTGAAAGCTGATGCCAAGGGACACCAACAGGGGTGATATTACATTTAATTCTTGTAAAGTATTTTACGGTACGGGATCTGCATACGTCGTTACATAATACTTACGTTTAACAGTTAGCTTGCATTTAGTTTCCACGGATCCAATTGAGTTGGTTGCTGTACAAGTGAACACCCCCTCATCTTCGGGGAAGACTTCTTTGATTGTGAGAGTGGCCACACCGTTCTTGTATTTCAAATCCATGATTTCCGAAGACGAAATAGATACTCCATTCTTCGACCAGGTTATTTGTGGTTCCGGATCACCAAGGACTGTACACGATAACACCAACTGGTCACCGTCTCGGATTGTTAGATCCTTGAGGGGTTTCGAGAACTCGGGTTTACACATTAGCGAATCATCTGGTGGCACTGTAAGAATAAACACTTTAGAAGTTTGTTTTAAGACACACACTCTAACGACGAGTCTTACGAATCAATTCCTTGGTAGCACTACGAGATCTCGATGGGGAACCCGGAGCATTAAGACCGTATTTCTTTTTCTTGCTACTTGTATCTTCAGTGCTGGTTGATGTAAAGGAACTTGCAGTATTGCTGACAGTCTAGGGATGTCAAAATTTCACGTTGAGTGAATGATTCCTCCTTGCATTACATTTGTAAAACAGACTGCGACTTACCTTGCTGGATGATTGTATCGAGTTGTGTGACGTGGAGGAATAGTTAGAAGTGCTGCTGTTAATGTTGAAGCTCGATGTTATCTGGCGAGCGGTGACAATAGGTGGAGGAGCAGGTTTTATTGGTTGTTCAATGTATTTCCGGTCTGGCGAAAAGAATTCAAAGTATTAATGGAATGTCTAAAGATTTTTGCTAATGTTTTAAGTGTGTTTTGTGTTCGAGTTGGCGTTTGCACTGGCAGTCAAAAATCATTCGATTAGTAGCTTAAAACTAAAATTAAAACTTCGGTTGCATTCACAAGACGTACTCATGCAGGGGGTCCTTTTCAAGAATAACACCGACAATTGGAGAGTGTTCTACGCGTCATGCACAAATAACATTTAAAAATACTAACTTCGGGTGCAATTAGACATACCATTAATAGTTGCCTTATAGGGGCGATTCCTCGTTGGAAAAAATTATACTATTTATAAATTTTATCCTCCCCCCTGATTGGTTCGCCTGCTGTAGCAGGATTTCGTGAAGTAAGAGAACTCAGGTTTTTAAAGACGGACTCGTTAAAGTGATGATTCATACTCCCTTGACATAAAAGAATCAGGTCAGTGTAATACTTAGAACTGTGAAGGTAGAAAATATATATACGAGGGACTGAATATTAATTCATTATGCTATAGGAGGGCGTGCAGTCAGGAATGTTTGACAGCTGCACCATGTATATCTACGTTGGAAATTCCCACTTGATGTGATAAAGGAGTCACTGCATGGAAGGAGTTGGCTTGTTGATCATATGAGATGGTGGCTCCTGATTATTTAGATGTTATTTTACAACCGCCACTTTAGGGAACAGACTGGTTTTATGGTTTAAGTCTATTACATGGACGATGGCCTTAAATGTCCACTGACAGCCTAACGTACTGTACATCGACGGGACGACACATTTCTTTGTACGGAAACTTTTCTCCAGAGATGGGTCAACTGTACTACAATATGTAGTCGACTCTGTCACGATCTACGTGGAAATAAAGTTAGCATGTATCCATGTATCCAAACTCTTATACTAAGCTTCGGAAGTGGCACATGATCTCATCAGAGTGCACACTAATGTTATATTAGATGCGGCAATTGTATTATTCTGTGCGATAGGTTACGCTGTTTTAAAATTATTTTATTGACTGATTTAATGTCTTGCCTGACTTATACAAAGAAAACCTGGTGCATGGGGCTATTAAACTAGCAAAACTTAGATACGTTTCTTTAATGTGTGGGGGATAAGTGGTCTGTTCGCCGGCACGGGCACAGGGTTTTACCACGTTCTCACAAATTAACGTTCCGCCGGCAAAAGGGAACTGTTCACTGAAGACGGACGATAATAATAATCGTTATCTCATCGGATTATATAACACGCAATTGTTTATGTCGCTGACGACATCCTTACATTAACAATGATTGTGGATTATGCATATTATCCCGCGCGTTGGAAAACGGCTATCATTCAGCCCATCGCAAAAAAGGGCAAAGACTGCACAAACCCAATGAACATGCGTTCGATAAGTTTACTCCCAAGCATCAGTAAGTATTTGAAAAAACCATTAACAAAGCTCTGGTAAAATGGGTAGACGACAACAGCATTATTCCAAATAACCAGTTTGGCTTTAAGGCGGGTCATGAAACCACACATGCCGCAGCTAAACTGGTCTCCGACATACAATGGAATAAATGTAGGAACCAGTGCACAGGTGCCTGTCTGATCGACTTGGAGAAAGCCTTTGATACCGTCTGGATCGAAGGGTTATATTACAAACTGGTCAGACATGGCATACATAAGCCTTTACTATATGTACTTTACGATATGTTAAAGGACAGGAGGTTCGTGGTCGAAAGTGGTAATGCGACCTCTAATATAACGTATAATATCAAGAATGGCGCGTTACTCTCTCCGATTCTTTTTAACATTTACATTAGCGACTTATTAGATGCACTTCCGCAGGCTATTGCGTACGCAGACGATCTCATAATTTACAGAACAGCTCCGAAAGTTGAGATCATAAATAGTTTAATACAGCGAGACTTCAACAACGTGCAGCGTTATTGCGATGACTGGAAACTTAAGATCAACTTCCAGAAATGTGAAGCCATCCTATTTAGAACTCCATTATATAAAGCCACGAACGACACAAGGAAAAACTGGCGAAGGCTAGTTATCGTAGGACCGCATGGAAATAAACTGGAAACCAACAGTTTAGTTAAATACCTGGGCATCTGGCTAGACCAATATCTGTATTTCAACAGACATGTAGAGGCTGCTTTGCTCAAAGCGAGGAAGACTTTTGCTATGACATGGAGGCTATTTCACAGTAGCCAACTTGACAGCAGGGTAAAAGCCATATGCTACATGACGCTAATCAGGCCAATGCTCATATATGGTTGTCCAGTATGGTTCAACATAGGTCCAAATTTGATGGAAAAGATTCGGGTGTTCGAAAGGAAGTGTCTCAGAAGTTGTCTCAGATTATATCGGACACCGGAATCGGACTATAAAAAGTATTATTCAAATAAGACTTTATATAATAAAGCGTACATAAATAGGGTTGATAATTTTATGATTAAATTAATCAGAGGACATATTGCGAGAGCAATAAGCTCGTCCAATGACCTAATTTTCGGGGCCTATTATCCAAACACTCTGTACTATGAGAGCTTGCGTCGCAACGGTTTTGTTCCACCAGAGGCGTTCCTTGACTTGGACATGAAAGGGCTTACACAGGATAGATCCGGAATTCCGCTGATCTATCATGTAAGTAGATCATCCGTAGACGGGCGATTGTGCTACGACCGGGAAGTAACGCGCACCGAAGAAGAGCTCCTGCGCTTCAGTAGGGCTATCTCCCACAGAGACCGGGACGATAGTATTAGACAGCGTCAACAGTTCTGCTGGTTGAATGGCATATAAAGACCTGGATACCAAAGTCGGTATAGAATCACAATATCATCAGCTAGCTTACATAGACTTAGCTTTTCTAGAATTAGGGTAGTATAAGATTTAAGTTAAGTTAAGTTAAGTTAAGTTAAGTACTTTTACATAAAATTAAAAATTAAAAAAAAAAAAGAATAAAAAAATGGACACAAAGTTTTTTAAATTTTTTTTTTGTCTTTCAAATAATTATAAGTACTGCCACAAAATTCTGTCGCCGAAAGGCAAATTACATAATGGTTAAGTAATGTTTAGCTTAGAGCGTCTGCGAAGGACCAGTAAGTTATTATATAAGATAATTAAGCTAGAATTTAAGCATTTTTTGTCTAGCCTTTAATTTAGAAACTAAGAATATAAAAAGAAAATTAAAAATCGTTTAAAAATGAAAAAAAAAAAGGTTGGATTCATTAAGTTATACAACACACGAATTGTTCACATAGTTGGCGGCATTTTTATATTAGTAACGATCGTTATTTGATCGAATCATATAACCAGCGAATTGTTTCGGGGAAATCACGGAAACTTTTGGACACTCTCGACTCGTCGTTGTGCTCCACCGGTGGTTGTGACTCGACTCGCTAACTGGTAATAACAGTGGGGGGTATGCGCACTTGATGGCGGTTGGACAACGACTGACTGAAGAAATGGAAAAAAATCTATTCATCGCGTCGTGGCGGCTGAATCATAGCAGAAATAAGGTTGCTGTCACTTCCGAGGGTTTCGAGGAGTTGCTATGCTCGCATAAGAACTCGAATAAGCGAATCCTCGCCGTACAAGCTGTGTTGGATTCGTTGGATGCGTATATCGGGAAATTGCCTTTGGTGGGTGAAATTGGAATTGCTTGGGTGCAAGCAAGGAATATGATTTAGGTGAGATATTAACAGAAGTAATTTCGAGGAAATGTATGCGGCTTGGTATAGTTGGTGTTATGGATTTGAATATGCGTTTCATTGCGGCATATGGATTTCGGCAAGGAGGGAATATGGTTTATATGAAAAGTTGACCGAAGCAATTTTGGGAAAAATTATATGTGGGGTGATGTAAGAGATTATTTAGAATATATTCTATTGAATTGTATTCTGTTGGAAGTTTTGGGAAATGCCTTCCATTGCAGATTGGGAGATGAATTCTTGCAAGTTTGGGAGGGATGCGCTTACAGATTGGGATTTGTTTTTGCATGTTTACAGGTTAGGATTGTGGGTTGGTTCTCCGTGTGATATAGAGAACCCCCACAAATGTACCACATTAAATGCGACGTTACATGATGTGCTAGATTGTAGTATTCTGAGAAGTCGTGCAGAGGACCATCTATAGATGCTTAAATTCAGTCTAAAAACAATTGCATCTTGTGTTTGTAGATCAGCACGTCCGCAACGTAAATGATTCTTGCAATCCTCGATGGTGGCGGGAAATTCATAGCAAATTTCCACGATGTGCCTATAACATTATTCGCTTGCGCGAGAGTTTCTCCCATGTCTTCGTAAACTTCTTCAATGGGTGTATCTTCTTGGTGTTGCGTCTGGTATAAATATTTTGATAAAATTAGTGATACACCTTCACGAGGAAATTCTTCTCTTCGTTTTTTTATAAACTTAAGATACGTACCTACAGTAAAGCCGTAATTTCTATATGTATCTGGCCCAATTATTAATAGTAGAAGTTGTTAGATATTTGGTAGGATATCGTTAAGATTACGTTCTACAGGTGACGCCTTGTTTATAAAAGATTCGATCGTTCGCTTGGGAAGATCGTTAGCAACTGTTTGAGTTTCCACATTCGAAGAGTGTGTTAAAGGAAAAACCAAAATAATTCTGTTAATTTTGAAATACCAGTTGCCTGAGTTATTTAATTTAACAGATTTTATGAATTCGTCACAACCTTCTGCGATGAAAAAGATTATCTATTGAGAAACAGGTATTTGTTATAGCTGGAGTTTTATTCAATGGTGTATCCAGTTCGATTCCTAGTAATTTACAATGTAGAGATGTAGAGGATGGATAAGTAAAGTTCACATTTGAAAACAGGCAACGCAGACGATGGCGATCAGCTTCCAGACCAAATTCATCAAACTATCAAATGCGCAATGATTGAACGTTATTTTTCCCAAAGACTAGAAAGTTTAAAAAAATATAATTTCTTTCTGTCCGTATTAATTGAAATGGTTTTTAAATTGGAAAATAAAGAATTTAGAAACCTTTCACACCTGATACACTTTCTGCATAGGTAGCAGCACCAGTAGCAGTTGTTCTTCGAACACAAAGAGTTGAGAAACGTCAACTAAAAAAAAATCCAGTTTTTTGAGATTGTGAGCACTTAATCAAACATTTTCACTGAAAGGAATCGCTCTGCATGCTAAGTGACTCTATTGTATGGTTTTTTATCCACATTCATTAAATAATTTTATTAATTCGTAAAGTGAATATTAGCGACAACAGCCATGGAAAAATTTCGAAACGAACATGGCGTCGGCGAAAACACCTACGAATAATGTGTAATGTGAAATGGCTTGTAATATTTTGACATACTGGACAGCTGACAGATTTTATCGACCGAAGTTTTGAGCAAGTTCTGAGTCTAATCAAGATCCTTCAAGAGCCAGATTTTTGTAATTAGTTGTTCTTCGAGATATTTTTGAATTCTACGACAGTCTCTGATATATTGTAATGTAGTGCGTGTTATATATCCGAATAAATTACGTTGCCGAACAGGCTCCGAAAAATTTTTTTTAAGTAAAATGTCAAATACGTGGACTGTGGGTATTACTCTCGTCCATCTTTGGTGTTCAGATACCTTGTGGCGATTCCGTCAGTCGTACAGGAACATGCAATATTGCACCAGAACACAATTGAAAAAGGAATTATCAGAGTCGTATACGAGGGCATTAACTTAGTAATCCACAGCATACATGAACATGCAATATAGCACCAGAAGAAAGTCGAAAAGGAAATCATTAGTGTCGTCAACCAGAGCATTAACGCAACAACGCACAGCTTAAGTTGCGAGCTTAAACATCATCGTACATGCGATCTGATGGATCTGTGGTTTGATTCTAACCATTTCATAGGGTGTTTTCAAACCATGTTCTTCCCTACTTCACAAAATGCTATAATACCATCTGCACTAATCTAGTAGAAACTATGAATATAGGTAGTTCATGCCCTTTCATTTAATCCAAACCTGAAGATAATATCCCCGGCTCAATTTAGGGTTTTCAATGTAACCAGGCAGACAGAGACAACAAAGAAAGACGTGCTTCCCACTCGGCACTGTTTGAACTTATCCAGTTTATTTTTTGCACTCTAAAGTTAAAATTAAATTCAAACACGTAGAAAAATTGATTTTAGCGATTTTGTGAATTGTCAAAATGTTTTCGAACCATCAGTCTACAGCGACAAGGAACGGAGCGAAGTCATCAACTTCCGGATTTCTATAGAGCTATAAATAGTAGTAATAGTATAGAGCACAATCCCAAGGAACAATCATGAGAAACTGCGCCTATCGCGTTCACAACACCTGAAGTTGTCTTCTCTAAAAACTGGTTGTTGTATTGGCTAGAGCTATTCATGCAGAATCATTGGGCAACCCGTTAAAGCAAATTGATTTGTAAAAAACGAATGGGAATTGCAAAAAGTCAGAAAATCATTCAAATAAACTATGTAGGATACGAATTAAGGGAACGCCAACGACAAATCCCAAAACATGCTAATTGGTGGTTGTTTCCATGCAAACCCACTCCATGGCATCCCTTAATTTTTTATTCCCCTCATTTTGTTCCCTCGTTCTACAGAGACAATAAAAATATCGTTTCCCCTTGATTATGTACACCAAATGAATACATAGCTAAAAAGTTAAAATCACGTAATTCAAAGGTTTTAAGACAAACGATTAATTAAATTAATAGAAGGATTAATATTTAAATTTAAAAAAATTATTAGGAGCTAACAACAATACTCTTCTTCATGACTATGAGTTAATCTACGGGGCAACGTTCTATCGAACAGGCTCAATCATTATTCGGTTGCTAAAGACATAAAAGGTTCAGGATTAGGGTGTTGACAAAAGGTTTTTGTTTTATTATAAAATTTTGTTTTGTTTTGTTTTTTCAAGTCAACTATACGTTAAATTAAATTAATTTTCGTGGTTTACCTCCTGAATATAGGAAATTGTGAGCAAGTTCTGCTTGCTCGGGTGTTACCCATTGTCCTAAAAATGCGATTACATGGAATATATGATAAGGTTTATAAGAAATTATATGAAAGTTAATTTAATACAATTTAATATTTTTATTTATTATAATAATAATAATTATTTTTTATTTATAACTACTGCTACCCATGAACTGTCGATGGTTCTATCCGACGTTACTTAAGGAGTTTGCAAAAATGATAAAAAATAATAAGGCGTTCAAGATTTTGTAAAAATTTCGAATTGATGTAAAATTAAGAATAATTTATATATACGAGTATAAAAAAAATAAAACTAAAAGCGAAATAAAGTTCAGAGTAATTTTCATATATAGAAACAAAAAAAAAACCGAATCGAAAATAAAAGTATAAATTTAATTTTTACCGCAACTCTCTTTTTTATTTTTATATTTAAGGAATGTGTAATTAAATTCGCCGATGACTTAATGCAACTGTAAACACAGTAACTTGTCAAACTTGATTTTAGCTTTTATTTTATTCTTAATGTTATATAATAATTTAATTTATTGGTAGCTCTTAAGTGGTAAGTTACGTCTGCAGATCGGTAGTTTTATACTTAAGCTATTGTTATTTATGTTTAAGCCTTTTCGATATACAGGGTTTTTCCTCTCCATGGTGCCGACAGGTGGTAATACTAGCTTCACCACGAAGACAAGGCTCGGAGTAAGTTAAGCTGGTCACATACGATCACTATAGTGGCACAGAGATAAAAGAAATGTAAGGAAGGGAGAACTTTGATGACAAAGGGATGCTAGAAAGAAAACGTAGCAAGAATACCAAGTGTATTTTGTATGGTGTAGATGAAACGAGGGAAGGGGTAAAGGAGAATAGCATAGATAGAGAGATTAAGCGAGAGAATGGGGTAAGGGAAAGAGGTGGCGGGGAAGTGGGGGTCGGGGCAAGAGAAAAGAATGACAAAAAAGGCTAAAATCAAAACGTCAAAGAAAACCTAATATTAGAAAAAAATTCTAAGGGAAGTAAGAGAAAAGAAACCTAAAAATAATAAACAAAAGAGAAGTCTACAGTATATCATAAATTAATTTAGAAGTTGAAGTATATTTTTTATACTCATAGAAGGCTGTAGAATGAATGGAAGAAAGGTAAGGAGGAAAAGCAAGTTGTAAAGTGAAGCGGGGGGAAAAAAGCAAAAGGGGTTTTAAACTCGTATTAAGTTGGTATCTTCACGAGTATCGTCTATAGTTATTAAAAAAAAGATGGAGAAAGCAGAAATTAGAGAACAACAAAATAGAGCCAATAAACAGGTAATGGGTTACCAAGAGTGGAACAAGACAGAATAGAAAAAGAGGCAAGCAAAAAGGGGAAGGCAATTGGAAATAGTCGACAGTACAAACATGAATTAAGTTTAAAGTCATGTTTCAACATTTATAATGGATGACAAGAAAAAGTAAACAAGAGACGAAATGAGAACGTGAGAAATAGCAAAAGAAAATAAGTGCGAAAAAGGAGCAAAGTCAGAATATGAAATAGAGAAGAGTGGCAATAAATCCCCTTCAATCTGACGTTGTCAAATAAATGACCAATATCATACGATATAGAAAGGGAACAAGAGGAAAAGGAAACACCAGAATGGAGACTAAGAGGAAAAGAAAAACATTGATAGTGCAGACGAGGGGAAGGGGGGACAAACGGACATGGGAAAAGAATACCACGGATGTAGAGAACAAGGGAGACAAGAGGAAAAGTGAAAAAAAGGAGGACATAAAAGCAAGAGCGAGCAGGTGAAGGAGAATATCGAACAAGCGGAATAAGAGTAAGAGCCAAGCAAAAGAACAAGAAACAAGAAGAGGGGTAAAAAGAAGAGGGAATGGAAAAGCAAGAAGAGAAGAAATTTAATTTATGTCGCAAAGAAAGCGGAAAAAAGAATAGGTGAAAGTTGATTAGTGGCGCGACGATGGCCACAAGGGAAAGACGGGCAATACGCAAAGCTTTAGAGAAAATGGGGAAATATATGTAACTTATGTCACAAAGGAAAAGGAAAAAGGGATATATGATAGTTGGAAAATGCTTACGATGACCAAAAAATACGCCTAGCCGATCAAACAAACTTTTCTATAAAGGGGGATAATCCAATAGCATGCAACTTTTTTTTTATTTTTTTTTTATTAGACCTCTCGGGAGGGGCGCACCTATAGCGCCGAGTGGGCACCCGAGATGCCATCAAATAACTGTTGCAGTTCTTTTTGAACAGTTGCAGGTTGTAACGCTCCGGGAACACTTGCGTGGGAAGGGAGTTCCACAGCCTCCCCGCTCTGTAACGGCACGAGTTCTGATTCAGGGATGTTCGCGACGTCAGGAGATGAACCACAAACGGGTGCGATCCGTCGGATAGTCTTGTGGGCGGATATAAACCGAATTGCGTGGAACAATACCCGTGATAATATCTGTAAAACAGACAGACTACTGGAGAAGCAGAATAATATATAAAACGTGGAGACACTTCAAAACTTACGCATCTAAATAGATTTGTCCTAATTTCATGGACATATAGCGCAAGACCAAAAAAGGGAGCGAGAGAAAAGTAGATAAATCGATAAAAAAAAAAATGAATAGGTAGACAGATAGATAGATGTGGATAGATATGTAAATCGACAGATAGGCAGATAGATAGAGAGAGGGAGCGAGAGAAAGTGATAGATAGATAGATAGATAGACAGATAGATAGATAGATATATAGATAGATAAATAGATAGATAGAGTTAGAGAGAGAGAGAGAGAGAGAGAGTGCGTTATAAATTAAGGAAGAGTACAAAAGAAAGAAGGAGGAGTTATAGAGCTAGATAGAAGAAGAAAGAAAGGAATTAATGGGAAGAGGGGCACAGGTTGTATAGGTTTATAGTGACCGTGTACAAGATAGAAAATAACATGAGGGAGAGCACAAATTCAAATCGAAAAATAAAACATTCATGAAGTATTTTTCGCCTGTCATAAAACTGTTTTCAAGGCGGTTTCCTTGATTTAACTACCGACTTGCAGAAATACATCTATCGTTATGAGGCTCAAAACATTTACTTATATGTATTACTTACCTTCTACAATGACAACACATTCAGTTTCATCAGTGCCATGGCAATTGGTGGCCACACAAGAATACTTTCCAGAATCCGAAGGTTTGCAATCGATAATTTCCATAGTCACAACACCATCTGAATTTGTCATGGAGTATTCGTATTTGTTGAGTTCACGTTTATCTTTGTACCATTTGACGGTGGGCACAGGTTTGCCGCTTAGACAGCAGAGTAACTTGCAAGTATCGCGGGCTTGCATAACACGTGGACGTAATAGGAATGTAAAACTGGGCGCTGATTCAGATTCCTCTTGCCAGAAAGTGTATGGTAACGGTTCACGTCTACGGACTGGAGTTGATTCGTGCCTATAAACTGGCGGTTGTTTTGGCAGTGGATGGACATTGAGGAAGACCACTTCTTCCCGAGAGCCGTAGTGGTTTTCAGCTCGGATTATATATTCACCACGGTCTTCTAGTTTGACACGATTTATAATGAAGTAGTAGTCATCGCCAGTGTATCGTTTCATGAACTTCACACTCTGTCTCAGTTCCTGGTTGTTGTGGGTCCAAGTGAGTGTTGGCGTGGCGACCGCTATACAACGGCAATAGAACTTAACGCTCTGTCCTTCATAACAGAACTGTGACGTTGGACGTATGACGAATCTAGGAGCCGCTTGTCGGCGATCAATTGACGTCTCATGGATCTTATATTTCTCCATGAGTAGTTTACGCAGGGACGAGTATTCGGAGAGACGACCAATCGGTAGAAGGTATTTATTGAAGTCTTCATATTTCTTTCGGAGCTTGTCACGGTACGCTAGGTATCGTTCGCGTGCTATCTTTTGGGTACGATTGCTGTGGTCGCCAGTTAACCAGGGATGCAATAGGCATTCATGCGCAGTTAGACGCTTCTCTTTGTTTCCTATCAATAGGGATCGGATAAAGTCTTTGGCTTCTTCGGAAATGTGTCGGAAGGCTTCTTCGTCGAAGTCCCAATCGCACGCCTTGACGTTCTTCAGTGTAGCTACATCGTTTTCACCAGCGAATGGTGAGAGGCCACTTATGCTGGCGGACGAAAGTGATAATCAGGTTTTTTTTTAAATGGAAAGATATTGAGATGTGAAATGAATTGATAACAAGGTGGGATTGGTGCGGCGGAATTTATGATTAGCGGTGGGTCGTGAGATGGGAAGTGGTACGGTGGTACCGGGTCAAACGGTTTTTGTTTTGAATCGTGATTTACACGTGAACAATTCAATGTCGAAAGGGGACCGACAACAATGTAATCAGAGCTTTTTACTTGCTCTGTTTTTACTTATAATGCGCTGTACATCTGGAATTTAATGTTGGCCTCCAACATACTGTATTGTTACTGAATGTCTGCAATGGTAGTGTATTCCATATTCATGACTTTTCAAAGAAGGTTAAAAAGGCGACTAATATAAACACGATAGTGTGGTGGTGGGAGCATCATAAGGCTGACAAGATCAGAATAGAGCGGTTGAGATGATATGACAGAATGGCGACTGTGTTAAAAGGTATATCGTGTATAAGGCAATGCGAAATGAAGCCATTGCATTGGTCCCCGGATTTGTGATAGCAAAACTTCAAAAATTCTAACAAGGCGAGTTTAGGTGTACAGTGTATTTGACAATGGATAAATGGCCATGAAAGTATTGAACATGAAAGGTGATTCAGTATCGTAGTCATATGCACCCAATTTAGTGTAGAGTGCAAGAGAGGATGGCGAGTGATGGGAAGAAATTGATACTTACAGAACGTAGGCGAGAACACCAACGGCCCACATGTCTGTGTAGAAGCCGACTGGTTCACGGTTAACAATTTCGGGCGCAGCGAATTCAGCTGTTCCGGTGGTTATCTTGACAACTTCGTTGGGGTCTAGACGGGTAGCGAGTCCGAAGTCGATCAACTTCACATTGGTACCCTTGCGTGTCTGGCACATAATGTTCTCGGGCTTGATGTCCAAGTGTATGATGTTCTTCTCGTGCATGTGCTTGACACCTTCGCACACTTGGCGCATGTAGTTGATAACTTCAGCTTCGGACATTGTGTAACCTTCATCGGTGATGCGTTCGAACAGTTCACCACCCGATAAGCTGTGTGGGATAAAGAGAAGCTTAATTTTGTTAAGAATATCAAAAGTTAAGCGAAGTATTTACAATTCAAAGATGAGGACCATTTCGTCGTCATCCTCGAAGGCATCGTGGAGGTTGATTAGCTTTTGGTGGTGCAGCTGGTTCATGATATCGATTTCACGGCGAATTAGGTCCTTTTCGATTTCGTGCGAGACGGGAATGAATTTGGCGGCAAAGATGTTGCCAGTGCTACGCTCGCGACAACGGTGAACGACACCAAACGCGCCGGTGCCGATCTCTTCAAGAATGTCGTACTTGTCGTAGACGTTGTTGTGGGATATCTCCACTGGCTGTGGGACGTATTTCGAATATATGTCGAATACGTAGGAATCGTAGTCCTTGATTGGGCCATCGGCCTTGCCTCGGATCTTCTTGCCACTCTCGTTGACTTCCCATTTCTTCTCTTGTTTCTTCTTCTTGCCGGTGTCCTTGGTTGAGATGAGAGTGCTAACGTCCGATGGGTCGGATCGACCGTATACGTTCTCCGCATAGACTCGGAAGTCATATTGGTGACCGGGCGTAAGACCAGTGACTGCCATCGATGTAAATCGAGTGTTGCCGACGCGAATCCACGAAGACATCGGCTGTTCACGTTTCTCGACTAAGTAGTTGGTTATGTTAGAACCGCCGTCCCAAACAGGAGTCTTCCAGCTAAGGGACAATGAGTCTGTGCCGATGTTCTCTACCATCGGGAAGCGCGGGGGGTCGGGGCGATCGCTGATTTGGATTTTAATTATCGCTGTGTCGGAGCCGAGCTCGTTCTCGGCGGTGATACGGTATGGCCCTGAGTCTAATTTGGAGCCATCGCGGATGGTCAGAATGGCGTGACGTTCCTTAACCTCGACGTGGTAATGGCCGCCAGACTCGATGGTCTCTCCCTCCCGGATCCAGTTGATGCGTGGTTTCGGGAAGCCCGTGAATGGAATTTTGATGACGACGTTTTCGCCTTTGTCGAAGTACGCCGTGTCGCGGAACCGCGGTGGGATGTTCAGTTTGGGAGCGGCTGGAATAGTAAAGGGATTATTGGCAAAAGGAATTGAGCAACTATACGGGAGTGTACTTACTCATAATGACTAGGGAAGCTCGAGTTGATTTGGCGCCGGCTTTGTTGACGGCACGACACACGTATTCGTCGGCATCTTCGCCAAAGACGTCGTTAATGTTTAGGAAGTAGTTTTCACCTTCAGCGTACATGTGGTAGCGGGCGCCGTTGGTGATCTCGCGAGCACCCTTGTACCAGGTGATAACTGGTTTGGGAACGCCAGTGATCTGGCATGTGAACTGCGCGTTGTGATTCTGTATGCAGTTGGCGTCGCGTAATGGCCTGACTATGATTGGTGGTGTCGCAGCTTTAGGATCCACAACCTTCACCGATGTGGATGCCGACGACTCCTTCGATAAACCGGCTTCATTTTGCGCGAATACACGGAATTCATATTGACGGCCTTCGATGAGGTTAGGGCAGTTGATTTGTGTTGGCAGGCAAATAGCAATGTTGACGCGTTGCCATGTGGAGCTGCCGACTTCTCGCTTGTCGATCCAGTATCCTTGAATGTGGGCGCCGCCATCGGATTCGGGTTTGTCCCACTCGAGATGGACGAATTCGTCGCCAATTTCGGTGACCTTCGGTGTTCCTGGTGGGGAGGGTGGGTCGAAGGGAGCTTTAGCCTTGATCGGGCTTAGGCCTGCGAGGCCAGGGCCCATACCGTTCTCGTTGACTGCCATGACGCGGAAGACATATTCCTGGTTCTCAGTGAGGCCTTGTACGACGTAGGAGAGGTCCTTGCAGAAGCTTGATACTGTTATCCAGTGCGACGAAGTGACGTCTTTACGTTCCACAACGTAATGAGTGACGCGCAGGCCACCGTCGTAGGCGGGAGGACGCCAAGCTAGTGTGCATGAATGTTTGGTGATATTCGACACGCCCATTGGGCCAACTGGTGGACCGGGTAGCCCGGTGATGTATACGTGGAACCCGTCACTGGCTGTTCCACTCTCGTTGCTAAATTCGATGTTGTAATCACCGCAGTCTTCTTTGTTGACATCGCGAATGGAGATGGCAACGTAGTCGTCGAAGACGGTATATTTGAAGTGTGCCGTCTCCGAGAGGGGTTCGTTGTTTCTTGAGATCCTTACAGTCATCGGTTGGTCACCGGTGTAGTAAACCTTGATTTTGGCGTTGTCGTTCTCGGGCAGATAAAGTTCACTCGGGATTCGGGTGATAACTGGTGGGGCACCAATCTTGAGGTGGCAGGTAGTGTGGACGAAACCGAGGGAGTTGATGGCTTCGCAGGTGAAGTCACCTTCATCTACAGACTGTACATCCGATATGTGTAGGCGGAAGAAACCGTCTTTAGTGTCACAGGTGAATCGGCCACCCATTTGAATCTCTTTGCCGTTACGCAGCCATCTCGCCGTGGGCTCTGGCTTGCCGGTGGCCTTGCATTGGAGCATGCAGTATTTGTCTCTTGGGGCGATGCGGTCTTGCAGACGCGTTACCCATTCGGGCTTTTCGCCACCTAGTACTTCGCACACCTTGATTGGCATTGTGGATGAGCTAGGCTCCGACCGGCCTGCGGCATTCACTGCGAAGATTCTGAATTCGTAGTCGCCCATTTCGATTAGGTTGATGACGGTAAATTCGGTATCTAAGACGTTGTAGTCGTTGCATTTAACCCAGATAGCACCGCCTATGTCACGACGTTCTATGATGTAACCCGTAATACGCGATCCTCCGTCGCGTTCTGGCTTGGTCCATCTGAGATCGACGTAGTTCTTTCCAACTTTAATGGCCTGTGGCGTTCCGGGTGGCGATGGTACAGTAAATTTACCCTTGAGCTTGAATTTCGCCGACGGTGGAGACGGCTTGCTGAAACCGGCGGCGTTCTTTGCCTTGATGCGGAACTCATATTCGTGGCCATTCACGAGATTGTAGAGCTGGTACTTAGTGTCCTTGATGAGGTATTCGTATGTGTTCCATGACGTGTCGTTGACGACATCTCTGTATTCGATTTGATAGCCTTGTATCTTTGAGCCACCGTCTGAGCTCGGGCGATCCCAGATCAATGTTACGTTGCCGGAATCCCAGTCGATAACCTTTGGCTGTCCAGGTGCATCGGGCACAGTGAATTGGTACTTAGCCAGTACTGGCTCATCGGATTCGAGGGGATCGCTAAGGCCGTATTGATTTTCTGCTCTAATGCGGAAGTAGTACTTGCGATTGGGCTCCAGGCCCATGACATCGTAGTGGGTGTTCCTAACGAAACTGCTGACCTTAACCCATACACCGTTCTGGTCCATTTTTTCTACAACGTAGTTGGTGATTGGTGAGCCGCCGTCGTCTAGTGGCGACTTCCAAGAGAGTGTACAGGAGTCTGGTGTAATGTCGGACACTCCGATTGGACCTTGCGGAGGTCCCGGTCGGTCAACCACGGTGACGTGGCACGCTGCCGAGTCCGTGCCTTCGGAGTTGGTCAGAGTGATCTGGTAGGATCCAGTCTCGGAGCGTTTGGCACTCTTGTTGTGGAAGATCGTGTTGTAGTCTGTGGTTTCGAATTTGATGCGATCGTCTTGGAGGACTTCCTTGTTGTTGATGGTCCAAGTTGGTTTGGGTCTGGGACTGGCGTGGAACGGTACAGTAATGCGGAATTCTTCACCCGCGCAGACGACTATGTCGCGAATCTTCAAGTCCGACGTGATCTTCGGCGCACTTGGTGGAGAGCGACAGATGATGGTGTCTGATGACGAACTGAATGGCCCTTGGCCAGCGGCGTTTATGGCACCAACGCGGAATTCATATTCATGACCGTCTAGAAGGTTGGGTATTTTGCAAGTGAGGTCTGGGCAATGAGCCTGAATGGCCTTGGTCCATTTTTCCTCGGAGAGAAGTCGCTTTTCAATGACATATCCGGTGATCGGGGAGCCGCCGTCGTGACGTGGCTTCGCCCATGAGATTGTGATGGAATCGCCCGTTGAGTCGATTCCGCGAGGTGTGCCTGGTGCTCCGGGCACGTCGAATGGATGGCGAGCGCGGATCGGCTGTTCGGTTGTTGCGGGCTCAGATTGTCCGTATTGATTTTCGGCAAGTACTCGGAATTCATACTCTCGTCCGATGGTAAGGTTGCGAACTCGCACAAATGGCACGGTGCAGTAGCTGCTCACCTTGGACCAGGTTGGACTTCCCCTCTCGCGTTTCTCGACGACGTAGTTGCTTATTGGTGCACCGCCATCGTCCTTTGGTGGATTCCAGTATAGAGTGAGAGACTCTCCAGCGAACTCGTCAGCTCGCAAGTTCGATGGTGGGCCAGGGCGGTCAAGGACCTTGACGTTAATAGTGGCCGTGTCAAATCCGGAGGGATTCTTCAGTTGCAACCGGTATTGGCCGGAATCGTCGCGTTTCGAGTTCTTCACCACGAAGCTGGCTGCATCGTCAGTGAGGTTTTGGAACATTCGTTGGTTGTCGTCAAGTATTAGGTCGTTAGCATACCATTGGGCGGTGGGTTTTGGGAAGCCTACGTACGGCACGTGTATGCTGAAGTCTTCGCCGGCGCGGACGACGATGTCGCGCACTCCACCGAGGTCCATGCACGGTTTATTGGGTTGTTCGCCGATGATGATCGGGTTCG
Organism: Microdon myrmicae; assembly: GCA_963931805.1. NCBI lineage: Eukaryota > Metazoa > Arthropoda > Insecta > Diptera > Syrphidae > Microdon > Microdon myrmicae. The sequence continues at coordinate 6,973,562 of OZ007500.1, read as the reverse complement.
ATGGTTTCGACGGTTCCGAACGACCGACTTCGTTGTCAGCAATCACCCGGAACGCATATTCTTCGCCCTCTTTAAGGTTTGGCACGGTATGAACGAGGTTGTGGATGGGCACCTCGTTGATCGGGGTCCAGTTCTTTTCATTCTTTGGCTTCATTTCGAGGTAATAGCCCTTAATCTTGGCCTTGCCGTCGTTACGCGGAGGTCTCCAGGAGAGCGTGACGCTGTTCTTGGTAATGCGATCTGGTTTCGGTGGTTCTGGTGGGTCTGGGCGATACCGCTGTAGTTGTGCAGTTATCGGCTCCGATGGTTTTGATGGCTTACCGGGGCCTGCCTCGTTGACAGCGGTAACACGGAACTCATAGCGGGAGCCTTCACGTAGATCTTGAGCGGTGTAGCTCGTGTTCGGAGTCGGGTAGTTGTTGCATTTGATCCATTCTCCACCGCGTTCGCGGCGTTCTACGATGTATCCGGTTATGGGCTTGCCGCCACAGTATTCTGGTGGATGCCATTCCAGGCTGGCCGACGAAGGGCTGTAGGAAACCACTTCGGGTTGACTGGGTGCATCTGGCGGGTCGAAGGGTGATTTCGCAACCACTGGTTTTCCTTCAAGTGGCTCGGACAAACCGTATATATTCTCGGCACTAACGCGGAATATGTATTTCTTGCCTTCTGTGAGGCCCTTGACTGTAAATGCGGTTTTGGGGCAGTAGCCTGGAACTGGACGCCACGCGTCTACTCCGAATTCGGAGACTTCGACAACGTAACCGGTTATCTCACTGCCGCCGTCATCCTTGGGAGGATTCCATGACAAACTAACGTGGTTGGGTCCAGTTTCGGTGTACGAAAGTGGACCTTGGGGTGGACTGGGTTTGTCTACGACGATCACTTGGATGTCCGCAGTGTCTTTTCCAAAGGCATTTGTAGCGGTTACGTTGTAAGTGCCTGCGTCGGCACGAGTAGAGTTCTCAATACGCAGTAAGGTTTCATCTGGACTGGTCGATGAGGAGATCTTGTTTGTCTCGGGCAGTTTAATGCCCGACTTTGCCCATTCGACGGTGGGTGTCGGGGCGCCGGCAATCGGTATGTGAATGCAGATTGGCTCACCTGCGTGAACTTTGACTTTCCTGCCGATGAGACCATCCAAGAAAAGTTTGGGTTTCTCTCGCATTGGCTTGGCCAAGAGGATGGCCGAAGGTTCGGATGGTTTTCCGTTGCCTGCAGCGTTTACCGCGGTTACACGGTACTCGTACTGATGTCCATCGGCAACACGATCGTCTGTGTAGCTGGTGGTTGGTACGGGCTCGCCGTTGATCTTAATCCAGCGCCCTGTTGCCTTGTCGCGGCGTTCAATATCGTAGCCGATGATTGGTGAGCCGCCGTTGCTGATCGGTTGTTTCCATTTGATGGAAATGTGGTCCTTGTCGCTGTCGGTCAGTTCTGGTTTACCTGGTTGGCCAGGAGTGTTGTATTGATTCTTTGCAGTGACCGGTTCATCAGATGTTAGAGGTTCCGATCGACCCTGTAGGTTTTCAGCCATGACTCGGAACTCGTATTGAGTACCTTCGAGTAACCGGGGCACAGTGGCGTGGTTGTACTTAGCGTTGACATAGGTTACAGCTGGTACCCAACCGCCGCCGTGGGTTAAGTCTCGCTTTTCAATGACATAGGCAGATATCTCAGATCCACCGTTGTCCTTGGGTGGCTTCCACGAGATGGTCACGGAATTAGCGGTAATCTCTTCGTATTCCATGGGTCCTGATGGTGGTCCGGGGCGATCGAGGACTATCAGTTGGAAGGATCCCTCGTCGATGCCGGAATCGTTTCGGAGCAACAAGTGGTAGGTACCGGAGTCCTCGCGCTTGCAATTGACTGTATGTATGACAGTGTGGTGGCCGATCGCAGTTAGTGTTCTGCGTTCGTTATTCAGGATTGGTTGGGTATTGTGGTCCCAGATGACTTCGGGAGCTGGTTCGCCAATGAAGTCGATGTCGATGTGGAATATGAGGCCGGCCTTGATTCTGATATCGTGTAGGGGTGTTATAATCTTGGGAGCTAGGTAACGGGCCTTGGCCATTATCATGTCTGATGGTTCTGAGGGCTCGGATTGACCGGCTTGGTTGACGGCAATAACTCTGAACTCGTATTCTTGGCCTTCGGTTAGATCGGGTACTGTGGCTTGGGTCTTGTTTGGTGGGACGTGGACAACGTTCACCCAGTACGGCGTACCCTTCTCCTTCTTTTGGATGATGTACTCAGTGAGCGGAGCACCACCGTCTGACTGGGGTGCTGCCCAAGATAGGTCGACATGATCGCGATCCCAGTCGGTGACGTATGGTTTGCCGGGTGCATCTGGTTCGTCGAAATCGTTCTTCGCTATGAAACTCTTCTCAGCTTCAAGCGGCTCTGACTCGCCAATAGCGTTGACAGCTTTTACACGTAACAGGTATTCCTTTCGGTGTACTAAGCGGGTGACATCGTGCACCAAGTGTGTGCTCATGCCTGCATCGGACCACGTGCCGCGGGACATGTCCATCTTTTCGATGACATAGTGCAGAATGGGTGATCCACCATCATCAAGTGGGGGATTCCAGGCCAGATGGCAGCCGTCTTTAGTTATTCGCGATATGTCAAGTGGTCCAACTGGTGGGCTGGGTCGGTCAAGGACTGTAGCATGAGCCGATGCGGTGAATTCTCCGTGTTCGTTCTTCAAGGTCAGCGTGTACCGACCAGCGTCGGAGCGGGCCGAGAATGGAATTTCGAAGGTAAGTTCATTCTGGAAGAGGGACATATCTACTCGTGCACTGGGCTCTATTGGTTTGCCGTCAAATGACCAAGTGACGGTGGGCCGGGGTGACGCTTCGATTGGCAGAACCCATCCGAGGCGTTTGCCGGCATGGACGGTAATGTCTTCGAGAAGTTTCTTGTCGAAGTAAGGAGCAATGAAGCGTGGTTTGGCAACAATTGTCGCTGACGCATCAGACGGCTCTCCAGGACCACCTTTGTTGACAGCAATAACGCGGAACTCGTAGGCTTCGTTTTCGATGAGATCGGGAACAGTGGCCTTGGTTTGATTGCCGGGGATCTCAACGGCCTTTTCCCACGGGCCGTGCTTTGATCTTTTCTCGATGATGTAACCCGTAATAGGTGAACCACCGTCCTTCTTCGGTGCTGTCCATTCAAGATCGACGTGATCCTTATCCCAGTCCGTGGCTTGTGGTTGGCCGGGTTTATCTGGTCGACTAAAGGGGTCCTTAGCAGTTATCGATTGTGTTGTAGCTAGAGGCAGAGATTCTCCTTGTCTGTTGACCGCTCGTACACGGAAGTTATAGTCGTGATTTTCGATCAAGTTGTCGGCACGGATGGATGTGTCGGCACATTCCCCAACAGGAACCCAACGCATTGTCTCCGTGTCCATTTTCTCAACAACGTAGTGTGTGATTTCGGAACCGCCATCATCCTTTGGTGGGCGCCAGCGGAGTACAATCGCGTTTTTGGTAACTTCGTCTGGGCGTAGAGGGCCCTCTGGTGGTAAGGGAATATCCAAGACAGTGACGTTGACAGTAGCCTTGTCAGTGCCGTTGACATTGCGGGCGACAAGAGTGTATTCACCAGTGTCTATGCGTTTGGCGTCAATAACTCGCAACTTGGTGCGGTAGTCTTCATTTACGATCTTGATACGATCAGTGTTGAGCACCAAGTTGTCCTTGTGAGACCATTCTTTCGATGGTGGTGGTTCTCCAATGACTGGAACACTGAATTCGAACGTTTGGCCCGCGCGAACCTTAATGTCGACCATGAATTGACGGTCGATCTTGGGTGCGAGGTTCTTTGGTCGTGCGACATGTGGTTGTGTAGCATCGCTTGGTACACCGGGACCAGCCTTGTTCACTGCTCGAACTCGGAATTCGTATCTGACCCCTTCGACAAGGTCGGGAACTTTTCCTGTGGTTAAGTCGCCTTCGATGTCGGCGCACTTCTCCCAATCGGGGGTGTATTTGTCTTTCTTTTCAATGACGTACCCAATAATAGGTGAGCCACCATCGTGTTCAGGTCGCTCCCATTGCAGTTCGACGAAGTCTTTGTCGTAGTCTTTAATAATCGGTGTTCCTGGTTTAGAAGGTTCGTCATACGGGTTTTTGGCTTCGGTAGCATGTGGTGTTGTTAGTGGTTCAGACACTCCTTGTCGGTTACGTGCACGGACACGGAATTTGTATTTGTGTCCCGGAGTGAGACCGTCGATTTTCAAGTGGGTTGTTGGGCCATCCGTTTCGCCAGCGGGTACCCAACGTCCTGTTAGTTCGTCGAACTTCTCGACCACATAATTTTCAATTGGTTGACCGCCATCATCATCGGGAGGTGACCATTTCAGTGTGCAACCATTGGCATGGACGTCTTCCACTTTCAATGGACCATTTGGCGGTGCTGGCTTATCAATGACGATTACCTTAACGTCAGCTGTGTCGGTGCCGTTGATGTTCTCAGCTGTTATTGTGTAGACCCCACTGTCGGCGCGGGTAGCTGTGCGTACCAAAAGTTTGGTATTGTAGTCCACATGTTGAACCTTGATGTGTTCACTTGGGTACACTTCCCGCTTCTTGTGAATCCACTTAGTCGTCGGTGCTGGTTCTCCAGAGACTTTGACATCGTACGAGAAGTTCTGTCCGGCTTTGATGCGTACTTCGACAAGGTTGGTTCTGTCGATGAATGGTGCCTTGTTGCGTGGTTTTGCAATGATCGGTGGGGTGGCGTCACTGGGCTCACCGGGACCCGCCTTGTTTACAGCGCAGACCCGGAATTCGTATGCTTGACCTTCGATAAGGTCTGGAACGGTTGCCTTGCATTGATCGGCTGGTACTTCTACAGCCTTCTCCCATTGGCCATATTTGTCCTTCTTTTCAATAAGATATCCTGTGATTGGTGAGCCTCCGTCTGTCTTGGGCGGGGTCCATGCAAGGTCAATGTGATCCTTGTCCCAGTCGGTTGCTCGAACGTTCTCTGGCTTGCCAGGCTCGTCGAACGGATTCTTGGCAATGATTGTGTCGTCGGCCACCAATGGTTTCGATTCACCTTCAGCGTTGACCGCGATTACGCGGAACTTATACTCGCCGCCAGGTGTCAGGCCCGTAACATCAGCTTGAGGTTCTGTTGAGCGACAGACTGGTACCCAGCAACCCGTTTCGGGGTCCATTTTGTCGATTTGGAAGTATTCAATCGGAGTGCCACCGTCGTCCTTTGGTCGTTTCCATTTGAGATGGCAGCCCTCTTTGTGGATGTCGGAGATTTGCAGTGGTCCTTCTGGCGCTGACGGTTTGTCTGTCACGACCACTTGAACAGTAACTGTATCCTTGCCAGAGCTATTAGTGGCGGTGACTGTGTATTCACCAGAGTCAGCACGTTGTGCCGGTCTAATGACCAGTTTAGTGTAATAGTCAGGGCTGTCGATGGTGACGTTCTTTCCAGTTTGTAGGGGACAATTCGAGAATCGCCATTCAACCTTTGGCGCCGGTTCCCCGATGATGTTTGCGTCAAACTTGAGCGCTGTACCGGCTGATATCGTAATATCACGGAGATTGCGCCTGTCAATCTTTGGTGCAAGATAGCGCGGCTTAGCAATAAAGTTCTTGCCGGGATCAGATGGTTCCGATTGGCCAGCCTTGTTAAGGGCTATAACGCGGAACTGGTACTCATTACCTTCGATGAGACCGTTTATAATTGCGACTGGAGTTGGTGTGTCGGTTTCACAGGCCTTCTCCCACATGGGACTGTATTTGTCCTTCTTCTCGATAATGTAACCGGTGATAGGCGATCCGCCGTCGTTGGCGGGCTCCGTCCAAGTGAGTTCGACATGATTTGCTGACCAGTCGGCTGGCTCTGGAGCACCAGGTTTTGAGGACGTAGCTAAGTAAAAGAGAAGAGAATAGAGTTGTTAGTGAAAACATGGAAGATAAGAGCAAGTTCTTGGGGCCGGGTAATGCTTTACACGATCAGTGAGTGCGGAATCTGCCTTATTTTTGAGGCATTTATAGAAACGATTGTATCACTTGTGGTGGTCCGGTAACACAATGCGAGGATTCGAAATTAATAGGGAGGTGACTTAAGGAACATAAGAGAAAATTTACAAAGAGGCCGTCAGGCCCTACGAAAGATATGAGGTCAGAGAAAAAAGGAATAGCATAGAATATCGTAACGACGAATTTAAGGACCGAGAAGTAAGAGCGCATATTCCATGAGACTAGTAATCGTTTGACAAAGAAGACAGTTACAATGACTGTTTTGAATGTTGGGAGGTCTGTTTAATACTCCTTAATGGATTGCCAACTGTAGCTGTAGCGACGAGCTTTCGAACGATGTCCAAAATTTAACATAGATTGGACCTTGGCAGATAATACGTACCAACAGAGAGCTGTTCCACCAAGATCAAAGGTTCGTAAAGTACGAACAAAAGGAAGTAGATTAAAGAAAAGGAAGACGAAGGAATGAAACTAGAGGCGCCTCGCTGGGTAAGGTTTTGCCGTGTATACAGAGATTGTTTTCTGGAGATCTATGATCTCATTCCGGGCATTTAACGAAGTCCACCACTCACTAGCTGCACGAGAGCCGTGACATCTTCATAGTCAAAAAAGGGGTGATGAAATGGAAATGTTGTAAACTACGAGCATATACTCACTGAATGGATCCTTGGCAACGATAGTTCCAAATGTCTCCAACGGTTCGGACTCGCCCTCTTTGTTGAGAGCCTTGACACGGAATTTATATTCATGACCGGGTGTTAGACCATCAACAGTAAATTCAGGTCCTTCAGATTTGCCGCATGGCAACCAAATGCCCGTTTCGGGATCGTATTTCTCAATGAGATATCCCTCAATTGGTTCGCCGCCATCATCTTTTGGTTTCTTCCACTTGAGTTTACAGCCATCCTTGTGGATGTCTGAAACTTCGAGGGGACCTTCCGGTTTGCCAGGTTTGCCTAAATGACAATAATTTAATTTTATAGCTCGTTTTATAGGAAACTGTCAAAGACTTACATATCACGTTTATTTCAAATTCGACGGTGTCTTGACCAAAACGGTTTTGGGCGGTAATCTTATATGTGCCGGTGTCCTTGCGTTTCGGATTGTCGCAGAAGAATTTCGTGTTGTACGGAATATTTTCGATTCTGCGCGCCGCCGACACTGGTATGGTTTTGCCGTTGTGTGACCAGACGACATCTGGTGGAGGTTCACCGATGATCTTGATGTCCAGGTAGATGGGTTCGCCTTCCTTGATGTTATAGGTGTGAATGTTCCTTCGGTCAATTTTGGGTGCCACTGTAAACAGAGAACAATGAGTGTGTATGGGCTAGACATGCTTATGGGCTTCGACTTACGTTTCCTTGGTTTCGTTATGACGGATTTGCTGGCATCACTTGGCTCGCCGGGACCAGCTGCGTTGATACCTCGTACACGGAATTCATATTCAACGTTCTCGTCGAGATTTGGTACGGTGGCTTTGCATTCGCCACCAGATGGTGGAGCGGCAACTTCGGTGGCCTTAATCCACTTACCGGTGCCCTTTTCACGTTTTTCGATTGCATAGGCAGTTATCGGTGATCCGCCATCATTTAGAGGCGGAGTCCATTTGAGATCCACATGGTCTTTGTCCCAATCTGTAGCCTCGGGAGTACCTGGCTTGCCGGGTTCGTCTGAAATTAGGTGGGGATTATTAGGATCAGGAGCGTAATGATTATTACGAGGGACTTACCGAATGGATTCTTAGCAACGATAGGTTTGTCTGTTTCTAATGGTTCAGATTCGCCTTCGGTGTTGACAGCAAGAACTCGGAATTTGTACTCTTGGTCAGGAACGAGGTTAAGTAACTCAGCGAACGGTTCTTTGAATCGCCCAGATGGTAACCAGCGTCCTGTTTCTGTGTCCATTTTCTCAACAATATAATACTCAATTGGAACACCGCCGTCGTCGAGGGGTGGATTCCACTTAAGCTTGCAGCCTTCTTTGTGCACATCGCTGACACGCAGGGGTCCCTCGGGCTTGCCGGGACGGTCGAGAACGGTGATCTCAATTGAAGCTTCGTCGTGACCGGAGTCGTTCTCTGCCTTGAGGGTGTATTTTCCAGTGTGAACGCGTTTGGCAATCGGGATACTGAATTTAGTGCGGTAGGATTCGAGGTCGATGTTGATGCTGTCGTCATCCTCGATGCGGGCCTTGTTGTGGAACCAGGTCTTATGTGGTGGCGGTTCTCCCGATACTTTAACGTCGAGACGCACATGTTGTCCTGCTTTAATGGTAATATCCTTGAGGTTGGTACGATCGATTTTAGGTGCAGCAAATCGGTCTTTAGCCAACAACGTGTCAGATGGCTCGGATGGCTTACTCTGCCCTCCTTTGTTGACAGCTTTAACGCGGAATTGATATTTCTGACCCTCGATGAGGTCGTTGACGCGGGCCTCGCATTTGGGCGTGTCAGTCTCAAGAACCTTTTGCCATTTGTTAGTGAGGTTGTCCTTCTTTTCAATGATGTAACCTGTAATTGGTGCTCCGTTCTCATCGACTGGTGGCCTCCACTTGAGGTCGACGTGGTTCCGGGACCAATCTTTGAGTTCTGGTTTTCCGGGTTGATCGGCGGCTTGGTAGGGATTCTTGGCAGTAGTCGGGGAATCAGTAGTAAGCGGTTCGGACTCGCCTTCTGCATTGACCGCCTTTACTCTAAACATGTATTCTTTACCTTCAGTTAGACCAGTCACATCGGCTTCAGGCGATTTAGTTACGCATACTGGTACCCAACGTCCAGTTTCGGTGTCCATGCGTTCGACGACGTAGTGATCAATTGGCTCGCCTCCATCGTCTTCCGGCTTGTCCCAGGACAAGTGAACACTTTCTGCCGTAACGTCGCCTACTTTAAGCGGACCCTTAGGCTTGGATGGCTTACAAAGGATTTCTAACTCAACATCAACTGTGTCAACGCCGGAGTCATTCTTGGCAGTTACCGTGTAGATACCTCTATCGGAGCGTTTCACTTTAGCTATTATGAATGTCGTCTTATAGTCTTCATTCTCGATCTTAATGTGGTCTGTTGTTTTGATAACGGTTTCCTTATAAGTCCAAGTAACCTTTGGTGGTGGTTCACCCTTGATATTGGCTTCGATGTGCAACAGTTGTCCACTGCGAAGAGTTTTCTTCTGGAGGTTCTTACGATCGATGCGTGGGGCGAGGAATCTAGGTTTAGCAATAACCGACTTTGAAACATCACTTGGTTCACTAGGTCCGGCTTTGTTGACAGCTACAATACGGAATTCATATTCATGTCCTTCTTCAACATTTGTAACAGTTCCTGAAGTGTGATCTCCAGGTACTGTGGCTGCGTCCACCCAGCTTCGCCCAGATTTGTCTCGCATTTGAATGACGTACTTCTGAATGGGGGCGCCACCGTCGCTCTTCGGCGGAGCCCATGAGAGATCCACGAAATCTTTGTCCCAATTTGTGGGCTCTGGACGACCTGGCTTATCGGGCTCATCAAATGGATTCTTTGCTATGATCGGCTTTTCGGTTTCAAGTTCTTCTGATTCGCCTTCTTTGTTAACCGCGCGTACACGGAATTTGTATGATTTGCCTTCTTGTAGGCCAACGACCTTGGCTTCGGGTTCTGAGCTCTTGCCGCATGGCAACCATTGTCCTGTGTGAGGATCGAGTTTCTCAATCTCGTAGTATTCAATTGGTGCACCGCCATCGTCCTCTGGCTTTTGCCACTTCAACTTGCATCCATGTTTGGTGATGTCGTTCACTTCTAGTGGACCCTTCGGTTTGCCAGGCTTTCCAAGGACGGTAACATCCAATTCAGCCGTGTCTTCGCCTACTTCGTTAGTTGCCTTGATGGTATATTTACCACTTTGTGGGCGTTTGGCGCGCATCACGAACAATTTTGTGTTGTAATCGACGTTGTCGACACGTAAGTTGTCATCGCTGACAAGAGGTTCACCTTTAAAGAACCATTCCACCTTTGGTGCTGGTTCTCCTTTGACGTTTATATCGAGACAAAGTGACAGACCGGCCTTGACCGTGATCGGTTTCAGGTTAGTCCTATCGATATGCGGCTTCACTGTGGAATTAAAGGGGGGCGTTATTATTGTGTCGCAAAAACTATCGGTTTGAAGGAGGGAGCAGTGTAAATAGAACAAGGATAAAGAATAATGTCGGGAGAAGTACGAGAAAAGGGAGAAGGAGAGAAAAAAAAGAAGAAAAAGAGAGGGACGGAGGGATATAAATAGGTAGAGGAGGATAAAGAATAATCGCGGGGCGAGACGAAAAAAACGAGAAGAAATAGAAGAGAGGAGGGGTGGGAGAATGCCAACAGAGATGCGGAGAAATCGAAACTAAGAGAAAGAGCTGGGAAGAGATGGCGGGCGATGAAGAGGAATGGGTTAAACATATAACGAGATGGTGTAGGAAGAAAATCACATTGTTGGAGGGATAACTTACCATAGGAATCCACGGGGGACTAGAGAGGACATTGAAAGGAAATCAAGACGTCGGGTAAGGAAAGAGGGAAATATGGGAGAATGGTAAAGGGAGAGAGAGTAAAGGAAAAAGTGAGGGGGAAAAATAGTATGTGATATAGAACGGAAAAATTGACTAAGCCTGGGGAGAACAAGTCTAACTACATATCAAGAACAGCAATACAAGGGGATTGAAAGAAAGAGGAAGGGGAAAGAAGGGATATAAAATAAACATTAAAAATAGGGATTAAAGATCAAGAGAAAGCGTGACTAAAAACGACGCAAAAAGGAATATAGTAACATGAACACATCGATGATGAAGAAAAAAATGGAAGAGAAGGATTTGAAGAGAAAAAATTTACGAGTGAGAATAGAGAGACACAAAAAATGAGAAAGAGATAAGACTGGGATAGAAAAACAGTGAGTTAGAGAGAACGATGTACGAGGATGAAAAATAAGATAAATAGTGATATACAGATAAGACCACACGAGGTAGAAACGTAAACAAAAATGGCGAAAACAACAGAACAGAGTGGAAGAAAGCTAGAGAAATGGAAGTAGCAAAGTAGCCGTTCAAAGGCCCACAAGGATCATTTTATAAGAATGGAAAAAAAAATACTTATGCCAAACTAAATTGCCTGAGAGTAACATAAAAACAAACGGCAAAATAACAGTCATACTTACAGAATCTCGGTTTGGCTGTATGCCAATTAGTCTGCTCTGATGGTTCTGATAGTCCAGCTTTGTTAACTGCCCGTACCCGGAATTTATATTGTTGTCCTTCTTCGAGTTTGTTTACTGTACCCTTACAAATAGGTCCGTCAATCTCGGCCGCCTTGACAAATTGGCCAGAATCTTTGTCCATAACTTCAATAACGTAACCAGTGATAGGCGCACCACCATCACGTATTGGTGGCTCCCATTTCAATTTGACATGATGTTCGTCCCAGTCTTCCAATTCTGGCAAACCAGGTGGTGCCGAAACATCATATGGATTCTTGGCAACTATTGCCGACTCGGTTTCTAATGGTTCTGATTCGCCCTCCTCATTTACCGCTCTAACGCGGAATTGATAGGCATGATTTGGTTCCAGACCCTTAATTTCTTGTTCGGTTTTCTCGGGATCAATATGTCCACACGGTACCCAGCGGCCCGTGGTTACGTCCATCTTTTCGATAACATAACCAGTTAGCGGCACGCCACCGTCGTCCTTCGGTTTCTTCCATTTCAGTTTGCAACCTTCTTTGTGGACATCGGTTACTTCAAGTGGACCTTCTGGTTTGGCCGGTTTGTCAAGGACCAAGATTTCGACGGTTGCCTCATCGACCCCGTTTATATTCTCAGCGCGTAGTGTATATACTCCGCTCTCCTTTCGTGACGAATCCAGTAGAGTAAGTTTAGTGTTGTAGTCTTCGTTCTCAATCCGAATGCTTCCCGTTGCAAGGACTTCCTTCTCCTTGAAGGTCCATGTTAGAGTTGGTGGCGGTTCACCGCGCACATCGACGTCCAGTTTAACAACCTGTCCCGCTCGAACTTTGATGTTCTTCATCTTCTCGCGGTTGATCGTCGGTTTCACTGAAAACATGAACAGAAACATATGGCAAAAGTGTCAAGAGCATTACGGGACAAGGAGAAGCAGTTGCAGGGGTGTGTAGAAGCTTTGCAATAAAATAAACTTGAATTGTAAGTATAAAGCGGAGTTTTAGCTGCGACAGACTGCACCGTCTTCGAATGCAGCTGTGGGTACTAAGCTTTTGCTGGAAAAGCGAAATCTTACGGTTCCTGGGTTTGGCTAAGTGGGGCTCAGTGGCGTCACTTGGTTCACTAGGTCCAGCCTTGTTGATCGCTCTAACACGGAATTGGTAGACGTTGCCCTCCTTCAAGCCATCGACTGTAGCCGTTGGTGCAGGACTCTGTAAAAGATTAAGAGATTAAATTCTAGTCCGCCGCAAAATTCGCTTGTGAATTTAGATCTTACATCAGTGGTAAGAACTTCATCCCAGTGTGGTGAGAATTTGTCCTTCTTTTCGATGACGTAGCCTGTGATCGGAGCTCCGCCGTTGCTCTTCGGAGGCTCCCACTTAAGTTTGACCATGTGCTCATTATAATCTTCGATTTGTGGTGTTCCAGGCTTGCTCGTGGGATCATATGGATTCTTGGCAATAATACTCTGTGATGTTTCCAGGGGTTCAGATTCCCCTTCGTCGTTAATCGCTTTCACGCGGAATTGATATTCATGGCCTTCTTGTAGACCTTTTATGTCAAGCTCGGTGTCGTTGCCAGATGTTCGACCCACTGGTATCCAGCGGCCTTGCGCCTTGTCGAACTTCTCAACTTGATAGGCCGTTATAGGCTTGCCGCCATCGTCCTCTGGTTTCTCCCATTTGAGTTTGCATCCGTCCTTGGTAATATCGTTGACTTTAAGTGGTCCCTTTGGTTTGCCGGGTGGTCCTAGTACGTTGACTTCCACATCGGCTTCATCTTCACCGTGTTCGTTCACAGCGCGGATCTTATATAGACCGGTGTTTTTACGCACGCTATCAACAATCGCCAGTTTGGTGTTATAGTCAACATTGGTGATTGTTACATTACCCGCTGAGGGCAATTCCTTGTCGTTCTGGTACCAAGTAATCGTTGGTGGCGGTTCACCGCGTACATTGATGTCGTATTTGATAACCTTTCCGGCACGCACGATGAACGGCTTGAGATTTGTGCGATCGATTCTGGGTTTCACTGTGAATGTCAAAAAGTTCGTCAGAATTTTGAGAGATACGAGCGGAGTGATTATAATGTAACAAGACTGGGTTGGAGTCGTACATTGAAGTGCAGTCAGGTCTAGGTTATGCTGATCTTCAAAAAGGACCAAGTTTGAAAAACACTCAAAAATGAGTGAAAGTCGAAAATCAGTAAAGTCAGAAATTATAAAACAGGAAAGAGAGACACTTCTATAAGAGTCGGGCTATTTTTCAAGGGTTTGAAATAACATTGTGTTTTGTGACATTCTTTTTTTGTTTTTACACTAACGCGCGCACAAAAGGGAATTTATGACATGAAATAAAACACGCTATAAGTGGCATGAGTTGAGTGCCGGACAAAGGCGTTTCAGAGATCACTTAAAGAGATGATTTAAAAAGACTAATGATTTGCGGATGACATTGTAAAAAATCTTCTTCTTGTGCTTAATAAACACTCAATTGAAGTCCCTACAGTATCGTCAAAATATTGTGTTAGGTCAGCGATATCGTTGTTAACGTACAGCCGTGTTAAGCCATTCCGATTGGGTACTATTCATAGAGTTATCACCCAAGCACGTATACGTTTTTAATTGAGATACAGCTTTGGATAAGAACGGGATTGCATATAACATCGTCGCGATGTGGCAACAACATCTTCTTATTCTCATATAATTTGGATCTACAAATAGACTGCGGATGTCGTAGAAATTACAGAAGCCTCAAGGTCTTAAAGTAGATATCACTACCACTTTTTGGGATATGTCGCGCGAAATACCGAAACAGTCAGGTATGGTGCTATGATTACACGGGATACGAATACCGCGTCAAGTTGGATATGGATTTATTATTAGTGGGAGATTTCACCACCAAAAACGACTTATAATGACCTATATCAAGTAGTCTCGACGCTTCTTTTTGTGTTTGGATCTTTATCCAGTTAATTCAGGGGTACCTCAAGGTTCTATTTTGGCTCCAACCTTGTTTTTGCTTCACATAAATGATTTGTTGGAGACAACGGATAAGAAAGTGTTCAGTTTTGCGGATGATAGTACACTTGTTTCCTCCTTTTCGAGTGTTCGGCCGATTGGTGTATCAACGTTGCACCAGCTGAGATGTAGACAGATTTACTCTCTGAATCAGGATCTGGATAAGGTCCTGCAATAGGGAAGGGCCAATCTCGTCGACTTCAATGGAGTGAAGACACAATATACAACACTCACAAAGAAAAGCGGACCATCGGTTCCACAGCTGATGATGAATGGCCGGGCCCTCGAATCTGGGAAAAGGTTGAAATTGCTCGGCGTCACGGTCTGTGGGAATGTATCGTGGCATAAACACGTTTCGAGCATCGCCATGTCCGCCTCAGGAAAACTGAGCTATCTTTTTAGATCCAAGAAATATTATGCTCAGGCTCAACTTCTTCTCCTGTATAAATCCCAAATTAGACCCGCGCTCGAATACTGTTCTCATGTTTGGAGCTCGGCTCCTAAACATACCCTCGACCTACTTAGGAGCATACACAGACGAGCGATACGCCGGATCGGGGACTCGGCACTGACGTCGGGACTATGGCCGCTATCACGTCGAAGGTGCGTACCCGACCTCTGTCTGTTTTACAGATATTGTCACGGGTACTGTTCTTCGGAGATTCGTGGTATTGTTCCACGCAATTCGGTTTATATGCGTTCCACAAGACAATCCAACGGATCGCACCAATATGCGGCTCATCTCCCGACGGCGCGAACATCCCTGCATCAGAACTCGTTCCGTTACAGAGCGGGGAAACTGTGGAACTCCCTTCTCGTGCGTGTGTTCCCGGAACGTTACAGGTGTTCAAGAGGAACTACAACTGTTTTTTTGTGACATCTCGGGACGCCCACTTGGCGCTATAGGTTCCCCTCTCCCGAGAGAAATGTAATAAAAAAAGAAAAGAACAAATAGATCAGCTGGCCTTCAATATTTTGCAGATACTCGCTTCTTCAAGTTGTCTACTTCTTGACCACCTGTTTGGAAATTCTTCAAGTTATGGATTGTCTTTACTTCGAACAACCTTTTATCTTTTTAGTGGGCTTCTTTTATTTACACTAGTGCCCTCCATCATCATCATCATCATCATCATCATCATCATCATCATCATCATCATCATCATCATCATCATCATCATCATCATCATCGGCACTACAACCGGGAACCGGTCTTGGCCTTATTTAGCAAGTCCTGAGGCTTGTTAAATTTTTCATAATGATTTGTTTTTTCCGGGCAAGGTCATTAGTCTTGCGCCAGAGGCTCCCCGACGGGGAATCGAACCCCGTTCTCCCGCGTGACAGGCGGGTATACTAACCACTATACTATCGAAGAGCCTAGTGCCCCACACCAAGATTATTTCCTTATTTCTCGTTCACTGACTGTTTCTATAACGAGCGTTTCTGGTCTGTCCTCCACACCGATACTCTTGTTAACCGATGAATTTTTAAGTGAGATGGAGGATCCTTTAACAAGGAGATCTAACACTCGTGCCCATCGTTTTGGCCCATACAGAATCATGGGTATCATTTTTATATATACCTTTCCCTCGCGACTCTTGTGGTTTCTTATGACGCTCGCAGTTTGATCGGAGCGTGCCGGGACATAACCTTCTTACCTTTTCCTACGACGTCATTCGTTGAGATTCGTTGGAGTGGAGGGCAATGTGACGTTGAAGCCTTTTGCAGAAGAGATTTGCTTTGTGGGCCAGCTCCAAATAATATCTGATACTGGCCCATCGCGTTTTACAGAGCAGTGAAGAATGTGATTCGAACCCATGGTAAAAAAAAGTGCGCACATCTGACCACGGCCGCGTATATACGAGGATGTTTCAACCTGCTACTTGTGCTTATGCGTTTGCTCTGGCATAATCCGGTAATTTTTTTGATTCTCGTGTGTTATTCAATACGGTTGAGTGTGTGCAACCTGTTTGAGTTGCCACAAGCCCTTTCAAATTTGGGACATTTAAATACAGCTTATCCTTCGCCATCATCTCTTTCTGAAGTGCCTCGTTCTCTTGGTCCGCGTGAGCCACGTTACTCAGTAAGTAACATTTTACTTTGGGTGGATCATATTTCTGGTTGTTCTTTTTTTAGTCTCTTTACGTGTTATGGAGCACCATACGTACCGAGGTCAATTACCTTAAGGTTGCTGTTGTTCTTCCCCTCGATAACTGTCACCACTCTGTACCTCATGGCTGACCTCCTGGCTATTCCTGACCACCTTCTTTATTGCTCTGGCGAACTCAAGTACTATCATCATCGGCACTACAACCGGGAACCGGTCTTGGCCTTATTTAGCAAGTCCTTAGGCTTGTTAAATTTTCCATAATGATTTGTTTTTTACTGGGCAAGGTCATTAAGTCTTGCGCCAGAGGAACTCAAGTACTGCGGCCTCCATAATGTGCTGATGGTGGCGATTGATTTCCTGATGTCACTAGCGAATATGCTTACATCGACCGAGTGTGTCGTGGCAGATTTTCTGCCAATTCCGCCAGTGACAATTCTCGTGGTTTTTCAAAGTGTACCTCCACTCTTCTCATCTACTTCAATCCTTTGGACCTTTAGCGGAGAATAGGCATTTTTTGTGGCTTCTCTTGCTTTCTCCTGGAGCGCTCTTCGGAAACGCTGGACGTCGGGGCTTGTATCAACGGATGACCCGCTGAATGTCAGCCGTTCATCACAGGCTTCTTTGAAGTACATGTCTTGGCAGAGATCGATGAAATTTTCGACGAAGTCTTGTCATCGCTTATGCAAACTTCTGGGTGTCGCTCTTTTTTTCATCTGATGTGACATTCTATCTGTTTCTCTTTACCGACTTCGAGTGGGTGAGTCACGATCAGACCCGACTTTGGTAACACTCTTCTTCAACGGTTTCGTCCTCCATTTCCGAACTCGCTTACAATAATTCCAATTCCGCTCGCGTCACTCAGGTCTTCGCCTCGCGATTTACAATTATTAGCCGTTTTTGACGATGGAACTGGATAGGTGTGTTGCTGGTGAAGAATAGAATACAAGTTCTAGGAAAAGGTTGAAGCCGAAGCGTTAACACGTCAGACTACAGCCACGTGTGCTCGAGAATGTTTCAATTCAGTACATTTAAAAAATACCTTCGTTATGCCTTTTGTAAATACCAGATATACTCCAGGAACTCATCTATTAAACTGGCAAAGGTGCGCAGACGAGAAGACAAGCCTAAGTTAATTGAAGTGGTATTGAAAATAGAGATAACAAATCTTCAATTTTGCAAGACTCTTTAATTTTCTGGTTTCCCGTGCGGAATTGGTCTGATATGCTATTTTGCTCGTCTTATATAGACCCGCGATAAACCCCTTCTTCATGTTCTGGGTTCTCATGCGGAATTGATTTGCGATAAGGCTCTTCCCAGAAATTGATGCGCTGTCGTTCGGTAGGACACTTACCGATTAAAAAAAAAAAGAAACCAAATAGCTATGAGACGATGTGGGAAGAACAGTGGCACCAAATTTATACGGACAGATTGAAGTCTGAACTTCTCGTACCAGTCGCTGTCTAAATTTTGCTTATCAAAAAATTACTGGCCTCTGATTGAATATATGGGCAGTCATCGCAGCAAAATGGCGCTTCAAGTCAATTATGTTGCATTGTTCCACGCGAAACTCTCGTGTCAGTGCGTCGATATTGTGTCCCACGAGGTACTAAGTAATATGATTCACGCTAGAGAGGTAAAAATAAAGCATTGGCGCTTCAGACTACGACAAGGTGTTCGGAGATATCTCAACTCGCTACTTAAATTGTGGATTGCTACGAGAATGCCTGTTGTACGACCCTAGTGATTTATTTTCCAATTTTCTTTTGGTATTGTGTTCTTTACTATAATTGTGTGTCAGTGTGAGGCTCTCGAAATCACCGACCGTCCTTTCAAGTTTATTTACTAGGTTGCTATTTTTATATAGAAGGGTTTCTATAATCTAGTGGCGCTAATTTTCCCGGAACGTGACCACTTTCTTCAAGTTTATTCATTGATTACCAATTGTTCACTCTATTTGTCATAAGATTCGCCCACAAAACATTTTTTGTGCCACCATGACATGTCAAATGTTTACACATAAGCCATTAAGCTCGCTTTAGTAAGGAAGTTATGATAAAGCAGTAAACCATGTCGTAGATTCATTTAAAGATTGTGAGCCATTGTGGCAATTTGTTCCCGTAAAATTCTAGCAAATCGCGTTACCTGATTAACATTAGCAGTTTGTGACCCTAAATGGGCTGTGATACATCAGTGATTTCTTTTTTTTTTTTTTTAATTAGGTCTATTGCAAAACGCAGCATCTTTGAAGAACAATTTAATACACCCTAATCGCGACGGATGACTTTAAAACCTGTGTCATTGTAAACAATCACTTGACATTTTATACCCTCAAGTTCTTTGGTAGGTGTTCTCTAGTCGAAGTGGCCATTCTTGTTACATCGAAATCAAAATCTATAAAGAGTAACTTATATTATATTGGTACTTACGTGCTTTGAACTTGATCTTCTGCATCATGCTAGCGTCTGATGGCGGCGATGGACCCGCCTTGTTGACAGCAATCACACGGAACTGATACTCATTGTATTCGGTAAGATCGTCAACCTTCGCTTCGGTTACATTGCCCGGCACTTCGCGGGCCTTCTCCCAATCTGGCTTATTTTTGTCCTTCTTTTCGATGATATATTTCTCAATTGGTGCTCCGCCGTCGTTACTCGGTGGCTTCCATTTCAGTTGAACACTGTGGTTATCATAGTCAACAATGTCTGGTACGCCGGGCTTATTCGGCTCGTCGAATGGATCCTTGGCTACAACGCCAACTAATGTTGTCAACGGTTCAGATTCACCTTCGGGATTGACCGCTGTTACACGGAACTGATATTCGGAGCCTGGATTCAAGCCGGTCACATCAAATTCTGGAGGTTCTTTGTCACCGGGTACACGTCCCACACGTATCCATTTACCAGTAGCTGTGTCCATTTTTTCGATTTGATATTCGGTTATTGGAACACCACCATCATCTTCGGGTTTGTTCCATGACAGTTTACAACCTTTAGCGTGCACGTCACTGACAGCTAGAGGTCCTTTGGGTGCTGTCGGTTTACCAAGGACTACTAGCTCGACTGTCTCAGTATCGACGCCATTGCGATTCTCTGCTTTGAGAGTATACATGCCTGAGTCCTTGCGGACACAGTTCGATATTATAAATTCAGTGTGATAATCAGTATTCTCAATTCGGATACGATCAGTGTTTACTAACGGTATATCATCACGCCAGCTCCATTTGACAGTGGGCACTGGTTCACCGGTAATATCAACTGACCATTTGTGGGTACGTCCAGTCTTGATGATGACCTTCTTGAATGTTGATCGATCGATCAAAGGCTTCACTGTAGTTGGATAAGGATATAAGGGAAGTTGGAGGTGGGGGTAGGTAGAAGGTAGAAGAAGAAGGAAGGCATGGTAAATAGATGAAGTGGATAAGGGTTAAAAGGAATAACGAAGGTTGGGGAAGAAAAAAATAAATTGAGAGAAGATAAATATGTGAGTGAAAAACCGTTTTATAGTATCCATTTGTATAACAACTTGTAGGTCCAACACCTACGCCAGTTAAAGCTCAATGAATTATCTAAAAGCAAGAGGGTTAATTCGCGTCAAGTTTTTAATTGCAAAGCCCCTATATATCACACCATCCACACTCACCAGTGGGTAGTAGACTTAGTAAAGTAAATGTTATGTGGAATGATTGACAGTAAAGTTGTGAAGTGAAGTGTGATTTTGAGTGAAAAGGGAAATAAAAGAACTTACGATTTTTGTGTTTGCACAAGTGATTGTCGGTTGGTTCTGATGGCTGCGATGCACCGGCCTTATTAACAGCTCTAACACGGAACTGATAGGTCATCTTCTCTTTGAGGCCAGTCACCTTAGCCGTGCATTCAGGGGTTTCGGTCTTCAAGACCTCCGTCCAGTCTGGTGAAAATTTGTCCTTCATTTCGATTAAGTAGTGTGTTATCGGGCGGCCACCATCACTGGGTGGACGTTTCCACTTAAGTGTGACCGATTGATTGTCGTAATCATCGATTTCCGGTTTACCCGGACGACTTGGCTCGTCATACGGATTCTTAGCAAGTATTCCTTCTGTAGTCTCAAGAGGCTCAGATTCGCCTTCTTTGTTGACAGCTTTAACTCGGAATTTGTATGTCTTATTGGGTGATAGGCCTTTGAAGTTGAATGAGGTCTCATCGGGTCCAACTTCTCCAGCTGGTATCCAACGGCCAGTGTCTTCGTCCATTCGTTCCAGGGCATAACCGGTGATCGGACAGCCACCATCATCGGCGGGCTTATGCCACTTGACTTTGACGTGATCCGATCGTACTTCTTCGGGTTCTAGTGGGCCGCCTGGAGGTAGTGGCCGATCTAGCACAATGACATCGGCCTCAGACTCGATCGTGCCTGAACTATTCGACAGGACTATCTTGTATTTACTGGTGTCTTTGCGAATAGCTTTGCGGATGGTTATCGATGAATTCCTTTCGTATTGATCGAGTGTTATGCGTTGACCGTCAAACTGCAAGTTTTCAGTACCCTTAACCCATTGGGCTTTCGGTTCCGGCTCACCATCGTACTTGATGTCGAATCGAATAGTTTGTCCTTTCTTTACGGTAATGTTCTTCAATTGATCGCCAACTAGGAAGGGCTTGACAAATCGGCATTTGGCTATAATTGTCTTGGTAGCATCGCTGGGTTCTCCGGGGCCGGCTTTATTTACAGCGCGAATTCTGAACTCGTATTGTTGGCCTTCCTTGAGACCATCCACTGTCCCGGCTAAACAATCGGCGGGCACTTCTTTGCCCTTAACCCAATCGTTGCTGAATTTTTCTTTGTATTCCAGTATGTAGCCGGTAATTGGTGCACCGCCATCACTGTCTGGTGGTTTCCATGTCAAGTCAGCATGGTCCTTGTCCCAGTCGACTACATCGGCGTCCTTAGGCTTTCCAGGCTCGTCC
The DNA here is from genome assembly GCA_963931805.1 of Microdon myrmicae. Classification (NCBI taxonomy): domain Eukaryota; kingdom Metazoa; phylum Arthropoda; class Insecta; order Diptera; family Syrphidae; genus Microdon; species Microdon myrmicae. The sequence goes on along the minus strand of OZ007500.1, from coordinate 6,952,302 downwards.
CATGGATCTTTGGCTAAGATAGTGCTTTTGAATGTAGCCGGCTCGCTGGAACCTATTTTATTCACTGCCTTGATTCGGAATCGGTATTGTTTCTTCGGAGTCAAGTCTTCGATCTTCCTCTTCAGTGGTTCGTTGGGAAGAACTTCAGCAACATTTTCCCACTGCTGTTTTTTGCTTAGGTCCTGGCGTTCTATGATGTACTTGATTAGTGGAGCGCCACCCATGTCTTCGGGCTCCTTGAATGTCATTACACATGACGTCTGATATACGTCGATCACATCGACATCACGCGGGACCGTCGGAACGTCTTGCATTGTTATTATCACATCCCTCACATCCTCGCCCTGACCGTTGGTCATTTTGATCTGGTAAGGACCTGATTGATCACGCGTGGGTTTCTTAACCTTGAACACGACCACGTCGTCTTGTATTGATACATCAACATCCTTCACTGGCAGAGGTTTGCCGTCCTTGATGAGCTTAGCCTCCACTGGGGTTTGTCTTGTACCGGAAACTAGAAAACAAAAACATTTGACATTGCTGTCGTATGGTGTGAATATGGAATGCTCTCACCTTTATATGGTACTTCAATGACCACAGGTTGACTAATAGGTGCTGCGTATTCGTCAGGACACAAAATGCTGGGTTTGCTTTCACCTTTGCTGATGCTCAACTTACAGGACGATTTAAGGTCACCTGACTCGCAGGTTATCTCACCTTCATCGCCCATTTCCAACGCGTTAAAGATCAATTGATGCTTTCCTCCGCCTAAGTCCTTAATCTCAATACGGTCACTGGGCACGATCGGTTCACCGTTGAACTTCCACACTGCTGGCGCTGTGGAGTCTTGCAACTCGATGTCTAAGACCAGTTTCTCCCTCTCAACTCCGGCGGAGTCCTTAAGTTTCTTATTAAATCTGTTCTCATCTGCAATAAGAATGATCATTAGTCCGTCCAGCGTCCACCTCGACCTACTGCTTCTGACTTACATTTGATTATAATCTCTGCTTCGGTTTTGTCGACATTGGTAGTACACTTGAATAATCCGGCGTCACTCACCTTGCAGTCCTTAATGATAAGCTTACGCTTGCGACCTTCTTTCACAATTTGCATGCGCTTCTCTTCGGGCTTGATTTCTTCGCCATTTCTGAACCACTGAACGTCACCAGTGGCATCATCGATCTCACATGCTAAAGTCACTGTGTCCTTTTCAATGCATTGCAAGGACTTTAGTACTTTAACGAATTTATAAGGATATTCGACAATTTTAACGTTTGTCTCGGTTTTGTCGGTTTGCTTATCAAGTCGACACGAGTATTTTCCCGAATCTTCAAGGACACAATCCTTGATGATAAGCTTGAGATTACCATTGACATCCTTTGATATCAAATAGCGTGAATCGTTACTTTCGATCTTTACGTTGTCCTTATACCAGGACACGATTGCCATAGAGCTACTGACAGCGCACTCAAGGAGTGTCTCGTGCTTCGTGAAGCCGTCGATCTTCTTCTTCAGCGGCTTCGTGAAGGAGTACGTCGGATCGGCTTCTTCAACATTGAGGAATGCAGTAGATGAGACGCCGCCTATTTCAATTGTATACTTGCCGCTGTCTTCGACCTTTGGATTCATGATTATCAGCTGATAAGTATCATTCTCCTGTTTGAATTTGTACTTGCTTCCGGTGAAGAGTTCCTAGACGAGATTCGATTAGTCATCGGGATGTTGACAAAGATTACTTTATGTTATAGAACGTGCTTGATTAGGCGATTGACGGTCGAGAGACACGGAGCTGTTCGGTGTTTTTAGAGTATTAGACTTTCCTGCACTCGAAGAGGTCATACTGATCCATCAAGTCTGTTGGTATAATGAAATAGCTAAACAAAATGCGGTTGGTGTAATCACCAGCATTAACAGCCTTGTCTGGACTTGAGCTTTGATCTCATAAGCTTGCGGGGGGGGGGGGGGGGGCCTTTGTACAATTAAGGACGAAAAAGGGAGTTCTCGTGTTGTTGCCTCTTGACTGATGTATTGATAAACGTTTTACATAATTGACACACATGATAGAGAAGCTTTGACACATTTGTGACGCTCGGCTGAAGAAAGAATTCCCATTCACTTGACAATAGAATGCCTCTGAGATGAGTGTCTAGTTCACCTCAATTCGCTGTTGGAGAAGGTGAGCTTCCAAATTGTGTTATATAACTGAACGAAACTCTTAAAATTGCGGGCAACGGAGTGGACAATGCGGAAAAAGAGGGGCAGACGAACTTGGTATGAAGAGTACAATGAAGGAGAAACACCTAGCTGCCCAAGTTCTACCAGTGATATGGAGAGTGAATAACATGCATCAAATATAACATTTCATATATTCGTGAGCCTCGGCCGAAGAACGAATTCATGTTTACTGGAAACTGCAATGCATTTTGATTACAACTTAAAATTTCCCTGCGGGGTGAGGTGGATTATGACAATAATCTGTAGGGCTGACTGAGAAATTTCTTGGAAGTGGAAACCGAATTTATATGCATTGCAATTATTGCAGTGAAGGGAACCATGTTCTCAGGTTGTCCATAAAAATAGATCTGAACGTTCGTTAGGGGCAGTAATATATAGCAAGGAAAGTGAGTGCATATTGGTGTCAAGCTTCTCAGCGTTGTAATGCCAACGACATGTGTGCATTTCAAATTTGTGTCGTTCGTCTGAAGAACGAATATTATATGCAATGTTAATGCAAGTTATCAGAAGACGAGTGGGAACTGATTGAAATGACAATGTGAACGATTTCCCCATAATCGTTAGGAGAATTTCATGTTCGTGATATGCAATTTCAGGAAAAGTTCCGTCTTCACTTCTTACTTGTAAGCGCCCAGAGTTAGCAAAGGAGCAAAGGTTCGATTACGAATGCCTCAAAGTTGACACCGAAAAACAAATGAGTTGTAACTCTCCACTAAAAGATGGAGTCCTTTTTTTACACTAATGCGTGCACAAAAGGGTATTTTGGAGTACCCTTAAATGTTTTGTTTATTTTGGCTTATTGTGTAAAGAAGATTACAGAAGACCGTTGGTCTGAAAATTAAAACGAAAGAGAAACACTTGCCTTAGAAAATTACGCATCTCCATTGAAGGACGAATCACTCAGCTTACGAAACCTCGTCTTTTTTTTTAATGGCCTTTATTATTATAATTTAGGCACGATGACTAGTCCTGGGGACTATCAGCTATTAAGAGAAGACAGGTGGAAAACAGACTAGGATGCAAAGAAATAAGAACGACGATGCTGGAGATATCAACAGAGAAATATATGTCAAAATTCATAATGCTCCGCATATTTCAGTGTTTTGCTATTGACACTGTCAACCTTAAAGACGAATGAAAAAGAGGACCTACTGACGGGCACTGCCTTCAAAGGTCTAATGATTTGCATAAAGGAACATCTCGCGTATTGGAAATTCACATCGGTCGGATGTGTTGTTGAAGATTATAACGCTAAGGTGTGTGTTCCAAAATTAAAAAGGTAAGCGTGCTGCAACACATCAGGAAGAAATCAGATGTGACCACGATGGCGACGAAGAATCCCTAGACACGGATTGCACATTTTGCATGTTCTTCTAGAGCTTCCTGGAAAATGTGTGTTAGTTTTTATTGACTGATAGAACAGGGGAGAAATAAATAAATTATAAGCCGTGTACCTCTCTTTCTGTGAAACGAAATAAGCACTTGAATAAACGGTCTCGATGTGAGACCGTCAACGCCACAAGCTGTTCAACATAAATGAAAAGGTATAATGCACTATCAAAAAAATTATTGTACTTATTGGGTCATGTAATGAGAAGTTTCCGATTTGTATTCAGTCGCATGCTGATGGTCAGTAGGTGAGTATAATTCCTTTCAAAGAAAACTGTTGATGTTGCCTCGTATTGAGGCATGAACTTTATTGAGGATTCCCTTTGGGTCAAAGAAATGAACGTCTGATGTTTCCGAACCAAAGAAATAAATTCCTGAAGTCATGGTCTGGTAATTCTGGTCTGTGTAAGATTTCTTCTCCTTACTTGCTGGGCGTGGAAGAAGTTTACGCGATTTATGTATGTCGTTGCTCGATGTCTTGGAATATGTCCGTTTTTCCTCTCTGATGTTTGACTTTATAACCGGAAGCTCAACACTCTTGCCTTAACAGCTTGCCTACATTGCAACGCGAACTACATGGGCAGCTTGGGTTTGATGTTTTCCACTACGTGAACATCGAATTTACATTGGAAAATGAAGTTGTGGCATTTTTATTTACATTTATAGCTTTTTATAACGCGACCTAAATGCTGAGCTATTTGTGATTGAAGATCCCTTGGAAATGATAACTGTTGTAGGGACTATCTCTCAGAAAATGGACAACATAAATTTTATCTTCCGCCAGCACCACGGCCTCGAGAGCAGAGCTCCACTGAAATACCTAAGCTTGCGAAATAACATTTCGTAATGGTGATTAGTTTTACTGAAATCAAAGACGATAATAACGCCAACGTTAGGCCTAACGATTTCATAATAACAAGGGAAGAGGCTCAGGGCATCTTCGAACCAATGAAAAACAAGAAATCGTCAAGAGTCGATGGAGAACACTTCATCGCACTCTAGGATCTCCCTCTAATGACAACGGGCATACGTTTATGGAATAAATGCAAGAACCAATGCACATGTGCCTGTCTGTCTCACTTCCAAAGAGCCGTGGTGCTGAAGCGGTTCTACGAACCTCTCAATCCACTATAGGGTGAGGTATCCTTTCGCCAAGGAATATACTCACCTTTGCCAGTACACGCGCCCACAGACACGTGTCCCCATAGTCATTAACCACACCTGAAACAAAAGGTAATATGACATGCAACAACGTTGAGGTCGATATCAGAAATCAAGGAACTAAACGTTCAAAAGCTTCCAATATCGAGTTCAACGCATCCATACATCGTATCCAAACCAATGCGCCAAATGCAGCTACGCGTCGCATGTAAGTCAAGCACCCATTCTAAGCATCAACGCGATGCTTCCCATGAAACACCATTGTCGGTAAATAAACCGAACAACGGATGCCTACTCTGGTAGCTAATAGCAATTAGCACCTAAATCCCTTGCATGACTTTAACGCAAAAGGCGCACTTGTGCAAACAAAGCATATCGTTTCGCTGCCGACCAATAGTCAGGCAATCATAAACATCTTAACGTAGATCGCTCGCTAGATGTTTATGGTTTGGAAAGGCTAAAAAAGAAACTATACCAATCCCACGGTTCCTTTATTACCCATCTGAAGCGCACAAGAACATTGTTAGCTTAAGCCAGATGGGTAACCTAAACAAATCCCACGAAAAGATCGGAAAATAAGTGGCGGTACGATCGATCGTCAAACAAAGGAACAAGATTCCGATAAGGATAAAGGTATCTTTACAGATACGATGGGGAATTCTTTAACGGATACGATAGGAAATGCTGTTAACAGATACTATGAGAAATTCTGTTTAGCAGATTGGATGGGAAATTTTCTTTTGCAGATGCGGGGATGAGAAGTTCGGAATGGGATTTTAAGGATAGAGACAATGAGTCTACTTCGAGCTTCCGTCCAAGAGAGGACAATCAGAGAACCTCATCGAGAAGGTCGCGTGTTGAGCAACATAATTCGAAACGAATGACGCGAACAGTAAAACGTATGTGCCTAATTAGGACCGATAAATTAACACGTAAGGAAAGCTATCGCGGATATCACACGATATATAAGAACAAAGATTGCAATACTTTAGTGTCGTCGAGAGTGCATGCGCGCCAAACACCGGGAACAATATAATCACTGTTGAGTGTCTTCCACAGTCCTTTCCCCTTGTGCTCGTTTTCGATTATGTATTGAGTGACTTATTACGAGTTGGTAACCATTCTGTAAATGTTACAAACAGTGACAATAAAAATAAAAAGAAAACCACAGGTTAAGAACAATTCCCAGTGTTTTTTTGTGTCGTTTTGTTTGTGTGCACAGTGTTCGGCGGAACACTTCGACTAAGGCAACTATCCGCCAAAGTGCCCTCAAAGTGTTTGAGCCCATAAGGTTCGATAAGTTAGTTTGTCTAGACATATGTAAACCATTTCTTTTTGACATGTTATGAAAGAGGAGGCTCCTTGTCAAAAGTGGTAACACGATTTCCAAAACAATTATGAAGTCAAAAATGGTCTGCAGCAAGTAGGGGTACTTCATCCGATCCTTTTTATGCTTATGAATTAGGCGCTTGATGGTTTCTCGTCACATGCTCCGCAGAGGATATATTAACATCAGGTTAAGGTCAATAATAGCCTATTACAGAGCAACTTCAAAAATATTCACGGCAATTGCGACAACTGGAAACTCAAAATTAACTTCCAAACCGGTGCAACCGTCTTGTTCAGAATGGTGTTGTCGTGCCAGCAGAGCAAATAACATAACTAAGTTTCTCTGAGATATTTGGAATTGATGTCACCAAAGATTTTTAATATTCAGAGTGGACGAGCTTGAAGTAGAGATGTTACCGAATGAATGCTTGACTACGGAGCCAACAGCAAGACTCGTACTCTCGAAGTGAGTTAGAGATTTCCGAAATATTCGACCAATTTTGACCAACAGGAGCCAGAAACGGACTGGTCCTATAGCGTTTGGGATTACAGTGAAGAACGTGTGATTCGAACTGACGCTATGGCAGTTAGAATCACAAAAAATTGAACCAAAGCACAACCCATCATGCCACCGCCGTGTGTACGATTTCTAAACTCAAGTACATTCGACTGATGTGGATTTTTGTTATGTTATCGCTATGGTATACGGCTCTGATGCATTTTCTTATTCGATTTTCGTTCGATGTTCTTCACTATTTGCTTGTGTATTGTGTGTGTATCTGTTACAAACGCCACAGTCCTCTAGGAGAACAGGGTAACAAAATCCCCAATGGCGTCGGATCAGGATGGACTCATTGTTTCAATGAAATAAGAATAAAAAATTTAAAAATAACTTTAACAATGCATGAAGTCTTTACATATTGTTGCCCTCGCAAGGGTCATGAACATTTTTAAGTAATCCCTTGACCTCTTCTCAATATGCACTCCACGAGAGCCAATAAACAACTAAGGATTACTTGCGCTATCCCCCGCTATATGTAAACCTATGACAACAAACGTAAAAACTGTGATGAAATATCTAAAAGAAAGTTCCGCGGGGATCAACGGAAATATGTGCCTGGCGGAAGGTAGTTTTAGTCGGTAAAATCCGGCACGCTTCTGGATCGGTCCAGAGGTATCTTTTGAAGATTTCCACCTTCCTAGTGGAAGGAACCTAGCGACATTTATGCGATGCACCTGTTATGCTGCACGACACTTATGCTCTTGTGCATCACTGCTGCTGTGCAGTATAACTATTGTACGGTGTAACTGTCATACGGTGCAACTGGAACACAATCTTTGGCGCTCTCTTCGTCTGGATCCAAGGATCTAATGGGCATATTACCCATATACTAAGTATTATGAGCGAGTGCGTCGTATGAATAAAACGTATAAGAATCCGACTGAGAGGCAATACTTTCTGACGTCGGTCAAGCTGGAGTTAGCTTGAGTCCGCGTGGGTCCAAAAGGTTCAGATTTAGGATATATATGCTACAGTTTAGCCACTTATCGCCGGTTTTATAGTAAATAAATTAAGAAGAAATAAAGTACAAAATTATTGGCCAAAACTTGACAAAATAACTTAATTCATTTAAAATTTAAATATAAAAATAATTTTAAATAGTAAACAAAGCAAAAAAAAAGTGTGACTTTCAAAATTCAGGAATTTGTCAGGGGAGATATTATTTAACTGATAAGCTAGTAAGAATGATAGGATAATATGAAGGACCTCACATAGATATAGTATTGCTATAGCGAATATATAAATTCAACACGATGCAATTCGACTTCAGCAAATCGGACATTTCACATTATTTGACCCAACAATAATATCATAGAAATTCTAGCGCAATTTCATACCGAATAAAAATAAAAATATAATTTTTAAATTAATGTGTATACTTACATCCTTGCGTAAAAACCACTTTGGTTTGCAATTCGGCTTACTGAACCGTCCTTCGAAAACAACCTTCTTATCTTTGCCCTCTTTGGCGAATTGATCGATCAGTGGGCTCAAGAATGACTCTTGTTTCTATTAAGTTTTCGATTAATCATTTTTTAGATTGTGCATTTCGGTTGTCGTGGTTTTATATAGTTTCAATGTTGAACGTCGACGATATTGACCACGGAATCGTATTGAATCGATTCAATCGAATCGAATCGAGTTGAATGTTGTTTGAAAGCGTTGTCAAAAATGGGAAAAGAAAATTGGTTTGGAATGATTTGTTTGCGTTATTAATTTGTGTGACTGGGTACTTTGCAAAAGTTATTGTTTTATTTGTTGTTTTTTGGTTTTTAAATATAGAATAAATAAGTAAATTTTATTATTTTTGGTATACTGCAAGTTACTGTAAAAGTTATTTTATGTATATAACATTCAGCAGGCTCCGCGGCTCCAATTAGTTGCTTAGTTACGAAATTGCTTGTTTGTACTTATAACAACTAATGAAAGCAAAACTTAAAGTTAAATGCGTAGTCAAGTAGGCGTTGAAAATTCTCTTAAGTGCTAGAAAAATTTCATTATCAGCAGTATAGGCTTGTAGCGCGCCGTGCTTCATTCACTGCTGGTGCTAAAAAACTATTTTATACAATCTAAGCTTATATATTATAAAAAGAAGCGGAATAAATTAAGGTAAATTAAAACACAATTTAAACAAACACGTTTCACACAAACATACAGTCAGACAAACAATTTTTGTACAATTAATTTTTCTATAGGAAACATAATTTTATATACATTCGCAGTTGGCATCGGAAGTGTTGAGACATTTAAAAAAACGGATAGTTGGAAGTTTTCAAGGGCTGTGAAAAGAACAAGGCAGTATTACCAACAGCGGGGCATTATAAATATGCATAGAACGAAATAAAATAACAAGAGAAGAAGATATATTCAAAGATAGTTCTCAATGCGATAGGACATGTGGCATGGAATGTGAGAGAATAATAATTTGAAATTCGGTAAGCGACATCATTTTTTTTCGATGCACAATATGTTTGTTCTAATGAGAGTTCCTGGTATCGGTTGTGTTAACAACGAAGCTATAGTACTCACATAATTAGCGAAGATGTTCTCGAACAGTTCATAATTTTGTATAAAACATGATGATGAGATGGAAGGTAATCTGTTTGTATTTCTACATTTCCAGACGAAGTTGTTAACCTCAAAATTTTTCAAGCAAGAAGTCTCCATGAGTTAATGAAGGCAAAACGCAATCATAGATTCCCAGTGGCAGAGAACTGGATTGATTGGTCTCCAATTTACCTAAAGCTCTAAAGCAGAAAATTAAACTAAGGAGGAGTGGAAACTCAACTCCACATTAACATTTTAACGGACAACCAACGGTTTGAGAACAGAAAAAGTCCAAAACTTAATTCATTTAACAGGTTTGAAATTCGAGTGACGTTTGTCAAATCTTTACTGAAACAAGCTACAAGGGGAAATTAATGAGTATTACATTTTAATTGCCCGACGCAACGCAAAAACTTATTGATCCACCGTTGTAGCTTTTCTTTTTAAAGGCTTGGAATGGTCACTTTCCATGGCTGTTGGGTGCATTTTGCTTTGGACGGAACACGGAAAAGACTTGAATAAATAACAATACATTTAACAGCTATGAAATTCCAATGACGTTTCTCAAATCTTTACTGAAACAAGCTACAAGGGGAAATTAATGATTATTACATTTCAATTGCCCGACGCAACGCGAGAACTTATTGATCCACCGTTGTAGCTTTTCTTTTTAAAAACTTGAAAGCGTCATTGGAATTTTCATGGCTGTTGGGTGTATTTCGCTTTATTCACGCTCCTATCAGGTTTCTATTTCATTTCACTTCAAACCGTTGGTTGTATCTCAAAAATATATTCTCGAATGTTGTAAAAAGGAGAAAACTCCGATTTTCAGAAATGTGTGTTGAGAACTCTAAACCCTGCTTACCAAAAAATAAAGTTTTTAATCAAAATGAAGAAGACTTTCGAATTCCTAGAAGAATCCTGGAAAAATTAAAGAACAGAAAGCTGTCATGAAGCTATTGAGCGGACAAGGCCAAAAGTTTACCGATTTTTTTAGAAGAATCTTTGTCGGCATTTTGGAAGGAGTATACATTTAAGATGTTATCACGAAAGCTGGAAAACCCACTGAGAAGTTAAAGTTGAACTATAAACATTTTTGTGGCGCAAGACTAATGACGTTGCCCAGAAAAAATAAATCATTATGGAAAATTTAACAAGCCTCAGGACTTGCTAAATAAGGACTAGACCGGTTCCCGGTTGTAGTGCCGATGATGATGATGATAAACATTTTTGAGACGAAAGTTACCAGAGTTTTTATAAAAACATAAGTCAACTTTTTAGGAAAGAATTTTATCAAAACATTGAAGAGCACAGAAACATTGGTCTTGCATGACCAGGAATGGGAAAGGAAGATTGATCTTCCATAAGAGGGAAGAGAAAAGAAACATTGGTCTTCCCTGAGAAGGAAGAGGAAAGAAACATTGGTCTTCCATGGTTGTCTTAACTGAAGTATTTAAAATAAAAATACATTAAGACACAATAGTATTTCCAATGAGATTTAAATATATGTATATTAGACAATTGTGCCATACGGTAATAATAAGGCCCACTTTGGTAAGAATGCAAATATAAGACATCATGAGGACTTGACAGAAGTTTCAAGACTGGACTAGCTAATAAGAAAGTTCTTAGAAAAATAAATAAGTTTTTATAAATAGATAGGACAAAACTATCAACTTAAAAAAAGCTAATAAAGAAATGAACAATCAACATTAGTCTTTCATTGAGGTAACATCTGAAGTTTTTTAAATGAAAATACGTGTGAATATTTATCAGGACACGATATCACCCGATACAATTTATCAACGCACCGTACGACCCACTCCAACATTTCAATGAAAATTCTCCGCATAGTCTATAAAAGTACCCTAAGTACTTAGAAGACAGGAGATTGAACATTGGTCTTCCATGAAGGTAACAATTGAAATTTCTAAGATGTAAATGCAATAAAGACACAATAGGAGCCAATCTCCCGATGGCGCGAACATCCCTGTATCAGAACTCGTTCCGTTACAGAGCGGGGAAGCTGTGGAACTCCCTTCCCACGCGAGTGTTCCCGGAGCGTTACAACCTGCAAATGTTCAAAAAGAACTGTAACAGTTATTTGATGGCATCTCGGGGCGCCCACTCGACGCTATAGGTTCGCCTTTCCCGAGAGAAGTCTAATAAAAAAAAAAAAATGTATATATATATATATATATATATATATATATATATATATATATATATATATATATATATATATATATATATATATATATATATATATAATATATATTAGGAAGTTGTACGAGCAATTTATTTCAATTCTCTAAAGAGTCTCTAAGTACCTCGAAGGCTTTGAATTCGTTTTAAAGAATCGGTCAGAACGTGCTACGTATTTATTTTTAAGGATCTTAAGCACAGAGAATACCACCCAGTGTGTCGTCCTGAATATTAAATAGAACGACCTTGAATTCTTAGAAAACATTGCGTACTATTTTTCATACCGCTTTAAGGACTTACAAGATCCTAAATTAAGTCACAGGAATATATAAAATGCGTTACAGTCTGCAGCAAGGGATGACATTTGTAAGCAACATTTATGAATTTCTATAAGGTCAAGCTCCTGGAAGGGTGACCGGAATTGTGATTCTGGGAAGAATTTACATGAAGTTATCTTTAAAACTAAATTGTCAAATGAAAAAAATTAATGCTCTAAAAAAAATATTGATTATTGTTGAATTTTGTACGTTTTATAAGAAAGAGAAACACGGAAACTCGTGTTGGATCACCCTGTAGATAAGTTTTTAAGACATTGTTTTTTAAGAGACTGAAAGAAAACGGCTCACGAGTCTTCGTAAATTCATTTAGGAACGGACGTACTAAGGATCGATCTTGGTTAAGATGTCACAAAATAAAAATGCTGGAAGATTCTATTTTTGAATTGTTGTATAACTTAATATGTACAGCTTGACAGGTCTCAGTAAGATATTTCTTTGGTTGACTAACTTTTCAGTAAGATCTCTGTAAATATTTTATACAAGATCAGTTTTTCAGTAGACTGTCTTTTCAGTAAGATGATTCCTTGGAAAGAAAATTCTTCAGAAGGAAAGCCCTTCGGTGGAAAGTTCTTAAGTAAAATGATTCTTAAAAGTTGTCAGCAAAATATCTATTCGCGTCTTCAAGAGCTAACCCATTTTAGTAAGCTTCATCTTCAGTAAAATAAGTCTTCAGTCAAAAATCTTCCAGTATGACATCTAAGTTATAAGAACAAAATTAGATTCTCACACAGATAGCTCATTAGTAAGACACCATCTGTTTTTAGTGATATCTGTGTTCAATAAGACAATTCTTTAGTCGAATAATTTTTCGGTTAGATACGTTTTCAGTCGAATGGGTTTTTACTGGGATATTTGTTCAGTAAGATAACTCTTCGGCCGAAAAGATCTTCGGTAAGATGACTGCTCAGCTGAATATCGTTTCAGTCCGACCTTTCTGTAGTCGAACAACATTTTAGTTAGATAATTATTCTGTCGAATTGTTCTTGAATACGATGTCCGTTCAGTAAGACAGTTGTTCATTCGAATGACTCATCAGAAAAATACAGTTTTAGTCGAATGGGTGTTCAGTAGTATATAGATCTTCAGTAAATTCAGCCGAATAACGTTTCAGACAGACTTTTTTAGTCGAATAACATTTTAGTTAGTCAATTCTTCAGTCGAATAATTTTTGAATACGACATCCGTCCAATGAGACAGTTGTTCAGTCGCACGGCTCTTCAGAAAAATACATTGTCAGCCGAATGGGTGTTCCGTAAGATATGAGTTCAGTGAGATATCAACTTCAGTAAAGTAAAAGATCAGTCGAATATCTTTTCAGTAAGATATTTCTTTAGTTGAATAATTTTTCTGTTCGATGCATGTTTATTCAAATGGGTTTTCACTAGGATCTTTGCTCGGTAGGACAGATCTTCAGTAGCTTCAGTCGAATATCATTTCAGTATAACATTTCTTTAGTCGAATAACATTTGAATTAGATAATTCTTCAGTTCAATAGTTTTTGAATACGATATCCGTTCAGTAAAACAGTTTTGTTCAGTTGGCTCTTCAGAAAAATACATTTTCAGTCGAATGGGTGTTGAATAAGTTATAAGACACCTTTTCGATCGAATAGATTTTCAGTGAATTTAGCAGAATATCGTTTCAATCAAACATTTCTTCAGTCGAATAACTTTCTGTTGGGCACATTTTTATTCGAATGGTTTTCATTAGGATAATCGTTCAGTAAGACAGCCCTTTGGCCGAATAGATCTTCAGTAAGAAATATGCAGTCAATATCTTGTCAGTAAGATATTTGGATAATATAATCGTTTACTCGCTTGAATTGCTTCTTAGAAACGCTTCGGTCAAAATTCTGTTCAGTAAAACAGGGCTTTAGTCGAACAGAAGTTCAGTAAAATGTCCTTTCAATATGATAGGTCTTCAGCACATTAGTTGTTCAGTCGAATAGTAATATGTGCGTTCAGTAAGACACCTCGTCATTTGGATACACTTTCAGTAAAATAACTAATCAATCGATAAGTTTTTCAGTCGGATTTCCAATCAGAAGAAATGTCTTCGGTCGGATATATTTTCAGTTTGACTACTGTTCAATAAGATAACATTTCGTTTCATTACGTCTTCTATAAGGTAACTTTTCTGCTGAAGAATTTTTCAGTAAGATATCCGTTCAGTAAGTCAGGTCTTCAGTTCAGTAGTTTTGCAGTAGCACATTCATGCAGCATGATAGACGTTGGATTGACTGACTTCCCAATAAAATTTTAAGTCGAATAGCTTTTCAGTAAGATATTCTTGTTGTGGAACAGATTTTCGGCCGAATGAGTCTTCTGTAAGATAACTTTTCAGTCGAATTGATTTTGAGTATGATATCCGTTCAGTAAGACAAATGTCAGTCGTATGCCTTTTTAAAAAAATACACATTCAATCGAATAGTTTTTCAACAAGATATTTGGCATTTTCATTAGGGTGACAATCGCGGAGGTCAATCTGGCCGAAGGTGCAATGGCCAGACCTCACTCCGGGGGAACCGCCTTATTGATCACGGTAACCCCTACGCCAGGTAGTATAACAAGATATTTGGTATGTAGGACAGATGACTGATTGAATGACTATTTTGTAAGATAATTTTTCAATCGAATAGTTCTTTAGTCGGGTGTCGATTGAATAAAACATATTTTCAGTCGGATGAGATATTCAATCAATAAAACAGCTGTTCATTCGAATGACTTATCAGTAACATAAATCTTCAATCGTTTTTCAGTAAGATATTTGTTCAGAGAGACAAATGTTCAGCCGAATGACTTTTCAGTAAAATACGCATTCAGTCGATTAGCCTTTCAGTATGATACTTGTTCAGTAAGACTGCTCTTCAGTAAGTGTAAAAAAATGAAATCGAAAGGGGTCATATGCAAGACAGTTATTAAGAATAGTAACTTCAAAAAGGCCAGTGTTTTGTAGACCCTAATGAGATCCGAAGCTCTCGGGTATATACGTTGGCACAGGCGATCGACTTTACTCAAGACTTTCAATCAAACTGAGTGTTTAAAACACTTCAGCAATATTGTGGGACTTTTACAAATAAGTTACAGAAAATTATGATCTCAGATTCATCAATCGTTGTAAGGTGATGAAGGCATAAATCTTGTTAGGGAACAAAGAAAAAAATGCTTGCTTAAAGAAATTTGGAAAGGTGGAAACATAAATATTATGCAAGGGGCTGGCATAAGCAACAATTGATGTTGACGTGATCCATGATCAACCTTAAGGGTTTCCAATTGAGGTGAAGTGAAAATCCGAATGAAGTTAAGTTACGGTCTAAACAAAATGAAGGAAATGTTTTGAGGGACTCGAACAAAAAAGAAGAAAATGTTTTGAGGGGCTCGGATAAAATTAAGAGCAACAGAAACTCTCTGGTTTCCAATTGAAATTAAGTGAACGTCTAATAGATTAAAGGTTAGTGTTCGATCGAGATGAAGGGAATGTTTAAGCGGGCTCGACCACTTAAGCGCGCAGTTACCAATTGAAATTAACTGAATATTTTCTCTTTCGCATCAATTCAGGAATAATACATTGTGGCAGTGCCGAGTAAGGAAGCTTGATCTTCCAATATGGCAAGGAAGGCAAAACCAGCGACAGAAAGTAAGTAAGTATTAAACAGAAAAAATAAGAACAACAGTATAGATGGCATATCAACAGAGTACGAAAAGACAAGAATTTATAGGGAAGAAAAATGCACTGAGCTGCAGCAACATCGAATAGGCGAAGAAGATAGTTAAAAGACAAACACAAGAGGTAGAGGTAGATAAAACAAGGAGACAATAGAAAGCCATTTATGCACGTCCTTTTCAAGAACATTTCAAACGGCTAAACGCTTTAGAAGAACATCCAGTTTTAATAGTGTAAAACTTATGATGTCGAACCTCCTCTCGACGAAACGGATGCAATATCGGCCAGTCTGGTATAAGTTCGGCTAAAGATGGTCTACGTGATGTTGATACTGGCTAAATGTATTGTTTGTTTTTTTTTAAAGTACTTTATTTACAATTGTTTATTGTGAAATTGTGGAATTTTTACAATGTGTATTACTGTTACTGGTCTAAAGAAATAGTGGGGAAACTTACAACTAGATAAGATGTCCATTACCGTGGCCAATGCATCGTTTGGTTCGCTAAAATCGGTGAAATCTCAAAAAACAACCAGTTCACCTCTAGGCCTCTTATGATACATTTAAACCAAAAAAAAGTATATATATACATATGTACATATATATCTGTATATAAATATTTAAAAAATATATATATATACGTATATATACATATATATATATATTTATATGTACATATATATATGTATATAAATATTAAAAAAAAAAACATGTATATATACATATATATATATAAATGTACGTGTGAATATACGTATACATGCATTTAAACAAAGCTGCACATTCTTGTGCATGTAAAGAAAAAAAAATGACAACAAAAAGGAAACACTTTTCTATTTCTACCGTGGATAGGAAAGGGCAGCCCAGTTGTATAGAATAATCATAATAAAATGGTCAGCCTAGTTGGTATGTTGATGGAGACACGTTGCGATTTAAAACTTCCCTAGGAAAACTATGTAGAAATCAACCCTGGTAACTCTTCACGGTCTCCTAATGATATCGATGGTGGTAAGGCCGAGAAACAATCCTCTAATTTGATACGCGATCATTTAAACTGCCATTTTCAAGTAGTTAATGGAATGGCGTACCAAGAATAGTTGCGGATTTCGAGCAACACTCAAAAGGTTAGTAAAAGTGTCAAAGACGTAGAACAGCCGGGTATATGCAAAATATGACGTTCGTATAGCAAGAGAAGTTTTGA
This sequence comes from Microdon myrmicae, assembly GCA_963931805.1. Taxonomy (NCBI): domain Eukaryota; kingdom Metazoa; phylum Arthropoda; class Insecta; order Diptera; family Syrphidae; genus Microdon; species Microdon myrmicae. The sequence goes on along the minus strand of OZ007500.1, from coordinate 6,935,674 downwards.
AACCCTGCTATCTGGAACGGAAACGCCTAATAAGGCTAGAGAGTTTTATTGCAAAAAATATAATACATTCTATATTTCTGCTCATTTCTACGCCCTCGTTTGGCTCTCGATGGGAGTTGATAAATCTTTCGAAGTGGTTTCCCTTTTTTTATAAAGGATATTGTGGAAAATCAATCTTTGCGCCTTTTGACATATGTCAGTTCTTTTTAATGAGCGCCTAAATATATTTTTCAATGGGATCTTGTTTTTACAGTGCACGGCCTCGCTGTTTGTATGTCGAGAGCAAAGGAAAATGGAGATGTGACAGAAATATTTGAAGATTGTTTTGGCTACCCGAGAAATGTAGAATCTTTCGCTCGTAAATGCTAGAAATAGGTTATGGAAAACAAGGAAATGAGACCTGACGGAAATGTTTAACACGTATAGTGGCTGATAGAGGAGTACAGAATCCGCTTGCGGAATATGAATGATTGCAGAGATGAAAACGATGCTATCAACCGGCAAAACTCAAGACTTATGCACTTCCCTTCTGCCACCGAAAACTTGTATTGTTGGGTTTTGTAGTTGACATTTTTATGATGAACCACCAACGGTCTTTAATATAGAACCAAACGATTGGCTACGCTCACAGTGATTGGTGCCAACGTTAAGACGATTCAAAAGAATAAAAAGCGTAAGTCTGCTATATTCGGTAAAAAAGGTAAGTAATTCGATGAGTTGCTCTTGGATGTGCACCGTAAGCGAGTATAGTCACCCAACACAGAATGCGAATGAGTTTACTTGTAATGAACGTTTTCAGACATTTCGCTTATTTGATTTTTGTTTGTTTATTTAGGTAGCCAGTGGGCACACACAACGTGTGTACTTGCGACAAATATCACGACTTCGTCAGGACAAGTGTACGTGGTGATCAGACGATATCTACTATTGGTTGTTATAACAACCAATTAATTTGAAGCGACGTGGATTTGCTGTTGTTCATCTACAATCATTAGCTACAGCATTAAAGAATAAGTGGTAACGAAAATTTATACATGGCCTATCGCAAACTCTTCACCACGAATCTAATTGCTTAACGAGAAGTTCCAATACAACTAACGAGAGCAGTGATAAAATCAGTTTTTCGTTACTGTATCATGGAAAATCCAGTTTTTAAGTCACTATGTTACCAAAACTACACCTTTACGAGGAGGCCTCGTTTATATACCCCCCCTAGGGACTTATATATACACAAGTGGTTGCTATTTACAAGAATCATATTCCCCAAGGACACAAGCATAATGTTATTTTCTAATATACATTTCCTTTTTGCCGTAAATTTTGTTATTTCATTGCAAAAACACAAAACCAAAATGTAAATCAAAACCAAAATCAAATTTCACTTCATCTTGATCGTGAGATTCAAATCCAAACTTAAATTCAAATTCAAAAATCAGCGAAACATCAAAAATTACAAAACAGCTCTTCCTCAACGGATGAACAATAGTTTTTGCTTTTTTTTTTAACGCAACCAAAATTAATAGTAATTCAAAAAATTATAGCGTTTGGGAGCATGTGCTGTTTTGTCAAGGTAAAAAAATGTTTATATATTCATCTTATCAGTGTACAGTATGGTAGTCAGGTGTAGGTATGAAAATGAATTAGAAAAAAAAATGTTCGTGTGGTGAAAAGTGAATAAAGTGAAAGTGTAGTGAAAGTAGTGTGTAGTTGCATGAGTATGGTGGGGAATGAGATCGAAAGTAAAGGTGAAAGCCGTGGTTATAAGCCGAACATACCTTTTCGACTTTTTTAAGGGTTGGCAAGGGTTTTTCCGTCTCCTTTAGATCACCCCATTCGGGATCTTTGTCTTCTTTGTCCCATTTTTGATAACGACGTTTTTTTAACATTGCGCGGAAATCCATTCCGCTCGAATCAGAAACATAAAGCTGCATCTCCGCCGTATCCTCACCGTGGATATTCGAAACAACAATCTTGTATTTACCCTCATCGTTCGGTTTACACTTTCGCATACACAGAGTGATTGAATTTGTTTGGCCATCGGTGAGGAATTTATATCTACCACCTTCTATAATTTCAGTTACACCCTTGTAGAATTTAAATGTCGGCGCTGGTGAGCCCTCGACATTCACTGTCATGTATGCTGTCGAGTCTGTTGGGGTTAAAATTTATTTATTTATTTCTTTAATACCTCTCTCTTTCAAATTCGTCAGTTTTTATTTCGCACAAGCTAAGTTAAGTAAATTTATAAGAAAAACAAAAGTTAACCAAACAGCGTAAAATGTTTTCAGCATGGTTAGAAGAGAAACAGAAAGTAAGAAGTCTGGACAGATAGAGCGCGACAGAAGGATAGAGCGACAGATAGATAAAGTTATTAAGGGCCAAATATAGCAGTTTATCTTGACTATCCTTTTGGCGTTTTCACATTAGTAAAAAAACAATTCTCGCCAGAATTATAATTATAAATAAAAGAAATACATTCATATATACAAGATAAAGCCGGGACCAATGAATTAGTGTTGAAAATGATAAAGGAGGTGGCACTCTTATCTCTCGAAGACACCAACCTCGGCAAATAAGCGATTTTCTAAAGTGTATAAGAGCAGTTATAAATTAAACACCTTTACTAGACTGTAGGGCTCCTCGATAGTATAGTGGTTAGTATACCCGCCTGTCACGCGGGAGACCGGGGTTCGATTCCCCGTCGAGAAGCCTCTGGCGCAAGACTAATGACCTTGCCCGGAAAAAAACAAATCATTATGGAAAATTTAACAAGTCTCGAGACTTGCTAAATAAGGCCAAGGCCGGCTCCCGGTTGTAGTGCCGATGATGATGATGACTAGACTGTAGCCGTTATAAGTTTAAGTTTAATAACTGACGACTCCAAAACTATTCCTTGAAATTTCGTAATTCTAGTAAAGTTTGTGACAATTACTAACTACTAGTTCCTAACGAAGTTCTGGTTCATTTCATAAGAGACGTTTTTGAACTTAGTTGTCCCTAAGTGGATCTGGACTAAGCCACTACTGAGTTGAATAATTATCTCGATCAGATTGTGTAACTTTAGGGTAATTTCTCTTGAAATATAATAACCTTGGTTCATTCATTCAACTTTACACTTGTGAAATTAAAAAAAGCGCTTACCTCAGTTAAGGATCTCGATCTTTTGATTGACCGGGCAAGCGTAACTACAGCGTAACTATATTAGTTTTACTTTTACCACCAATGTCTCACTAATATGGGGTAATCTGCTAAGACATTTTGAGCTTCTCTTGTAGAGTAGTGCCTCAGTTATAGCGTTTGCGACGATAGTGAAGAACGTGGGATTCGAACCGATGCTATGACTGTTAGAATCACTAAAAGACTGAACCAATGCTCAAAACATCAGGCCATTGCCACGTGTACGAATTCGATTCCGAAACTCAAGTACACTCAACTGATGTCGAATTGCTATGTTACTGTTTGGTATACGGCTGATGCTTTTGCTTATTCGATTTTGTTATTTGCTTGTGTACTGTGTGTGTATCTGTTAGAAAAGACACACAGTCATTTGATTAACTGTTTGAGTAAGCGCAATAACACCGCAACTACTTTAGTTCTACTTTTACTAGCAATGTCTCATTAGTACTTTCGGAACCTCCTAAGACACCATAAGCTTCTCTGGTAGAGTTCAGATAAGTCTGACTGAAAATATCAAATTTCATCACTTGATAACCGATGCGTTGTTTCTAAACGCTTGCTAGACCTTACTTGGCCCAAATAGAAACGGTTTGTCGAAATAATTTTTGGCGTAAGCAAGAACACGTACCTTGCTTATAATTTTTATAATAGCCTCCCAAATGTGGTTTCCAATCACATTACCAGTGCGAAAAAACGTTTGTCAAAGTATTTCTGGGTGTAGAAATTGCATTAAAAATGTTTAATACACATTATTGAAATTATTATTACTAGTGGTAAGTGAAGTAATCACTAATAAAACGTTTACCATTGAAATAATTACTTATTGAACGACTTATATTGAAAAAGATGTTAGATAAACACCTAGTGGTACTTTCATTGGATAAATGCAGTAACTACATGTGGAAAAATATAAATATAGTAACAGCTACTGGTGGAATGATAACCATTCCATTATTTACTAGTCAGATAAGCAGCAATGAAGTGTATTATAACTAAAAGTACAATAATTACTGATCTCGTAATTCCAGTAAAGAGTTAGTAGTGAATGCCACCATTGCAGCATTTACTATTCAGATAAATAGCAATGAAGTGGGAAAATATCTTCGTGTATAATAAGATATTAAAAGCAAATTATTTCTGATATCGTAATCACTAGTGAGAATTTTCAGTGAAGTAACTAGTAGTGAATGCCATCATTACTGTACTTACTAGTCGAATAAATAGCAATGAGGTGTATAATAACAAACTAAAAGTAAAATAGTTACTGATACTTTAAATACTAGTGTCATTTCTAATGAAGAAAATTGCAGTTAATACCACTATTGCGGTACTTACTAGTCGAATGGGGGGATGGGAGCGAACATACAGGGCAAAGTTACTGATTGCTTTCAACCCGGCGAAGGCCAGGACGATCCTTGTCCCTGTTTAATCCAAATTGACATGCAGTCTCCACGTGACACACCTGGATAGCTACGTTGGCACCCGCCAAGTAGTGAACCAATGCGTGCAGCGACATCCTGAGAAAGGTTGGCGCAAGGCTAATAACCATGCCCGTAAATATGAATTATTATGGCAAATTTAACAAGCCTCGGATATGGACCGGATACACGACGACGACCACGAAAACGAAAATGGCTAAACAATTTAAGAATTTTCTCATGGAACGTCCGCTTACTATACAGAGCTCGAGCTGCATAGCAGCTAGCCAATGCCCCATAACAGCATTACAAGAAATAAGATGGACGGGGAGTGGTGTTATTCAAAGAAACGAGTATGACATCTATTACAGCTGTCATGCAAAACACCATGTGCTCGGGGTAGGCTTTCTAGTCAGCCAAAAACTGAAGCCTGTCGTCATCGGCTTCAATGCAATAAACGAAAGGCTGTGCACTCTTCGCGTGCGAGGCAAGTTTAAGAACATACGCCTCATAAATGTTCACGAACCTACAGAGGAGTCCCCTGACGACGAAAAAGAAGAATACTACGACGACGTCGAACGGGCCATTAATCCCTGCCCAAGATACGACGTGAAAATCGTTCTTGGTGATTTGAACGCAAAAATAGGTCGGGAGCCGGTTTTCAAGCACTACACAGGTTCTCATAGTTTGCATGAGAGCACTAATGACAATGGACTACGAGTCATCGAACCGGCAGCATCGAAAAACTTGGTCGATGCAAGTACCAGGTTTCCGCGTAAAGATATCCACAAAGCCACCTGGGTATCACCTGATGGAGCCACTCGCAACCAATTTGATCACGTGTTGATAGATCGCCGCCACTCATTGCGCCTGATAACGGTACGAACGTGCCGAGGTGCCAACGTCGACTCGGGTCACTATCTTGTTGGTACAGTTTTCCGAGCGGGGATTGCCTTACGGAGACGTATTGCATCCGCGGATCAGGTTCGAAACAACACGTCTGCCTACGCAATGAGAATACCAGTAACACCTTCAGTCATGCGTTAAGACTCGCCCTCGAAGAGCTCAACGGAGGGAGAGTAAGTCCTGGGGCCGGAATGCCGGGCGTAGAAGAGAAAGAGGAAACAGTAAACGCCAATAAACAGCTCAAATCAAATAAAGCCCCTGGAGTTGATGGCATATCACCTAAGCTGATCAAACAAGGAGGCACAGCGTTACATCACGCAATTCATGAGATCGTGGTGCACGTATTGGAACAAGAGGAGATGCCGGAAGATTGGCGTCGTGGAATAATTTGCCCCATACATAAAAAGGGAGATATCACACTGTGCAACAATTATATGGGTATAACATTGCTGAGTACCGCCTATAAGATACTCTCCACTATCGTACAAGATCGGATATCCCCATACGCTAAAGCCATCATTGGTCAATATCAGTGTGGCTTCATCCCAGGCAAATCAGCGATTGATCAGACATTCACCCTTAGGCAGGCGATGGGGATATGTCAGGAATTTAAGATTCCATTATATCATCTATTTATAGACTTTAAGGCCGCCTACGACAGCACAGCGAGGGTAGAACTATAGAATGCCATGAGAGGGTTCGGCATTCCAAATAAATTGATACGACTTTGTAGGTTGACCATGACCAACGTAACTAGTCAAGTAAAAATAGTGGGATTGCTGTCCAAACCAATAAACTCCGACAAGGGGACGATCTGGCCTGCCTCCTCTTCAACCTGGCATTGGAGAAAGCAATCCGTGACTCTGGCGTTACAATTAGAGGGACTATTATCACCAAGTCCCGCCAGATACTTGCCTACGCAGATGACACCGACATCATCGGTAGAACCGAATCGACTGTACAGGAATCCTTCACCCAGATCGAGCAGGCAGCACAAAAACTGGGACTGCACATTAATTAAACCTGATGTATTAAATGTTGGTGTGCTATATTTCATAAATGAGGGGAAAACTAAGTACATGGTGGCAACTTCTGCGAAGAGAAGACCTCACGTTGGTCAAACTATCAGGGTAGTGGAGCACGAATTTGAAGTAGTGCAATCCTTTAACTACTTTGGGTCAATAGTATCAGGCGATAACAGTATGGAAGAAGAAATACGCGAACGGCTGATCAAATCCAACAAAGCCTACTATGGTCTATCAAGGTTCTTTAAATCCCGAAATTTATCCAGAACATCCAAGCTACTACTGTACAAGACCATGGTCTTACCAGTGCTAAATTAAAGGCAATCTGAACTCTTAGCCGCGTTCGAGAGGAAAGTCTTAAGGAAAATTGTTGGCCCCGTATGGGAGGGAAGACGATTCCGGAGACGCTACAACCATGAGTTGTACGCGATCTACCTTGAAGCTAATGTTGTAAGAAAAATCAATCTCGGTAGACTCCGGTGGGCGGGACACCTAGCTCGAATGAGCGAAGAGGAGCCTGCCCGGAAAGTCCTTTGTGGCAGGATGTATGGAAGGAGACAACGCGGCAGACCTTGTCTGCGATGGGGGGAAGGCGTAGACCAGAACGGCCAGAGCCTGGCAGTGCCAAACTGGGTGACATCGGCTCGAAATCGGGACCGGTGGAGAGGTTTGTTAAATAAGGCCAAGATCGGATCCCAGTTGTAGTGCCCATGATGATGATGTTTTTGAGATGTGTGTACAAGATAACTCATAATTTTACCGATGAATTCATAAAATATTTTTTTTAGGTGAAAGGTTAGTTAATTTACCACTTGATGAATGTATTTTTAGAAGTTTAAATAATTATAATCAAAAATAAGTTGACAATTTTCGCAAAAAAAAAACTTTTTGCAATCAGGTTTTTTTTTATTAAAAAAATAAATAAATACCTTAAATACTCATTAATTGACTATACACTCAGAAACTTAACAAACATTTTTTTTACGGATCAGCCAGTGAGGTTCTACACTGCACATCGCATTTTTTTTTTGCGTTGATGTCTTTTACTTATAACTTGTTTGTTTATGCATAACATTTAATGGAAAAAATAATTTAAACACTTCTATGTATGCGCAATAAATGCTCAAATTTGCAAAAATATTTATTGAATAGTTTTTTCTAAAAAAAATTCGACAGAATCGGCTTTTTTTTGCCTTTTTCACCAGGAAACATCCTTAAATACTAGCAAGATAACAATAGTCCCTCACCTACTACATAAATACCTATTAATCAAACAATTTCCCACTAATCCACTAGCCAATTAACTACGAATGAAATAGTTGTTGCAGAATATCTAAAATGAATATCTACCATATTGACAATTAACTATTAGTCCATAAAATACTAGTTGAACAAATACTCTTGAGGGCACCACTAGTAAACTTGAATTGAACTGGTAGTGAAAGAATTACTGTTGAATGAAGTGAAACAGCTACAAGTGTAGCACTTATTCTAGTAATAGGTATTTGTGAAATATTTGTAGGAGGCGTAATGGTGAAATAACTACAATAATTACTAGTAGACGTTAGTACATTATTGCCGTAAGTGCTTCCTATAAAGTTCCTAATATTGAAATTTAAATATTTATTAATGTAATGGTTGAGAGACGCTAGGTGTCGTTGCTAGCTGCAGTTAAGATTGGCTGGAGCACTATTCAACTAGAGTAATACTTATTTGTAGAACAACTACGCGGATATTAACCATTATGGCTGGTTGAATATTCCTAAGAAAAACAAAATCGAACAGCTACTATTGAAAGCACCCGTTAAATAGTTGTCAAAGCTATTAGCGAACAGTTTTTCTTACTGACATCGCTACCATATAACTACAAATAAAACGGCTTGTCCCAGATCACCTTTGTGATTTAAAAACGGCGAGAAACAGACCCATGATTTGATACCGCGGTCCTAGGATAAAATTTACTAATATATTTATTTGGATAATTTTGGAGTCTCAGTCTTAAACTTAATACTAGAATGATACAGTTCCAGTCTGCAGATACTGACAGTTGGTCGTAGTAAAACGCAAGAATAAGATTAAACATAACCTGAAATACACCGGCGCATTAGCACCGAACCCCGAATTTAAGGCCGACAAAATAAATGCATATCATATAACGAGATGATTGGCGATCCCACGTAGAAATGAACTTGCAGCTTGAAGTATAGGAAGCGGCAAGTTGTCAAATGTAGTCCTGTTTTTACTATGCAATCGCGAGAGAAGCTCGTCCAATTGATAGTTGTATTTTACAGTTTGTGTTTAGCAAGTAAATATGTTTTGTTTTTCGGATAAGAACAATAGCTTAGAAGCAGAAAGAAATAGAAAAAGAGAGAATATATATAGTAAAAGCAATAAAGAGAAATTAGCAGATGTAGATAAATAGTATGTTGTGTCATTTTTCTCTTGCTTCAAAGATAAGAAGAAAGTACAAATGCTTTTTTAGATATTTTAAGCGAAACAATTTGCTCAATTTGATCAGGTACTCAATATAACGATTTGTTACCTTCAACAGCTGAATATGATTCTTGAACATCAACAATAATCGGTGGGCCACCATCACCAGTATCAACCAAAGGTGTCGACGGTTTATTAATAAGGTCTTCAAGGTCTTGAATACTTGGTCGTCTAACATCGACCGATGGTCTTCGTCTCTGTTCATAATAACATATTATTTGCGTTGTTGTTGTTGTTTTTGTTGTTGCACAGGTGTTGGAGTTGTCAGCAATTGTGTGATTTTATATATAGTTTATGTTTTATGTAGCACAACGACAAGGACGTACCACAAAAGTGTCATTAAAAAAATAAAAAAAGAAGAAAAAACAAACATTTAAAAAATTACTCAAATTCATCGTAAAAAATTATTTAATCTACGGAAAAGTAAAAAAGAACAAAATTAATTAAACAAAATACATAGAAAAGAAGAAAAACTGGAAAATTGCTTTTCAAAAAATTCCATGTTTAAGCGCAACAGTATTTAGAAGAGAGACAAAAAAAAACACGAAGAATTTTCTCGTAGCAAAAACCAAATACGATAACAGTAACGGTAACAATAACATAAAGTATAAAACAAAAAACAAATAACATTAAACTTTAAAAAAAGGAAAAAAATTTGTAACATTAACATATAGCAAATCAACATAAATTTCATTTGCGTTTGTATATATGAGTTTTATGTCTGTGTATGTACAAGTTAATTATCTCATAAGTAAATAAAACAAGTAAATAGATATATAGTAGATGAACAGATAGACATATAGATAGATAGGTGGACAGTAGACTGAAAAGTTTAAACACAAATTAAAGCTTGATAGTCGATAGATAGAGAGCAACAGATGAGTGAGCTATAGATCTAAACAAATTTATAAATAAAACGGCGTCTCCAAAAAAAACATATAATTATTATTAATAAATGTAGCAGCAGCGGCAGCCAAGTAAGATGAAGCTGAAACTGTTGATGCAGCGCCGTCCGGTTATTTTCCAGAAGGTTCCTATAAACTAGAAGGTTTTTCGTTTTTGTTTTTATATTTTATTTTTTTATTTAGTTATTAATTTTATATAGTTAAAAGCCTACCTATATCTGGTCTTATATGCATAAAAACTGATTTAAATAACTGGTGATGCATTTTCATCCTCTCGTGAAGAAGACATTTGAGTGGGTAGAATTGAAAGGAAAATACTAGTAAAAGTGCGAGACGCCTGGAATATCTAGAGACGGAGGGGCTCAATGCATCTAAATTTAAATAATTAGATGACTGGCGGTCTCATAAATTTTGTAATCAACACAAACAGCTGGGTGTACTGTACGTCCTTATAAAGTTCAAGTATCGCTTTTGAGTTTCTGCCTCTTAAAATCAGCTTTTCCAGTCCGTTTTTGGAACTTACCGCAAGTGCCCCCAACATCTAGTTGCACTCATCGATTCATGCAATCAGTTTTGCGTGAAATTCAAAGTAAGAAAATGGATCTCCAAACGCGTTCGTCCAAATGTTATCGACTACGGACGTGTTTTCAAATCGTCCGTCGTGTGACCTTAAACTTAATCACACAAAAAGCAGAAACTAACGTGTTGGACCATCCTGTGAAAAATTATGAAATTCATAAGTTATCGGGTTGGCAACTAAGTAGTTCACACATAGATGTCTTTGGCCATATTTTTTAATGGCTTCGGTCATATTTTTTTCCTTTTGACATTTGTTAGCTGTCTGTCTTACGTTGCTTTGGAAGCAAATTGCGCGCATTTTTGTGAAAAGGTATCATTTTGGCCTCCGTTTTAATATGGAGTGCAAAGACGAGCATTCTCGTCATATTTAACTTTTTTATTTCCGCAAAGGAAAGAACGCAGCGCAAGCTCGTAAATAGTTGTATGATGTGTATGTTGAAAAAGCCTTAAAAGAAGGACAATGCCGGAATTGGTTTGACAAATTTCGTTGCGGAGATTTTCCACTGAAAGATGAACAACTATCAGGTCGACCAGGTGATCTTAATGATGATCAAATTAATGCCATAATCGAGTCAGATCGCCATGTAACTTTACGGGAGATAGCAAAAAGTTAAATGTGTCACATACAGCGATTGAGAAACATTTAAAATGCATGAAACTCGTTAAAGAGCTTGTGTTTGGGTTCCACATGATTTGAAAGAAATTCATTTAACGAAGCGCATCAACGCGTGCGATTTGCATCTTAGACGCAATGAATCCGACCCTTTTTTGAAACGAATCGTCACTGGCGTTGAAAAATGGCTTATTTACAGCAACACCAATCGAAAACGATCTTGGTCCAGGATTGTTGAGCCAGCACAATCTAAAAGCTGATATCCACCAAAAGAAGATTTTGTTCTCAATTTTGTGGGATTGGAAAGGTGTGGTGTATTTTGAACTGCTTCCAAGGAATCAAAAGATCAATTTGGATCTGTACTGTCAACAACTGGACAGATTAAATACACCGATCAACGAAAAACGGCCAGAGTTGGTCCATCGAAAACGTGCCATTTTTCACCAGAACACCACTAGGCCACATACATCTTTGGTCACTGGCCAACAATTATTGTAACTTGGTTGGGAGTTGATGCTACATCCGCCATACAGCCCTGACCTCCATCAGATTACCATTTATTTCGATCTTTGCAAAACTTTTCGGATGGTAAAACTGGATTCAGATTTTGCCGATAAAGACCAGAAGTTCTACGAACGTGGAATTATGAAGTTGCCAGAAAGATAGCAAAAGGTCATCGAACAAGACGAAAAATATATCGTTGATTAAAGTTTATTCGTTGTACTAAAAAAAAAAAAAGAAGTGTTTTATTTATCTGAAAAAATCGGCAATTACTCAGTTGGCAACCTTATATATTGAAGTGACACCAAAGCGTATTGCTACGATAGTGAAGAATGTGTGATTCGAACTGACGCTATGGCGGTTAGAATCACTAAAAATTGAACCAATGCTCAACACATCAGGCCACTGCCGCGTGTACGAATTTGATTTCTAAACTCAAGTATACTCAACTGACGTGGAATTGCTATGTTATTGCTTGGCATACGGCTGATGCTTTTTTCTGGTTCGATTTTCTTTCGGTGCTCTTCACTATTTGCTTGTGTATTGTGTGTGTATCTGTTAGAAACGTCACAATGGCACAAAAAAGCAATAGAGCAAATAGTGCTACTCACTAAATAAGCAATTACTTGGTAACAGTAGCAATAAGATAACAATACCATTGGGCGACGAGGGCCAGTGAATTTTTTCGATTCTCTTATGGGATGTGCTCTTCCCTACAATTGTTGCGATGCGTAATCTGTTTGAATGGTCACCGAGTTAGTCTAATAAAATCACTAACACTAACACACTATGATCACCACGAATCACTAGTAAACATGTTTGACTATTAGCCGATTGTTATCGTGCGCAAACCATAGTAAAATTGTGAGATAAACTCGAATAAGTGGCGGAACCTCATCACTATCCCCGTAAAATTGTGAGATCACTGAGTCTTCAGTATTACTAGTCCATTACTAGTAAAAATGTATTCTAGTAAAATTGTGTCACAAAGTCAGTTTTTATAGCAGAAGGCACTCGGTCATCATATAGAGAAAATTGTGATATCAACTCGAATCAACAAGTGACGGGTCCTAAAATGGTGAGATCATTCGTGCATTACTATTACCAGTACAAATGTGTAATTTATATTCTAGTAAAATTGAGCGGTAAACTCCATTTTTAGAGGAGAAAAAAGCGCATATTCATCTTCACAAAATCTTCAACTTTTCGAATAGTAAGATGTGACGGGCCTTCTATTAACATTTTTAGATCTTCACTACTATTAGTAAATATGCGTGATCATTATTTTTTTTATTTAATATATAATTTTTTATTTCTTCCTAGTCTAGTAAAATTGTGCGACACAGTAAGATTTTAAAAAGAAAAAGAAAGCGTGCATCGTTATCCTAGTGATGCCTCGACCTTACAAAGCGTATATTCGTACCAAAATGGAGTTCAACTCCCATAATTGATCAGGCGCATCCAAAACTGTGTTACACGTGCTTAATAGGATGGAAAAACGAGCAGTGGAACTTATTGGCGACCCAGCCGCAAGTCGATCAATTAGAACATAGGCGCAACGTATCATGCTTTTCTATAGGTATTATCACGGTCGTTGTCCGACTGAACTTGCTGAATGTGTTCCACCTCTTCAGACATTTACCCGTCAATCTGAGATTGCGCATCAATTCACGTTGAAAGTCAACTTCAGACGCACATATAAACATGGATATTCATTCTTTAGCCGAACCACACGAATGTGAAATGGTCTACCTGATCATGTGTTTCCTCCTCGTTGTAATGTCCAGGCATTTGAGACCTACGTACATCGATACCTCGTTGTCTTACCCACTCCCTCTCCTTCCGCCCGCACTGTGCTCTAACATTTAAGGGTACCCCAAAATCCTGTTTTTGTGTGCGCGTTAGTGTAAAAAAAAAAAGGAAAAATAAGTGAAATTGTGAGATCAACCCGAATCGTTAGAAATGGCGAGCTCTGTATTAATAGTCTCAGGTCGCTACAGTCTTTACTATTGCTAGTAAATATGTATCATTACTAGTTAATAAAATTGTGTGACAAAGTCAATTTTTAAAGAAGGAAAACGCACATCGTTATCCTAGTGAAATTATGAGATTAACTCGAATCGTTACAGGTGGCGGGACCTCTACTAAAATGGTTGGATCATTAGTTCATTACTATTACCAGTAAAATGTGTGATCACTATTCTACTAAATTTGTGTCAAAATGTTGGTGGAGATATAAGATCAACGCTCTAACACAATAGTGTTAGGAAAATAGTCTGTTCACAGTTTCAGAGAAGGGCGCACGTTTAACTTAGTAGAGGTGTGAGATCAAATTGAATCGTTAAAGACGGTAGGACATCAGTTCCTATCCTGATAAAATTACTAGATCACTGACATATCACATCTACTAGTACATTACTAGTAAAAATATGATCACTATTCTGGTAACATTTAACAGCAAATTAAGATTTTTAGAACCGAAAAGGGTGCGTCTTTACCCTAATGAAATTGCGAGATTATCTCGAATCGTTAGGGAAAGCGGAACCTCATAACCACCCTCGTAAAATTATGAGGCTGAATCGTACCCGCTTTACTTCAGGGAATCCCGGAATATAGAAATCCAGCTATGGTACGGAGGCTCGGGCGAACTCTACATACCATTGACACCATTGGTGTACTGTGAACTTAGTCTCATCTAACCTTTTTGTTACCCCCCTGTGTTTGCACGGTAAGATCAAGGTGTTGTAAACAGTGGCTATCCCTTTGAGTCAATGAATTGAAGAAAAAGCTGATCCGCAACAGAGGAATCGCTACCTCGCCATATCTTTACGAAGTTCAAGCGGATTCTAGAAAAACTTGTCACCAGGATCTACTCGAATTTTATCTTGTTGTCTCTCAAGCCGCCCTGAGTACTAATTTCAAGTGCTTGATGTTTAGGCGCTGCTTCTTAAACGGTTGATGGAACTGTGTGTGTATATCGGATGTTACTTTCAAATTGTAACCTGCAAAACTTCAATCTTTTTAAGCTCATCGCTATACGTGTGTTTCATTTCATTTGAAAAGAAGAGGCAGGACAATGGATGAAACTCCATAACCACGAATTGGAAGAGCGTTACCGCAAACCTACAATAGTGAGAGTAATCACGTTACGAAGATTAAGAAGGGCTGGATATGTGGCGAGAATTTGCAACGATAGGAGCGTGCATATAATTCTTGACGGAAGACCAACGGGAAAGAGATCGGTAGGACAGCCGCGACGGTTGACCCGTAGGAGATCGGATCAGATGGTCAAGCGTGGAAGGAGAGTACACAGGACAGGGAGCGATGGCACAGCCGAGTCAGTGAGGTCATGAACTTCCGGGATCGTATGGCCAATAAATAGTATAGTATAGTATAGTATAGCTATACATGTGCTTCCGATTTGTGGAAAAATAAGTAACCGACCCTTCAAGAACAAGTCGTCAGAAAATGTTCTAGCTCTCAATGTTTTGTTCAGAGTGAACCAGAAATTGTGGTCATAAGATTTCCTTGAGTAAATCTGCCCATGATCACTGTTATATTTTTTAACACAGATTATGTCCATGTCTAGTCTGACTGGCCAGAACCCGCTCTGATCCTCTAACGACGTTTCAAAGTTATCAGAGTCCCATTCCGCTCGAGCTATAAAAAAAAATCGGTTTTATCCTGAATTCTTAACAAGACCAGCTCTTGAAATGAAGAATTATGTTAGAATCAGGCGTGTTTTAAGGTCATTGCCTTAGTGGCTTCGACTATAAAGCTTAAGCTAATCAATATATAATAATAACTAAATATTTACTAATAGCTATAAGTTATTATCGTATATACCAATAACTTTATTTTCACCATTAGCATTATTTATTTAATTATAGCCTTTGCTTTTTAAGCTTTATTATTGTATAATTAATTATTTACCTTATAAATAACCATAAAAAACATTTTCTTGAATTATTTTTAAAGAAAATTAAATTTAAAGAAAGTATTTAAGAGTAAAGCTTGTTTGGAAAGCACATGCAAATTATATAGTGACTTATGGTAATATTTATGGGGTAGAGTTAGTTTCGAAGCACGTTTAGATTTAAGCTTAAGCTAATAATTCGCCATGTTCCTTACTTAATACCAATACCTAACAATGGTCCTGCTGCGTTGCAGTAATTTCATTTTAACAAACTCTTTTACTCATTCGTTTGGAGTTTTTCGCTGCATTATTAAAAAAAAAGAAACAGGTATTGCTTCTGAACTTATTTTAGATTACCAATTTGATGTATTTCGTTTCCCTAGCTTTTTGTGTAGACGAGTTTGAATAACACAACGACTTTTAGAGCGAAACAAGGATCTACAAACCAATTAATGAAAACTATTAACAAAGGAACAGCTTTTAGTAAAAGATTTTTTTACAATCACGGGTTTCACTCAGAAAACGCCTTGAAGGTACTTTGCGAACAGACTACCAATCTTACATTATGATTACATGTGTATGAAATACGTCGGTTGTGGTTCAATATACATTTTGTAATTTTTAACCAAAGACCATTTTATTGGTAATTTTGATGAACTTTGCGTCCCATGTCACTTGTGCAATGCGGACTTGGGAAAAGTAGAATACGATAAGACGGGTGTGATGCGAGTGTCTTTTTTTTTAAGCGCACCTTGTTCAAAAGTCAACATTTACGACGCCGTAATAGGATTCCATTCAATAAAGATTAAGCCTTAGCGTTACGGTTTATGTCGTACGCATTTGAGGCTCGAACATTAAATAGCCGGGTACAACTGGGAAATGAATGGATGCTCTAAACTGCTATAAAGCCGACATCATCAGCAATGAAAAAGTATGAATAGCGTGACTATATTATATACTTCTTCTCGGAGACTGTGAGATGTATGTCACTTGGTTAGCCTCTGCACTGGTCGGGCGCAACTTAGTGATTATGCCAACAGCAACACTCAAATTCCCGAAGCGAATTACTGATTTTACAGCATTCGACCAGTTTTGACCAACACGAGTTAGAAACGGACTGGTCTTTTAGGTTTCGGGATTAATTACGTAAGAAAAGCATAGTTACGAAATTCCCAACACCGCCGAATCAGGATGGACTCATTGTTTTAATGAAGTAAGAATTAAAAAACAAACATTAAAAATAACTAACAATAATCAAGCATGAAGTCATTACATATTATTGCGCCGCAACGTTTATGAACATTTTTAATTGCTCCCTTGAGCTCCCTACGAAGTGCAGGCCACAGTATCCAAGAGACGACTTACGACTACTTACGCTACTCCCTGCTGTATGTACACCTGCCGACAAGAGCTGTTATGCAGCATAGCTGTTATACCGTATAACTGACATATAGTAATAATTGTTATAGAGCATAAACGCCGCTTGTCATGACTTCATACCGGGCAACTAGTATACGACGTCACTGCTGTACGCCGCAATTGTTATGCGGTAAGACTGTTATATAGTATAGCCGTTATACGGTGTGACTGCTGTCACCGTTATGTGGCGTGTCTGTTAAGGAGTATAACATAGTATAACACATGAGTATAATATAACTCTTATATGGGGTAATTTTTGTGCATTGCAACTTCTGTACAGGTAATTGTTATACGGCGTGGCTATTGTGGGGTGCAACTACAATGTTGTGCTTCATAACTCGCATGCGGCGTAAATGGCGTGCGGTATAATAGTTGTACAATATAATCATTGTGCGTCGCAGCTCTTGCGCGATATAACTGCTATACTATGCACCATACGGGTATACGAGGGTAGGTCAATAAGTCCTTAGAAACGCCTACGATGTCACTCGTAGCATCGCGAATGGTCTGTTTTTAGTAAACATCATTCCTCACTAGGTATCTGTCAATTTTCAATTTGTTTCATGTTTTCAATTTTGTATGATAAATTGGGCATGAAAAAAATATCTGCGATATGGGTACCGCATTTGCTCTCAGCTGCGACTTTTTGGAGCGGAGGAGATTCTGCGCAGATTAGTAACTGTAGATGAAACACCACTATACTTCCGACACGAAAGAACAGTCAAAACAGTGGATTGTTGAAAGCGAAGGGGCTCCAAAGAAGGCAAAGACAGTGAAATCAGCTGGAAAGGTTATGCCTACTTTGTTGTGGGATGCACGCGGCATTATATTCATTGACTATTTGGAAAAGGGACCGACGATAACTGGACAGTATTGTGTGTCATTATTGGGTCAGCTAAATGAGAAAATAAAAGAAAATTGTCCTCATTCGAGGAAGAAAAAGTTCTCTTTTTACAGGATAATGCACGGGATCATACGTGCGCAGTTTCAATGGCTAAATGTGAGGAATTGAAGTTTGAATTGATAGACCATCCACCGTATTCACCAGATCTAGCCCCGATTGACTTGTTTTTATTTTAAAATTAAAAAAGAAAAGGCTCAGCGGACAACGGTTTACATCAAATGAGGAAGTCATCGCACACACAAATGCTTATTTTGAGGAACTACCGCAATTATACTTTTCTGAAGGCTTAAAAAAGTCGAGAGGGACGTCTGTCAAAGTGTATTGAACTAGAAGGAGATTATGTTGAGAATAAAAAAAAATGTTTTTTCTATCTTTTTCTAAAGACTTATTGACCTGCCCTCGTAGATGCTATATGGCATAAAGTAGTGTTACTGTTACACGGATGTTGTGCGATGTAACTGGTATATAATGTTGTGCTTCATAACTCATATGCGACCCAAATAACATGCTATACACAGTTATACAATATAGGTATTGTACGTCACAGTTGTTGCGCGGCACAACTGTTATACGTCGCATTTGCTTTGCATTATAGATGTTATAATCCATAAATATCGTGCAACGCGACATTGGCGGGGCCGTGGCGGTGCCGCTTTACAGGGCGGGTGTTGTGTAATATGGTTATAACGCAACATAATATTTATATAGGCCGTTAAAACTTTTGACGTGTGCCAATCTTTCACGTCCGTATTCAGATCGGTTTACGAGGATCCAGTTATATTGATATATAATCGATAAGGTTTGAAATAAACGGAATCACTACACAGCAAATAAATAATGCGTTCTTTTATAATTATAAAGTAAATTCTCCCACCGGTTAAAAAGGAATAAAGGTCTGCAGAGATTTCACCGTATACAGACATTCAAGGATCTCAGAGAACAATTTTTGGTACTGTTTGTCTTAACAATTTACAGTTGGTGGCTTCTGTAAATTGTAATAATTAAATTCTCTTAAGAAAATTCAGCTGCTAGTCTGCAGAAGTCCAATATAAAATAGATTTGGCATGCGTCCGCTTAAAAACCTGGATCCCGGGTTGTAAGAAAAGCACTGAACAAGCAAAGAAAAGGTTTGTCCAAACAGTACTGAGCCATTTTGCCATGAGTTATTTATCCATGTGAGTCCGCAATGTGAGAAGTGGATGCCGGCCTTGGGCTATAATATTTAACACAGGCTGGTTTGAAAGCTTCTTCTTTCCGAATATTACGGTCCTCACTTTCACTAGAAAGTAAGGATTATAATAAACAAAAAACGTTTGTTCAAAAGATATTGCTGTATTTTATTACGAAGTATTTGTATAACTACGCGCCCAAAATGATAAACAGATTTTAGAATTGACACTTATGAAAAAGGATAAAAATTAAAATGGCTGTCCAAAAAAGATTAGGATATTTTGCCATTTTCCAGAACAGAACAGACAGCCTTAAAGTGTCTAGTTGGTGGGTTTGAAAGAAGAGTCAGCGGTGGTCTGGTTTTTTGGAATGAAATTCGATTGTATGGTGGATCGAATAGTAAGATAGTTAAGGAGCAACGACACAATTCAAAACCTTTTCTACCAGTACGACGTTTTGTGGTTTGTCTGCTTTATCTATCATATATTGAAACCACGAACCGAGCGCTGTGAAGTTTTCATACATGAAAC
The DNA here is from genome assembly GCA_963931805.1 of Microdon myrmicae. NCBI lineage: Eukaryota > Metazoa > Arthropoda > Insecta > Diptera > Syrphidae > Microdon > Microdon myrmicae. The sequence continues at coordinate 6,916,118 of OZ007500.1, read as the reverse complement.
CGGTCGAGAAGCCTCCTCTCAATTCGCGACTATATCTTAACTAGTCTCTTATTTCTGTACCAAGTTTGCCCAGTTTACGACGTATACTACTTAATAATTTTAACATGCATCCTAGTCTAGAACAAAAAGGAAAACACACCATTAGTGTACATTGGCGAACGCATAGGGCTCAATTTACAATGCACAATCGAATCAAAAGCATTTTATGTGGCAGCAATAGATTTTCGAAATCTAATCTTCCACGTAGAAAAACTAATAAACTTCCGATTCTAACGCAACAAAAAAACAAAAAAAGTTTGTACAAAAGTACCACTATGCAAATATAGTTGGGCACACACTCAAGAGTTACAAGTCGATACGATATGTGAAATTTACGATATAACTAAATGCTAACGTTGGATTATTTACAATTTACAAAATTGTTTTCCAAATACTAATAAAAATGTTTTTGGCTCTCGGTTTTCGCATAAACAGTGTAAAGCCCGGGAAGCCCTTAATAACAGGGTGGGTTTACATATTTATCTAAAACTCGTTCAATAGCTACGAACGGAATTAATGGCCATTTGTACATATTAAACATTCTTAAGCTCAGCTACACATTTTTATTAGATACTGTTTTATATCTAGGAAATTCTATCGAAACCAAAGCTAAAAATACCAAATTAAAGAAAAAATTTTTTATATATATATATATAGAAGAAGGATAAACGGTTAGAGACCTGTTTGGTGTCACCCATTTCTCCAGGACGTGTTGTCTTTTTCTATAATAATGTGGAAAATAAATTTGTATTTTTTTTCTTTTTTGTTTTCTTTTTTAAATCTCTTAAAAAGATTAAGACGATGGAAATGCACGTGTGTGAGCAATATTTCAGAGATGCATGTAGTGTATGAGTGAGTGTGTGTAGGTGTGTGTTTGGGTATGTATGGACAGGATGTTGACCAAGGACTAGGAGTGCATCTGTTAACTTCTACCTACATCGAAGATTCATTACCTTAAATTCTCTCTTCCCCTTTGCCTACTTATTACTATTATTATTTTAAAATTAACCTTATGTTTAACGTTAGACGAGTTATCTATAAATACGAATATATGTATATTTAGGCGCAGGAAAGAAACTATTAATTTTTTGTGTTGTTGTTTAATAAGAAGAACGCAAATTAAGAATGTTGTGCGTGTGTCGTTAATAGTTATCGCTATATTTTAGTTAGAGTGAATAAAAATATATATTTTTTTATTTTATATCTTATATAAAAAATACGTATCATGGGTTTGAATTGATTTGTTGGTTTGGTTATACAGCCCCATATTTCAGTGTGGGCCTTGTTTTATTTAAGTTAAACAATCAAAATCAATAAGAATTAAAAAATAATAGTAATAATAATAAAGAAAGAACAGTTCAAAAAAAAAATGTAAATTCTTGTAGTAAATTCAATATCACAACACGGGACGGAAGAGAGTTTGAGAACTTTCGGCAGGCAGTCTCACCTGTAAATCTCCTGCAACTTCGCCAGGCCTCAATAACTGTAAATTTGATTTGAAATTATCTAACTTTGTATTCGTACTTTACACATTTAAGTCATGTATAAATATTTTCATTTTTTTTTCTTTTTTTTATATATATATGTTTTTACTCTGGTTAAAACTTATACTTAATTATTTTTAATATGATATAGATGAATGTGTGTTTTGTACGGTAATAAATCGGCCCTCTCCCCTTTTATCTAAAATATTCAGATTGTTAACTGCGTTTACTAAACTTTATAAAACTGTCCGTTAATCAAACGTTTGCCGGTGTAATTGGTGTTTCGTATCACCGTTTTTATACCACTGCTAAGTTTAACATGATAAACTTAATTTTTTTTGAAAACATTGTCATTTTGCTTGATATAAAATAACTTTCACTTTAATTTGTCAGAAGTAATAATTTATTTAAGCGTGTATCACTGCTGTTTTCCGTTGAATTGATTGTGTTTTTCTCAGTGCTCATTTTCTAATGCCATTGTTAGTGTTTATTTATTGTTTATTTTAGGGTTCATTCGATTTCCGTATAGGTTGGATTACTAAACATCAGTCTTGACAAGACAAGGCAACGACAACGTTTTTTGACAGTAACATACAGAGTCCTAAAAGAAATACTGTTGTTATAAAACTTGCGCATACACCACTCACGGCTGAGTCCCCAATGACAAGTATAGCTGTCAGTACATGCTCCACTCTTCTCTCAGTGGTCTTGAAAGCGACTTTTGGGACACTCTCTATAAAGTTATTATATCAATATAGGATTCTCCGCATCGTAAGTCGTATAAACGATGGAATTGAAACAAAAAATTTTGGATAGACGGTTGAAAAGACGAGAATTGTTACCATATCACGGTTGTAATTGTGGAACGCAAGCAATGTGATGCGTCCTGCCATTATAACCAACGTGTAAAACGAAAGCCACATATACAGTGAGATGGTGGAATTGAATCAAACAACTTTGGATAGAAAGTTGAAAATACGCGAAAATTAACGAGTTCGTTATTGTGGAACGTATGCAATGTGATGTGTCATGTCATTGTAACCAAAATGTAAACTGAAAGCCACGTCTACAGTGAAACGGTGAAATTGAAACATACAATTTTGGATAGAAAATTGAAAATACAAGAATTGTCTTGAAGCTATAATTGTGGAACGTGTGATGTCTTGACATTGTAGCCAAAATGTAAAACGAAAGCCGCATATAAAGCCACACATGTAAAACGAAAGCCACATATACAGTGAAACGGTGGAATTGAAATGGAAGATTGCTACTACGAGACCAGGCCGTAATTGTGGAACGTAGAAAATGTGATGTCTTGTAACAAAAATATAAAATGAAAGCCAGTAAAACTATGGAATGGCAATATAAAACCTTGGATAGAAGATTGAAAATACGAGAACTGTAACCGGAACTAAGCGATATGATGTGTGGAATGTAGGCCATATGATGTGTTGAACTTGTAATCGAAATGTGAACTGTTAGTTGAAACCTATATTGCAATTGGGCTATACTGTAAAGAAGGACCAAATGAAACAATAATTCACCTGCAACCATGAGAAGTGTGAGAAGTGGAACACAACATTTTCAAGCACCAAAAAAAAAAAAAAAACATTCGAAATTACGGTAACATCGGAGGCAACACTGTTAATGGAAAACACGGGGCAATAAATGTAAATTGTAAGTTTAAACTTTAACTGAGAAAAATAGGCAAGCAATGTGACTTATTAAACAGTGGAACATAGAGTGGAACGAAAAGTGGAAAGATTACTAAACTTATAGAAAAATGTTGACACAGACTTACATAAATAGAAATTAAAAAAGATATAGTGTTATCATCGGAGGCAAAATTGTTAAAGGAAAAGAGGGAGCAATAAATGTAAACTTTAACTAAGAAAAATAGTCAAGCAATGTGACTTATTAAACAGTGGAACGTAGAGTGGAACGAAAAGTGGAACGAAAAGTGAAACGAAAAATGGAAAGATTACTAAACTTATAGAAAAATGTCGACACAGACTTCCATAAATAGAAATTAAAAAAGATATAGTGTTATCTCGGAGGCAAAATTGTTAAAGGAAAAGACGGAGCAATAAATGTAAACTTTAACTAAGAAAAATAGGCAAGCAATGTGGCTTATAAAAAATTGGAACGTAGAGTGGAACGGAAAATGGAAGGATTACTGAAAGATGTAACGCTATCTTTTTAATAAAAAGAGATTCATTATTTTTCCGCTAATTGCTATGTTAATATATATTTAATCTCGTGAAGTATTGTTCAAAGAAATTTGAACTTGTGCTCGTCGGAAAAGTGGTATTTTGTACAAAAAGGCATTCCTCAGTAGTTTTTTTTATTTTTCGACTCAATTGTCCAATGGGCACGGTGACGCGTAACATCTGTACTTATAGAACCATAAGCATGCCGATTATTCTATATGGATGCGAGACATGGGCGCTTGTAAAACAAGAAGAGAAGAGATTTCGCGTATTCGAAAATTTAGTTTTAAGGAGTATCATCATCATCATCATCATCATCATCGGCGCTACAACCGGGAGCCGGTCTTGGCCTTATTTAGCAAGTCCTGAGGCTTGTTAAATTTTCCATAATGATTTGTTTTTTCCGGGCAAGGTCATTAGTCTTGCGCCAAAGGTTCCCCGACGGAGTATCTTTGGGGGTAAATATGATGAGAACACGGTGCAATGGAGGAAATGGGGAAATTCCAGAATAGTGAATTGGAAGAGCTATGCCTCAAACCAGCTTATCGCGAAGACTAAGATGGACCGAGTATGTAGCGAGATTGAGAAAGGCTTAGCGGAAGTCCAACAGGAAAGAGGTCGGTTGGAAGACCGCGACGGAGATGGGAGGACAATCTAAGGCGTGATCTTGCGGAAATCAAATCAGATGGCGAAGCGTGGGGGGAAAGTGCACAGCACAGGCAACGGTGGCGTAGCCTAGTTAGGGAGGTTATGAGCTTTCGGGTTCCTATAGACCAATAAATAGTAGTAGTGGAAAATGACTTGTGGCGTTTCTAACAGATGCACACACAGTACATAAGCAAATAAGTGAAGAACAACACCGAAAAAAATACAAATAAGCAAAGCATCAAAGGTCGTATACCATAGCTATTCCAGATCAATTGAGTGTACTTTAGTATAACGATCGAATTCGTACACGCGGCAGTGGTCTGATGTGTTAAGCATTGGTTCAATCTATTAGTGGTTCTAATCGTCATAGCTTCGGTTCGAATCACACGTTCTCTTCACTATCGTCGTAAACGTTTGTCACCTCAGTGGCTTAGTAAGGATGTTGTGTCTTGCGTTTGATTGTGCAAACCTAGGTTCAATAGATGATTTTCGATATTGTGCAGTTCGACACAAATACTGAGTGGTAGGTAGGGTCTGAAAGCCCAGCCGCCCGGTGATATACCACTCCATTAAGCTATAGGCTTCGTGAAATGGTTGGGAGAAATCCTAGAGCATTTTTCGGAGCTTGGCTGATGGGGCCGGCCGAGAAAAATGGCATCTCAGGGAGCTGACGCTGACTCAGCCTATAGCACTTTCCCCTTTCCTGGGAGAAATGAAAAAGAAAAAGGATATAGACGGTCCGTTGCGGGTTGCAACTTGTGGTGATGAATGGGGTCATTATAATACGTTGTGAAATAACTCTCCACACTCTACACTCGACGTGTTATCTTGTGTCACAACCTCTGAACTCAATATCGAGTACGTTTAGTTGTGACATAAGAAATACTATGGGGAAACCACGAGAACAGTACAACAATACTGTTCTTGATTTGGAATAACATTAAAATTGCGGGATAGTAGAGGACAGGTGGATTAGCGCGATCGATCGATAAGAACAAAGAAAACAGGAGATTGGAGGCGGAGTAATAAGCGTTAAGGAATTCACGTTGTGTATTTGAAACTTAAGGAGTTCATATAATCTATTGAAATCGGTCGCAAATTGTCCAAAGTCTTGTGAACGAATAACTACCCAGAACCTGGGAAGTTTGGTTTATAACCTTTAGAATTCTTGTGAATCGTTTCGTAAAATGTACAGAAGAGATAGGAGAGTGACTAAAAGAGATTGGCAGCAGGTGGAAGGATAGAGGATACAAGATACAGAACACAAAGGATCAAGGGCAAGAAGCTTGAGGCAAGGTTCTTTCTTTACACAGTGCGAAGAAACACACAAAGGAAAATTCATAGGAAGTACCTGCATGAGATCAACGAAAGATTAGCATAACAACGGAAACTGTGAGTACCTAATAATTAAGTACAGAATATAGAACCACAACGGAATACGGAATTATAGTATATATGAAAGGTTTGCATCGTCAGAATAAATAAACAAATTGTGTCTTCTTGGATAATTAAGTACAGAATATAGAACCATAAAAAACAAATCATTATGGAAAATTTAACAAGCCTCAGGACTTGCTAAATAAGGCCAAGACCGCGCCCCGGTTGTAGTGCCGATGATGATGATGATGATAGAACCATAACGGAATACGGAATTATATTATATATTGTGGAATCGAAATGACGGAGATGAATTTGAGATAAACTCATAGTTCACAGTCACATCGTGACAATGGAGGCAAGCTGAATTTTGTTTAGGCCTATAATCCACAGTCAATCCGAGCAGGGCACTCTTGATAGGGTGAGCAAAAGAATAAAAGAGCGTCAGTCATATTTTTATCCCACAATACGAAATATTTGCATCGTCAGAATAAGTAAAGAACCGAATGAAGTACAACACTGTCCAATTTTTAGTTTATATTTAACTCGAAATACGGTCCATCCAATCCAACACGACACAGTAAATAACACGGTCTTATAAAACGGAAAATTCCAAATTCACCCGTCGGACTGATTAAAAAAAAGCTGAAATCAAATGGCGAAATATATAGGAAAGGTTTGTTTTAGATACCATTCCAGCTCGATTTTAGATGTGCGCTGTTCTATAAGTTGGTACACCAAAAAACAAACGACGTGGACGATTTTCAGCATTTCTTAATTTACTTAAGGACAGTATTGAGCACTTTCAATTTAGATTCCTTGCTATTTCGTTGAGGTCGTTCTTTGACTCGCTTAAACAAAAAGTGTTTTATCAATGGCGATGGTTCTTTGCCTGTTTTAAGCGGACTCAAATTTTGAGTCGAGCTTACAAGAACCAGGGTAACCCTGAATTAAACTAATATGCCGATAATTAGCGTTATATATTTTTCAATTTCCATTTATGTACACCTGTGTCGATATTTTTGTCTAATTTCAGTAATCTTTCCATTTTTCGTTCAACCATTCGTTCCACCATTCGTTCCACTTTTCGTTTCACTCTACGTTACACTTTTTGTCCCACTCTGCGTTCCACTTTTCGTCACACTCTACGTTCCACTTTTCATCGCACTCTACGTTCCACTTTTCGTCACGCTCTACGTACCACATTTTAATAAGCCATATCTATTGCATATTTTTCTCAGTTAAAGTTTCGACTAATCCTCCAAAAATTAAAAGACGGAATACCCCAATTGTGGCGGTTGTAGAGATATGATTAACGTATTAAATTTAGCGTTGAATAAGCTTCGACGTTATAATTAAAAATCGATTGCAAAGTATAGTAAATAATCGATTGCAAAGGTAAAGTTTTTAGAAAACGCTAAAGTTTATACACAAATGTATTTGAAGCTACAGTTATTAATATGAAATGCGTTGCAGCTAATTTAAATCCTAATGGATAGTAAATACGTATGAATCCAAAGAAATTCTAATCTCTCGTTATTAATTTTAATTCAATAAATGAGTTAGAAAATAAAAAATTAATAACAAAAATGTACGTAGTAAAAAATCTATATATTCTACAAAAAAGAATTTTTTCCGGGCTACAAAAAAATCTATATTCCACAAAACCTACAACTTGAGGCCACACGCTTTGTATCAGAAATATGTAAATTAGAAAACATATTACGGGATCATGTTGCGAAAGTACGAAAGCAATTGAAACTGACGCAATATGTGGCAACCAAATAGAGAAGCGTGCGTGGATCCAATGCAATTAATTCAAGTATGGTTAGATTAGAAGTTCTAAAGTTTGAATGAAGATTATTAAAAATGAAATAGGTACGAGATAAAAATCAGGCATTAGACCGAAATCTTGTGGTGGAACAAAGGCGGTTGAAAGGGGGCGAAACCCTCTAGTACCAAATAAAAGAACAAGAAATGTCAAGGCTTCAAAAACACAATTCTCGGTAACGGCAGTGATACCCGTCGATCGAATTACTTAATCTACAAAATAAAATACAATTTAAATTAACAATTAAAAATGAGAATTAAGTAACTACAATTGCAATGAAAATGATTTCCCTGATTTAATTTACTGGCTGTCCGATATGACAGGAAGAAAATGGTGGAATGCTTAAGGATAGAATACTGGAGTGCTTAAGGATACAAAATAATTCACCCTTGATCTCCCGGAACTATTTAGTTTCATTTGTAACTACTAGAGACGATAAAATCCGAAGATCAGATGTGACTACAATTTGAATTGTTCTACTTCAACTGGCCGTTGATAGATAGCAATACATTTACTGTTTTAAAAGCGAATACTTTAGAAGCGCTTATCGTATTACCTGATGTTGTTGATCTTGGTCGGAAAGCGAATTACAAATACATAAGAAAGAAAGGTAAAGTAGGAAGAAATAGTAGAAATAAAAAAACAAAATCTAGGCCTAGTAATTGTAGCAAGAAATATGTTGTAAGTGTTCGAAAAGAAAATTATAAAAAAATGACAGACAGCACGAAATACTCAGGACACAGACGACGGACTAAATATAAATTTTAATTATCTTTTTGCTTTTGTTTAAACTCTTAGTCTAATTTTTGTTTTGGTTGTTTTTAATTGTGCTACGCGCTATAGTGTGCAAAATGCTGTTGCTCGTTAATACATTTTTTATAAATATGTTTTTAATTTTTTATTTCTGTGTTAAAAAATATTGTTGACACTAATTATTTGTTCTTCTCTCAAAATTACGTTGTGTATATGAATTTGTGAGGAGCGTTTATGACTGGTTCTTGTGTATATTCAGGTGAAAGGATGGAGATGCAAAGGAACCTTACCCCAAATATCTGGTCCTTTTTTGGGGATTCGTTTGTTATAAAACTGCAGCTGGTAAACTGTCATATTTTATTTTTAATCCCAACAAGCTTGCTTTGAGTAAAGCATACGAAGGAATTAATTTACTGGCTATAGAAGTTGAGTCGGTTCTTCGCGACTGTGACATACCGAAAAGTAGGGTTTGTTTTACCCACATCTGAGCCTATTTGTTGCTATTTTACAATAAATGTAAAATGTTGTAGTAAACACAAACTTCAGTTTTTAATGTAGGAATGTAGGAATCTTGGTATTGTTTCGCTGTTTTGAAAACATAGTGCATTAGAACAAGGAACCATCGGGAATATGACCTGCGTTTTTAAAAAATAAAAATATCCAGTACAGTGGCTGTGCACAGGTTCAATTGACGCCTCAGTGTTCTTCAAGAGGCATGTAATTGCACGTTGTGGAATCTTTTATTGATTTCGGGATATCTTAGCCGCACGTGGTGCAATTAATAAGGTCCTTGAGATTTGTAAAAGGAAGTATAGAGATTCAACCCCTGTGCTTTTAAAGCGCTTAGACATACAATTCAGTTTCTGTGAAATTTAGCAAGTTGCCGGACCTTTTATCAAAATGGGAAGACTTTGGTCTTATAAAGGCTACGTTGTCACACGTTTTTATGTAAGTAATTCTATTGTTACATATTCGTGTCATTTGAGAGAAAAGTATATGACTGGAGAAGGGAATAAATATGCCGTGTTCAGAAATCTCCAAGTTCAAGCAGAAAACTTCATTTCTTCACGAATGAAAAAAGAGCAGATAAACTTTTTTGTCATCAAAAAGTGTGTTTTTACTGAACACGTATGTCAGAATGTGGTTGCTGGAGTCACATACGTCAAAAAAGTGCGTCTGGGTTACAAAAAGCTAAGCAATATTTATGTTTCAATTCTGACAAGGTGGGAAAACACGACTACATTTAGTCTGATGCAGCATTGGTGGGGAATACTCAAATAAGTTGTTTTTTAACGTAGCAGTGCCGAGAGATATTCACCAAAAACAATCCGGCTGAAGAAAAAAATCTATATCCCACTCTGCTATTACAGTTTTGCCTATAAAGTTTATAAACAAATTCACCAAAAGCTGTTTCGTGAAAGAAACTAAAAGAATGATACTACATTTTTCTGACAAAAATGTTCATAGGAACGTAGAAATTTGATCATATTGTACAGACGTTTGATCATATTGCACAACTCTGCCAAGTTTATGTTAAAGACTGCTACTTGGTCATGTGGTATGCTATGAATGAAATGTTCAGGCAAGCCGATGTATATTAATAGAGTCAGAAGGCAATTAAAAACAACCTAAAAAGGAGTAAAGATCCAGGCTCTCAAAAAATGAATGGGGAGGGTGAAAACAAGTGTTGGGGCGGCCATGCGCCGATTTAAGCACTTCAGTATATTGCACTCAAAATCCCTGATCTGTTGACCGTCACTGCGGCCAACGTGTTCGCGAATGACGAAAACCTCTGTTATGATGACGGACTAGGCACATAGTTGAACCAGGACCACAGAGGAAATAAGAAATGCTACCGAAAGAACAAAAAGGGGGATGGGAGCGAACATACAGGGTAAAGTCTCTGCTTTCAACCCGGCGAAGGCCAGGACGATCATTGTCCCCGTTCAATCCAAGTTGACATGCAGTCTCCACGTAACACCCCTGGATAGCTACTTTGGCACCCGCCAGTAGTGATCTAATGTATGCAGCGACAAGGGAAAGGTTGGCACAAGGTTAATAATCTTGCCCGGAAAAACAAATTATTATGGACAATTTAACAAGTCTCGGATAAGGACCGGATACCGGTGGAGAGACTTGCTAAATAAAGCCAAGACCGAATCCCGGTTGTTGTGCCGATGATGATGATGATGATGACCGAAAGAAAAAAATTACGAAGGCTCGTGAATGAAATACTAAAAGCGGCCTTATAGGTCAAGTCACAAAGTATTATCCACAGCACATCCCTGAGGGAAACAGATTTTTTTTTCAAGATAACGGAAGGAACAGAAAGTAGTTCTGATTTCAAATGCGAAATAAATCAACTCAATAACCATCATCATCATCGGGAGCCGGTCTTGGCCTTATTTAGCAATTCCTGGGGGTTGTTAAATTTTCCATAATGATTTGTTTTTATTTTTGGGCAAGGTCATTAAGCTTGCGCCAGCTCAATAACCGTCGACCGTATATTTACTACTTCCCCAGACTACTGTCTGGGGAAATACTGAAGGCCGCCATCCTCTCGAGACTGAAGCAGTACACAAAGCGAAAAAGCGGTTACTTGTATACAGTACGAGTTCAGGTGCAAGGAGAGAGCAATGGCTGCGATTACCATGGCTTAATACGATGCATTAAATGGGTGTACTAGAATAGTTTCTTAGGATCATTGACATCAGTTCGAACCAAGCAGTAAACCGAATTCGAAAATGGCTCACTAAGATGAACGTCTATAACACTTTTAACCCGGGTGCCTTAATACCATACATCAAATGGGTGTACCAGAATACCTTCCTAAGATCACTGACTTCAACGACAGGATCTTAATATATGACCTTGAAGACGGCCCAAGAAAACACAGATAAAGAGGCGCACCACAGGGGTTGGTCCTCGAGTCGGTTCTGTCGAAAGGCAGTAAACATTGACAAACTTCCGGAAGTAAAAATTGTAACCTACACGAACGATTTAGTAATCGTCACAACAGTAAAGATACTCCCGGAAATCTGCTCTAAATCGAATCAAGCAATAAACCGAATTCGAAATGGTTCACTAAGATGAACGTCTAAGACACTTTTAACCCGGTTTGGTGGCTTGATACCATATATCAAATGGGTGAACCAGAATACCCTCTTAAAATCACTGATCTATGCTTCACAGACAAGATCTTAATATATGACATTGAAGACGGTCCAAGAAAATACTATTATAGATAACGAGATTTACCCTATGGGTTAGTCCTCAGACCGCTCCTGTGTGACATAATATATGACGGAGCAGTAAGCATTTACAAACACCCGCGAGTAAAAGTCGTAAGATATGCGGACGATGTACTGATCATCACAAAGGTAAAGATTCTCTCGGAAATCTGAGAAAAATCAGACCAAACAATAAAACGGATTCGAAAAAAGCTCACTGATGATGGATTGAAACTAGTTGTGGGTAAAACTTAAGTGGTGCCTATAGCCAGCGTGGAGTGAATACGAAACCGAAGCGAGCGTTTCCATAAAGAGAGATCATACTGGATCACCGCATCTATTTTGTACACCGTATGCGTTATGCAGACAAGAAGGCGGCTTTAAGAAAGGCAGCTAATGACAGCGGGCCCAAGATATTTGGAAAAATGCTCCTCGCATCAATAAGCAAATCGATGTTCCTCTATGCTGTTCCAATATTGGCGAGCAACATTGTTTCGTACATACATCTAGCCCATGATTTCAGTCCACAGAAGAAAAATAGGAATGGGCAGGGTCTTGTGGATGGTGTCCAACAAAACGACCGTAATATTTGCAGGCCGATTGTCAATAAGTGGAAGCTAGAGCAGGGGCGGAAATATATAAGCAGCGCCAACTGAATGCAGGTGTCAGTAGCCAAATTTATGGAGATGTGATGTAGGATCATAAACCAGTGGCAGCATCAATGGGATACAGCATACTGCGGGAGATTAATCCATAATACGGTCTCAGGTATAAGAGGAATAGAGTAGAGGAATATATGGCATAATGGAGAAGAATTCCATATGACATTGATGCTTTGGACAATATCTGCACCGATTCAAACACAAGGAAGACCCTTATGGTAAGGGAAATTTATAACCACATTCTCATCGAAGGTAGCCGATTCCAGGAGAAGCAGGATGCAATTGAAGCGAATGACATAAAAAGACTGTGGCGATTTCAACAGACACACGCGAACGCCCAGCCATAGTAAAAAACACGACAGCAAGAAATCGGTAAAAACACCATCACAGCATTGATATAACAGAGATGCAACAGTATAGCGACCCACAGCTTATGTAGTGAGTTGATACACGTTTGTGTACACACAGCCGTGGTCGAATGTGATGCCATTCTAATGTTTTCATGGCACGGGCTCGGTTCACGTCCTTCATTTCGTAGCAAAACGCTACGAGACTAATGTTGTCATCTAGCAACGGATGCGAGTACATTAATGCATTGTTCGATGTGGAGAAGCCCGGAAAACAACAAGGAGAACAGCGATAAATTCTGTCGATCCTCAGACGAAATGTCGAAAGACGGTCCTTGGAGTAATAAGCAGAAATGTGGTGCAGATTGGGGATGAATCTAATGTATAGGCATTACCAGAGAGCAATTGAATTAGGCATCCAAGTGGACCCGGGCCTCTTATATCCTCAGAGGAAATATCGAAAGACGGTCCTTGGAGTAACAAGCAGAAATGTGGTGCAGATTGGGGATGAATCTAATGTGTAGCCATTACCAGAGAGCAAGTGAATTAGGCATCCAGGTGAACCCGGGCCTCTTGCATCCTCAGACGAAATGTCGAAAACACGGTCCCTGGAGAAACAAACAGGAATGTGGTGCAGATGAGTCTAATGTGTAGGCACCAGAAAGGAAGAAAATTAGGCATCCAGGTGGACTGGGGCCTCTTACATCCTCAGACGAAATGTCGAAAACACGGTCCCTGGAGAAACAAACAGGAATGTGGTGCAGAGGAAGTGAGTTAGGCGTCCAATTGGACTCGGGCCTCTTGCATCCTCAGACGAAATGTCGAAAACACGGTCCCTGGAGAAACAAACAGGAATGTGGTGCAGATGAGTCTAATGTGTAGGCACCAGAGAGGAAGAGAATTAGGCATCCAAGTGAACCCGGGCCTCTTGCATCCTCAGACGAAATGTCGAAAACACGGTCCTTGGAGTAACAAACAGGAATGTGATGCAGATGAGTCTAATGTGTAGGCACGAGAGAGGAAGAGAGTTAGGCATCCAAGTGGACCCGGGCCTCTTATACCCTCAGACGAAATATCGAAAGACGGTCCTTGGAGTACCAAACAGGATTGTGGTGCAGATTGGGGATGAATCTAATGTGTAGACACTACCAGAGAGGAAATGAGTTAGGCATTCAATTGGACTCGGGCCTCTTGCATCCTCAGACGAAATGTCGAAAACACGGTCCCTGGAGAAACAAACCGGAATGTGGTGCAGATGAACCTAATGTGTAGGCACCAGAGAAGAAGAGAATTAGGCATCCAAGTGAACCCGGGCCTCTTATATCCTCAGAGTACCTGGAGTACCAAACAGGAATGCAGTGCAGATTGGGGATGAATGTAATGTGTAGGCATTACCACAGAGGAAGTGAATTAGCCATCCAAGTGGACTCCGGCCTCTAATATCCCCAGAAGAAATGTCGAAAACACGGTCCCTGGAGAAACAAACAGGAATGTGGTGCCGATGAGCTTAATGCGTAGTCACCAGAGAGGAAGTGAATTAGGCATCCAATTGGACTCTGGCCTCTTGCATCCTCAGACGAAATGTCGAAAACACGGTCCTTGGAGTAACAAACAGAAATGTGTGCAGATGCGTCTAGTGTGTAGGCACCAGAGAGGCAGAAATTAGGCATGCAAAAGGGTTAAGATCGATTACATCCTTTGAAGATCCTTCACTGGCCTGGAACTAAGACATTTTGTTTTTTCAAAGGTCTGTTTTAAGACGCGCTGTTATATCCGCAAAATGGTTTACTCTAATTGCAGTATGTAGGGCAGCTGTAATAATTGTCAAAGCAGCGGTACGAGGTAGCTGAAGAAGAACGGTGAACAAAATTTAAAAAAAAAAATTGATACAGACTGACGTAATGTGAAAAGGCTTCTTATTTTTAAAGATACACGACACAGAAAACTGTTACAGACATTAAATGCTCATAGAATTCTGCCCGGGCACGCAATAGATTAAGAGATTAAAGTCTTGCATATCTGGCAGGTACCTACTCCGTGGCTAAGACAAGAACGAAGTTGAAACGTGTATAATGGTGCATGTGTGCATTCAATGGGTCACCTTGTAATATTACAACAGTTGGGTGATAAACTTTATAAATAATTCCGTGCAATTCTGATCAGTTGACAAACATAGAATTAATTTTAGGATGTTATGGTCCTACCTCTCTATTTGTCTTACAGTCCCTCGAAATAGCGCCCAACTACTCAAATGCTAAGGTAAATTTATACAACAGATGCAACTGTTGGTCAAAGAAAAGTGTATGCGTCAACAGAATGTGTCAATTTAGGTGTGAAAAGCAGCAGTCGTAAAAAAGTAGCTGTGGGACGAAAAGCAACCATCGTATGGAAAATAGCTACATTACGAAAAGTGGCTGTAGTATTGCGTAAAGTAGCATTCGCCAACAATATTAGAGCTCGCGCACCTAATGAATAAAATTTGTGCGTCCATTTACTGATAACATCCACATTTATTTTACTTAACGCATTTTTGTCAGGTTCGCGATAAGCCGTCTTACTGCACTACACTATTGTGGTCGTACTTTACTTAACGATTTTTGTGGCACTCAGTGCTAAAGCGACTTGATGCAGAACTGAACGAGGTTTTCTTCGTAGCGCTTTGAATTAATTCAATTCGTAGTTGAAGAGCGAACTGTGTAAATAAGTCTTAGAAAGAGAAATTTTCGAATAATTAACTCCGCCGAACAAAGTCCTTTTTTCTGGAGGATTTTGGGGTGATTTTGATGCACTCGGAAGATCAGGGCAAATTTACGACAGTATGGCGACAGCAAGCTGACCGGAAACTTTTCATGTGTCTTAGACCCTGAAACGATTTAAAGTTCTCGATCGAGTTTATATCTTGAAAGGAACTTGTTTCAGAAGCACTTTGTATAAACGGAAGGTTTATTGAGGAGTGAGTGAAGTAAAGAAGTTCTAGGAACAATTTCGAATAGTTAACTCTATTAACCATAACTCTCGTTTCACTGAATGATTTTGAGGTGGCTTTGGTGGAGGGCAACGAATTGTACGTTTTATCCGTAAAATGTTCTTAGGTATTGAATCCTGAAACAACATTTTTTCAGTTCTCCCAGAGTTTATACTAAACATGTCGTGGGAAGAGACATTTTTGAATAGTTAGCTCCTGTAGCCAAAATCCTCGTTTTACTGAAGGATTTTCGGGGGATTCTAGTAGAGGCAACGAATTATACGCTTTATTCGTAAAGTTGTCGCAGATATTCGAGTCTGAAAAGACCTATTTTAAGTTTTCACAGAGCTTATATCCCGAAGCAAACCTTTAAAGATGGTTTTCCAATAAAGTCAGGGTTTGTCGAGGAGTAAGGGTAATAACCTTACCCGTAAAAATAAATTATTATGGAAAATTTAACAAGCCTCGAGACTTGCTAAATAAGGCCAAGACCGGATCCCGGTTGTAGTGCCGATGATTATGATGATGAAGTAACTAAGTCCTGGAAAAGGGAATTTTGGGAAAATGAAGGATTTTTGAGTGATTTTGTATCCTCAGAAGATCAAATCCAATTTTTGACCGCGGACATCATCGAGTTAATGACATGAATAAGTTGAGGGTCGATCGAAGAGTTAGTTAAGTAAATAAGCCATAGAGAGGAAATTTCTAAACCTCTAATTCATCTAACTAAAATCTCTTTTTTAAGTGCTTTAGGATAATTTTAGTTCCTCAGAATACGAATACCGACTTGTGACCGTAGGGCAAAAGTCATAGGCTTTATCTGTATAATTTATATGCTGAAACGATTTTTTTTCAAGGTGAACTTGAAAGAACTCAGTATCAATCGAGGAATGAGTTAAATGAATAACTTTCGAACCGTTAATTCTTTTTAACCAAGATAGCTTTTGATGTGACGGTTTTTCGTTTCCTCAGAAGTCCAATTTTTGACCGCGGACATCGTTGTGTTAGACATATCGTAAAATGAGATAGTCACTTGAAAAAGTTAAATGGTTTTTGGTTGATTTTGATTCTTGAAGCAACCAAAATCGATTTCCGACTGAAGGGTACGAATCAAGCAAGCAATTACTTTACTCTCAGTAATACGACTTATTTTCGCCGATTTTAGGTCCAAGTCCAATTGTTTTTGAGATGCGGTTTTCGAATATTCAGACCGATTCGCGATTGTAGAGTGAACAAAGTAAGAAATCATTCGAAACGGTTTACTTCTCGAAATCGGAAATTTTATAACGAAACATTTTGGTTGATCAGAAGAATTGGAGCGGCATCCGGTTATAAGACAGTTAAGTAAATGGTTCATTTACGTGAAATCAGAAATGTTCCAGCGCGTTTTATTCAATTGTTACAGGTTTTAAGCTGTGTGCGGATTAAGTCACCCTCTGTAAACAGAACATTCTTAGACCGTTGACCTATTGGGAGCGAAACATTTTCTCAACAGATCATTTTAATGTTTCAAATGTCCAGAATCGATCCCCAGGCTAAGAGCTACTCAATTAAGTACTCTTAACATTTCAAACATGAGGTTTTTGCCTTTAAAACACTGTTACCCGTTAACGACGTATCACTTAAGGTTCCTTTGCTTCGGATAGGATGCGATTAACTTTACATGGGAATGGAGTTACGTTGCCCTGCCAAAGATGTGCGTAGTTTTGTTGAGCAGAGGAAAGGCAATCGTAATGCAATGGGTCGAATTATGGTAGATGCTCCAAAATGATGAAAATGTTGTTGTTCACGGACACTTACGGTTCACTCAAAATTTAATTTAAAAAAAAAACTGATAAAAACAAAAAAGAAAACACAACGAAGCACATTTAACCATGTGGTGGTTTTCTCGTTGTTATTCCTTTTGCTATTGTTGTACTTCGTTATTATGTTTTTTAAATGGTTTAAACTTTCACGCGCTCGGTAAATTAAATAACGTTTATTCAAGGGCTGTCCAAGCGGAGGCTTGGTCCTCGATCGAGTATACTAGTGTAATGCACTCGTATGTAACGAAATCAACAGCAACATAATTTGTCACCGACTAGTAGGGTAAAATGAAATTAAAAAAAAAAAAGACGACACAAAATTTGAAAATTGATTCGGATCCGAGTGGTAGGCCGTGCGCGGGCTTAATTAATAACTTTTGCCTTGTGCCTTATTTTATTTATTTGGCTGTTTCCCTTTCTTGTGCAGTTGGCTGTGGCCACCATGTGTGGGTCTGGGCATCACTGTGCGCATCCCAAATAATTAGGCAAGTGCTCAAAATTATGATTATGCTCATGATGTATCTCAATACACGTTCCCGCATTTAGGAGCATCTTTATTATTACTATTTTTTGTGGTTGTGGTTGGTGTTGTTGTTTTGTTTTGTGGTTGCAATTATTTAAAAATATATTTGTCTTTTTAAGTTGAATGCGTACCAAGGTGCATTCATCGTTTTTAATTTATTTTCTATCCGATATCAAAATTGAAAAATCTTTTTTTGGTATTTCAAAACTTTAAGGTTATTTCAGGGTGCATATAGTGAAGGGTTGTGCATGACGGCGGGGTGTGGGCTCGCCGGGTAGGAAACAGAGACGGGGATGGGTACAAGGAATTTTAATAGACAGTTTCTTCAGAAAGAATAATGTGAAGACTGTGGATTTTGCACGGTATAGTCGTTCTTAACGCGAGGGGACATGGCAAGGGAAAATGCCCAACGGGAAACAAGAAAAAAATATTATATCTTTTCTAATTAATCTAATTGTACATCAATGAAATATCTTTAATCGAGAATAGGAATTCGTGTCTCGCATGATCAAGGTGCAATCAGAAGTCGGGAACGACAACGATACGCTTCTCGCTGTCACACTCCGTCGCAGTTTCTGATCAGGGGGAATTTTAATCAAAGTCCTTAACTATTAATTTGATTATTTAAGCATTTTTACAATTCCCCCGACAATAGTTGCCCATTAAATACTGAACCAACAAGAAGAAGAATAAAAATAATAATAATAATCGAGCCCAAAAATAACTAAGAGCTAAAAGCAACACACATGTGGCTAAAGTATTTCAAAGGGACATTTCATAAATGTTTTGCTCTAGGAAATATGATTGCTAGACTTTAAGTGGAGACTTTTTATTTTTAGCGAAAGCTCATGATTTGGGTCTGCACCAGCGATTTCAAGTTTATTTATTGTTGCTTCTCCAAAAGACATATGTGAGTCTGTGGTCCTTCCTGGGTTTTCTGGTTGGTTAAGGCGAGTTAGTCATTAATTTGAGGTCAATATGAGGAGTAGGGTTAAGTGGAGACGTGTGTATTGGAATCAGTACATTTTTTATTACTAAATATGCACACATATCCAAAATTCGGTCGAAGCTCGTTTGGCTTTATAGAAAAGGCTAAGGGAGGCACCGCATCAGAGGGATGGAGGGTGTTAGGAGAACGAAGAATCATGTGGTATAATAATGCACTGTAATAAAATGCGTAATCTATTTGTCGCTGGCAGGTAAATAGTTCATGCCAACTAATTTTACGACCGACGAACACACCACAGACATCCTCTAGAGCACCAGATATTGTCCCGAATTAATAGCACAGAGTTCTTTTATAGAAGGGATTATCATCGTTGGTACCACTGTATTGGGTTGGCCATTTAAACCTATGAGATGATTTTTGGTAATTATTTAAAGAAAAAAAAACGAATTATTTGCTGTGAGGTGACTTTTCGCTCATTTTGAATCTTGCAAATTTGTTCTGATCACTTTTTGAATATACGTTGTCTGTCATAAGCCGATCTGAAAACAGATTTGAGAGCTACATAATTATTAGAAGTTGAAGGTTTAAATTGCCCACCTTGTAGAAAAAATCAAGTAGCCGTACCAATACATTCCTCTCATTTTGAGATTAAATGACACTTAAGAAGGCTTGTATAACAGTACGAGAAAGTGGCATGGCGACTGCATATCGTATTTGTTTATTATGTTATAATTTAAGGTCGTAAATATAAGTGTTAAAAAATCATTCTTCTCATTTTGAGGTTAAATGACACTTAAGAAAGCTTGTATAACAGAACGGCATGTCGTATTTGTTTATTATGTTATACTTTAAGGTCCCAAATATAAGTGCTATAAAATCATTCCTCTCATTTTGAGGTTAAATGACACATAAGAAAGCTTGTATAACAGTACGAGAAAGTGGCATGGCGACTGCATATCGTATATGTTTATTATGTTATACTTTAAGGTTCTAAATATAAGTGCTAAAAACATCATTCCTCTCATTTTGAGGTTAAATGACACTTAAGAAAGCTTGTATAACAGTACGAGAAAGTGGCATGACGACTGCATATCGTATATTTGTAATATATTATACTTTAAGGTGGCTCCTCGTAGTATAGTGGTTAGTATACCCGCCTCTCACGCGGGAGACCGGGGTTCAATTCCCCATCGGAGAGCCTCTGGCGCAAGACTAATGACCTTGCCCGGAAAAAAAAACATTATGGAAAATTTAACAAGCCGCAGGACTTGCAAAATAAGGCCAAGACCGGCCCCCGGTTGTAGTGCCGATGATGATGATGATACTTTAAGGTCCGTAATATAAGTGCTAAAAATGTATTTCTTTCATTTTGAGCTTAAATGGCACTTAATAAAGCTTGTATAACAGTATGAGGAAGTGGCATAACGACTGCACATCGTATAAGTTTATCATACTATACTTTAACGGCCGTACTATTGGTGCCAATAAGGTGTATTTCTCTCATTTTGAGGTTTAATGACACATAGGATAGCAGTATGAGAAAGTGGGATAATCATTGCATATCCTATAAATTTGTTACACTAAACTTTAAGGATCGTAATATTATTGCTAATCAAATGTATTGCTCTCATTTTAAGGTTAACGGCATTTAAGACAACTTGTAAACGTTGAAAAAGAAAGGGAGATAATAAAGACAACTGGGGGCAACACTACATGCTGTGCAACCGTTTAATATGGTTTGAGCGGAATTAACAAAATGTTCGCAACGAAACGGTGTACACCGACAGACTTGAAGTTCTTTTTATAAATAAACAACTTATGTATCATATATGTTATACTTTACGGAGTTAGTTAAAAAATAAATGCTATACCAAAGAAAAGGAAACGATTGCTAGAGGCCAAGACCAGATCCTGGAGCTAAGCCAATTGAGTAATTAAGTAAATAACTAGACAGTTTTTGTATATTGGCACAAGATTAAAAAGGGCTCCTCGATAGTATAGTGGTTAGTATACCCGCCTGTCACGCGGGAGACCGGGGCTCGATTCCCCGTCGGGGAGCCTACGGCGCAAGACTAATGACCTTGCCCGTAGAAACAAATTATCATGGAAAATTTAACAAGCCTCAGAACTTGCTAAATAAGGCCAAGACCGGTTCCCGGTTGTAGTGCCGATGATGATGATGATAAGATTAAAAAAGAAAATATGACATATTTGGGATTGTAACTCTTTGGGTTAATAATTGGTCATTAACATTGTACTGAAATGACAACAAATTAAAAAGACCACGTGAAGTGGACATATGTAGTTCTATGACTAGTGAGCAAAGTGGAGATCTGATTGATGATTTAATTTGGATTGATTACGCCCACACTTATATAACAATACGTACGGGAGGAGAAAACACGTCGTAGAATTGGTTTTATTTCCAATGCATACAATAGTTGGACTTAAAGTCGGGGTGGTGTTTCAGGTATGTGTATACAGTATCGGCGACAAAAGAGTCTAATATTATACCCTTACCCTAACGCGCACACAAAAGGGGATTTCGAAGTACCCTTTAATGTCAGAGCATAGTGCGAGCGGATGGAGAGGAAGTGGATAAGGAAAGGAGGTGTTGACTTATTGGGCTTGAATGCCTGGACATTACAACGACGACATTTACAATGTAGCCAATTTTAAATGTTTGTGAATCATCGTAAAACCAACAGGCACGTCGAAATATTAATTTCCTTCCCATGCACATTATGGCATGAAACTAGCCACGTGCTACAAATAGAGTATCAATTACAACGGAGTATACTGATATACAAGGCAAGGCTAATGACCTTGCCCCGAAAAACAATTTATTATGGACAATTCAACAAGTCTCGGATAAGGACCGGATATCGGTGAAGATATTTGCCAAATAAGGCCAAGACTGGATCCCGGTTGTAGTGCCGATGATGATGGTGATACTGATATACACATTGTTTGTTATGAACTTTTAATGTAACAAAGTCGTAAAAAATGGATGTTTACTGATTTTTGGATCGTCATAAAATCAGTAAACATGTTGAAGAATCTGTTTTATTCCCAATGTATACTGTGGATGGACATGAAACCAACCACATACTGGAAACCCATGGGCACAGTATAACTTACAAGTGAGTCTTCTGTTATATACGTGACATGCATTCAACCTTTAACGTTATTGAACCGTCGTAAATTCAGTAAATACTCGAAAAATAAGTTTTATTCCCGATGTGTACTATGAGTGGACAGGAAACTAGCCAAGTACTGTGAATTTGAAATAGGAAACTGTTATACACACGACGTGTAAGCAATGTTTGGTGTTCGTAAATCGTCATAAATTCAACTGCAGCGTCGAAAAAACAGGTTTTATTCCCAATGTATACTGTAGATGGACACGATGTACTAGTCGTGTATAAAGTGTATTAACTACGAAGAGGTCGACTGTTATACACATGAAGTGTAGGACACTTCTTGTGTTCATGAATCGTTCTCAAATTAACGGGCACATCGAAGGATATTTTTTTAATCAAAATATATACAGAGGCAGTGCATGGATCTAGTCAAATACCGCAAATATAATAGTTTGTATATTGCCTCAATCATGACATTTTCAAAAAAGGCGACAGATCTGACTGCGAAAACTACAGAGGAATATCATTGCTCCCAACCACATACAAAATATTAACAAATGTCATTCTAGCGAGAATCACAGCGTAAGCAGAAGAGATACTGGGAGACTACCAATGTGGATTCCGTAGGAACCGGTCACCAAGCGACCAAATGTTCACAATAAGACAACTGCTGGAAAAGATGTGGGAATACGGAGAGACGATTCACCAACTGTTCGTTCACTTCAAAAAAGCCTACGACTCAGTCGCAAGGCAAAGACTTTACCATATTGTAGTTGAGCTGGGAGTCCCGAAAAAATATGCCGCCCTCATTCAAATTTGCATGAACGGAAACAAAGGGCGAGTCAGAATAGAAAACCACCTCTCAGAACCATTTGCAATCCGGGACGGACTAAAGCAGGGAGATGATCTATCACCGTGTCTTTTTAACCTTGTGCTCGAGTATGTCATCAGGAAGGTACAAGACGACAACATAGCCGGATCATCCCTGAACGGGGTCACACAAGTGCTCGCATATGCGGATGACATCGCCGTTCTGGGCGATAATCTAGAAACTATAAGTAAAAACAATGAAATCATCATGCAAGCGGCAGAAGAGGTGTGCCTAGAAATAAACGAAGACAAAACGAAATACATGATTACGACGAGAGCAGGTGGACCTCACAGAACACATATAAACGTCAGGGGCAAGATATTTGAAAATGTCAAAGAATTTAAATATCTGGGAACGATACTGACGACCAGAAACGAAACGTCAAAGGAAATTAACAAAAGACTACATTCCGGCAACGCTAGTTGGCATGCAGCCAGTAAACTATTAAATTCAAACTGCTATCACGTAATATAAAGCTCCGTGTCTATAGAACCATAATCATGCCGATTGCTCTATACGGATGCGAAACATGGGCTCTCACAAAACGGGAAGAGAACATACTCCGCGTATTCGAGAATAAAGTTTTAAGGGGTATCTTTGGCGGTAAATATGACGAGGAGGCAGGATAATTTAAGAAACTCCACAACCACGAATTGGAAGAGCTATACCGCAAACCTACAATAGTGAGAGTAATCTAGTCGCGAAGATTAAGATGGGCCGGACAGGTGGTGCGAATGGGCAACGATAGGACCGTGCATAGAATTCTGGACGGTAGACCAACGGGAAAGAGACCGGCCGGACGCCCACGACGGAGATGGGAGGATAATGTTAGATTGGACCTCGAGGAGATCGGATCGGATGGTCGAATGTGGAAGGAGAGCGCACAGGACAGGGAACGATGGCGGAGTCGAGTCGGTGAGGTCATGAACTTCCGGGTTCCTACAGGCCAATAAATAATAATAAATAATTGTCTCAATCACAAATGACCTTTATGGGGTTATACATAGGATGTGTAATCAACTTTGAATGTTCTTGAATCGTAATAAAATCAGTTTTATTCCTAATGAATATTCTGAGAGGACAGGGAATCAACCAAGTACTGCAAGCCTCTGTATAACACATAAATAGCAGCGAGTCAACTCTTATACAAATGACGTGTAGTATATTTCTATTATAAATACAGAGGCCGTCGAAAGATCGATTGTATGTCCATTGTATACTGCGATTGAACCTGGAGCAAGCCAAGTACTGTAAACTCGTGTATAAAGTGTGAACTTCGAGTGAACTCACTGTTATACACACGGCATTTAATCGATTTTTAATGTTCGTGGGCGGTCGTAAAACCAGGGAACATGTTGGAAAATCAGTTTTATTCTCAACTGGTGGAAAGCAAAATACCCAAGTACTGGAAAGCTATGTATAAAATAATAGCTATGAGTATACTAGCTCGTTATATACATGACGTGTAATCAAATAACGTTCTTGAATCGTGATCAAATCAGTGGACGTGTTGAAGAATCAGTTTTATTCTTAATGCATATTCTGAGAGGACAGGGAACCTACCAAGCACCGAAAGCCTCTGTATAACACATTAACTGCGGGTGAGTCAACGGTTATACAAATTACATGTGCCAAGTTTCTAATATTCATCGTTCGTCGTAAATCCAGGGGCAAGGTCGAAAGATCAATTGTATGCCCATTGTATACTGCGGTTGGACCTGAAACAAGCCAGGTACTATAAAGGCGTGGATAATGTGTTAAGTACGAGCGAACTCACTGTTATACACATGCCATTTAATCAATTTCTAACGTTCGAGGACGCTCGCAAAATCAGTGAGTATGTTGGGAAATCAGTTTTATTCTCAATAGGTGGAGAGGAAAATAGCCAGGTACTGGAAACCCATGTATAAAATAATAACTACGAGTATAGTTGCTCTTATATACATGATGTGTAATGAATTTTGAACGTTTTTTAATCGTCACAAAATCGGTGGGCATGTTGAAGAATTAGTTTTATTCGTAATGTATATTCTGAGAGGACAGAAAGCAGACCAAGTACTACAAGCCTCCGTATAACACATAAACTGCAGGTGAGTTAACTGTTATACAAATGGCATGTAGTAAATTTCTATTATTCATGGTTCGTCGTAAATACAGAGGCAACGTCGAAAGATCAACTTTATGTCCATTGCATACTGCGGTTGGAACACGTACGGTAAAGGCGTGTAAAAACGTGTTAACTACGATTGAACTCACGGTTATACACATGACATTTAATCGATTTTTGACGTTCGTGGACGGTCGTCAAATCAGTGAACATATTTGAAAATCAGTTTTATTCCCAATGGGTGAAGAGGAAAATAGCCAAGTACTGGAAACCCGTGTATAAAATATTAACTACGGGTATATTCGCACGTTATATGCACGAAGTGTAATCAAATTGCGTTCTTGAATCGTCATAATGCATATTCTGAGAGGATACGAAACCAGCCAAGTACTGCAACACCCTGTATAAAATATTAACTATAGGTAGTGTGATGTTATACATATGGCGTGTAGTAAATTTCTAACAGTCTTAAATCGGTATAAATCCGCGGACACGTCAAAAGATAAGTTTTACTTTCAATGCATACTGTAACTAGCATTGGGATTATCCTATTTCAGCCAGCCCCTGTATATAGTAGATATTAGCGACAAGTGAACCAACTGTTCTACACAAGACATGTGGTAATTTTTTACCGTTTGCGAACCCAAGATACGTGGGTTCCTTAAAAGAGGTTTTTAAATGTCACAGCCGTTGTTATGGGCAGAAACAAATGTTTCACACAATTATCCGGCGACTGATATAACAACGTATAGAAGTTATATATTTGTTGTTTTAATGCTGTAATGAATTAGATGAATTGTAATTGAGAGAGAAAAAATAATTAGATGTCCTATAAAATACATAAACGGCATTAGAATAAAATTACATATAACAAAAAAAAATTATAAATAAATAGAAATGACAAGAAACAAGTCGCACATAAATTTGTCAGCTATAGAGATATATGTATATACATGAAAAAAATTTGTTATAACCCTTTCTTACCCGTTTGTCCTCTAGAACTTCACCTGGACGTAATTTACGTTTCGACTATTTTTTATTATTATTTTTTTTGTTTATATTAATCAATTTATCAGTTTTCGGTTTTTGTTTTTTTAATTTATCCCATTAATGCCAATATCGTCATTGAATTAATTTTTATGTTTGTTTATGAATAAGTTTAATGTGGCCAAGTGGATGCAATCGATTTGGGGTTTTGGTTTTTTGTTTTTGGTGTGTGTTGGTTATGTTGGTGATAAAACGGTCGTTTTTTGGAAGGTTGTGGTTGGAAGGTGGTGTTATATAATTTTTTGTGTTTAAATTCATTTCGTGTTTGATTGTTTTTATTTTTTCACAAACATTTGGTTAATTTGTTTTTGTGTAATTGTTGTTTCCAATTGTGTTTTTTTTGGTGTGATTTTGAATGGTGAAGTGGATTGGATATATTTTTGTGTATCGTGTAGAAATGTGATTTCAATTTTTGCATTAAAAGAGAAAGAAAAATAAATAATAATTTAAGTATACAATGTTATCTATTGCTTGGGTTTTGTTTTGTTTGTGCTGTAAATCTTAAATTAGTAAACTTAAGGTAAATAAGTTTATATATAAGAAATATATGGTAAGAAAATAAACATTGCTTAGAACGTAAAACATCTACCCGATTGATAAAGATGTTCATTAGAAACAAATAATTTAATCAAATTTGAAATTCTTAAATGTAATAAATGAAAAAGAATTGATAAATATATATATTTTTAAAAAATGTTATTAAATAAAGAAATAAAAATGAATAGATGTGACGATATACATACCTCGTCATTTATAATAAGACTTGGCCTACGGCCCATTTCATCTGGGGGTGGTATCAATGAGCCACGACGACTTGGCGGTCCTGGCACCAATGATGGTCGTTTCTCGCGTATGACCTCGATTTTAGGAGGTTCTCCGGGACCTGGCGGTGCTCGAATTTGGGGAACCTTTGGCTTGTCATCCTGGAAATCAAATTCTGAATGAGTAACCCACATTGAAAAGGGATGACAAAAGTAATGGTGATGATTGTGTGTCTGTGTTTTTGGTGGAATTTTGTTTCTCAAAACGCTTCCCTGTGCAATTTTATAAGTTAGAAAACTTCATGAATTTTTGTGCTATTTTCGAAAACGTAATTTGGAAACTTTGGTTCTGACAGGGGAAGAAACCACATTTAGAGTGACAAAAATATAAATAGTGGTTCAAAATTGTCGAGAAAAAAGCGAATATTTATTTTATCCAAAAAAGAGCCAGACAAGTTAAGAAGAACGATGTCTTCGGTTTTTTTTTCTTGATTCTGTATATTTCAAGCTTACCTGTTCGTTTGACTCAGCGGGCAGGCTAACAATGGTGGGTACAATGAATTTAGTTTCCGGTTTCGGTTTGGACTTATCGTTTGCCGGTATGACCGGTTTTTCATATTTCTCCAAATTGGGCTTTTGATAATCGTCATGGATCTTGGGTATCGGTTGAAATTTGGGCTTGTCTGTGGTTTGGGTGATTGTGGATGGTTTGGGATCGAATTTTTCCAATTTGCTTGTAGCCTGTTTGTTTGTTGATACATACACGAATTTAATGTGCGTTTTATGTTGTTTTTAACGAGAAAACAAGAGACACTTATAGACAATCACTTTTATTTATATAAAAAATATGCGAGGCGACCGGACAAGAATTGCAATTGCGAGGGCGAACTGAAATCTGTTAGTATCTAGAAAATGGTTGATATGTTGGTCCTTAATCCGAAAGATGCGAGACAAGTGTAAAGATGTAAAATAGAACCTGCTTCAAGCAAGTTTTAGGCGAGCAGTTGAAGAAATATCTTTGCAGCGTTTGGATAGGTTGCAGGAGAAAACTTATTATGGACAGTGGATAGATGAAGAAGTCGGATGGTGGCTCTGAAACACGAATTTGAGTTTTTTCCTCACCCAAAAGAGGGGAAATCGGTTATGGCAGCATATTTTACGGAAGTGAATACAAAAGTGTATTTGTGTTCGACAGAAATCTTATATCTACAATTTTATCGAATTAAATTTGATCCCGAAAATATTATGGACTTACGTTTAGCAAAGTTTTCCCGTATTAAACTAATACAATAATAAAACACAAATTTCTGTTGATCGGCTGAAGAACGATTGGGTTTAATACTTTGGTATTTCAGCTATGTTTGCACCGTTTTTTTTCGAGGACAACGGAGTCATGTTACTTTAGGATTCTATAGAATATAACATTTCATGGTGATAACAAGAATTGCATAAGACAATGGCTTGAACGGTCATAAAGTAAAGAGAATGCAAGCGTTTTTATCCGCTCATAAACGGATATTATAACACAATTGTGTATTGGGGAGTGTTTCGCTCGTAACTTATGCGTTTCCCCTCTACTAGAGATATCTGTAAAAAAGAAACCATTCTATCATACTGCTATGGAAGTTAGTATACAGACGGCTATGTTGTGGATTACTTTTCCAGAAGATCTGAGTGAACAGAGGGGCACATTGCACCTGACTTCTACACATTTCACACAAGATCGTCCCCTTCAACTATTATGGATTATAGCACAATCGTTTATAAAGGAGCATGTCGCTGGTAGCTGCTCAAGATCCCTCTTTATAAAGAGCTACGTTGCTCATACTATCGATAACAGAGAGATGTTAATAGAGGATCATATCATTCGTAGCTGATATCGAAGGATATAGAAAGAAGTAAAGAAAAGATAGCAGCTATGGAAAATAACAGTTCATAGAGAGTTATACCTCTTACAGTTTTCGTGAACGGCCTGATCTCTTAGAGGGGAACTGTTCAACAGTTTGTAGTCTAGTTTACAAAGGACAACATAATCAGTACCTGGGATTGGCAATTTATAAGGGGGCACGACATTATTACCTGCTATACAAGATAGTAGTTCATAGAGGAGATGGCCAACTCCAGTTTAAGGAGGGTCGCTCTACTCTTCATTTATATTATTTACAATGATAAAGGTATGCTCGGTGAATTAGGTTATACTTTACTGTTGAACAAGAAGCTGAAATTGAAAATTTTATCACTGGCGATATTAAACAAGTGACGTTGTCCTATAAGCTGGAAAACATCATCATCATCATTATCGGCACTACAACCGGGATCCGGTCTTGGCCTTATTTAGCAAGTCTCGAAATTTTCCATAATAATTTACTTTTATGGGCAAGGTTATTAGCCTTGCGCTGATAGGAAAACATCACTTGTTTAATATCGCCAGTGATTAAATTTTCACAACCAGTGGCATCTCTGTGTTAATTTCGAATCGGCTCTCGAATGAACGAGCAAATTTGAAGCTAGCACCAACAACGGTCGCTTGTTGTTAGAGATCGGTTCTATGGCGAATATTGTCAGTGGCCTGAGTAGTAGGGTGAGCCGCAACGCGTAGACGGCCTGTGAAATATCGCTTCATTAAGCTAAAGCGGCGGGGTTTAAGGAACTCGTTATTCACCTTTCAGAGGTTGGTTGGTGGAGACGATCGAAAAAATAGCATATCAGGACACCGACTGAGCACTATATGTTCGCCTTTTCTAGGCGAAGTAAAATAAAAGAAAACGGAGTTCGCTGCTGACAATCGCATCATGTGCTGGCGATCCTTCTTCTGAACAAATCTTCCTTGTAACCAGATTCTGCGATTATATTTAACTTATTGGTAAATAATAAAATGCGAGCAGTTACTTTGCAAAAACAAATGAATTGATTAAATGGAATTGAATAATAAAAATAATTTACTTGGTCGTATTTTCTCTGCAACATTAGTGGCCCGACGTGATTTAAACACCCAACCTTCTCATCTGAAGCCAGAAGCGCTATTCGTTCCGT
The DNA here is from genome assembly GCA_963931805.1 of Microdon myrmicae. Classification (NCBI taxonomy): domain Eukaryota; kingdom Metazoa; phylum Arthropoda; class Insecta; order Diptera; family Syrphidae; genus Microdon; species Microdon myrmicae. Next base: position 6,886,333 of record OZ007500.1, on the reverse strand, counting down.
CAGCCGTTTATAGAAAGTCGTGCAATTGGTAACTGAGTAGAAGGCAGACCCCTTTATAAAGGATTATCGTTACTGTGATCCAACTCTTCTTTTAGTTTAAAGAATCATATCCCTCACATCTGATCATCACATCAGCTATTTATGAAGGATTATGCCATCGGTAGCTGATAGAGAACACGGCTGTTTATATAATGTCATGCCGTTATTATTTAGTAATGTTCTATCAATGAAAACAGTTCGTCGATAGAGGCGCTACTTAAAGTGTATAGAAAGTGGTTTATAGATATTTAAAGCGCTGGTGAATGATGGAAAGAAAATAGTTTATAGAAAATTTAAACCCTCGTAATTGACGCAGTCAGAAGATTCTAAATGGGAAAAAGATTTGAAGCTAGCACCAACAACGGTCGCTTGTTGTTAGAGACGCAGTCAGAAGATTATAAATAGGAAAAAGATTAGTAGTCGCAGTAGCATATTGTCGATTTAGAGGTATTCTATACTTAAGAAAAGGGTTTTCCAAAAGGAGTATAATGGTCTGGTAGTATTTCCTGCCATTAGCAACTGCCATGGAAGGCACCCATGTGCTGATCAGATCCTTTAAAGAAGTTTTTTAATATGGAGGTTTTTTGATGATTACAAGCGAATGATAATTTTCAAAGGCATAAGTGAGTAAAGCCGAAAGGCAATACAATGGGTGTTCAATAAATATTAACACTATTGTCGTTGTAGGCAAATAGATACCGTTTGCCATCTTGCGGTTGCGCCGGAAAGAGGGAAGAATTTACTGTAAATGTACTAAGTTTAGGGAGGATAGCACGAACTGTCTCACATGAACTGCGCGATAGGTTACACCTATAAAATGCCGCTTCTAAAAATCAGTAATGCCGATAAAATGCTGTGGTTAACATCTACCAACACTTATGAAGAGTTGCGTACGGGATTGAACAATGTCACGATTTCAATAATTGAACACCTCCTGTTGTTTGTGACATTATTCAAACCATGTAATGCGTAGAGAGTCCAAATGGGACTAGTAAGGTAAAATTTAAGATATATAAGCTAGAGCTTAAGCATCTTCGTCCATGTAGTAAACTGAAAATTAACGGAAAATGATGGTCCTAAAATATGAATGCTAAAAAAAAGACAGCAGTTTAAGAGGGTCATCCAACTCTTAACTTATGTAGCAGGTGGTCGTTCCCGCGTTAATCCACTCATAGACAGTACCTACCGTTCGTGGTAGCGAAATAAACACTTTTGTTCGATGAGAACCAAATTTCTCACCTAGGGCCATATCTCATTAAACTAATTCCAATGCTTCCAGTTTTCCACAAATTGGGAAGCATAACTAGTGTAACACTTTTATAAAATCGAATTTACATTTTTTGAATGTGTCTATAGCTAACAATCTTAGTCTATTTATCAAGCACCTCATTGAACACGACTCAATTTTAAGGCCCTTGAGTAGAAATTGTTTGGTGTGAGTAGTTCATTGATTACACAAGCATCTAAAAGCATCTCACGTATGAGCGCTACTCCACTTCCAGCTACAAGGATAAACAAGAGATTGGACGACGACAAGCATACACATTGTACTAGACTAGGTGGACATACAAAGAGACAGTACACATATTGAAAGCAAGAAGGAAACGTCGAATACGAGTTTACCAACAAACTACTGAAAATTTGACAATATTGAGAAACATCGTGACAGGTAAAGTTTAAAAAGAGACAGCTGATGACGGAAAGTACAGAAAAAATGACTGAAGAAAGTATATTGCTAGCTGACGGTAGGTATAGCAGTTGACAGAGACTTTAACACTTAGGTCAAATGTTACCTTAAGAGCTCGTTTAGCCTGTTGTGGTTGCTTGTTCGGAACAACGCGGGTAACAGGCTTGAGTACGACCGAAAGGAAGCTTTCGTTTTTAATCGGTTGCACGTCCTTAAACGCGAAACGTTGATGTCTTTTTTGCTTCGTTGAATCGTCAATCGATGGCTTGGCCTGTCCTTGTTTCTTCTGTGATTTTTTTGTGTTTGTGTATTTTAAAAAAAAAGGTTCTTTAAAATACCATTCGTGAAGTACATGGATAAACATATAAAGGGTCCTGATACCCAAAAAGCTACTCATGTGTATTTTTTGTGTTTTATGTTTGTTTGTGTTGATTTTGTTATGAGACATGTAAATGTAACGAATATTGCTTACCTCTGGGACAATGATGACAGGTTTAAGTCCAGATTTTTCTTCCTCAGGTGGCTGCTCTGGTAATTTACCTTTGCCAAGTACGAAGCCCTTGTGATCATCGACCGGTGGAGCTTTAGCATCGTCCTTCTACAATTTTTCACAGACACAGAACATGGAAGGACAACATTAAACAGTCCAATGTGTTAATAAATGGGATTTTCACAGTCTTATTTAGTGAATGTCGTCTTCCACAAACAGTCTTACCTTGGGAAGGCCATTCTTAAGAACAGCCTGTTCGGGTTCTTTCTTTGCGTCTTCTATTACCGGCTTCTCCATTTTTCCGGGAATATTCAGGTCTCTGCTAAAGTCAGTGGCACTGAACTCGGGTTTTTCGTATTTCTCGAGCACCGGACGCTCATAATCAGGTATCTCTGGAAGCTCTTCATATTTCTTTGCCTTAGCTGTTTTAGCCTTCGGCTTGGGTTTCGCTTCTGGTTTCGGTTCTTCTTTTGGCTCTTTAGCAATTGAGGTCTTACGTAGTTTAGGGAAGTCTTCGGCTGGCTTAACCTCCTCAACCTTCTAGATTTTCGAAATTCCAACGAGGGAGTAAAGTGAAATTTAGATATTATGTACAAGGATAAGATAGAGCAGTGGAGAGTAGAAGATATTTGAAGATAGGTAGAAAAATGTTTTCGCAGAGCAGACAGAGAATGCAATCGTGCTACAGGCAGATCCTAGTACACATGGGACAACACATGGAACTGTTTCTTTTAATTTTGGTTTCCTACCTTAATTATACTTAAATTTAACTTCTCAAGGAGAGTAACATTTTACGTCGTACTTAAACTTAACATTCTGCTTCTGTGACATTTAAATATCTGTCCACAGTTTTAGTTTTTAAGTAGCACTGTAATGATCTTTTACTAAGAGATGTTAATTGGCAGCATCCACTAGTGTGTAATGTACAGTAGGTTGTAGCTATGTTAGTAGATTCTAGTTTTCAATAATCCGTTAATTATTAACTCTAATTCGCAATGTATGTTTAAATATAAGCACTAATTCACAATTTATGGTTAGCTTCAACCAATACTTCACAATATACGATTAATTAAAAGTTCTAATACGGAATATATGATTAACGATAAGCAATAGTTGTCAATAAATAATTATAACCACTAATTCACGATATGCGATTATTATAACTACTTATTCGCAATGTATGTTGAATTGTAAGTGAATTGTAAGTACTATATGTACATATACTCTTCGATAGTATACTGGTTAGTATACCCGCCTGTTACGCGGGAGACCGGGGTTCGTTTCCCCGTCGGGGAGCCTCTGGCGCAAAACTAATCACCTTGCCCGGAAAAAACAAATCATTATGGAAAATTTAACAAGGCTCAGGACTTGCTAAATAAGGCCAAGACCGGTTCCCGGTTGTAGTGCCGATGATGATGATGATGATGATATGTACATATATATATATATATATATATATATATATATATATATATATATATATATATATATATATATATATATATATATATATATATATATATATATATATATATATATATATACAATCACTTGTCCGACATGTATATTTAATTATAAGAAGTAGTTTGCAACATATGGCTAGTACTAGTCCGGGAAATATGCTCGGTTGTAATCATCGGTTTGCAACATAAGATTATAACCACTAGCTTGCAGTATGTGATTAACTATAGCAACTAGTTCACGACATATGATTAATTAAAACCAGTAATTTGCAATGTATGGTCAATTATAACCACTAGTTCGTAACATATGATTCATTTCAAATACTAGTTTTAAATTTATACTCATAACCACTAGTTCACAACATATGATTAATTTAGAGTACTAGTTCGCAATATACGATTAGTTATAAGCACCGGTTGCAAAATATTTGGTGACCTTTAATTTGCTAAAAATCAATAGTTTAATATAAGCATTTGTTATAAAGGCAACAGAGGGTGAACTAGTTGTGAGTGATATCAAAGTACTAGTCAACCACTTTTACCAGTTGTCGGAAATTACAAATTTAAACTCTCTGCAAGTGATTGTGTACTTGTACCATTCTAAAGAAATTACGATGCAGCAGTAGCTGCTTAACATGTATAATTAAAACTAGGAATGCGTTAATATTAGTGGCTGACAAATGCGCTATGGTTTAAATAGTACTTATATATGGTATATAGAACAATAATACTTATCAATAGAAGATATTTAAAAGCGTAAATAGGTGCCGATCGTATGTTGACGCGAGTTCATATTAATTGCCTAAATTCACAAATTAGCAACAAGTCAGAAATTGTCAGTTGCGTATTGTAACTAGTTATCAAGAGAGACTACTCGTGTATGTACTAATTCTCACTTCTAGGTGATAGACCATCTCAATGGTACTGATATGTACGACATAGTGTTGAGAATAGGCCCCAGTATAAGCTAATTACGTATTAGAATAAGTCACCAGTGAAGTTAGTTATCAGTAAAAATCAAGCACTGGTAGTGTCTTCGTACCAATGTATTCTCATACTATTATAAATGCTACCAATGAATTATAAAACTAATTCCTAGCAATACCAAGTTACCAATAAGAAATAGTTACAAATGAAAACTAGTTGCGAATGAGAGCAAGATACCTATGGCAACAAGTTACCAATAAGAACACATTACCACGAGACTTCATACCAATCATAACTAGATACCAATAATTAGTTACCAGGGACATCTAGTTATCAATAAATATCGGTTGACAATGACAAATAAATAGGAGCAGAATGTAGTTATCAGTGATATTTGGTTACCAGGGAGAAATAGTTACGACTGAGAACAAGTGGCCAGTGAAAATAAATAAAAGTCAGAACTGGTTACCAATGAACACCAGCTACTAATGAGAACTACGAGAACAAACAAATTACAGTCAAAACTAGTTGCCTATAAGGACTAGATACCAGTGACACCTAGTTACAATTGAAAACTATAAGCTAACAGTGGAAAAATGTTGCAATAGAAAAATAATTAAAAGAAACATCTAATTACTGAGAAATAGTTATAAGTGGGAACAAGTTACTAGAGAACTAGATAGAAGGGAGAACAAGTTAGAATAACTAGTTACCAATGGCAGCTATGAGCACTAGTCAACTGTGAAAATAGCTACCAATTGTATATAGTTTTAAGGGCAAAGTAGTTACTAGTGACAACTAGCCAGAATGGAGGAAAAGTTGCAGTCAAGACTAGTTACCAATTAGAAGTAGTTCAGCTACCTCTCCGCTCGTACTATGCTCTGAGACTTAAAAGTGTATCAAAATCCTCTTTTGTGGGCGCGTTTATGTAAGTTTGCATTTGGAAACAGTTAGGAGAAAAACAGTGGCACTTAATTACCAATGAGAACCTGTCGCGAGTGAGAAAGTAACAGCCAGAACTAGTTACCAATAAGAATTAGTTACCGGTAATATATAGTTACTTAAGAAAACTAGTTACCAGTGGCATCTATGTAGATACCAATGAACACTAGTTAACTTTGACAACTAGCTACCAGGGTCCTAAAGTTAAGAAGGAATAATAGCTAAAAGTGAAAACTAATTGCAACAAGTTGCTAGTGAGAACCGCTTACGAATGAGAAAGCTACATTCAGGCATGGTTACCAATGACATATAGTTACTTGTGAAAACTAGTTACCAGTGACATCTGTTGTAGCTTCCATGAAAACGTAATTGAATGACATTTGTTGACATTAAGATGCAAAAAATCTTTCTGGTACCGTAACGAAAAGTTGTCAAGGTCTACCTGGAGAAGGAAAGAATCAAGTGGAAAACAAATCGTTTTGAAGATTTTAGTATCGTCGGCGTAAAGGGAGATACAGGAATGCTTGATAATCATATCGATGTCGTCTATTGTTAGTATGAATAAAAGGGGACTCCAATGACTGCCCCGAGGGACTCCAGAGGTAGCATGAAAAGGATTTGAGAGAACAGATCGGAAACGTACTTTGTAGACCTCATTACTCAGGTATGACGAGACCCACTTTGTTAATACGGGTTCGAAGCCCAAGGAGAACAGTTTGAAAGGTCTGTGCGAAATTTTATCGAAGGCTTTACTAAAATCCATAGTGACAACGTCAACCTCGTTGCCGCTCTATAGGGCTAGAAGCGTTTGGGAAGTAAATTCGACTAAGTTAGCGGTGGTAGATGTCCCACCAAGAAAGCCGTGCTGCCTGGGTGAAATTATGGATGTGCAGCGTACAGAATGCTTTCAACAACTTTGGGGATGTGGGAAAGTTTGTTGATGGAACGGTAGTTTGAGATACCGCCTTTGGGTCCCTTTGTATGCACGAGGGTGATAAGCGAGGTTTTCCAAATATTAGGGAACTCACCTTGAGAGAGCGACAGATTGAAAATAGTCGAAAGAGGGGAAAAGAGAACGGAGGAGGATTTCTTAAGGAATATAGCGGGGAGACCATCAGGCCCGAAGGTGAATTCGTCCTTAAGCTGGGTTAGTTTGTTTTCAATCGTGGGTGGATCAATAAATTGAGAAAGAAATGGACCATGGGAGGAATTTGGTAAGTATTTGAAATAGGTGAGGTCAGGAAAGAATGAGTCGTCTGTGAAGGATTATCTGGAAAAGGAGGCGAAGAGGTTCGCAATGACATGTGAGTCCGTTGAGGTTTCCAAGTTATATGAGTGGGAGGTGGGATAATCTTTGGATTTACGTTTGTGATCAATAAATTGGAAAGTCGTTTTTCGGTCAGTTATTATGTTAGCTTGAGTTTGTTTTAGGTATTTTTGGTAAAGGTCATCGTAGAGTGCGTGCCAAGGTAGTTGAAATAGTCGCAGATGGAGCGAATACGGAGGAAGGTAGCCCATACCTTGTTCCGTTTCTTACGTAATGAACAAAGCTGGGGAGGCAAGGGGGTGGGGAGGTAGTATTTTTTCACCTGGAATAGGGAACGTAAAGGGATATCGATTTAAAGATTTCGATGTATAGGTTGGTGGTAGCATCTTCCATCGTCAAATGCTCAACATTGAATGAAATTTTGTTGAGGTAATCGTTAGTAAAGCTGTACAGCAGAATAATGGAAAAAAGACAGAGTAAGATGCGGGTAGTAATTGTTGATGGTAGAAGGAACAAGGGGAGAAGGGGCTGTCGGATCCGTCCTGCAAATAAGGTGTAGTTGTCTGCCTAGGTGGTTTACGACATTACTATCTTGATATAGGCTTGAATCTGTTAGGTGGTCGATGAAGAGGCATTCCTTGGCATTGGGGCGGGTTATGGAAATATCGAGGTTCTGCTGTGCTCACGGCGATTCATGAAATAATAATGGAAATATGAGAGGTTGAGAGTCTGCCAGAAGAGAAGAAAACAGGCATTGTATAAATACGAAATTGAGAGAGGACCTGTGGGGAGGATATATTGTGCCTAACACGGACATTCCGTTCACTTCCTCCTCCATCATAAATTGTCGCCGTGTAAAACACTGAACCGAGAGGATAAATGAAAAGGCAATGGAGGATTTTTGTTTTAGTTTTATTTCTAACTTAATGATGTTGGGCAAAACAAATTAAACTTTAAGTGTACACTCGAACACGGATTCTAAAACATTAAAGAACTTTTTTTCTAATGATTTTCATGCACGACAGTTGCACGAACAGATCGACTAAAAATTGTATTATTAGAGCAACCCGATCACGACTCCGGTATATATTTACGCGTCTCCGCAGTGACGGAGAGCGGGAGCGGCACGACTATTGTGGTCAGCGGATGAAATTCGACTCAACGATATTCAATCGTTTGGGGTAAGTTTTCCCGAGAGAGAAAGTGTTTCTCTCGTGGTGAAAACAAGGAAGAAAGACTTGGCAATGTATATGTATGTGTGAGCGAAGATCACATTGGTTTTTCTCATACACAAGGCCATGGGAGCGAACCTGAAACAAAGAAAGGAAAAAGGGATCGTGGAGATCTTTGTTTATGTGAGAAGGTTACTGGGAAACGAATCCAGAACTATGTAGGATGAAAGGAATTTATGACCTGAGAGTTCAACTGAGTAAACAAGTTGCAACTCATTAGATGGTAGGTGCATTTGGGATACTAGAACGATTGAATTGTTTGCGTATCGCCAGAATGCCTGATGAAGGACAGCGGTCTTTTGTTTACTCATGGTGCGAGTTAGTGAAATAGTCTCAACATGGATGGTGCTAATTACATGCAGCTGGTGTTGGATTATTTATCGCTGGCTAAAAGGGTCGCCAGCCGATGTGTGCATATATAGTTTTTATGTACACATATTGAGGCTTGCATTAGCCAACTCAAGGGTAAGATTTCCTAACATGCGGTCGTATGATATGCGAACCGATGAATTTTATTACAGGGAATTTATGATAAGGTAAGAAAGAACTCTTACAGGAATTGTATGCGAAGAGATGCAAGAAAAGGTGAGAATTCTTTTACTGAAGGTACTGTTCAAAAAGAACTGCAACTCGGCGCTATAGGTTCGCCTCTCCCGAGAGAAGTCTTATAATAAAAAAAAATTATACCTTAGATAATCCTAGAGGCGTAAAGCATTTAAGGTGCTAATGCGATTGCATTAGCGAAATTATGTGATAGGATGTAAGTTATGGGGGTTTTTTTTAGGTAAGTGAACCGTGGGGTTTGGCGGAACCACCACAGACCTATCATGTTGGGCATCAATCATCACGGTAGAACATTGTTGAGTACCATGTAAAGCTCATGGAACCCAGTAGATCAAAACGTAGAGTGAACGATAGCGAGGAACACCTAACCTCCGCCGACTGGGAGGCTTTACCTTTGGAAGTTCTGGATCTGCTGGCGACCTGTGGAAGGAACGAGTGTTACCAAGACTGGATATCAGTTGTTGAGCCGGGTATAGTTAGAAAATTATAAAACGAAATTAATTAAGAATGGATATTAACTGACAATGAATGGTTACTAGATATTCATAGCCCATATTCAAGCCCAAATATGAACGATTGTTATATTTGCAACCATTTGCAATAATAATAAAAAAAACGTTAACAACCATACTACACATCGGTAGTGACTAGTAACTAGTAGACTTTAGTTACTATTTACTAGCAATCACTGGTTCTCAGAAATCATCGCCGAAATGATATCCTGTCTCAATATCATACATTCTGATTAGACCATATCGCAAAGCTGTCTATAAAGGCATATGAAGGTTGAATGTGCGTTGCTAAGGTTTGATATTCGACCCGCGTCTTAGTTGTCTATACATTCTGATAATTTTAGTAGTTTTCTATAAGATCAAAAGACTTAAGATTGTTTAAGTGCTCAAGTTATAACATCATGTCAGTTTTTGTTATCTTAATTAAGTTATTTGGGGAACACAACGTCAAGGAAGTCCAATCCTTGTACCATCTGCATTATTACATCGGTGATGTAGCGCAAAAAGGGCTAATCTGATGAAGATTGCATATGCAGAATGGCCCTCCTTGCGCTACACCTACTATCTACATTACAGACATTTTGTGCGAACCAAGTGTTGTCCTCATGTGTTTTGCTGCGTTCTCTTGTAGCGCGAAAAAGCGAAATATTATTTACAAAAGTATTGTAGATAAAGAGATAGTAGAGTACAAAACGGTATTTAAAAGATCCAAGCGATAAGAAAGATAACATACAATATCAAGAGATAGCTTGTAGTCCTAGAAGCGTACGATAAACTTGCTTACAACGAGTGATCCAATAAGAGTTACTTTTTTGATTGGGTTTTCTGGCTGAGGTCGTGCCATCTATTCTGACATTTCAATCCGACATTTAATGACAAATTACTATGACAGGATTCCGGTTGCGCCAATAGGAGATTTAATAACTTAATAGCGATTTATATTTTAGTCCAAAGTCAAATCTCACTTAGCACCATGAATATGTTAACAAACATAATTGTTGCATTCCGGTTGATCGGCAGACGGAAGTAATTCAATACCCATTTCGAATATTCCGACATAAGTCATTGGCGGAATACCAATCGATATGCCCGAAAGAATAGTTCGAAATAAATTCCTTTGAATTGAAATGTTAAACTGTAGTCATAGTTTTTTAAATGAAATCCTCTGCGTATCCTAATTTTATTCGTTTTAAATAACAACAATAAAAAGTAAATAATAATAACGATAATAACAATCTATAGCTCATATTGGATCACCCTATATAATTAAATTAACTTATTTACATAGTAATAATAATAAAAAAAATATATGCAAGAAAAAAAGAGAGAGAATATATGAGAAAAAAGAGAATGAGAGAGAAGAGAATAGAACAGTCTGTGTATGAGAGTAAAAGACAGTCAGACAGACATAGAGAGGTATAGAGAAAGATAGACTCCTCGGTGTGAGGATTTTATGGGTCCGTCGAAGAACTTGCGACGGTTATAAAAATATTTTCTCATGCGAATTATCTAATTTACCTTTGGAGCTTTAAGTTTCTCGGTCGGTTTAAGGGGTCGGATTTCTTCTTTGATTTGTAGAGGATTTTTATTGGGTAATATTTTCTTAGCTTCGCTTGGCTATGCATGTTTTTTTAACGCATCAAGCGGCAATTGCATTTTAAAGTAATAGATAAAAGGGAAGAAGTCAGGTGGGTGTCATTTATATTTATAAATAAGAAAAAGTAAGTCATTAAAGTTGTGTTCGAAGATAAAATCCTGTAAAAGATATATTTACCTCAAGTGCTTTCTTCTCGACTATAGACGAGCGTCTTGAATCCGATTTGAACTCCTCCTCAACCTGTGTGACACATAGGTACATTTAACATAACATATACGAAACATATAACAGTAGAAGAATGTGAATACATGGAGTAACGCTTAGGACATCTTACCTGCATCGAAGAGCGTCTAGATCCTTTGCCGTCTTCAATAATTTCTTCTTTAAAGACCGAACGACGTCGAACTTCTGTTTTGGATTCCTCCTTAATGGCAGTGATTTCCTGTTGTTGTAGAACGGGTTCACATAGAACATATAACAAAGTTATTAATAATGGACGCAGTCGTGGGCTTTACATTTAGGTGGAAGGTTATTTACAAACCAGACAGGAATAGAAGCAGTACCGTGGTTTTGTGTAAAGCATCTTGATAGCAAGCAAGCGATTAAACTTAGCTGAGATATAACAGTGAGGTGGGCGACTTATACTTTCTACACAACCAAATACGACGGTTTCTCAAGTGACCATCATTTGAGTACAATAGATCGGTCTCTTTGGTTTAATTGTCATATCACAATCGTGGGAGAACTATAAATTGAACCCATGAAGTTTTTATTCCCTTTTACCGTAAGTGCTCTAACTGAATGAATATAACGTACAATACATAAAACCCAGGTACACAACTAGATGACTAGGTCTAGACATCTAGATGCTTACACATTTATTTATAGCTTTCTTGGTGAATATACATAGCATACTAGATAGATGAAAAAGTATGATTGCTTATTTTAAGGGACGCCACTAATATGCCACTTCTGAAAAGTCGATTTTTCGTACTCTACAAGTAATACTCGTACACACAATTTTATGAGTAGGTCAAAAGCAATTTTTGAACGGCAGATCTTCCCAACTCAGTTCTTGGAGGGCAAAACCTAAGAAGCAATGTTGAATGTCCTCGAGATGTGAGTCTCATGATGTGGAAACCACACCTGTTTAGCATATTCTAGCAGAGGACGGACAAAAGTAAAGTAAATCGGACCGGTCACACAAGTGTTCGAAAATTCCTTAGACCTCAAATCTAAGAGTAAAATTGACCTCATGATTATGTTATCATTATGTGAGAGGATTGGCTCCTTGTCACGTAAAATGCCCAGGTTGCAAATCGACTGAACAGAAGTTATTACCTCATTAAGTAAGAAATTTAATATCGTCAACTTAAAGCGTAAAATAGAAGAACGCTTGATAGTAGTAGCAATATCATTTATAGTTAGTATAAAAAGGAGGGGACCTAAATGATTGGGATATTCTAGATGGAGAGAAAAGGATTAACTATAACAACATCCACCAAGTTATCCTTTATGAAGTCAAGTACTATCAAACGATTTGATGGTGAAACAAGAGAATTGACAAAGACAACTTACGTAATGGAATCCATTTTGAAGCAGAAGTCTTTCATATGTTGTGAAAAGTACTGTATCCCTTTTAATCTCAAATATCAGTTTTTCATAGTGGGCTTGAATATTTTCAGTTAGCAACTAAGCAGCTGCTAGACCATTCGGAAATGTGACAGCCGGTACAACAGGTCATTTAGGGACATGCCATTTTGTTTTGTCGACAGAGAAATGCGTCACTAATGGTCGTGTTTTGGAAATGTGCCGTTGAAGTGTATTTTAACACTAAAGCTACCAACATTTCATATAGACCTATTTCTACCACTAGGGGTCAAATAACACATCATGTATGGATCCGAGACCTGGATGCTCAATAAAAGGCACTCTGAGCTCCTAGCCGCGTTCAAGAGGAAGGTCTTAAGGAGAATTGTTGGCCCCGTATGTGAGGGAGGACGATTCCGGAGAGGCTACAACCATGAGTTGTACACAATCTACCTTGAAGCTAATGTTGTAAGAAAAATCAAGCTCGGTAGACTCCGGTGGGCGGGACACCTAGCTCAAATGAGCGAAGAGGAGCCTCCCAGAAAGTCATTTGTGACAGGATGTATGAAAGGAGACAGCGCGGCAGACCTTGTCTGCGATGGGGGGATGGCGTAGACCAGGACGCCCAGAGCCTGGGAGTGCCAAACTGGATGACATCGGCTCGAAATCAGGATCGGTGGAGAGATTTATTAAATAAGGCCAAGACTGGATCCCGGTTGTAGTGCCGATGATGATGATGATGATGATGACCCAAAACTGCACTACACATACTCTAGAGGATGCAAAAACGAGCAGTGAAACTTATTGGGGACCCAGCCGTAAGTCGATCAATTCCGTCGTTAGAACATATGTGCAACGTATCGCGCCTATCTCTTTTCTATAGGTATTATCACAGTTGTTGTTCAACTGAACTCACTGAATGTGTTCTGCCGCTTCACACCTTTTCCCACGATAGCCATCAATCTGAGATGCACATCAATTCAGGTTGAAAGTAAACTTGAGGCGCACAAATAAACACAGAAGGTCATTCTTTAGCCGAACCACACGAATATGGAATGCTCTATCTGATTATGTGTTTCCTCGTTGTTGTAATGTCCAGGCGTTTAAGACCAATGTACATCGACACCCCCTTTCCTTAACCATTTCCTCCCTATCCACTCGGCCTCTGACATTTGAGGGTAGTTCAAAATCCTCTTTTGTGCGCGCGTTAGTGTAAAAAAAAATACCTTAGAAGGAGAGTATGTTAATGAATAAAGTCGAATTTTACCTAAAAGTTGTATTATGAGGTAGATCCAGGTCTTATTGAGTGATGTGTTACAACCAGAAGCTTAACTCTTTAGCCTTAATAGGCTTATAGCGTTTGAAATAATAGTGAAGAAGATCGTGTGATTCGAACAGCTCGAATCACGAAAAAAAATTTACCTAAGCGTTACACATTAGGCTACTGACCGTGTTTAGAATTTGATTTCCAAACTCGGCTATACTCCACTGATGTGAATTATTTTTGTGTTATCGCTTGGTATACGGTTCTGATGTATTTTTCTTATTCGATTTTTCGTTCGGTGTTCTTCACTATTTTTGCTTGTGAATTGTGTGTGTATCTGTTAGAATCGCTACAGGCTCTCTGGACCCGACTGATACCCTGTACTGTGGTAAATAAAGGTCCACATACCAAGTAGAATTATACCTCTTTATGTGTCCGCTATAGCGTCAACATCGTTATGGAGGGAAAATAATCACCAATCTAACCTCCCAGTTGGCTTCCTCGTAGAACCATACCGTTCCTTTTGGAGCTTTTTTATTACTGTGCGTTGGGTAACTAACGCTAAAACCCGGTTCATTTTTTTTAAATGCATCACTTTTGAGTCAATAATCGTCTTTAGACTTATACTGATTTTTTTTTGAACTCATCCAGATGTCTAAGTGCTATGCCAAAATATCATGAATATACTTCTTGGTATAAGTTACTACTAGTCTTTAGGCTTATAATAATATTATTCTCTGTTATACATAATTAAAAGTAACTCATTTCAGTTTTAAATTCACTCAGATATCTAAATTCTATGCCAAAGTGTCATGAATAAATATCTAGGTATAGGTCAGCAATCGTCTTTAGTCTTTTACTTGCATAATTCACCCCAACAAAATGGGTTTCTTTCGCCTTTAAAACCATTTAGATATCTAGAACTATGGGAAAGTGTCATAAATAAACACCTAGATCTAAGTAACTTATCATCTTTAGTCTTATAGTGTTTTTATTCTGTTATATATGATTTACGCCAATAAAAATAGCTTCTTTCTCTTTTCGATTCATCTAGACATCTAAGTACTATGCAAAAGTGTCATAAATAAACTAAGTAAAGTCCCTAATCGACTTTCGCCTTATAATATTTTCCTTCTCTGTTATACAACATTTCCCCTGATAAAAGCCGTTTTTTCACTTTTAAATTCACCTAGGTGTATAAGTACTATGCGAAATTGTCATGAAAAATAAACAATAAATGTATTTTTACATATTTTAATTTACCTAAATGTAGAAACTCTATATGAATATGTCATGATTACGCATCTAGAGATACGTGACTAACCTTATACTGTTTTTCTTCTCTGTTATACAGTCTTATACGGTTTTTCTGTTATACACAAAATTCAACCCAGTTAAAGCCGGTTTTTATTTTTAAATTCACCTGCCTAGCCGAAAGCCTTAGTCGCTAGTGCTATTAGACTTAAGTTACCATGTAATTTACTTGCATTGTAATAAATAATAATAATAATAAATAAATTCACCTAAATGTCCAAGGACGAAGGTGTAATGAATAAGCATTTTGGGTTTTATATTGGCTTTCTCTCTTTTGTAAACATAATCCATCCCAATGAAGAGTTTTTTTCATTTTGAAATTCATTTAATTGCCTAAGAACAATGTGAATAAGACTCAATAACCACCTTTAGTGTTATAATGTTTTTCTATTCTGTTATACACATAATTTGCCCCAAAAAAACCTTTTCTCTATTTTTAAATTCACCTAAATGTCAAAGCAGCATGTGAAAGGATCATGAATAAATATCTATGGTTAAGTGACTAACCTTCTATGGCCTTATACTGTTTTTCTTCTCTGTTATACAGTCGTATACTGTTTTTCTTCTCTGTTATACAGTCTTATATTGTTTTTCTTTTCTGATATACACAAAATTCAACCCAGTTAAACCAGTTTTTACTTTTAAATTCACCTAAATGTTAAAGCAGCATGTGAAAATATCATGAATAAATATCTATGGTTAAGTGACTAACCTTCTATGGCCTTATACTGTTTTTCTTCTCTGTTATACAGTCTTATACTGTTTTTCTTTTCTGATATACACAAAATTCAACCCAGTTAAACCAGTTTTTACTTTTAAATTCACCTAAATGTTAAAGCAGCATGTGAAAATATCATGAATAAATATCTATGGTTAAGTGACTAACCTTCTATGGCCTTATACTGTTTTTCTTCTCTGTTATACAGTCTTATACTGTTTTTCTTTTCTGATATACACAAAATTCAACCCAGTTAAACCAGTTTTTATGTTTAAATTCAGCTAAATGTCCAAGGACGAAGGTGTCATGAATAAGCAATTTGGGTCTTATATTGGCTTTCCCTCTTTTGTAAACATAATCCATGCCAATGAAGAGTTTTTTGCATTTTTAAATTCATTTAATTGCCTAAGAACCTTTAGTGTTATAATGTTTTCCTATTCTGTTATACACATAATTTGCCCCAAAAAAACCTTTTCTCTATTTTTAAATTCACCTAAATGTTAAAGCAGCATGTGAAAGGATCATGAATAAATATCTATGGTTAAGTGACTAACCTTCTATGGCCGTATACTGTTTTTCTTCTCTGTTATACAGTCTTATACTGTTTTTCTTTTCTGTTATACACAAAATTCAACCCACTTAAACCAGTTTTTATTTTTAAATTCACCTAAATGTCCAAGGACGAAGGTGCCATGAATAAGCGTTTTGGGTCTTATATTGGCTTTCCCTCTTTTGTAAACATAATCCATCCCAATAAGAGTTTTTTGCATTTTTAAATTGATTTAATTGCGTAAGAACAATGACTCACTAACCACCTTTAGTGTTATAATGTTTTCCTTTTCTGTTATACACATAATTTGCCCCCAAAGAAACCTTTTCTCCATGTTTAAATAAATGTTAAAGCAGCATGTGAAAGGATCATGAATAAATATCTATGGTTAAGTGACTAACCCTCTATGGCCTTATACTGTTTTTCTTATCTGTTATACACACAATTCTTCTCAATAAAAGCAGCTTTCTTTAATCCGCCCAAATGTCTAAGCATTATGCGAAAATTACGCGCTAATGAATGACACGTTGATTAAAAAGTTAGATAAAAATGGAGCAGACTCGGATAGTGAAGTTGATTACCTCATTATCAGATGCAGCATCTGGTATAGTGTCTTTTGTAGTGTCTGGTTTTTGTGTGGCTTGTTTGGGATGCGTTTTATCTTTTTTGATAGGCTCATCAGCGTCCTGTGAGAAGAGCATCAACGCAAATCAAAATCAAATATTCCAAAGTGTTTTTTGGTTTCGTTTGTGTGATGATAAATGATTTATAAAAACTCCTTTCAATACGTACCTTTCTCTCAACCTTCTTAAGACCGATTTGATCCTTTTGTAGTTTCTGTTCAAAATATTAAAAAAGCAAAAGATTAATAATTGTTTTTCTAAATACTAAATATGTGTAAGCGAGTACAAAAGTTTAAGAAAAAAAGATAGAATAAACAAACGAATTGAGATAAAAGTTTAAAATAAAAAAATTTAAAAGTATAACACGAACAACTAGAAGACAGAAGTAAATTACAAATAACATAAAAATGTTTATACACAAATGTGACATAAACTTATGGAACGTAAATATGAAACACTGGTGTCTGGCGATATGTATGGAATGTGTGTGGTACCTTCTCAGGTGTGTCAATGGCGTCTGTGTCGATACCGTTCGGTTCGTCCTAGAAAAGCAAAAAATCGCAATCAGAATTGGTTGTCAGTAAATTGGTAACAGCGGAATTTGTTTGTTAATTCTGTTCTTCTTCTCTAACAGGTGACTGGCGTGGTCACGTAGCTATCACAGTGTGTACTATTCGCGAGTGTAATTTATAACAGGCAGCTCTCCAACTTGGCTAACCGAAGTAGTTGGAGAGATCTTAGGAATTACTAGTGCGGACATAAACTGAGCATCGATACATCTCTTTTCGTCAAAGCAATTAAACGACCATGGAGCGTGTGGTATGTAAGTTTTAATCGTCTATTATTTTCCGACTCTGTGAGAGAGTGTCTAAGTTCGGGTGCTAACAAAAGGACGTTTGTCGTAACATTAATAATAATAGAAATAATATTTATAAAAACAATAATAATACGAAAACAAGCAAAATCCAAACACCGAGTTTGAAACCGAAAAATGGATATCCAGTAAAATTTTCATGCAATCTTTTTGCTTCACACCCTTTTATGACAAATGGAATATTATCATTAGATATAGTTTTTGTGGGGAGGGGTTGGGGGTAGGGAAGGGGATTGTCGTTTTATGTTCCAATTGAATGCCGGAAAATTGAAACCGCAAGGGAGTACATGGCCATAAAAAGCATTTTGAGCTCGTGTAGTTCGGCTAAAGAACGATTCCTCCATTTAATAATGACTTTTGATGTGAATCTTAGTGCAATTGCACTAAAAAAATTTCCAACAATTGGCGGCTACCGCGCGCAACTAGTTAAGATGGAGAAACATAATGTTCAAACTTACTTGAGTACTATTTATAGTAATGTCAGCAGAACAGGAAAAGGGACGATGCGTTCCACATGCCATCTAATAACAAAATTGAACGTGCCTGAATCTCTAATTAGTCTCATTCCTGCATTTGGAAGACTTGCCCCGTGAGTAGGGCGTTCGAATATACTCACAGCTAGGCCGGCTTGTCGTAAGAGGCGACTAAAGGCCGAGTGGTAGGTGGGGTCCCAACGCCCTGCCGCCCGGTGAAATACCACCCCACCAAGCTATAGGCTCCGTGAAATGGTCGGGAGATATCCCTGGCTATCTTTCTATTAATTGTCCTAACCCGGCTCAGTGGGTGAGATGGTAAGAAGTTTACGATATATGCGAGATTCTGGTGACGTAGGTTCAACTGACGGTTCTGTTGCGTGTATTAAACTACTGACATTCGCGGCAAATGCTTTTAAATCTTTCGATAACTCAAGAGTAATTTCAGACTTTTATTTTAGTTTATGAATCTCAACAACGCGCATTTCAACTCTTTCATAGCTACGTTTGCCTTGTCACACGATACTAGTGTCTAGTACTATATTCTACGGTTTGTCTGTAAGTTCTTAAGCAAGTTCGGAGTGGAAAGTATAAAGAGCACGGACTTAACATTGAATGAACAATTCAAATCGATTAATGGATTTAGCGTTAGTCACATATATGCAAATGAAACGTGTGGATGACATACAAAAGCAATACTCAAATTGAACAGAGAACATTTTAGCGGTTCTCAGATTTCACTGTAGCTACATGTATAAGGCGGAAACTGCTATACTGTTTGATAAATCAGAGGACGGGCGTATATCTCTTACAGTTGAATGCCAACAATCATCCGTCGACGGTGATTTGGTGACTTTTATATACGGCAATCGAATAATAGTGTGATAAGCTTACCTGATCGGGTTTCTTGTCAGCGGGTACTTTAAGTTTCTTATCCTCTTCTGGTTTCTTTTCGTCGTCTTTTTTCTTTTTCTCTGGTTCGACTTTCTTCTTCTTGTCCTTTTCTTTTTCTTCTTCTTCTTGTTTCTTTGCCTTTTCTTTAAGCTCCTTCTTCTTTTTCTCCTCTTCGACCTCGATCTTTTTCTTTTCCTCTTCTTCCTTCTTTTTCTTTTCTTCAACTTCTTTCTTTTTCTTCTCTTCTTCGTCCTTCTTCCTTTTCTCTTCAACTTCTTTCTTTTTCTTTTCTTCTTCATCCTTCTTCTTCTTCTCTTCGACTTCTTTCTTTTTCTTTTCTTCTTCATCCTTCTTCTTCTTTTCTTCGACTTCTTTCTTTTTCTTTGCTTCTTCGTCCTTCTTCTTCTTTTCTTCAACTTCTTTCTTTTTCTTCTCTTCCTCGTCCCTCTTCTTCTTTTCTTCAACTTCCTTCTTCTTCTTCTTTTCTTCTTCGTCCTTCTTCTTTTCTTCGACTTCCTTCTTCTTCTTTTCTTCAACTTCCTTCTTCTTCTTTTCTTCGATTTCAGTCTGTTTCTTTGCTTCTTCTTCCTCTTCTTTCTTCTTCTGTTCTTCCACCTCTTCCGCTTGTTTCTTCTTTTCTTCCTCTTCTTCTTCAGCCTAATTGTGTGTTCATTTTATTACATATTGGTGTGTATTGTTTTGGAAAAGGGAATTGTATGTGTTAGGTTGACACGGGGATAGTGTTGTGGATATAACAAAAAGTAAAACATAAAATTTAATTATATGAAAAACTACAAATCGTTATATGGACTTAGGACTATACAATATTATTAACAAAGGTGAAAGGAAGTCATTTGCCCGCTGTGGACACTTCTAAAAACATTCATTTAACAAAAATGGACGACAGTAAAGTGTTTACAATTTAAAAAAAAATATTTAAAAAGGAAAATTATAAAGAAGAGAAAAATTATAAGTAAATCAAAATAATTTGAAGCAGAAAAGTCTTCAGTCCTGAATATCAAAAATTAACTTAAGCGGTCACTTCTAATATTCATCACATCTAAGAATTATGTAAAAAAATTATAATAAAAGAGATAGAATAGAAAGATCCTTGTGCCGTATGACAGGACCGTAGACGCTGTGTGCGATATTATACGGCAATTGAATAACGTGCTTAGTTATCGCAGAAAGGGGGCCGAAAGGCATAAATATTCCGTAACCAAGTTATAGTGCTCACGAAGAATAATACTGTTATACTGTTATATAAGGAAATGTATCAACAAAAGTGGATTCTAAATTTGGCTTTGGGACTTTATAATTCGTTAATCAAATAGTGTTTAAAGAGTAAAAAAGCTACCGGAGTCTAAATAACTACATAAAGGGGGTTTAGGTCAATATTTGCTTTTTTCTCTTTAGCACAAAACAAAATTCCTTTGGTTGATCACAAAAAAAAAAAAAAACAATAGAAAGTAGAATCTTACATAAAACAAAGTCTCTTTTATAATTCATAAAAAAGTGGGATGTATCGGACACGATTTTATAGAAGACCTACTACATATGTTACATTGGCCGGCCATGGATTGAACCGAAGCGTCGATGAATGTTTGCTCAACTTCTGTGCTACTGCACCATATGCCGGATATTTCGCTTTCAATGTTTTCTATTCTGTGAAAAACAACTATTTTTAAAAGGATCTACTATCAATCTCGGTGGTTCAGTTCATAAGGACAAGCGAAAAAAAGTGGTGAAGGGAGACAAAACATAAGCGTAATACGTCATAGGCAAGAATATGCCACTAAGCACCAAGCCAGTCTACGATCTCCTATGAAAAGTGAAATGACAGAAATAGTGGGCGAAGAATGCAGAACGAAATAGTTAAAAGGTGTAAGGTATTGATTGGAGGGAAGGCGTGGAGCAAAGACGATAATGGAGCATAAACGGAATATTATACTGGGTGTCTCAAAAGTCGTTTTCAGTTTGTGTTGCTCTCTGGACTGATGCAACGACTGGGAGAGGCGCGGGCATATGCCGATAGGTAGCTGCAACGTCCGGAATATATTCGAAGACTTCTCCCGACACGTGACGAAGTGGCATCTCACCTTGGGACCGAACCTTCACTAAGGAGAGTCGCGGGCATATGCCGATAGCTAGCTGCAACGTCCGGAATATATTCGAAGATTTCTCCCGACACGTGACGAAGCGGCATCTCACCTTGGGACCGAACCTTCACTAAGGAGAGTCGCGGGCATATGCCGATAGCTAGCTGCAACGTCCGGAATATATTCGAAGATTTCTCCCGACACGTGACGAAGCGGCATCTCACCTTGGGACCGAACCTTCACTAAGGAGAGTCGCGGGCATATGCCGATAGCTAGCTGCAACGTCCGGAATATATTCGAAGATTTCTCCCGACACGTGACGAAGCGGCATCTCACCTTGGGACCGAACCTTCACTAAGTAGTCTACGAGAGGGCGTTATTGATTACAGTCAAATGTACCAAGCTTTCCTAAGATACTGTGAGAAAAAAGGAAAATGAAACAAAAAAGTGAAAATACTTTAAAGTAATCTGTAGGATTGAATGGTTGATTTACCAAAAAAAAAAGGAGAAAAAAGTATACGACAGAAAAATCGCACCTCAAGCTACGGATAGTACACTGGTAGATGCAAGACTCTCTCGCCTGTGCAACTATAGTATACAGAAGACCAATATCGCATCGAAAAGGGATGTATATTGAGAAGACCATCCATTGATACCTTGAAAACCGCAACTAAAACCGATCGGTTATGCATATTTCATCGTTGACAATCTCTGAAAGCTGCCGATCAATTGATTTTTTAACTGAATGAACTATTAGTTGTTATAGAAAATTATTACATAATATGTAAATAGCAATTTGACACGGTCTGGTATATTGTTATTCGGTAGAGATCTTTGTAGTGGCCATTGGCATCAGAAAGTACATAGTGGACCTCTGAAACTATCCAGGTCGTGCGACACGGTATATGAATGGCATTTTAACTATTATTAATGGCATTTTACTACTATCGCTAGCGGCGGATTTTCGAAGAAAGGAAACCCAAGCGGCGCGACATCCAAATAACGAACGCCACATTTGCGTTCAATAGGGCTTTTCCAATCTGGATTTTTCCTAAATAGCCGACATCTGATGCTAATGCATTCAATTAATGCTTCTTACTAATGAATTGTTTTCCGAAAACCTATGATTACAAACCTAAGGGATAAATATACTAGATAATCTATGGTATTTTTACGTGATCTACGATATTGCCCAAAATTTAATAATTAAATTTAAAAAAATGACAAGAATAGTAAAGAAAGAACAAGAATTGATGAACTAATTAAAAGTAGCGTGTACTAGAAAGTAGTTAGTTAACCTACGATATTATGCGATTGATGGAAAAAATTACAAGAAAAATAGACTGCAAAGTGGTCAGGCAGTCAAGAATTTTACACGTTATTACACAAGAGAGAAAGATTAATTACAAAGAAGAAATAGAGAGAATTATCATTGATAGATGAAGAAAGATTACTTACGAGTAAGTGGTTAGTTAGTTTACAATATTAGACAGTCGATTTACGGAAAGAGAAATGGCATGGAATGTAAATGACAGAAATACTTTGAAGTAGCTGGATATTTACGATATTGCAAATTATTATACGAAGAAAGAAAAAATGAAAAAGAAAAGTAACAGGTAAAATTGTGAGTAATGGATAAGAAAATATATGAGAGAGTAAGTAAATTATCTACGATATTGCACAATTGATTTACGGAAATAGAAAGTATAGAAAAAAACATATCTACGATCGCACGTTATTATACAAAACTCATAGAACTTTATAAAAAGAAATTGAAATAGTGATTGAACTATATAAAATGAAAGAAAAATATACAAAGAGAGAGAGAAATAGATAAAAGATTATCGAAAAATAAAGAATAGCTAGATAAGCGTATAAACCACAAATGACATATAGCCACTGCAGGTCACCTCGTCTTTTTCTTTCTTAGAAGTCGGCTTAAGCCGGACATCAAAAATCGTTTTTGTTTCTTTCTCTTCCATCAGCTTCTGCTTCTGCTTCACCTCTTGTTTCTTATTGATATTTTTATTAGTATTTTCTTCTTCTTTAGACTCTACCTTGCGCTTTTCCTCGGCTTCTTTTTTAGCTTGTTTCTTTTTCTCCTCTTCCTCTTCCTTCTTCTTTTTCTCGTCCATTTTTTGGACAACTATCTTCGCCGATGATTCGTCCTTTCCAATCTCGTTACTGATCACACATTTAAATGTACCGCTATGTTCCATTTTCGCCGAACTATATGTCAGACGTGCTGTCGTTCCATCGAATGTGGTTGTTATGTCCTTGGTTTCTTTCACAACAGTCGATTCCTTGTACCATGTTACCTTGCACGTTCGGTCTGTTGTCTTAATGGCAGCTAGTAGCTCGAAAGTCTTGCCTTCGTAGATCTTTTGATCCACCAATTTACGTGAGATTTCTGGTTTGGTTGGTTTCTTCTCTTCTTCGGGTATGTCGACCAAATTCACAACTTGGGACACAGCTTCGCCTTTCTCATTCTTTGCGACCAATTTGTATGCACCCTTATCGGATTCATGAACCTCGTTTATTTCTAGTTTCACCGCGAATTCGCCATCTTTAGTTTGCTCAACCCGGTAGACGTGGCGTTCGCTTTGGTGGACTATATTGGACTCCTTGAACCAGGTACATTGCGGTTCGAACTTCGATGCCACTGTGCATTCGATGACGACAGTACGCTTCTTAATGATTTTAATTATCTTTGGTTTATCTTTAATTACAGGAACAACTAGATAGTGGAGGGCGAAAAAAGTATAAGCACAAATTAGAGGTGGAAAGGGTTACACAGGCGAATTTCAGCAATACTTACTTTCAATGTTCAGTGTTAGATTTGCATTCAATTCGCCTAAATTATTCTTTATATTACATTTGTACAATCCTGAATCTTCTAGTTGTGGATCGATTAATTCTAATTTGATATAATATTGATCGGCTCGTGTCTCGACGGACATTTTGATTTTATTGGATTCTTTAACAGTTTTTCCGTTGCAGAACCACACAACGTCGGGTTTGGGGTCTGCTTTGACCTTACATTCCATAATAACTAATTTTCCACCATTTTCGGATACGATACGTGGCTTCTCAATGAAGGTTGGTGGGTCGCCTTCCGGTTCCGGTTCGGCTTCAATATTTAAGTTTAAGTTTGCATTAGATTCGCCAAATTCGTTTTGGACGTTACAGCGGTATGTGCCGCCGTCAGATGCACCTGGATCCTGAAATGGACAGTCAAACGAATATGTATATCGAGTTGGGAATGCAAAATGTCAGAATACACATTACCTTAATCTCAAGGGTAATCTCATACAAGTCCTCGGAAACTAATGCCGATTTCATCTTAATCTTCTTGGTCTCTTTGACCACATCTTGTCCTCTATACCAGGTCACTGTAGGTTCTGGTTTGGCTTTACATCTGCATTTCATTGTGATTAAGGTACCAGAGTCGTTAGGTATAATACGTGGTTTTTCGGTAAATGAGGGAGCAAATCCATTCGCGTCGCCAGCACCTAAATACCAAATGGTTCGTTCATGTTAGAGTATTATCAAATCATGTTTTTCTTTCTATCATTGCCGTTACATAGAAATACTTATGCATATTATTTATTCAGCTAGCCTGTTAGCGTTCAAAAAACTAGTTTTAAGTGGCAGCACAAATTAGTGAGAGTAGCTTTAAATTTAAACTCAAATTTAAGTTCCAACATAAATTTCAATTCACATCAAATTCGAATTCCAAAAGTCAATTGGAATCCAATTATAGTGAAAATTCAAAATTCAAGATCCTTACAGATATGTCACTTCGTCGAATGTCCAAAGTCACATTCCGAACAAAATTCTGGGACCTTAAATTCTGAACTAAACAACCAAAATCGGAGGCAATTTGGAATCAACTTAAATTCAAATTTAAATCAAATAAAATGTAAGAAAAAAATATTAAACGATCTAAAATGCGCTCAAACGTGAGATATGTGAGACTGATATATGTTACTCCCAGTACTTCAATGTGTCTTCTGTGTCCTGTGATTTTTGAACGTTACATCCTATCACATACATTTAATTTTTTTTCTAATAATTAAGATATAAAAACTCCAAACAAAAAGTTAAAATTCAAAAGATTACATACAAAATCAAAAGGAGCAAAAATTAAAAATACTATATAAGAACTTTCCACTAATGAAAAGTTAAAAAACAAATTGTAAAATAAATTATTATTATTAATTATGTATATACATTTTGTATAGGGATTATAAGGATACAGGTACCTTGGAAATTGAGAGCGATATTTGCATTACTCTCTCCGTAGATATTAAATGCGTTA
The DNA here is from genome assembly GCA_963931805.1 of Microdon myrmicae. Classification (NCBI taxonomy): domain Eukaryota; kingdom Metazoa; phylum Arthropoda; class Insecta; order Diptera; family Syrphidae; genus Microdon; species Microdon myrmicae. Next base: position 6,860,893 of record OZ007500.1, on the reverse strand, counting down.
CACCGATAATTTCCACCATCTTCTCGGGTTGGATTTTTAATCTCCAACGTTAGAATGTATGTGTCCTTACTAGTCGCCTTTCGGGACATTTTAGTCCTGTTTGTATCTGTGATCTGTTTGTCTCCGCGATACCATGTTATATCGGGCACCGGATGGGCTTCTAGTATACATTCCATTATTAATATGTCGTCTTCTTGTCGAATTGTTGGTTTTTTTGGAAATCGGGGCGATTTGCCATCAGGGATTCTGAACAAGAATTTATTTGTTTGCTTATACATCGTTCTCATTATCCTAGATGAGGGCTATCTTCGTAACTGACATGCAAAACCCTTCATGGATGATATACGATATTTCTGACCAGTCTCCAATAGGGTACCCATCGATTGGTTGATTTACATTAAAAGTGGTCGCTGTTTAGTTGAGGCGAATTAATAAATAACACCAGTCATTTCCCTATCTATCATTAGACGGAGTGAATAAATAACCCTAGTCTTTACTCTTACCTCCTTTTGATCAAGTGAATATATATCATCAATATTTCCCCTTCCCTTTAATAGAAAGATGGTATAAATAATACTAGGGATTTCTCTTCCCTTCATTAGATGGAGCGAATAAATAACTCTAGAGTTTTCCCTTAGTGTTAGGTAATCGAGTGAATAAATAACACTAGTGTTTCTTATTCGTACCCCCTTTAGGTCAACAGAAAATATATCATCAATATTTCTCCTTCTCTTCAATAGAAAGAGGGGATCAATAACCCTGGAGTTTTCTTTGCATTTCATTAGGTGGGGCGAATAAATAACACTAGCGTTTTCCCTTACTGTCATTTGATCGATTGAATAAACAAAACTAGTTTTTTCCCTTACCGCCATTAGATCGAATGAATGAATAACATCAGAACATGCCTTCCTTTCTTTGCATCGGACTATATACTTCACGTTCTTTGTGAGTCGACAGTGTTATGTGATTATGAACTTCAAAATACGGAGATATTTTCCTTTACCGTTTTAGACGCGTAGAAGTCAGAAAACATCAACCTACAACAATGATAGCACACACTGTTATTATCCTTACACTGAAAATAAAACCAGTGAACAGGTAGAGAAGTAGACAACTTCTGTTAAACCTATTCACCCAATTAGAGGCAATCGGCAAATTAAAGGTTTTTCTTATTATACGATGATTTTACTTTTTTGCTTAGCAACAAGTTGCGAGCTAGATAATCTTGTGCGTGGCTGTTGTTTGGTTTATGAAGAGTAGTGGAACTGGCTTGGCTAGCGGTCGGGCTCGACTTTGTAGTCAGTACAGCCATGAGCAAGCAAGATGTACTTACGTCTATTGCGGAACGGATTATTATAAACATTTTAACAAATGAAGGCCTTAAACCCTCGGAAATTTTTTCTCGATTGTGGGCACAGTTTGGTGATGATACACTGTCTCAGAATCGTGTATTTATACGTGGGCCAGAGAATTTAAAAGTAAGCGAGAACGTATTGACAACGAAAGTCATGATCGACGCCCAAGGACATGTCGTACAGATGACAACATTCGTGCCGTTCGAGAGCTTATTGAAAGTGATCGCCGCTTACCTGTTGGAGAAATCTCACCAGGAGTGGGTATCAGCTATGGAAAAAGCCGTATATCGAGACAAAAGACGAGGTATCCCCGTCATCCTTCTGTCGAAGATGTCATCCTTCTGTATTGGTGACACCGCCAGGCTTCATATCGCCTCCTTGACAAGAGATACATTGGAAGAAACCACGCTGCGAAACCCTCAAACACCCACTATATAGCCCAAACTTGTCTCGTTTAACTATTTTTTGCTCGTACCATTGAAAGAATCACTTGGAGGAAAAAAAATCGAAAGTAATGAATAAGTCGAGGAGCACGTGCGCAATTGGCTAACAACTCGCCCTAAATCTTTCTACAAACAAAGGATATCAAAGCTCCCAAATCGGTAGCAAAAGTGTGTAGATCACACAGGAGACTATATTGAAAAATGTTGATAGTATAGTTAGTGTGTAACATTATCCAATATATGTATAAAAAGAAGTTACCGTTTATATTTGTTTTATTTATTTGGTTTTATTTTGAATGGCCTACTATTTGGGCGTCCGTCAAAAACTTTGTCGCCAGTTTTCAAAAATGCGCTTTTACGCGAAAATAAAAATGCAGACGAATGCACATGTGGTTGCTTCGCAAGAGGGGAAGGCCCGTGAACTAGCTTAATGAGAATGGAAGTTCATAGGCTAACTTACAACCTCACAACTCATTGCTTTATAGGACACGTCTTTTCTTTAAGCCTCAGCTATTTGTCTAACAGTCATTCTATATTTTTTATATAATATGTACACCCTTCAGGTTTTAAAACGACTATAGCGTTTTCCGAAGTAGTTAAGAATGAGATTCGAACACACGCTATAAAAAAGTTACAACCAAAGCAGCAACCCATTAGACCGCGGACATGTGTATGCGAGGATATTTCAACAGAGTATATAAAGTGTGCATGGCTACGTTAATGTTCAGGTATATGGACCTGATCATTTTTTCGATTCTCTTTTGGTGTTCTTCACTTTGATTCCGCGTAGTATAAGAATACACACAGAGTTTAGAATAAACATAGCAAGGTATAGCCAAGAAAAAAATGACAAAATAAACAGTAGGACGAAAGGAATAAGTATTAACGCTTTGGTTCTGCATATTTGTAAGTGGCATAAGTCCATCACAATAACAACAGCCCCAAAACCATTAGATCAACACCACTAAGCAAAATGTAAGGTGAAAATCTCGTACAGTTCCCCAAACACAAATTAGCACAAGTGTTATACCTTAATGACGACATGAGTCGAACCCTATACCAAACAAACCGCCATTTGTCCTTTGATTGGCATAATTTTGTCGATAGAAGCCACGACAGATTATAGGTGAAACAAAGTAAACATGTAGTAGATTTATCTACTTTCATTGTGTTATATTTCACAATTTAAGCGAAGGTCCTCATCAAGAAGTTTTAAAAAGTCGATGTTTTTTTTTAATTTTTTTATAGCTTATAGTGTGTAGAATAAGTCCCAAAAACCGTTTTTGTGAAAATAATTTTATAAAAAAGTTACAGCATAATGAGTCAAGTGAGGTCGTTTATTTTTCGAGGCGTCTTGTTCAGTAGGCCCTCAAATGTATACTAACAGATCAATCGACCTGAAAACTTATCTCCAAGCTAATGAGACATAGTACTATAGAACCTGACATAGTAATTAGACCTCCTGGTGCCAAAAGAAACTGCTTGACGGATCGCCATTTTTCTTTTTTTATTTCAAAGTAGACTTGTGCCAAGGGAGCGCACTACTACAATCAAGATGATATACGCATAATTCTTTTGTTTACAGAGAAAAACATTTTTCTCTTACAGAGATGGTTAAAAAATCAAATGTCCGCCATTTTGTTAAATTTCGACTTTCATCTATGCTTCTACTAGGAGCTCCAACTACACTCATATAGTTTATGAAAAGTCTTCGACTATTGATTTTTGATAAATTTTGCAGCTACTAAGTGGCCAACAGTAAGATCCCTTTTTTTGAGACGGTCGCATTTCAAGGCGTGTCAACAATTATTGTCAGTATATTTTTTTATAAACAATTTTTTTTTTTTACACTTTAGAACATATTAAACAAGTGACAAAAAGTTTGAGTTCATTATTTATTTCCTTCTATGAGAAAAAAATTCGAGAAAATGACCTTTTTTGGGGCTCTCAGATGAGAACCTCCCCTTAAATTGTTTTCTAGTACTAATTACAAACTATTTCCCATCTAGTGCGCTCAAGCACTAACATATCGCTGGCCTTTATCTCATGTATGCAGTGTATTTTTCGTCATATCCTGTGCTTTATATCGCTTACTAACGGAGATATACTCTGATGTCTCACTCCTCCTGATCTCCCGGTCTCGAGTGTTTCCTTTCCTTGCCTTACTTGCCTACTCTCTGTTTTTTCGTTTGTATTTCCACCACACTCCTATCGTATCTCATGTATGCAATGTATTTTTCTTCATATTGTGAGCTTTATATCGCCTGATGTCAATCTCTAGCGTTTCCTTTCCCTGTCTTACTTGCCTACCTCTCTGTTTTTTCCCTTGTATTTCCACCACACTCCTATCGTCCCCACCTCACAGTCTTATACTTCTATTACATCTATCATTTTGCTCATAGCTTGACTCTTTTTTGCATATGACGGGCACATACATTTCAGGTTCACCTTTCTCCTAACATGTTTAGTCCATTCGGTAAAAATCTTCGAATTGGTCATTGGCATCAGAAAGCACAGGCTCCTCGATAGTATAGTGGTTAGTATACCCGCCTGCCACGCGGGAGACCGGGGTTCGATTCCCTGTCGGGGAGCCTCCGGCGCAAGACAAATGACCTTGCCCGGAAAAAACAAATCATTATGGAAAATTTAACAAGCCTCAGGACTTGCTAAATAAGGCCAAGACCGGTTCCCGGTTGTAGTGCCGATGATGATGATGATCAGAAAGCACAGAGTGGACCATTTAAACTATCCAGGTCATGGGGCAGGATATATGAATGGTATTTTAATTATTCTTGAAGGCATTTCATTGCAATCGCTAGCGGTGGATTTTCGATGAGGCGGTGCGACATCCAAATAACGAACGCCACATTTGCGTTCAATTGCGCTTTCTGATACTGATGCATTCGATTATTGTTTCTTACAAATCAATTGATACATACATGATACATATATAGGCACAACAATTTCAGGTTCACCTTTCTCCTTACATGTTTAGTCCATGTAAGCAAATAAAATCCATGGCAGTATACCAAATAAGAAAACAGCCTTAACGTTCACGTCTTCGTATAAGACTTTAAGTTTTCTGCATAGGGGAACTAAGTCTTAGTATAATATGGATGCATCTTTGAAGATAAACCATATTCTAGTATAACATGATAAGGCCTTCGGGAGAACATTTTCTATTCGCACATATAGACCAAACCTTAGTATAAGACATATCTGGATAGGCCAACTAGAATAAGATTTCCTGTTCGCACAGAGAGATCAAGTCTTAGTATAAGACATATCTGAATAGAGGAACTAAGCCTTAGTGTAATAAGGATACATCTTTGAAGATGAAGATGTTCCGGTATAACATGATAACATCTAAGCAAAGGAGCGTCATGCTTTAGTATAAGAAGGCAATATATATTCATATATGTAACTGTGGTAGTGTTTTTACTTTGGCATCGGCAAGGATGCGAGTTCGTTAAAAACACACCGACGAAAAGACAAATCACCGGACACCAACGATGAGTGCTTTACCAAAATTGTCTACAAAAACACACGCACCAAGAACAAAATAAATAAAACGGCACAGGAGGATCTTTGTTTAACGGTTTTGTTTATTGAAGGTATATCGTGTTCACAATTCTAACTTTGTATATAATTACGGAAGTCAATATTAATAAGATCACTCGAACTTTTTAAAATTTATGTTTGTTGCATTCCGCGCACCGAGACGAACTATTTAATTTTGCTAAGGTATATACTTAGTCTCGCACTTTACATTGGTACTTCTAAAGGATTCTTTTAATTTACAACAAATAGTAATTCATAATTAATTCAAAAACGCAACAGCACTCCGACACTGTTCGGTTAAGGCTCGGGCGTCTATCTGGCACGTGCGCACACCGTGAATAATTAAATCTGACTGGTGACTAGAGCTCACCAAAGAAACGGAAAAACCTCAAAAGAAACTGAAAAGGAGGCGGAGTTACACGATTAACCCGAGGTAGTTAATCCTGATTGGACCGGACGGAATAGGCATACATTACGCATGTGTGCGTATGCCATGCATACGATCGTTCGGCGACCGTGGATGGAGGGCAACATCGCTAGTGCATTTTCCAAGAATGTAAATACTAGCATCTGGGGTGTGAAAGACCCAAACCGATGATTTGGTCATCCTAATGGGAGGCCATAAATCATCATTTCGGTTGCCGATGATTAAACATTGCAACGAACATAGGGTGCAGCCATTGCCAGATGTTGAAAGTAAACATTTTCTGGCTGCATCTTGATCGCTGCCTGATTGCGGTCTCTGAACGTGGGGACCGATAATTGGAAGCCAGCGATTGCTGGTAATCGGGGACATGTTTGGTTTGCGTCAGCAGAAACCTTGTCGGCGATAGCAAATCAATGGGACCAAAAGGCCGCATGCGAGAAGTGCCATGGGCAAACAAATAAACGAGTCAACAAGGAACTCTTTGTTGATGTTGTTTCCATAGCATAAGGCTATGGAAACAAGCTGCCCTGGCAGAACGTATGCCTAAAGATAGGATTTCAAATGCCACGGCAATGTGATGATTTTGCCGTGGACTTATGCTTTTTTATTTAGGAGATAATATACGCCTCGGGGGTGAATTTTCGATGCCACGGCAAGGTGATAAGCTTTGCCGTGGACTTAATGTTTTTTAGGGAATAATGTACGCCTCGGGGGTGAATTTTCGATGCCACGGCAAGGTGATAAGCTTTGCCGTGGACTTAATGTTTTAGGAATTAATGCCTGCCCGAGGGTGAGTTTTCGATGCCACGGCAAGGTGATAATCTTTGCCGTGGACTTAATGTCTTTAAGGGGTGGTGTTGGAGAAAAAGGGGTTTTGGAAGGAAAACCCCTACAGAATAGGTAAGCTGCCTAACGGATATTCAAAACAGGTATCCGATTGGGTAACCGTGATAATTCCGGCGATTTGGCTGGGAGTAAATGCCGTAGCAAGGTTACGCAACCTTGCTGAAGTTCGACCGAGAGGTAAGTCGTTCGCCTGGAATAGTGGGGATCGAGCGATGCATGGCTCTTCGGGCCCTGAAAAGCCCCACATAACTACGTCTTTGCATCAGAAGATTTCCTCTTTTCACAGAGAGAATACGTATTAGTATAAGACAACGATGGCTTTATGGAGATCATATCCTCACTTGGATGTCATAGGGCGACCATATCTCAATATAAGGAAACAATAATCTTTTTTATAGAAATCATACCTGGTTGGTATAACCAGTCGTCTACTTCCTATAGGTCGATGGTGTCAGTAGAAAAAGAAACAACATTTATATTGTGTTGGTATCAGTGTTAAATTGAAAGCCTTGAAATAGAGTATCAATATCTTGTTATGGAAAAGCACCTTTTTTAAGGGAACACATCTGTGAGGTGGAAGATATCGCCATCGGTAAAAGAGAGGCGTCGTAAGACGTATATTTTGCCAGTAAAGATCGAGTCTTAGTATAACAAAGCAACATCTTTAGAGAGGGGTATATCTTGATATGCTCTTGAAATGTCCTCGTACAGGGATCCTTTCTCTTAGTATAAGAAAGCATATCTCAATATAATATATAATATAACACGACGTCTACTTTACATACGATAATAGCCTCTCAGTAAAAGAGAATACATTGCCACTTAAGATTAGAGGATACATTGCCTCTTGAAATAAGAGGATACATTGCCCGCAGTATAAGATAATACATTGCCTCCCAATATATTGTGAGGGTAATATTGGATGTCGGTTGTCTACTGGTGTTGAATAGAGAACCGCTGCCTTTAATACAACTTTTCGGCATGGGGGCATTGCCTCAGTAAAGGAACATGCATCGCCCCTCAGTATAAGAGAATACATTGCCTCTCAGAATAAGAGAATATATTGCCTCTCAGTAAAAGAGAAAACATTGCTTCTCAGGGGAGGAGAATACATTGCCTCTCAGTATAAGAGAATACATTGCCTCTCAGTATAGGGGAATACATTGCCCCAGGATAAGAGAATACATTGTTTAGGGAAATTGTATTTTAGTTTATGAAGAGACAATATTTGTATTGTGAGGGTAATGTTGGATGTAGGTCGTCAACCAGTGTTGAATAAAGAACCGCTGCCTTAAAAACAACTTTTCGACATGGGGCCATTGCCTCAGTGGAGGAGAATATATTGCCTCTCAGAGTAAGAGAATACATTGCCTCTCAGTGAAAGATAATACATTGCTTCTCAGCACAGGAGAATACATTGCCTCTCATTATAAGGGAATACATTGCATCTCGATATAAAAGGATCCATTGCCTTTCAGTATAAGGGAATACATTACCTCAGGATAAGAAAATACATTGCCTCTCAGTATACGGGAATACATTGCCTTAGGATAAGAGTATACATTGCCTTGTAGTATAAGAGAATACGTTCTTTAGGGAAATTGTGTCTTAGTCTATAAACAGACAATATTTATATAGTGAGGGTAATGTTGAATGTAAGACGTTAACCAGTGTTGAATAAGGAACCATTGCCTTGAAAACAACTTTTCGACATGAAGATACAACGTATGATATATAGTATAGAGCCATGTTTTAGTATAACAAGGAACTACACCTCAGTATAAGATATACATAATATTTTGATATAATAAAATGTCTACGTTATATCATCATCATCATCGGCACTACAACCGGGATCCGGTCTTGGTCTTATTTAGCAAGTCCTGAGGCTTGTTAAATTTTCCGTAATGATTGGTTTTTTCCGGGAAAGGTCATTAGTCTTGCGCCAGAGGCTCTCCGACGGGGAATCGAACCCCGGTCTCCAGCGTGACAGGCGGGTATACTAACCACTATACTATTGAGGAGCCTCTACGTTATATAGGGAAGGCTTTTATAGGAAAACTATTTCAGGTAATATCATAAAATTATAAACCGAACCACACGAATGGGGAATGCTCTACCTGATCATGTGTTTCCTACTCGTTGTAATATCCAGGCATTCAAGGCCAATATACATCGATACCTCCTTTTCTTATCCATATCCTGTCTGTCCGCTCGCACTTTGCTCTCACATTTAAGGGTACTTCGAAATCCCCTTTTGTGCGCGCTATGGTGTAAAAAAAAAAAAATGATAATAATAATAGAAAAGGAAAACAGACGACGAATGTCTTGGAGTATATCCTGATATAATAACAGAACACCCTTGTATAAGGAAGAAGAAAGTATATCATAATATAGAAAGATAATCTTTTGAAGGCATGTCTTGATATAAGCGAACACCCCTACTTTATGTGGAACAATCGTGTCTTATTATAAGACACTATATTTTTAATATGAAGCGTCTTCTTCAGATTAGGAAGATCGTGTCTTAGTATAAGGAGGAACTATATATGTATTGTGAGATTATGACCCAGTATAGGTCGTCATCCAGTATTGAGGAATAAACCCTTGTCTTGGAAAACTAACACACTTTTCGGAATGGGAACGAAACGTATAGGGATTTCACGTTTTAGTACAACAAGAGAAGGGCTATTTATAGAAAGCATGTCTTGATATAAGAAAACGTCTACTTAATATAAGGAAATTGTGCATTAGGACAAGAGGATATTGTCCTCCTATAGGGACGCTGTGGCTCGGTATTAGCCATTAAACTTTGTCTTAATATAAGAACAGAAAGAATTTTGATAAAAAGTGTGTCTTGATATAAGAAGTCATTTACTTAATGTAGGGAAATCGTGTATTAGTATAAGACGATATGGTCCCCTTATAGGGACGCCGTGTCTTAGTATAAGAACACTATACTTATATTGTGAGGCTGTGGCTTGGTATAGGCCCTCAAACTTTGTCTTAATATAAGAACAAAAAGACTTTTGATGAAACGCGTGTCTTGATATAAGAAGGCGTCTACTTAATGTAGGGAAATAGTGTATTAGTATAAGACGATATGGTCCCCCTAATAGTGACGCCTTGTCTTAGTATAAGAACACTTTACTTATATTGTGAGGCTGTGGCTTGTTATAGGCCCTCAAACTTTGTCTTAATATAACAACAGAAAGACTTTTGATGAAACGCGTGTCTTGATATAAGAAGACATCTACTTAATGTAGGGAAATCGTGTATTAGTGTAAGACAATATTTTCTCGATATGGGGACGTTGTGTCTTAGTAAAAGAACAATTTATATTTATATGTTAAGCTTTGGCTTCCAGTGTTAAACCGAAGACGGAAACAATTTTTCGGAATAAGGACGAAACGTTATTTATAAGAAAGAAATTTCAGAACTATTGAAGAAAGTATCAAATAGAAAAGATCACCTTGGAAAATGGAGACACCTATTCTGTAAAGCAAGACTGCATCTCTGTAAAGAGGAGACGTTCTGTTCTTTCTATTATTTTCAAAAGGCAATGGCAAAGAAAGACTGTCTGTCAATGAAGGAAGCATATTTCTTGGTATAGGAAGAAAATATCTTTACAAAGGCAAATTCTTCATGTAGAAAGGCTTCTTTCAGTTTTCAAGTTCAAAGGAAAAGCCTCGATATTGGAAAACAACGCTTCGCTATAAAAAGATAGAGACGTGAGAGTAACAAGAAAGTGTCTTCTACGTGTAGAAACGTAGCGATAGATTTAGGGCAACTGCTTGTCATTTCACTTCTAGTTGCTCAACATACTACCTAGTTTTAGCTCCTGTATTCACATTTATAGGCTAATAACCTTAGCATAATTAAAATAAATTACTATGGGAAATTTAACAACCTCGAGACTTGCTAAATGAGGCCAAGACCGGATCCCGGTTGTAGTGCCGATGATGATGATTTGCATTTATAATTGTGTGTGGAATATTCCGGCTAACAATAACCCCGATACTAAGTTATATATGTTGACTTGTAATTGCTACGTGGCAACTCTTAATAAACTAATTAAATAAAGACTGCCTCGCTTCTGTAGAATTGAATAAATTCATGGATTATATGTAATCGGAAAATCATCATCATCATCATCGGCACTACAACCAGGAACCGGTCTTGGCCTTATTTAGCAAGTCCTGAGGCTTGTTAAATTTCCCATAACGATTTGTTTTTTTTTTTTCGGGCAAGGTCATTAGTCTTGCGCCAGAGGCTCCCCGACGGGGAATCGAACCCCGGTCTCCCGAGTGACAGACGGGTATACTAACAGCTATACTATAATCGGAAAATACTGCCGCGGAAATCAATGGTGTCTCGTGGTAGAGAATTGTCCTACTAAATAATGACCAGAAAATGGAATCTGTTACCTAAACTCGCTATATAAAGGAAAACTACATTTCAATCTTTAATAATGACACTTCCAAAATCACCTTCCAATAGATTTATTCCGCCCGCCCAATTCTTCGAAAGAGTTCAACGAAAAAGAAAAAAAAAATCACAGGTCAGAAATAAATCATTATCTTCACCTCAGAGTCCCATGTCTTCCACGACAACAGGTGATGCCAAGTGATACTTAATCCGGGAAGGGAGACCTCGCTCCCACATACTCGCTCAGATTAAATGAGAAACCCCAAGTACCGATCAGAAATACAATGAAGCACCAGAAGGGAATGCATGTCAGAAATAAATAACCAAAATATAGATTTCACATTCTAGAGATGTTTGCTTACTTTTTGGAACCACCCTCGAAATTAAGATTTATGGTCGCTACCCCTTCGCCATGTTTATTTTTGGCTCGTGTCTGATATTCACCTTGATCCCCAGAAACAACGTTCGTTATTTCCAGTCGGGCCATGTGATACAATTTCTGGTCCTCCTCTAGCGATATCTTAAAGCGACCGCCATGTCTGATTTCTTCCTTACGATGATACCTTTGAGATATAGACATGTACGTGAGATTCTTGTTATTTGGTTTGTTTGTTGTTTTTTTGTTTTTTTTTATTTTTTTTATTTATACTTTAAATTATATTCGTTCGCGGTTTTCTGATTATATTTTGTTGTAGAAAAATAAACATTAATTTATATCGTAAATAATGGTCGTTATACGTTATAGACGAGATTACGAAAGGACCAAAGAATAAGGAGTATGATAGTTAAAGAAAATTTTATAATTATGTACCAAGTAACAGTTGGTTTTGGGTCGCCGACACATCTGCATTCAAATGTGATGTTTCCGCCATCCTCACTTTGTCGTATAAGCGGTCGTTCGGTGAATGTCGGTTTAATGCCGTCATCGGGGACTGGAGCTTCATCGCCTACAGAGAGGAGTTTTACAAAATTTCGTACTTTGATTGGCTTAATTTTTGTGTTTTGTTTTTCATCAGTTTTACTTTACGTTTAAGAAAAAATATATTACTATACATACGCTTGTGATTATTTGTATTATATATTATAGTTTCAAGAAGAACAATATTATATATATAAAAAAAGACAATGTCGGCGGTTAGGTGTGAATAGTTGGACACTTAATCCCGGATGTATTGTATTGCGGTTTTTGTTGGTCAACACGAGTAGTGGGTGTTACGTTTTAACATACAAGAGTTTACAGTGCATGCGTGTCCTTCTAGTACAATTCGTTGCATTTTTATTACCTTTGTTTTTATTGAGTTATTTATATTCTTGCCTTAGGTTTACTGTTAAGTTTTCAGCATCAACGTTACGTGTCGTTTGTTATCTTAGATTTATTATTATATTTTGGGTACACATCTAAATTATTTTTTCTTATATAAGAAATTGCTGCCAACGCACCATTATAAAAAAGAACTGAATGAGTTTCTTCAACTTTAACGATTTTTGTTTTCGAGTTCCGCTGCGAAGGCTATTGTGTTCTATGACGCATGGCACAAATACGTAATATAAATCGTGAGTCATCGTGAGAACATTGAAACATTGCTTGGGCTTGACGGGTTTTTTTCTTGAGTGTCATCGACGGATGTTTATCATTATTCTAATATTTTTAAAATACTTAAAAATTGTGTTGTGTTAAATCGATTATTCAACACCCACACGCTATAACAGCAAACATGGCCTGCACGGAAAATCATATAACTACAATAGTCAGTCCCCTCTTTGAGACTTTGGCTGGACAGTGCCATTCAAAAAGATATCAGTGAATGATGTTTTGTTTATGAAAATTACTTCTTCTGTGAGGTTCGTGACACCCTGCGTTTATTTCCCTTAAAGAGCGGCTAGTTACAAAGAAATGCAGGAACGTTTAGAAGGCTGTAACACTTCTGGATTTAATTCCATAAGGCCATAACTTCAGCAATTTTGGAAAGGAATCATAAAATACAATAGTTGGATGAAGTAAAATTTCGATCGCGTCGGTTTTTCGTTATTATTCGCGGTAAGATATGAGTCAATTCCCTTCAGCCACTCACCAGTGATAGAACAGTTTGTGTCGACTTCGTATGCTTTAAAAAGTATGATTACATCACAGAATTAATTAAAATAGATTGTCTATAATAAAAATTGCAAATAAATAACCTTCTGACTTAAATGCCGCTTATTTCGTGTTGCGCGTACGCGCCTAATACCTAGAACCCGAAACACCAGCTTTATGGTGTCTACAGAAGTTTGATCGTCCACATGAACAAATAGAAATAAAACTCCGGAAATATAAGGTGTGGGGAATAAGTTTGTGGAATGATTTTTTTTTTGAAAACGTGACAGCAGTGAAGTAATGACTACCTTAACGGTCGTATGTACAAGTGTTGTAAGCATTCCAAAATAATTTTGACGTGTACGGAGTTCTGCGTTCTTAGGTGCCTTTTTGTGCCATCAATTTTTGTCGGCGATGCTATTCGACTTCTCTGAGCAACGAATGAACACCAAAATATTCAAGCAGTTTTTGGCGGAGAAAAATATCGCCGCCATGGGACACCCACCCAATTTCCTGGGTTTGTCCCCGTGGACTTTTTCCTGTTTTCAAAAGTGAAAATGACTAAGCGGGGCAAATATTATATGAACGCGACATCCATTCAAACAGAAAGGACGGTTGCCTAAAAGTATTGACATTGAATAAGAAGACATACCAGGAATAGCAGACGCAATATATACCTTACAAAGGCGAGCACTTTAAATAGGATCAAGTTGCTGTAGATGAATTAGTAAAGGATAATCTTTTACAACATCAGTCCATAAAGCTTAAGTCTACCATCAAATTGAATGTAAAAATTGCCTGTAATAAGGACTACGTTATTTCGTAAACCATTGTAAGCCAATTTTATCGGAATACCACATCTGTCACTTGACGATGTCCTTAGATATATAATTAACACAAAATAATAAATTGGAGAGATTATTTTTAAAATTTCTGAACCACCGGTTTTTGCTGAATTCTCAAGTTGAAAGGCGAAAACCTTTAATGTTCATCTTAGAATCAGATTTTTGTTGTCATCAACTGGTTTGAATAAAGGAGAAGAACCGATTACTGTACCGTTCAGTCGAGTGTTATTCTTTCTCTGGTTATAGAAAACTGATTTTTACCGTTGAACCGTAAAATCTCTAAAATTCATCGTAGAATCAGGTTTTTGTCACAATAAACTGGTTTGAGTAAAGGGCTGGTGTACTAACGTATAGAAGAACCGATTACTTTACCGTTTAGTCCTTGTCGTTTGTATTTGCAACCGGTTTTACCAAATCCCTAAGTTCAGAGATGAAAACCTTTAAAGTTCATTTTAGAATCAGGTTCTTGTAACAAAGAACTGGTTTGAGTAAAAGAGAAGAACCGATTACTGTACCAGTATTCGAAAACCGATTTTTAGCGTTAAACGGTTCATTTTAGAATCAGGTTTTAGCCACGGTACACTGGTTTAAATAACGAACTGGGGCACTAATTTACCGAAGAAGCGATCACCGTACCGCTCAGTCGAGGCATATTTATCCCTGTTAGTGGAAAACCGATTTCTACCGAATTCTCAAGAAAAAGTTTGTGGGGTTGCTCTATATCACATGGAGAACCAGCCCACAATCCTAACCTAATTTCGACCGCTAACAACGCGTCACATTATCCCCTATCTCACCGCTCGGCTATTTTACCTGTAAAAGAAAGCATAGCTGAATTCATTATTCTATGCAGATAATGCAGAATTGAATTCAGCTACCTTTACCATACGGCAACTCCATTTTTGCTAGCCCATGAGATTTCCATCGGAAATCACATCATGTCGGTTAGCAACAACAAGTCGAAGCAAACGACGCCCTCGCATCATTGAACTGTACGGAAACAGAATTATGAAGGAGAGGAAATGTAGCCGGTGCTATTCACCTGCGAAAAGAGATGGATGATCTGTGGAAAATCGATAGGACGCTACATCGGCTAGGGAAATAATACCGTGGGAAAAACGCTAAAGAATGCGGTAATTACCCAAGCCATTGAATTATGATGCAACCGCGTCGTTTGATTCGACTTGGTTGTTGCTAACCAACATGAATGGAATTTCCGGTGGAAATCTCATGATTAGAGGAATGGAGTTGCCGTATGGCAAAAAGGGTAGCTAAAATCAATTATGCATTATCTGCATAGGATAATGAGTTCAGCTATGCGTCCTTTGGGAATACATGATATTTCAGGTGAATAGCATGAACGGTGGAATAGGGGATAAGATGACACGCTGAAAGCGGTCGAAATAAGGCGGAAATTGTGGTTGGAATTGTGGGTTGGTTCTCCATGTAATATAGAGAACCCCCACAAGTTCATCTTAGAATCAGGCTTTTGCCATAATAAAATGGTTTAAATAAAAAACTGGTACATTAACTTTCCGAAGAACCGATTATTCAACCGTTAAGCCGAGGGATATTGTCGTCCCTATTAGAAACCGGTTTTACCAAATCCCTAAGTTGAAAGCTAAAAATCCTTAAAGTTCATCTTACAATCAGGTTCTTGCCACGATAAATTGGTTTGAATTAAAGAGAAGAACCGATTACTGTACCGGTCAGTCGAGGGATATTGGTCACCAGAGAATCGGTTTTGACAGTCACTAAATTAACGGATGTCTGTAATTCACATCTAAAAATCCTGGTTTTGCCACAATAAAAAATAGATTGGAATAAAGGATTAGATGACGGATTTACCAACGGAGTGATGCAAACTTTAACGACTGCAAGGATATTTTTCCCTTGTTTTGGAAAACCGGTTTTGCTGGATATTCGGGATAAAGAATCAGGCCATTAACTACATCTAATAATCTGGAGAGAATAGTATTTTTCTGTTGTTTCGTATAACCGGTTTTCACCCAATTGTCAAGTTAAAAGAAAAGCATAAACAGAAAAGGATGATAGAATTACTCAAGAACCGACTAATGGGGGGATATTTTGCCCTACCATTGGAGAAGATCTAAGAATCAGATTTTTGGTACAACTAATTCTTCTAAGGAGTAGTGAGTGGAACAATACTTTTCTTTTATATCGCATAATCGAATTATCAAGTTGAAAGGTAAAGCATAGTCGGAAAAACCGGATAACTGAATATACCATTCATTGTGTGCGAGAGGACCAACATTGCGTCTAACTTCTGAAGTTATGGTATATCCATCCAACTAGGTTCACATATATTGGAAGCTAGCACAACAACAAGGCAGAACTATTATAACACTCTATCAGTGCGATACATTTTTGAATTAATGGACACAGCGATGAATGAGACAAGCAGACCTTTTGATTGTTGGACTGGGTGATAGATCACCTATTGTTTGCAAATTCGCGCACGGAATGGATCGAATAGCCTTGCGTACCCAGACAAAATTAGTTCTGCACTATTCGGAGCCCACCAATGGGAAACTGCCAAATACGCTACAGTGGCTAAATGCGCTGCCTTGACTAACTAAACGTCCTTACATACAGTGCCGATTGCTCTATACGGATGCGAAATATGGGCTCTCACAAAACGGGAAGAGGACAAATTCCGCGTATTCGAGAATAAAGTTTTAAGGGGTATATTTGGCGGTAAATATGACGAGGAGTCAGGACAATGGAGGAAACTCCACAACCACGATTTGGAGGAGCTATACCGCAAGCCTACAATAGTGAGAGTAATCAAGTCGCGAAGATTAAGATGGGCCGGACACGTAGCGCGAATGGGCAATGATAGGACCGTGCATAGAATTCTTGACGGTAAACTAACGGGAAAGAGACCGACAGGCCGGCCGTGACGGAGATGGGAGGACATTGTTAGATTGGACCTCGAAGAGATCGGATCGGATGGTCGAACGTGGAAGGAGCGCACAGGACAGGGAACAATGGCGTAGCCGATTCGGTGAGGTCATGAACTTCCGGGTTCCTACAGGCCAATAAATAATAATAACATACAGTGCCCCAAGAACTAATTAATGGAGGGATATTTTGCACTGTTATTGGAGAACATCTAAAAACCAGGTTTTTGGCGCAGAGTAAAGGAGTATATGACAAGTTTATCGAAGAGCCGGTTAGTCGACGGGGAAGTTGCCGACGAGACATTGTCTACGCAGTACCGACTAGTTCTTTGAAGGAAATGATAAGTGGAGTGCTATGATGATTGGTATTCGAAAAACAGTTTTTACCGATTCACCGAGTAGACTAGAATATGTGGCGTTTCTGGCAGATACACACACGACTTATAGTGAACAACAACACCCCAAGAGACCGGTCGAAAAACCAAAGCACTTCCATTAAAGCCGTGTACCGTGGCAATAACCCAGCATTTCCAAATCAGTTGAATGCACTCGATTCCGTTGGGGAGCCTCTGGCGCAAGACTAATGACCTTGCCCGGAAAAAACAAATCATTATGGAAAATTTAACAAGCCTTAGGACTTGCTAAATAAGGCCAAGACCGGTTCCCGGTTGTAGTGCCGATAATGATGATGATGTACTTGACTTTAGAGATCAAATTCGTACACGCGGTAGTGGCCTGATGCGTTGAGCTTTGGTTCTATCTTTTACTGATTCTAACTGTTATAGCGTCGGTTCGAAAGGCACGCTCTTCACTATTGTCGCAAACGCTATAAATATTGAACTTTCAAAAACATGCATTAATAAACCTATTTGCATATTTTTCTAGCCGATTATTTGATGAATTCCCAAATAACTCCAATGAATTGGCTTGCGACACTAAAGGCCGGAAAAATTGTGAATCCAGAAGCACGGTTGCACTTAGCTGATTCGAACCTTACGTTTATTTTACGGAACGTCTTTTGGGGCGACCCTGCGAAAAACCGTTACGTTAGTGTCATGCGAGGTGTGAAAAACCTGTCTGGATCCCAACAACGGAAAGTTATTCTTAAAATGACAACAGGCAGAACAAAGTCGCAGGTACCGTCAATGGCTCAAGAAAAATAGTAGCGAGCACTTCAGCGTTCGGTGTGGAGGATATACGAAAACGGTAAAGGGTCGAACGGAACAGGTAATACAGACGGAAGCAAAAAGATACGAACGAACCCCAAACAACCAGATAAAGATATAATAAAGATTCAAGAAGAACGTGAATATAGAGAATATACAACAAATGCCCATAATCACTAGAGAAGAATTACTGAAAGAACAGAGGGCTGAGCGGAACAAACGATATCAGTTGAAACTGGAAGAAAGTGGCCGTACACGGAACCGAGTGCAAATGAAGATATACAATCCCTTATAGAAAAGAAGCGAACATTTGAAAACCATTTACCTAAATGATACCAGATAAACAAGAAAATCGAAGCGACGATAGAAGACGAGAACCTGGCTTCGAGTTTTGTGGAGAAACCGATTTCAGCCGACGTCGAGATCGAGAGGCACTTCCACGATAACGACTTCGGATATGTTTCTTCTTATTGTGATGGACCGTGATTCAGGTAGAGTAGTGCTCAGCTCAGAGCTCTCCGACGAATATGAGAGTAGGCTTCGGAGGGCGTGCAACTCGCTAAGCGTCGCTGAACCATGCGAACGTTTTAAAGCAGTTTCGGTCCAACGGTTTCACATATCCCAAGTTGCCGACGGACCTTCCGCCCCTTTATTATGTGTCGGAGTGCATCGAGTCATCCCGTCTGCCGTTTATACAAATCATGAGGCTAAGCGAGTGAAGAGCTAAGCCAGCAAAAGACGTGTATCTCCGATTCTCGGCACTTCGTCGGCAGACTAGGCCCTGTGTCGCCTTTTTTCTATGTTAACTGACTCCCAAGAATTAGTTCGTACACCTATGCACAAGTTAGCTTTAATATACCTTGATTTCAATGCGGTGCAGGTATAGCGTCTGGGATGATAGTGAACAGCTCCTTCTGGTCAATGGCAAGGGCTGTCAGCAATAACTTCGCATCCTCCTCTTTCCCTCCATTGGTGACAGACAGCGGGACGTTAGTGACGAATTCAATGGATAAAGCTAACGTGTTCGCGAATTTATTTTCTGCAAATTCAAACCTCGATCCGGGCCTTTTGGAGCCACCTGTGATCGCGCCGGTACGGACTTCCACGCGGGATGTGAGATTTCGTCCGCGCACTATCCAACGCATTCTACGTGGACTGGATTGTAGGAAGGCAGCCGGCCCGGACGGAATACCAGCAATAGTCCTTAAGAACTGTGCTCCAGAACTATCGCCGGTTCTTGGCAGACTCTTCCGCTTATCTTATGCACGGAGGACCTTTCCTGCCTGTTGGAAAATCGCTCGAGTTCAGCCAATCCCAAAGACGGGAAAAAAGTGTCTCCCACAAAATTACCGTCCGATAGCATTACTGTCTATTTTATCTAAGGTAATGGAAAAAGTCATCAATACAGAGTTAGTTAAGTGTTTGGAGTGCAACGGACTTCTGAATGATCGTCAATACGGGTTCCGTGGGAGGCGGTCCACGGGAGACCTTTTGACACTTATAACCGATATATGAACATCTGCGATTGAACGGTATGGTGAGTCAAGGGTAGTCGCATTGAATATCTCCAAGGCTTTTGACCGCGTCTGGCACGGGGCATTGCTGAGCAAACTTCGTTCATATGGACTTTCCCAACAGCTTTGCGACTGGACGAGGAGCTTCCTCGAGAATCGATCGATCCGGGTTGTTGTAGACGGCGAGTGTTCGGATCTGTATCCTGATAATTCGGGGGTGCCCCAAGGTTCTATTTTGGCTCCAACCTTGTTCTTGCTTCACATAAATGATTTGTTGGAGACAACGGATAACAAAATGTTCAGTTTTGTAGATGATAGTACGCTTGTTTCCTCCTTTTCGAGTGTTCGGTCGATTGGTGCATCTGCGTCGCACCAGCTGAGATGTAGACAGATTGACTCTCTGAATCAGGATCTAGATAAGATCCTGCAGTGGGGAAGGGCCAATCTCGTCGTCTTCAATGCAGCGAAGACACAATATACAACATTCACAAAGAATAGTGGATCATCGGTTCCACAGCTGATGATGAATGGCTGGGCCCTCGAGGCTGGGGAAAGTTTGAAATTGCTCGGCGTCACGGTCTGTGGGAATGTATCATGGCATAAACACGTGTCGAGTATCGCTAGGGCAGCCTCAGGAAAACTGAGCTATCTTTTTAGAGCCAAGAAATATTTTACTCCGGCCCAACTTCTTCTCCTATATAAATCCAAAATTAGGCCTGCACTCGAATATTGCTCTCATGTTTGGAGCTCGGCTCCTAAACATACCCTCGACCTACTTGAGAGCGTACAGAGACGAGCGATCCGCCTGATCGGGGACTCGGTGCTGACGTCGGGACTACAGTCGCTATCACATCGAAGGCGCGTAGCCGACCTCTGTCTGATTTACAGATATTATCACGGGTGCTGTTCCTCGGAGGTTCTTGGTATTGTTCCGCACAATCCGGCTTATATGCGCTCCACAAGACAATTCGACACACCCGTTTGTGGTTCATCTTCCGACGGCGCGAACATCCCTGCATTAGAAGTCGTTCCGTTACAGAGCGGGGAAGCTGTGGAACTCCCTTCCCACGCGAGTGTTCCCGGAACGTTACAACCTGCAAATGTTCAAAAAGCACTGCAACAGTTATTTGATGGCATCTAAGGGCGCCCACTCGCCGCTATAGGTTCGCCTCTCCCGAGAAAAGTCTAATAAAAAAATTAAAAAAAACCCGCATCGTCAAATCGATTCGCTTTTTTTCGGTGAATTCATCAAATGACTACTTGGTCGACTGGTCTCTGGTCCAAATGAGCGGGTTGTTATATAAAATTTATACGGGTCTATATAGTCAGTGGGAGTGAAACCTCATCAAAGAAGCGGTTCACTGTATTGTTATTGACAGAAAGTCTTGAAATATTACTAATGATTCCGTCGCGTAACACAGAGATCTATAGTTTTCTGAGGTGTATAATGAGGAAATGGGAACCGTTTGCCAAATTGGAATTTCTTTAGAGGTGTGGAGAATAATGAGGAACCGGTAAATTCTCTTCCAAATTCGGATTTCTTTAGATCATCTTTTGCCGTCAATAGGTGCAGCAGAATTGGTAGAAAAAATGTAGAATACGACGCAGGAGAGAAATAGTCTTCGGTTGTGGATAACGTAAGAGGTTTCATTTGTGTTATCCAAAAAATCGAATCGGTTTATTACATAACTGTCCAAAGAAAGCCTTTGAAATGCGGTTTCTGTAATAGTACTTGGGTCTTATAAAAGGTTCGAGGTATCAGGTGCCAAATCGTTGGGAATGCTGAACTCAAAGCCATCCTCGTCAGAACCGGTTGGTGATTCGGAATAAAATAACCAAATAAGTAGATGACTCCGAAAAACTGGTTTTTGTCCCGAGTGAGTTGGTTGAAACATAATTCATGTGGAGATAGTAAACCGATTTAGTATAATAGAAGTCGAAGTGTACGGGATACAGAAGCCGATTTTATAGCAGAATCGTATTATGGCATATGAATAAGTAACATATTCTCAACGAAAATCCATGAAATCTCTTCTATAGATACAGTTTAAAACGTAATAGGGTCACCAACTTATCGATATTGCCCGTCATGATAATTTCAAAAAATTCTTCTCATATGTTTTCGAAAACACGATGAACTCACGTAGTGTACCATTAACGTCACAAAGGTAGCCTTCGGAATTTGTATTTCCTAGTTGTCCTCTTAAGTTTTCACTTATTTTAATTCATTTTTTAATTTTAGCTTTGGCGTATATTTGTTGTTTTATATAGAGAAAAGAAAGAAACAAAAAATAAAAAACAAAAAAAAGAAACAACTGCAAAGCTTCGTCAAGGTTTGTTGATAAAATTAAATTCAAAAGTGTTCGGTTACCACAGAGTATCTAAAAAATGTATATAGAACTAAATTAGGTATTTTATTTTTAACTCTTAGCTGTTTGGTCTACAAAAAGTGTTCTGTTTGAATATGTGTATAAAAAGATGTTTGTTTTGTTTTTGTGTGTGTACTTGTGTCTATTTCAGAAGCTGAATTGTGGGAGTAATCTGTTTGTTTCAATGAAACTGATGCGACAAGCCAAATATACTTTGCATGTGGTGATGTCGATAAGCTTGAGAGGATATGTGCGCTGTGAAGTAGTGAGGCAGATGAGAGAAGCGCGGTAAATGCTGCGATAAAATCCTTGAAGCGCGAATACAATCAAACGGGTGCAAAGAAATTGAAATTTATAAAAATGGCGACAGTTTCTTGCGGCAGAGGTAGCCGGCCACCTTGGGAATGGGATAGGAGGTTGCGCAACGTGAATCTTCGAAAACACAAATAATGTAGATTTTTCGAAGTTGAGTGGAGAAGAAATGATTTTACTCCCAGGAGAAGACACGCAATTCAAACCTTGATCTAATCTTTCTAACCTCAATGGGAATTATGTATGATTAATATTTTCAATATTTAACGCTCTCAGGGGGACATGAGGAGGGTAATGGGTTGTTAGCACTCCCAAGGATCTGCAATCTGATTTATGTGATATTAAATTCCCTTGCCGGAGGCTGAGACAAACCTTTCTCTATATTCAAAATCTGTTTTACGCTGTCCCAATGAGTTATTAAAAAAGTTTTAGGAAGTTTATAAAATATACTCGACGAGAAAATGGGAGGGCAATGCCAGTGACCTTGAGAAAATCGGATCAAAAGGGTGGAGGCCGAGTTAGTGAGGTTGTAGCGTTAAGCAAGGATAGTGAAGAAGGTGAATTGAATACACGATGAAACGGTTGAAAAGGGAATCAGTGAAGCATCAGACTACTGACCGTGTTTAGAATTTGCCTTCCAAACTCGACTATACTCCATGATGTGAATTATTTTTGTTATCGCTTGGTATACGGTTCTGATGTATTTTTCTTATTCGATTTTTTCGTTCGTGTTCTTCACTATTTTGCTTGTGAATTGTGTGTATCTGTTAGAGTTGCCACAAGGTCATGAATTTTCGGGATCCTACAGACCAATAAATAGATAGATATATAAAAAACGAAGTGGCGTCGTTCTCTCAACTAGCATTCGGTAATTTTCAACCACGTACGGCAAGATTAAACGGAGGTGGAAAATAGGTATTGGCTCTCCCCAAGGATTACCTTAGGACAGGTCATTGCTCGATTTACATCCAATTTAAATGGGGTACAATGTCTTAGTAGAACGTTTTACTGACCACAGATAATGGTATATAGCCTCCTCTTACTACAAGGATCCGTATATGCCTTTGCCAACATCTTCTCGATAGGACCGCTAAAAATATCCTCTTGTAGGGCATGGATGTCAATTATTAACCACATTAAATGGCGTGTAATGCCTTAATGGAACGTCTTACTGAATATGATACCTCCTACCACAAGGATGCTCATATATCTTTGTCAACATCTTCTCGACAAGACCAGTAAAAATATCCACTTGTAGGGCATAGATAAGACTACTATCAACCGTTCCTTCCAAAAACAGCTGAATAATGATGTCCTCCGAAACGTTCTATCACCGTGATTCGCCTAATACAAGGTCCATCATCAGCTCGTTTTAATGGACTTGATGCCACAGAAACTTCTCTATTTTTACCCAATGGTAAGTTCCTACCTGAAAATGGCCAATTCCGAGCCTGTGGTCAAAAGATTAATGGTCAATGAACATGTGATAGCCAGTGTTTGTAGAGTGGACTTAAGACTACTCCAACCTTTTACGGCAATCTTTTACCAGAAGTTAGACTAAAAGAGTTTCGTTATTAGTGATGTATTAAATCGACCAACTCGCTCACTTTAGTTGAGATTGACAGATGGGTACGCGCGGCGTGAAGTCGGATAAAAAAAACAGAGAAATCGTGCCGTGAAGTCAAAGGAGAAACTATTGTGGACAAGAAAGGTGAAAAAGGGGTTGCGGGAGGCCGATTTAAACGTAACAAGGACAAATGTGTCCTTGAACTTATCTTTGGCTTCTGGTTATCTCACGACAACCAGAATCACCCACATCCGTGAGAATGTTGGATTCGAACTCAAGTAATCTGAAAAAGAAGGGGGGATATATCTAAGGATCGTGTTTACAGAGTTAGTTCGAATGTTCTCTAACTACTTGGACGGAAGGATGGTGGGAGGGAAATCATACAAGACCGGTAGGTCTTGGGTGGGGTAACAAGAAAGGTGAATCTGTAGCGGTTCATTTTTATAGTACACTTCAATGAACTACAGTAAATACAACAGGTGAGGGGTGGGCAGCGACGGACAGGTTCAATTCACGGACGGGAGCGTATTGAAAACTTCGTTTGAAGCCCCGTAATTGGCACCACTTGCATATAACATTTTTTGCATCCCGTGGCAGGGCATAACTGCACGATCCAATTTGTGATGCCTCAAATTTTTTTCAAATTACCCACGTTAATTTCAGAGAATTTTCGATTTGGGTCACCTCTGTGGTGAAATAAATAAGGAGATGAGTAGGATTCTTTTACCCATCTTGAAGTCAGCTGATTCTTCGAGAAGTTTATTTATCAAATTTTCATCGTAAAAAAAGACGTAGACGTAGTAATTGACTTTTAATATATGGGTGAGGAAAAAGGAATTCGTCGACATATTTAAATGGCTATGACGGAAGAAAGGGGGGGTGGTCAACGTGTTCCCGAATGACGAAAACTTCTGTTATGATGACGGACTAGGCACAGGGTTGAACCAGGACCACAGAGGAAATAAAAAATGCTACCGAAAGAACGAAAGGGGGATGGGAGCGAACATACAGGGTTAAGTCTCTGCTTTCAACCCGGCGAAGGCCAGGACGATCCTTGTCCCTGTTCAATCCAAGTTGACATGCAGTCTCCACGTGACACCCCTGGATAGTTACTTTGGCACCCCCAAGTAGTGAACCAATGAACACAGCGACATCCTGAGAAAGGTTGACGCAAGGCTAATAACCTTGCCCGGAAAAACAAATTATTATGGACAATTTAACAAGCCGGGTAAGGACCGGATACCGGTGGCCAAGACCAGATCCCGGTTGTAGTGCCGATGATGATGAGGGTGGAAGAAAAGAATCCATAAAAGAAAAGGACGTGTCAATGGAGATTGATGTTTTTAATGCCTAAGCATTGATATCACAAGCAACTCATGACCAGGCGAAGCATTCAGCGTAAGCCTAACATTATTCAAGACTATGGGCGGCCACTATTGGATGCATCAATATTTCAGAACAAAGTTTTAAGGGGTATCTTTGGCAGTAAATATGATGAAAAGGCAGGACAATTGAGGAAATTCCATAACTACGAATTAGAAGAGCTTTACCGCAAACCTACAATAGTGAGAGTAATTAGGTCGGGAAGATTAAGATGGGCCGGAGATGTGGCGAGAATGGGCAACGATAGGACCGTGCGTGGAATACTTGACGGAAGACCAACAGGGAAGAGACCGATAGGACGGCCGCGACGGAGATGGGGGGGCAATGTAAGGTTGAACCTCGAGGAGATCGGATTAGATAGCCAAACGTGGAAGGAGAGTGCACAGGACAGGCGATGGCGCAGCTGAGTCAGTGAGGTCATGAACTTCCGGGTTCTTATAGGACAATACATAGTAGTCATTAAATAGTCAATATATAGGCGGCCGTTATTGCACGCAACCTTCTTTTATATGTTTTTCTGGCAACACTGTTGCTGATGAGAGAAAATTTAGCTAACACAGTGGTCTCAAGTGCCCAAATGTGAGGACATTTTGGTTGATAAGAAGTGAGAACGATTTGAAATGTGTTGGCGGAATGGCCGCCTATGCCTGGTTCCCCTGCTGGCTAATATACGAGTTGGACTCAGCTGTTTGTAACGACGAAAATGTGGACATTCTATGCTGGTGTTGCTGCCAAGAACAACGAAGTTATTGATGCCATCCGCATCCTACCAGTAGAATCAGGGAGAGTTTTGAATTCATACAGGAATGCGTTTCTACCCAAATTCTGACCTTTGTTCAGAAAACAATAACGAATAATATGCCCACCATTGTAATATTAATTGCGGAGTTATAATAGGGACCACATCGAGGCAGATGCTGGTGGGCAAGTGATATTGCTTATGAAGAGCACAGGCATTAATTTATAACCAGACACATATCAACATGAATCTGAATATGAATCAATCTGAAATATTGGTATCGGTTATTGCCTGGATTTCAGATAGTGCAGAGGTTGCTTGTTTGTGATGACATTCACTTTTTCTTTATATATACTTCTCTCAGGAGAGGCGAACCCATAGCGCCGTTACGGTGCCACCAAATAACCGTTGCAGTTCACCTTTAATAGTTGGAAAACTGGTTAACACAGATGAGAACTTGCATCTTAAGTTACGAATGTTGCACTAGTCGACGCGAAACGCCCGTGGCATTGCAACAATCCGACATAAAAACCAATACCGCATGGGAGTGGGATGCAGGTTGAGAGTAGATTTTCTGCCCACTGTATGCATTTAGGTCATTCGTTGTTACTGCTTGAGGGACGTACTAGCGGTGCAAAAAAAACAGATACAGGGAACGGATGGAAGTTTAATATAAACTATTAATGATAAGGAATAATTCGAGAATACTATTACTTGAGGAACGTAACAAAGGTGCAAAAAAGCAGATACAGGAAGCGGATGAAAGTTTAAGAGGATACCCGGCACTGTAGCTCATATATGTACCATATATACTCAGCCGCACATCAACGCGATAAAAGGGCCGAAAAAGATCTGAATGTCATTTAATGGACGTTATCATATGTCCAAAAGGCTGCTGTTTGGGGATCATTATTGCTTAATTTTTCGAAACTGATGAAGACATGTGTTTTATGAACGCACAGTGGATTATTTTTGGGGTCAATTTAAAGTGTCGTTGGGGAATTTACAAGATAATAGGATAGAGCAGTACTAATGATCACACAGTGATTGGCATAATGACTTTGGCGCGTGAGAATTCCCAAGTACCGTCACGTTAGGGTTTGGTGACATATATTGGATGCCAAAGCAGCTTGATTTATCACCAGTAATTTCTTTTGTAAGGTCACATAATAGTTATGTCTCGTTGAATTACACCCGAGACCGTGCACAAAATGCGCTAAAGAGTATTCATACATAAAGTTGCAGAGAATCCTACGGCTTCCAATGAAACAAACCAAGCGCGTGTGAACAATTGGAAATATCCAAAAGCATGAGAGGAGTATTCACACCATAAAACCTTTGACTGCTGCAAGATCCTTGGAGAGCTGTCTAATGAATATATGAACATTTATAATTTGAAAAAAAGTTCGAAAACAGAAGTTGGATAATTCTGTACATTTGACACTAAAAACTCAAGGCCAGGTTTCAACTTGCCATCACCTTGCAGGACTACATAGTAAGTTTACTTACGTCCATACTGGGACAGAACCGAGGGTTTGACAGTCACATATATATGTACGCATAATCGGGCAACCGCCCCAATTTCCTTACCATCTTATCACTGCAGTCTTATACAACCAAAATTTTATAAACACTGATCTCTACGGAGAACACACCGCGAATTGCATAATTGAGCTCATGTACAACCGAACTCAAGTAAATGGCGCTCGTGAGTTTTAGTTTCATATGTAAAGCGTGTAATGTTCTTGTTAAAGAGTATGCTGATCTTGAGGTGACAAAAAATCTGTTTAAAGTTTACAATCAATGTTTGATAAAAGGCAGTTCTAGTTTATGAGTAAATTGTAACTTAGCGCATGTTACCACATACCCCGGAGGCGCTGTATAATAAACGCTCCCAACACCAATAGGATAGAAAATTGTTTTAGCGAGACATTTATCGTACAGGATCTACCGCCAGGGATGTGTTAGCATTATCCTAATACCAGAGTTTCGTTTTAATTTAAGTAACAAAGTTTAAAGTGTTTATCAAAAGTATATGTACATTGCAAATATGTTATTATAGTCAGTAGGAAAGATGTAAAGGAAAGTGGTATACGTACTGTCGAAGTTCAAACTTATCGTCGCATTGCTCTCGCCGAGTTCGTTCTTGGCGTTCACCTTGTATTTGCCGGCGTCCTCAACAGTGACGTTCTTCAGTTCAAGCGATGCAAAGTACGAGTGATTATCCTTATCCACTGTCAGCTGTTTGTCCAGCGAAAAAGTCCAAAATGATAGAAACAAAATGTTAAAAATAAGATATTAGATATTGGTTAAAATTCGTAGAGTAATTAGGGTAGCTAAGGTACGTACGTTTACTGTCTGAGATCAGAAATAAACTTCCTTTGGTTTTGTCTTGTTTTTTTTTTTGTGGTTTTTTAATAGTTCGCGTCCACAAAATGAGAGTTGACACGATTTTTAAACAAATCTTAAGTTTTATAAAACACATTTTAAGCGAAAGTGGTCATTAAGAATAATATATGACTATTTAACTGGAGTGTGCCAGTTCTGTCCATGGTCTGTATACTTCAACATACCACCTATATGATAAAAAGCCTACATGCATATTTTTTATTTTATTATATCTAGAGTTAAAAACTCTTTGATGTGTTAAAATCCTGACGTGACCTAGACATTTTTAGGGGTAAGTGACTTGAAACCCATTTCTAGACATTCCTACATCTAAGTTGCGGCACAAAAAATTTCCCGATATTTCTTTGACTTGCATAAAACTCACAAGAAAAAAGATATCAAAATCATACCAAGGGTTTAATACGAATTATAATTTTAAACAACTCAATATTTTTTGTTGTTGTATTTCTCAATTTCTCATACTTTCATAAATAATCTTGCGGCCACTCAAGTAGATTACGCACATACAACCGAAGAAAAGACACAGTACACAAGGGAATCGAAACAAATATCATCAGTTTCGTATTCCAGAGCATTCACGTAGCAATCCACAGTTTATACAGCGTGTTGATACATCCCCGCATAGAAGTGGCTGTGGTTTGATGCTTTAGGCTTTGACTCCAAATTTTTCATAGCGTGGGTTCGAATCACATTCCTCAGTGCTTCGCAAACGCTATAATCTCCGAACAACTTTTTTTAACAATAAAAAAGATACAACAGTATTAGTGCGTGGGGATTCTCTCCTGTCTTCTGAGACTTAATTCCATAAATAAAATACGCGAACCGTTTAAAAGCGCTTTTCCCGGAATGAACTTTTCCTAAACACTTTATCTTATTGTATTAAATTATGGGTACTTTTGTTCATTAGTATGTCCTACGTGGTAACTCACCACAGTTGGGTAAAATAATCAATAGCAGCACAAGAAAGTGTGAAAAGCTCAATTTTTTACAAGTTTTTCAAACATCGGCCATTTTCGTTGCTATTGTTCTAATCGATTTTTATTAATCAGTGGTTGTTCGGGGATCCGATGATAGGTGAGTCTGCGTCCCCGAAAGGCTAGCCGATGGGGTGATGGCGGCGCGTCTAAGAAGGAATCGGATAGAGAGAGACGCGTCGACCAGCAACTTCCAATGAAGGATGCGCGATGTCGCCGGAGTAGATGACCAAGCGGTGATGAGCCCAGAGTGGAAAGCCAGGCGATGATGAGACCAGAGTCGGTGACTAAGCAGTGATGACACCAGAGTATCTGACCAAGCGTGATGAGACCGGACTAGATAACCAAGCGGTGATCAGACCAGAATAGATAACCAAGGGTGTAGTCAAGAATAGATAACCAAGCGATAGCCAAGCGGTGTAGTCCAGAGTAGATGGGCAAGCGGTGTTGAACCGGAAATAGATAACCAAGCGATGGGCAAGCGGTGTCGTCCAGAGTAGATGGCCAAGCAGTGCTGAGTCGGGAATATATAACCCAGCGATGGCCAAATGGTGTAGTCCAGAGTAGATGGCCAAGCGCCGTTGAGTCAAGAATAGATAACCAAGCGGTGTTGAGTCGGGAATGCATAACCAAGCGATGGCCAAGTCGTGTAGTCAAGAATAGATGACCAAGCGGTGTTGAGTCAGGAATAGATAACCAAGCGGTAGCCAACCGGTGCAGTCCAGAGTAGATGACCAAGCGATGGTAGATGGCCGGAGTAGAGTTGACGCTAAGCGGTGGCCCAACTGGGGATGGCCCCAGGCGGTGATTCAAGTAGAGATGACGCCAAGCGGTGGCCCAAGTAAAGATGACGCCAAGGAAGCGGGTGGCTCAAGCAGGAGTGACCATTGGAGAATTTGAAATTTGGACACTTAAGTAGCGTTCCTTTTCTGTCACCGGCGCGTTGTCAGCTGATGGATGACAGCTACCAAAAAACAGCTTGCAAATGCGAACATACTAGAATTCTTTACTAGGTAAAATTGCGAATCCGCAACAATGGTGAATTTCTACGTAGGAAGCCTGTGGCGTTTCTAACAGATATACACATAATACACAAGCAAATAGTGAAGAACACCGAAAGGAAACCGAATAAGAAAAGGCATCAGCGGTATACCAAGCAATAAGATTGGAATTCCACATCAGTTGGAATTCATACACGCGGCAGTGGCCTGATGTGTTGAGCATTGGTTCAATGTTTAATGACTCTAACCACCATAGCGTCAGTTCGAATCACAGGTTCTTCACTATCGTCGCAAACGCTATAAGCCTACGGACGAGGACATTTCTACGCGCCCTCTGCAGAACAGAACTTTAATAAAAAAAATCTTTCTTTTCTTGAAGAATGTACTGTTGTTTTTATGGAATTGTGAAATAAAGAAGACGAGAACAAGATCTTCAAAATTGTTTTTGCATTATAATTCGTACTAGCGACTTGATTAATTGATTTTGTGTTCTAACTATTTAGTTTTACTGTAATTTAACAAAGACATCGTAAACATATGGAAACACATCTTATTATTACGAAGAACTCTTTTAACTTTGAACTTTTAATAAAACTATATCTTTAGTTTATATGCATTTAACATAACTAAATAAAATATTTTTATTTATAATAATTATAATAATTACTGTTATTATTATGATTATTATTAATTTTATTATTATTATTATTATTATTATTATTATTATTATTATTATTATTATTATTATTATTATTATTATTATTATTACTATTATTATTATTATTACTATTATTATTATTATTACTATTATTATTATTATTACTATTATTATTATTATTACTATTATTATTATTATTACTATTATTATTATTATTACTATTATTATTATTATTACTATTATTATTATTATTACTATTATTATTATTATTACTATTATTATTATTATTACTATTATTATTATTATTACTATTATTATTATTATTACTATTATTATTATTATTAATATTTTCATTTTGGTAATTATTATTATTATTATTTTACTTATTATTATTTTACTTATTATTATTATTATGATTATTATGATTATTATTAATTTTATTATTATTAATATTATTATTATTATTATTATTATTATTATTATTATTATTATTATTATTATTATTATTATTATTATTATTATTATTATTATTATTATTATTATTATTATTATTATTATTACTATTATTATTATTATTATTACTATTATTATTATTATTATTATTATTATGATTATTATGATTATTATGATTTTTATTAATTTTATTATTATTAATATTATTGTTATTAATATTATTATTATTATTATTATTATATTACTATTATTATTATTATATTACTATTATCATTATTATATTACTATTATTATTATTATATTACTATTATTATTATTATATTACTATTATTATTATTATATTACTATTATTATTATTATATTACTATTATTATTATTATATTACTATTATTATTATTATATTACTATTATTATTATTATATTACTATTATTATTATTATATTACTATTATTATTATTATATTACTATTATTATTATTATATTACTATTATTATTATTATATTACTATTATTATTATTATATTACTATTATTATTATTATATTACTATTATTATTATTATATTACTATTATTATTATTACATTATTATTATATTACTATTATTATTATTACATTATTATTATTATTATGATTATTATTATGATTATTATTATTATTATGATTATTATTATTATTATGATTATTATTATTATTATGATTATTATTATTATTATGATTATTATTATTATTATTATTATGATTATTATTATTAATATTTTTATTTTGATAATAATTATTATTAATATTTTTATTTTGATAATAATTATTATTAATATTTTTATTTTGATAATAATTATTATTAATATTTTTATTTTGATAATAATTATTATTAATATTTTTATTTTGATAATAATTATTATTAATATTTTTATTTTGATAATAATTATTATTATTATTTTTATTACTATTATTATTATTAACAAGTAATTTAAAAATACATATCAATTAACTTAACAAATAATGAGCTAAACAGCCGAGACTTTTGGCTCTGATGAAGGAAGATAAGTTAAAAAAATATTGGCAGAAAAGTATTAAACGGTTGGAACGGACAATGAACTACCCAAAGTTCCCTTAGTTGGCACAAAATTATTTCGGTGACACAACTAGTGTGGCTCCGCAAATAAAATGTGATTTTATAATTTATTAAATAAAAAGTTTTGTATAGATTATTTTAAAATGTTGACGACGTATTTGTGTATAAACGAACTATGTGTAATAATAGTCAATTATCAGCGACCTAAGTACCACTTTTCTCCATCTCTCACATCAGCCTGCTGCTTCAGGAAAACTGCTGCTCTAAAATTATTTGATATCCTTGTAGGCATAGACTATAAAAATGCAAAATAAAGTGTCAAAAATGTCATACTAGTTGTGTACCAACGTTTTTTCATAAGATATCTGAAACCTTTCTCCACCTCTCGCCGTCAGGTCGCTGCTTTAAGCAAGCTGCTGCTCTAAAACTATTTGATATCCACTCATGGAATTTTAGTATGTTATTCTTGCAGGCATAGACTATAAAAAAAAGGCTAAAAGTGTCAAAATGTCATACTAGCTGTGTATCAAAGTTGTTCCATAACATATCTAGAACCTTTCTTCATATCTCACCATTAGCCCACGGATTTAAGAAAGCCGCTGCTCTTAAACTATTTGGTATCCACTCTTCAAATTTTAGTATGTTATTATTGTAGGCATAGAATATACAAAAATAGAAAAAAGTGTGAAAAATGTCATACTAGCTGTGTACCAACGTTTTTCCATGAGATATCTAGAATCGAGTTAGAACTGCAACAAATTTGAAAAAATAGGTTTCCCGCCGACGAGCAGTTGTTCTTTAGAAGCCTGCCGTTCAAAAACTATTTGAGATCCACCCTTGAAATTTTAATGTTATTCTTGAAATAAAATTTCTCCAAAAAGATTTAAATTGTTCAAAAAATCATTGTGGTTTTTGATTCTATGAATGGATTTAGGAAGTCTTATCTGCACGTGATGTAAACGTCGAATTCTTATACCTTGCGTCAAAAGATTATCATTTAAAAATCCGTCATGATCATTTAAAAAACGTGCTTAAAGATATTGTAGAAGAAACTATATAACATTACCTTGACTTTTAATCAAATTTGCGTGGTTTCTTCGGTTTCAGTTGGAAAGCGTCATTCCGAAGCTTGTTGACTAGCTGGCATGTCAAACATATCTTCAGCGACATTAACGCAGGTTGTTTCTTTGTAATGACATTCACTGGTAGACACAGGGGAGAAATTGCATCTCAAGTTACGTATGTTGCACTGGTCGACGCGAAACGCCCGTGGCATTGCAACAATCCGGCATAAAAACCAATACCACATCGGAGTGGGATGCAAGTTGAGACCCCAAATGTATAAGCGATAATGATCGCTATAAGTTTTCTGACCACTGAATGCATTTATATCATTCGATGTAACTGAGGAACGTAATAGACGTGCAAAAAAAACGGATAATGGGAACGGATGAAAGTTTAATATAAACTATTAATGACAAGGAATCATTCGAGGGTACTATTACTTGAGGAACGTAACAACGGTGCAAAAAAGCAGGTACAGGAATCGGATGAAAGTTTAGTATTAGCACTGTAGCTCATATATGTAACATATTTCCTCGGCTGCACACCAACACGATAAAAGGGCCGAAGAAGATCTGAATGTCGGTTAATGGGCGTTATTATATGCTCAAATGGCGGCTGTTTGAGGGTCATTATTGCTTAATTCTTCGAAACTGATCTGTATTTTATGAACGCACAATACATTATTTTTGGAATCAATTTGAGAGTATCGTTGTGGAATTTACAAGATAATAGGATAGAGCAGAACTAAGTACTAACTCATACATAAAGTTGCAGAGAATCCTACGGGTTCCAATGAAACAAACCAAGCACGTGTGAACAATTGGAAATTTCCAAAAAGCATGAGAAGAGTATTCACACCATAAAACCTTTGACTGCTGCAAGATTCTTGGAGAACTGTCTAATGAATATATGAACATTTATAATTTGAAAAAAAATTCGAAAACAGAAGTTGGATAATTCTGTACATTTGACACCAAAACCTCAAGCCCAGGTTTCAACTTGCCATCACCTTGCAGAAATAAATAGTAAGTTTATTTATGTCCGCATTGGGACAGAACCCAGGGTTTGACAGTCACATATATATGTACGCATCGCCCGAATTCTTTACCATCTTGTCACTGAAGCATTATCATTTATAATTTTTTAAATCTACTGAGTTTTTGAAGAAGATTCAGGAAAAATCGCACACCACTTTGGAGCACTGTAAACAATCTTTCCTTATTCCTCTCCATCCGCTCGCACTGTGCTGTGACATTTAAGGGTACTTCAAAATCCCCTTTTGTGCGCGCGTTAGTGTAAAAAAAATAGCACATTGCGCTCAACGTCAGGATAGAGAACAGTTGTGTCGACTTGCGAAAAAAAGAATTTTGACCATCCCTTTAAGCGGGATTTTCAAATTAATAATTCCCGGTACTTTTTGACAGAATGTACATGTTTTTTGTTGATAATTGCCCTAAGAATAAAAAGAAAGGTTGATTGAGTTCGGCTTAAACATCGAGGGTTTTGTTTTGAAGAGCATGCTTGCCCTATTTTGCTTTACTATTTCATAAAGAGGAAGAAAGCAACTGAAGCAAGAGAAAGGCTGTGTGAAATTTACGACAGAAATGTTATTGAAAAATGCCAGTGCCGTCCGATTCCGTAGCGTGGACTTTTGAGTTAAAAAACAGAATTCCAAGATTGACGATGATAAATTGAGAGGATTGGTACAAGCAAATAAAAACATATTTAACAACAGCAGTCCTGGAGCGTGCTACCACTACAAAAGTGTCGATTGGAAGTGTTCATGGCCATTTGAAATCGCTTGGCTTCACAAGAACTCGTTATCTGTGTACCGCATGATCTCAAAGAAATTCATTTGACAGTAGCGTATGAACATCTGCGATTGACTCGTCAAACACGAAGAAAACGATCCATTCTTGAAGCGTGTGATCACGGGCGACGAAAAATGGTTTGTCTACAATAATGTCAATCGAAAAAGAACTTGAAGCCGACAAGATAAGACACTAGAAAGGCGGATATCCGCCAAAATGAAGAGGATGGTCTCAATCTGGTGGGATTGGAATGGACCAGTCTTTAGTGAGCTGCTTCAAAAGAGTAAAAATTCGGACGTCTATAGTGTGCAGTGCAAAAATTAATAATGTCATCGCCCAGAAATGTTCCGAGCTGATAAATCGTAAGGGTGTGTTGCTTCACCACGATAGTGCGAGACCACACACAAGTTTTGGCGTTCGACTAAAAATTTTGCAGCACCGTATGGTCCAGACTTCCATTTATCTCGCTCCTTGAAAAACTCCCTGAATGGTAAAATGTTTGTTGTTTTGAAGACCGTATCAAACAGCACCTTGACAATTTTTTCGCAGAGAATGACAAGAAGTTTTATGAAGGCGTAATTATAAAGTTTCCCGAGATATGACAGAAGGTCATCCAACAAAACGACCAAGACATGCATGATTAAAGTTCGTTGCGTATATTAAATAAACGCATTTGAAAATCAAATAAAAAAACGCCAATATTTGGTTTCCATATTACCTTGAGGAAATCGGATCAGGTGGTGCAGCGTGTAGGGAAATGCGTCGAACGGGGAACGGTGGCCTAATCGAGTTAGTGAGGTCATGAACTTTCGGCTTTCGACAGACCGACAAACAGATAGAGTAGTTCGAAAACTAATTTTATTTACTTGCAAGCATTTTTGGCAAGTTCTTATATTTAATCGATAATATAACCTCTGTCATTATCAGCAACCGTCTATCGCCTAGTGGGCAAGTTTTCAATGTCGAATCGATAAAACTGAAAGAGTTGTCGAGTAAAATCTTTGGAGATGACATTTTGGATGTCATCCTGATTTTCAAATCGCTTGCCACCTAGATGTGGACGATAACGTCTCACCCACTATCACTATGATCACAAGTCGTTGAAAACGTCAGCCAAACTTGACGAATTAGAATTCGAATTACTTTTCTATCCACCTATCCAGTGATTACAGGCTGTTTGCAGACGTCAAAGGGAGCCTCAGAGAAGGAAATTTGGCTCTAATGATGAAGTCATGGGTCTACTGACAGGAAAGATAGGAAAACTTGGGTATGATTATATCACAGATTATGTTGATGAATAACGAAATTAAAACAAAAGTAGTTTTAGTCTCGCTACTTATTGAACGACGTGTTATACTCGCTCAATGTTGCATTGCCGAATTCCCAACTTATTCCAATCGCTGCAACATTTTACGTTATTAACTAAATATAAAAACTTGTTAAACATTTATTTGTTTTTGTTAAATACAAGAAAGACGGAATTATGTTCCAAACAATACACTTCACAGGGTGGGGCAAACGTAATGTCATAATGTGAAGTGCCCGACATTTTGTTAGAAATGAAAAGAAATGGACTGTTTTCACAGGAAATCTATTTCAATGTGTAAAGTTGATGACATGCTTGTTATCAACTGATTCTCTATCTATCTGCGTCTTAGAAGTCAAAGCACAATGAAATTAGACGTCATTTGCAAAATGTATGGCACATTCACATAATGACATTACTCTTGGCCCAGCTTATATTAGGTCTTCCAGGATGAAATTTGTAGATAATAATAATTGACATTGACTTATATTTCACTGGTCTCTTTTTTTATTGGAAAGTTTCGCCATTTTCTAGAAATCATTGTAAGCTCTAGCAAATATTAAAGACATACTTTGATGAATAAAATAATTCCTTATATTTGTAAGTTATCAACCGAGTTTGAGTTTTTATCTAAAAATGTCATCCTTGACGACCAAATTACCAAGGTCTTACAGGGACGACTGGATATTACAACACCAAGGAAACACACAATCAGGCAGAGTATTCCACATTTGTGTGGTTCGGCTAAAGAATGATTCTCTGCATTTAATTGTACATCTAAAGATGACTCTCAGTGGGAGGTAATGTGCACTCTCTGATTGTCGAGTATCGCGAATAAGTTCGTTCGGTTTAAGAAGGCTTTCCCGAGCTTTAATTTTGTAGACTTCCCATTTGAAATTTAATTTTTCCAACAAAAAAAATCTATCAGTTTTATATTTAATTTGCACAACGAATGCATCTGCCTCAAGAGTAAGGCAGCTTTCGGGGATTTATTAAAAGAAAAGCGTTGCATCTAATGTTTTGCAATTTTGAGGATATAAAGGATTTTTCAAAAGGAACATGACAATGTGTGTATGATAATTTGGATACTCCCCAAAAGCTTTTTCAGGATCTGTCAATGCCAAAATGCCAGTCAGTGAAGTTCACGAACGAGCAACGTTCGGAAGTTGTTAGAAATTCGCAACTTTAAGAGCGCTTACTTCTTATCTCGATCGCAATTTTAAGAATCATCATCATCATCATCATCGGCACTACAACCGGGATCCGGTCTTGGCCTTATTTAACAAGTCTGAGGCATGTTAAATTTTCCATAATAATTTGTTTTTCCGAGCAAGGTTATTAGCCCTCGCCAGAATTTTAAGAATGCTTCCTGTTAATTTTGGTCGTTTGTCTGACCAGACAGGCGGTGCGTACTATAGTGGATACATTTGAGTCAAAATATAAACTATTGGACGTTCCTGCGCCAATGAATCAACGCATCGCTCAAAGTACCGGAAATGAATTGGGAATCTTGCAAACCACATTGTCGCGAATTTTGTGTAAAGATCATGGCTCACAGTCTGACAAGATCAAATTAACTCAAAAACCGAAGCCTCTTGATGAGGCATTTATTCGTCCAAAGCTAGTATTCAAGGAACACACGAGCAAGTTAAGAGTATCGGGAATAGTATTGCACATAACTGATAGGGCTTAATATCGAACAATGAAAGTCTTTAAAGTCTCTGGCGGTACACGTGCAATTCTGTTATTAGAACGCAGACGAAGCAAATCCTGCCTGTATCTGTTCTACAGATGTTACGACAAACATTGTTTGCGTGGAGTCGGGAGTTTACGAAAGCCAGCAATCAGACAGTGTCCATCGGTTCACCCCAGAGGTCAATTTTGGAAGGGTAAGTAAACACAGGTAATCGTTCTTCAGTCGAACGTCACAGGCGTGGAATGAAAGGCAATATACATCTAAACATTTAAAACGTCTCCCTCCCCCTGTGCCGCCACATTGTGCATTGAGCTTTGACCAAATCTCCCGTGCGAATAGAAAATAATAATAACTGAATTGAGTGTCCAGAAAAATTGTCCCTTGTCCCTTGAATGAGGAATCCGTTAATTTCATAAAACTACAACTTCAACAAAAGAGTGAGGGGCCAAACAGTGTTGAATACTTTGAGATATCTTGCTTTTGCAGAGGTACAATAGTTCATAGAATGATTCTATTTTTCGATGAGATATGTCATTGAATCTTCGACAGCTGCACAATTGTTGCGTCGGGCAATTTTCCTTGTGGATACCTGATACCTTTCAAAGGAATTCGGTTTATTTGCGCCCCACAAGGCAATCGCATAGATCCCGTTCATTCGAGTTTACCAATAGGTTGGATGTAGATTTGGCAACGTCCTTGCGAACTAGACTAGCATACCCTGACTTATTGGGAATCAACGCAGATAACGTCTAGATGGATACGATGACTGCACGGTACAATATCTTGGGAAAGAGTTCAATTTTTCCAAGTGGATTTAGAGGCTAGAACAGATGGAACTATTTTTTGGTACTACCTGAAACAGGTAATTTTCCAAGAAGCTGATAGGAGCTGATAGGCTCCTCGATAGTATAGTGGTTAGTATACCCGCCTGTCACCCGGAAGACCGGGGTTCGATTCCCCGCCGGGGAGCCCCTGGCGCAAGACTAATGACCTTGCCCAGAAAAAATAAATCATTATGGAAAATTTAACAAGCCTCAGGACTTGCTAAATAAGGCCAAGACCGGTTCCCGGTTGTAGTGCCGATGATGATGATGATGATAGGAGCAGACCAATTCTGAAACTGGGTAAAACCTATCCTCAGGAAACATCAGCTTATGAGGTCCTTACACTGAGATGGAAAGGTTCTAGAATCCATCACCCTAACTAGGGTAGTACAATGAATGAAGGAAGGGGTCGGTACTATGGAAGGTAGCATGGCATTCAGTATGAACAAAAAGCAATGAATGTATTCATCTGGTGATGTATTGGTAGTATCCACGTCTCAGAGTAACATTAAACAATATTATACGTATGCGTTAGACGATTTCGCGATGGCGACGGGCCACTAAACTCCCTTTTCTGTGATCAAACATGATGCGATTCTAATAGATTGCACACACGCAACCGTAGTGACCAAAACAGCATTAAAAGAGAATCGAAAAAATTATCAGCGCCGTATACCAGAGCATTAACGCAGTAATCACAGCTACGTAGCAACATAATGCACGCACAAAGGGGGATGTTGAGGTACCGTTAAATGGCACAGTACAATTAAAAAAAGGGTAGAAGTGCTTTTGTTCTAACCATTTCGCAGCGTGGGTTCGATACACGTTCCTTACTAGCTTTGTAAAAGGCTATCAACTCTGTGAGTAATCTAGTGATCATGAACTCCCTATAACACTGAATTAATGAACTTCTTATAATACTGAATTAATGTACTTCCTATAATACTGAGATAGCACACAACGTGTAGATGGGTGACCATTAAGCTCTGTCTCTGAACGATTGCAAATTCCAGTTTGATGCGTATTTCATGATTTAAAAATTCTGTGGAATACCTCCTGATCCGTGATAAGTGAACAAGTGGACATACAAAATATTGTAGAATTACGTTGGCTACATTGTGCATGACCCCATCCCCCACGTTTAATGACAGGTTGATTGAATCATGTCCTTGACTCTGGGCCGGCTGGAGCTTGTTACAATCGACATGAGTATTGAGAGCGTCTACAGTGAAGTAGTCTTTCTGAAGTGTATTTCGAGCATACACCACAAAACTTCACAACTCAGCAGGAGAACAACCGGGTGGGTGTGCGCCTTGATGTTTTAGACCACCTTCAAAGGGAGCCAGAATCGTTCGGTCGGGTTATCACAGATGACAAATCATGGATTTTCGAATACGATATTGAGACAAAACGACTAAGTCGAAAGTGACTCCTATAAACTCCCTCCGGCCCAAGAAATAGAGAATGAGCAAGTCCGAAGCCAATCGATGCTCATTCGCTTTATAGTTGGGGGATTGTCTACTTGTGCCTGGGCGGCAAACTGTCAACCAAAATTGTTATCGGGAAGTCCGCGAAAGACTCTGGAACAGGGCGGCACGCTTGGCTAGGCCCTGCTCGCACTTGGATACTGCGACAGCGCACTCGGTCTCGATCAATGAATTTATAGTAAGGCATTGTATTTCTGTGGGTAATCAGACCTTCTATTCGTTGGATAACAGTTTCTGAGACTTCTTTTTACGCCCCCGACCGAAAAACTACGTGAAGGGTGTGACTTAAAGTTCAGGAGAATGTATCCGACGAGCTAGAAAGTATTCCGGGTGAAGCCTTCCAGAAACGCTATGAAGACTGGAAACGACGCCTTCGTCACTGTCTAACAGCAGAAGAGAACTTTTTTTTATAGGGGACAACCTTGATATGCAAAAATGGGTTAAAATTCACGGTTACAAAAAGCAGTCTCAGTACTTTTTTTTTAATTTCTCTTATGGTTTATTTTATTGCGCATTTGCTTGTATCGAAATATTTGATATTGGGTATGGATTTTGGAGTGTATTGTATGATTGGGAAAGATTTTATATTTTGGGGAACAGCTTTGGAAACATCACAAGAGATTATAAATACCCTGAAGCTGTGACGAGATAATTTCCCGGCAGGAAACAAAAGAAGAGATATCAAAGACAGAAAAATCAGTTCCACTAAGCAAACCGAAATGTGAAAATTTCGTGTGATTTTCCAAACTTTAAAAGTGGGATGTCACATGCTCAGTTCGCAGACGAA
Source organism: Microdon myrmicae (assembly GCA_963931805.1). Taxonomy (NCBI): domain Eukaryota; kingdom Metazoa; phylum Arthropoda; class Insecta; order Diptera; family Syrphidae; genus Microdon; species Microdon myrmicae. The sequence goes on along the minus strand of OZ007500.1, from coordinate 6,819,398 downwards.
ATAGGCTGAATATAGTGTGTTGTGGTGCTGTACGTAGTAAACAGCTTAAGCAAGTAGAAGCTCTGGGCTACGTACATGACTACCGAACACTCACTGCACCAAAACTTGCAGATTACTGATAATTAAAATGAGGAATTAAACAGGTCTCGGAAGGCCAAAGCGAATCTTGATCTAGAATCAGGATTTTTTAATATACTTCTTTCAGAAAAGGAGAAATGAAAACGCTGAGATGCTAATTTGATGTTGCAATGCACTGTAAACATCCTTGCTAGTTAGGGGTGACAGAACTGGAAACATTCTTGTTAGTTAGGGGTGACAGAGTATCCTAATCTGCTACCCAAAGAGCTCTCGTATAGAGATGTATATTCTGTAGAGACGTAAATTACAGATTGATGGGATCTATCGTCGAATGTTTACGTGTCTCTGACCTTGTTATTGAATAAAATGTTACCATAAAATCAATTAACTCGTTATGAGTTACTGTTAGATCTTTCCACAACAGGTTCCACACGTCCCACAACAAGTTCGACAACAGGTTCCACACGTTCCAAAAGATTCACAACAAACCCCACACATTCCAAATTATTTTCAAGCTCGAGTTATCCAAATATATTTGCTTCTTCCGTATGCGGACGTAGGTGAGGTTCATCCATTTCTTGTTACGAGCTTTCACTGATGCGCATCACACTGTAGCCAAGAGACAACTAAATGAGTTCTACAAAAATTTGGACATACAATACCACATTTTGTCCTAAAGTTTCATAACATGCCCCATATGTTCCACTTGTTCAGCAGCAAGTCCCACATGTTTCATGACATGGCCCATATGTTCCATAACATATCTCACATTCTTCACAAAATCTCCAATGGTTTCACAACATGTCCGATATCTTCAACATGTCCCACATGTGTCACATGCCCCACAACAAGTCTCACACGGTGCACAACATGTCCCACAAGAAGTCTCACATGGTGCACAACATGCCCCACAACTAGTCTTACAAGGTGCACAACATGTCTCAGGCGTTTTTCAACACGTCCCATATGTTTTGTAACGCATTTAACATGTTTCACAACATGTCCCATCATCTCATACCATGTCCCTGGGAGCCCACAACACGTCCTACATCTTTCATAACATGTCCACCGTTTCACAAAATGTCTCACAACAAGTGTCACACGGTAGACAACATCCCGCAACACGTCCCGCGTGTTTCATAACATGTCCCACCGTTTCACAAAATGTTTCATAGCAAGTGTCACACGCTGCACAACATGTCCCACACGTGTCTCGACATGTTCCAAATGTTTTGTGTCTAACATGGTTCATAACACACCCACCGTTTCGCAACATGTCCCATATGTTCCATAAGACGTCCCACGTGTTTCATATTGTCTACGTGCCACGTGTGTTGTTCCGCAACATTATCCGCAATAAGTCCCTAATCTTCCAAAGGTTCCCCAACATTTCCCACATATTCCACGATATTACCACTTCGTTTCTTCCGCGAGCTTACGTGAATGAAGCTTATTGCAGTTTTGTTTGGAGCTCTCACTGGTGTGCATGCCACGGCGGTCAAGATACGACTAATGAGGCTTCACGAAAAGTTCGACATATATATCCTTTATCGTGTCCTAACATATATGTCAAATGCTGCCGAGCACGTTCTGGGACATATTGTGGATCATGTTTGGGGCAATATAAGGTAGAGCCTTCGGATACCTTTGGGACAACCCTGGACTGCTTTGAGAAACCTTTGGGGGACTTTTGGGACACTCTTGGGACAACTTTGAAACAGCCTTGAGACACATGTGGGGCAAATATGGTAGATCCGTGAGACATCTTTGAGACATATATAATATATCCGTGGGACATCTCACGCAGGTGGTGCTCATTCGGCTTTTCTGACAAGTTGTCACTGCATACCACGACAGTTAAAAGCCAAATAATGGGTCCATTGACTTTTTTATTTTTTAATTTGTGTCTAACATCCTGAGTTGCCGTCTGACGTCCCTGCACACCAGGCGTTGGACTCGATCTTCGAAATCACTACTATCACTTCTGTCAGCTTATGTTCAATGCCGCTCGAAACAAGATGGAGGTCCCCCGCCCCCCTTTTCTAGACCGAGTCTTTTACAGGTAAGCTACAACAGCGTGCAAAAATGAACTTGTGGTTTATAAGACCCATTCTGTGAGAATAGTATCCAGAATTGAACATTTAAAGTTGTCTCCAAGATTACAACAGGGAGTACTCGTCAAATTGCTCTTAGAAATTCAAGTTACGAATAAGGAATATTATCGGGCCGATATGAGGAGTTCGCGTGGAAAAGGGGGGTGAGATTTTATGTAAGCACAATGTACATATGTACAAACACCCTGGAAGCCCACCACTAAGAGTTTTAAAAAGAGACATAAAATTCAAAGACTGCCATCGTACTTCCCAAAAGTTCCCACCATACGTTTGTACAAACCAATAGTCAACTATAAACGAGGGATAAAGGGTGGACTTTTGACAGTTTAGTTGATAAAATACACGGTTCTGATAGCTTTCTATCTACCATATGAATAATATTTTGGTGTTTGTTCTGGATTAATCCCTCCAGTCTTGAATAGTCGTGTTCGGGTTGAAATTTCTTCTTGTTTCTGCAGTTGGTGCGGGGGTAAGAATTTAAAACCGAACTGTCAAATTAAACGGGACAAACACGAAAGCAATCGAAACTGACACAGTATGTAAGAACAAAATAAGGAGTAAGCCTAGCTCCGTTACATTTATTAATTAACTGGAATTAAGAGTTTAGTTTAGAAGATTAAATAGTTGAGTCAACATTATTAAAACTGAAAAACGAATCCGATCTTTGAAAAAAGATATTAGACTAAGATGCTGTTGCAGAGCATAGCGACGCCACTCCCAAGAGGTTGATGAGCAATAGCTCGCAGTAGGAGAAGCTCTCTAATAATGTTATGTAATTGTTTAATTCAAGTTAAATTATTTATATCTAAAAGTATTTTTTATAAAAAAAATTAACAAGAAAAAGGGAAACATTTCCGTAATGGATCGGTTGTTTGTGATTACTAGGGACATAAGTTTCTAGTGTCAAGCGCCGCTGGAGCTATGGCCCATATCTCGATTCCTCTACTCAGGACTCATGGATTTCTGAAATCGGGCGATAAGTCAGATTTTTATAGCCGCAGTCATCTGAATTTGTAAAACGTGATCTATTCGGTTTTTTAATTGTATTTGTCTGAAAGTGCATAATTAGCGTCAACAAATTATGTGGAGTGAGGGGTTCACTTATCAGTGGTATATACCAAGGATATACAAATTCTAATAGATGTGCAATAGTGGAGGAATGGATAGATAAATAGATGACCGATCTAATGGGAAGGACGTTTTATTATCGCCTAAAGGATACTGAACCAGATGATCTCCCAAATTTGTCTTTTTGTAGGTATGTTATCAACCCGTTCTATGCCACATACGTCAATTGAACCTTCATACTACCGTGACGATTTAAACTACTTTTAAAACTTTACCCCAACTTTACTTTAACTTTAAACGACACCAGTGCAAGTTCAAATTGGAATGGGACACTGCTTTAACCAAAGAATGGCGGCTCCAGTTTAGGACTTAGCAGGTTTTTCAACAAAGTCTCAGAGACGTTCACTCCCTGGGCTGAAATGTTCTACTGACCGAAACGAAATGGGGTATGATAGTAACCATGAAGTTTACATTGAGATTGAGAAGCAGAACGATGAGAGCCAATAAGATGAAAGCTCTGGGCTTTCACCCACTCTTTCCATCTTTGGTGCATCAACACCAAATGAACGGACCTACTTTCTTCGAGCCTGCATAATGAAGCGGGACTACATTCACGCAACAACGAAATTGAAATACGGGCGTCTTCGTTGTGAGTTTTGTCCCGGTTTTTTTCGTTGTGGCAGAAGTGGCTCTGATGAAATGCGTGGACTTCTGTACCAAATTATTTGGGTATTAACAGCTTTGCCGACGTTCGTCACTTGAAATTAGAATTTATTCTATGTAGTGCGTCCCGAGCTACAATAGAATAAATGTAATGTATCTTTGTTATTCTTCTCGAGAATATGACCAAACCATTTGCTTAACATCACGCAGAGTGAAAAAAAGAAGGGAAGCCTCTTCTTGAGTTTGTAACCAAAAATACATACATCTTTTCTAGAAAAAGTGATCGTGGAGACACGGCCAAGACTGAACCGTTGAAAACCTATGCTCAAAAAGAAGTAGGATCCATGATGCTTGGAATCATATAATGGAAATTCTATAATGAGTAATCTTAAGTAGATCAATACATCAAAAAAGTAATGTAGGGTAAGAAATGAATACAAACCCACAAATCCTTGCCCGGGAAAAATGTCTTACACGGAACAAATGGTGGTGCTATAGGGTTTGCGACGATAGTGAAGAACGTGTGATTCGAACCGACGCTATGACGGTTAGAATCACTAAAGGATTGAACTAATGCTCAACATATCAGGCCACTGCCGCGTATACGAATTCGATTTCTAAATTCAAGTACACTCAACTGATATGAAATTGTTATGTTATCGCTATGGTATACGGCTCTGATGCTTTGCTTATTCGAATTTCTTTCGGTGTTCTTCACTATATGCTTGTATATTGTGCGTGTATCTGTTCGAAACGCCACAGTGTCCCTGAAACTAGTTTGCGGAAACTATGGCATTAAGGTATGAAAAAATATCTTTGACTCCCTTGGCTACTAATATACACTTACTTGAAAACCTAGGAAGGCAAGATCATGAGATCATGATTTTAAATCCCAATTGAAGATGACGAGCGGTTAATTACGACATTAATGATCTATGGTAAGGCCAACAGTTAACAGAAGATACCCCAAAAAAGATATTCCAAAATATTCTTAGGTTTATCAATGCTAGTGGCGCGTCATCATGAGAATGGTTCAAGAGGAAAACGAAACACGATTAACAAATAGAACGGAGACAGTACTCGACCCCTATATGGTCTTATGTAGGTCTCTAGCACTATATGCATAGCTAGACACCCTATAGAGTTTGGCACAATTGTGAAGAACGTGTTATACGGAGTGTGGACACAAAGCACAGATGCATCAGACCAAACTGTGCATGCAAGCATATCCCAACTCGCTACACAAACTGTGGATTACTACGTTAATGCTCTGGTATACGATTGTGATGATTCCTTTTTCGATTCTCTTTTGGTGCTTTAGTATACATTATTAGAGTAGCCACGATCTCCTCTGCACTAATTCAATAATAAATATCAATTTATATAACCCGATTTCCTTTCACATATATCAAGATCGATATGTGATTTTGATGTTCGCAAGGCAGCCAAATGGCGGACTAGATCCTGTCACGCATACCGGCCTTCTTAACAACTTTGTTATGAGGGGCCTAATTGTATCGCGTGGTCCGCATGCCAACTCATTTAGATATACATATTGTTCGTTCAAATAATAGGAAATTAGAGGTTTCGATTGTGTATTTTTAAACACATTTCAGAACAGGCATTTCAAGACCGGGTTTCGTCTAAAAAAAGGAAGTGTGTGAAATTATCACGACTTCTGACCATAATAATCTCCATTCATTCGATAGTTTCGTCGTACATTTTTGCATATCTTTTGTTATGTACAAAAACTGCCATTCCGGAAGTTCCCCACATTTAACGTGAATTCCTCCCTGTTGATTGATGTTTGCTTGATCAACATACCAAAATATTCATGGCTAAATCTGTGAAATGTTAAGTCCTGAAGTGCACAAACGTGAAATGGGATCCAGATACTTGCATCGGAATAAACTCTCTCATGGAACAACCGACAAATAGTGCCACTCATATAATAAGTAAATTCGTGAAAACAATCCCAATAAACTGCAAAAATTTCTGTGGCTTCGTTGACCACAAATGGACACTTGTGTAAACACAATTTGCTTGATACCATGATGTACACATTCCAAACTAATACCGGCGATCATTAAGGAATTGGGTGTAAACATTCTTCCGAAAGTCAAGGATAAATGAAGAATGTGTCACATACGAAGCATGCAATTTGAAAGGATGTTTAGATGACATTTGCATGTAGTTGGCCTAATTAGAATAGGGTATAAAAAAAGGGACGGCTCGTCGATAGTATACTGGTTAGTATACCCGCCTGTCACGCGGAGACCGGGGTTCGATCCCTCGTCGGGGAGCCTCTGGCGCAAGACTAATGACCTTGCCCGGAAAAAACAAATCATTATGGAAAAGAAAAGGCCAAGACCGGTTCCCGGTTGTAGTGCCGATGATGATGATAAAACAAGGGTAAAAATAAAATGGAAAATTGTAATACATTTTAAGTGAAGTAAATAGATATCAGAAAAAAAGACACTAATCATATGTCGATCAAATCGGAGGTTTGAAAAAAGTCCAAGTTTATGGAGGACAACTATAGTGACTGTCAAAAAAGGTTACTTTTTTTTGGAAGTATTACATACAATATACCCGCCTGTGACGCGGGAGACCGGGGTTCGATTCCCCGTCGGGGAGCCTCTGGCGCAAGACTAATGACCTTGCCCGGAAAAAACAAATCATTATGGAAAATTTAACAAGCCTCAGGACTTGCTAAATAAGCCCAAGACCGGTTCTCGGTTGTAGTGCCGATGATGATGATGATTACATACAACATCTTGCAATTTTGAGGACATGTTTGTGCATATATGGTATGTTTGCAGTAATTTTTGTATGAACATAATCAAGTTTCGCGACTAAATTGCCATCCCCCCTCATCCCCATATCTTGCCTTCTGACCCCTGTTCTATAGAAGGCTGCCGTTCCAAAACAATTTGTGATTCACCCTTCAAATTGTAGTATAGGCTTTACAAATGCCAAAAAGAATTATCCCCCTTAAAGTCAACTTTAAGAAAATTAAAATCAACTTAAAAATCACCCTGAAATCTCTCAACACCGTAAAAACTCATGTCGCTTTGGTCTAGTATCTTGGTGAGGACAGTATTCTGTTCAGGCAATAGGTAAACAATTGGTGACAATAGGCACTATTCGCAGAGTTTGATGTAGTGGGACATGCTATTTTCTTATTTAAATTTTATAGGGCGTCGAAAATGGTTTCCTTGTCTTCTGTAATAATATCGTTATATATGAGAGCAGATCAATAAGTCCTTAGAAAATCTAATAGACGGCGCACGTAGCATCGCTTATGGTGTGTTTTTAGTAAGCATCAGTCCTCACTAGGTATATGTTAAATACAATATATAAATACCTTGTAGGTATCTGATAAATTGGATATAAAAAAAATATCTGCGCGATGGGTGCCGCATTGCTATCAGCTGAGAACACACGCAACCGCGTGGCCTCTTCTAAGGCTCTTTAGGAACGCATGCGTCGCAACCCAGATGGGTTTCTGCGCAGATTAGTAGCTGTAGATGAAACATGGATTCACCACTACAGTCCCGAGACGAAAGAACAGTCAAAACAGTGGATTGTTAAAAGCGAACGGGCTCCAAAGAAGGCAAAGACGGTGAAATCAGCTATAAAGGTTATGCATACTGTGTTTTGGGATATACGTGGCGTTATCTTCATTGACTATTTGGAAAAGGGACAGACGATAACTGGACCGTATTATGCGTCACTACTGGGTCAGCTAAATAAGAAAAAAAAAAGAAAATCGTCCTCATTTGAAGAAAAAAAACACTAGTCCATACATGGGCAGTTTCAATGGCTAAAATTGAGGAACTGAAGTTTGAATTGATAGACCATCCACCGTATTCACCAGATCTGGCCCCGAGTGACTTCTTTTTATTTTCAAATTTAAAAAACTGGCTCAGCCGAGAAGGGTTTACATCAAATAAGGAGGTTATCGCACACACAAATGCTTATTTTGAGGAACCACAATCATACTTTTCTGAAGGGTTAAAAAAGTTGGAGGGACGTCTGTCAAAGTGTATTGACCTAGAAGGAGACTACGTTGAAAAGACAAAACAAAAATTCACAAAACAAAAAATGTTTTTCTATCTTTTTCTAAGTACTTAGTGACCTGCCCTCGTGATTCTCAGGTCCATTAGTTCACCTTTTCCGAGAGTATTTCGATAAAATGGTCTAGTTTGTTTGGTAACATAAATCGACTTTGGGTAGATCAATATCGGGGGCACACGTACTTTTCATACTTTCCGTTTCTTCTTTTCTTTTTCTTTCTCGTTGATTTCTTTTTAAATAATTCACCCAGACTCAAGGGCTTCTTGATGGCCTTAGTCTTCCTCGGGGGCAATGGATGTTAAAACTTACACTCGGTGAGTTCACCACTACAAAACACAGATGGCGGGTGTTAGAACCATAAGGATCACTTATACCGACTTTTCTTTCCATCGCTTCTGCTTACAGATTACAGAGTTTTATGTCAGCATTTTAACACAAAGAGTTTTTACTGTTTCAAGAGTTTTTATTTAAACGCATTTCCACAAGGAGTTTGTATTGTTTAAGAAGTTTCTATTTTACACGTTTTCATTTAAGTTGTAGTCAATGAAGTTAGTTGGCGCAAGGCTAATAACCTTGCCCGGAAAAACAAATTATTATGGACAATTTAACAAGTCTCGGCTAAGGACCGGATACCGGTGGAGAGACTTGCTAAATAAGGCCAAGACCGGATCCCGGTTGTAGTGCCGATGATGATGATGAATGAAGTTAATAATAACAAGTTTTCATTTAAACATTTAAGTTGTTAATAATGTTGTAGTCAATATTTGTTTTTCTAAACATTACTCCGAAGACGCGCTTTTCTTAACGTTTCTAAACTTTATTTTAGAGATTATTTAAAGGAAAAGGCTTGCAAACGACGCCCATTGACACGCTTTTCTTTTCGCCCTCTATTGACCAACTTCTTAACCTGGACACTATCCACTGAATGTGAAGCCAACGATCCTTTTATATATCCGCCGTTATTCCACTGAGAAACCAAGATCATATGATGTAACCATTACATAATCTGTTCAACGGCGATGACTGATCTAAAGTTTATCTGAGATATCATCACCGGTGCACTAACTAGGCGTTTGTACGTGCCAGTTCAAATTTATGATTTATGTTTTATATTTTATGTGTGAAAAATGTAAAAATGTAAAATGCATGTTTTATGTTTTTAAGTGAGCATGTTTCTTAGCGGGACAAAAGCGGTGGAAGAGTTACTATGTAAAACAGTAACATATTTATAATTCCTTCAATAGTGTAATGGACTCAGTAGATTTCTAAGTGAAGACATGTTAACTTAACTCCTGATCTTACTATTAGAAAACTCCTGCGTAATTAAGAAACAGGTCTTGTGGTGCCGAAACCCAACGTTGCTACTCAAACATCTGGCTTTACAGGTCTACTTAGAAACTGCATTCTATGAAATTTTTTACAATACCAATTTTATTAAGAGTTAAATAGTGAATTATATCGCTTAACCACTTCGGAGTATACGTCAGTCTACCCACCACTCATAAGCTTCAATCGCTCAACTTGTTGCACTATTGAGATTGTTGATATGGGATACTATAATATATTGAGTTTCATTGGTACAAAAACAGATTCAACAGATTCAATATAATAACCTATCCGAAATATATTTACAGTTTACAGCAGGTGTAACCAACCTTTTTGAAAACAAAGGGCAATTAAAAATGTTCATGACTCTTGCAATAATATCTAATATATATGTTTATTGTTAAATATCGCTTATGAGGCGGGGTTAGCTATCCCTGCTTTACAGTAATATGTTCACATATTTATAACTCCCTCAAGTAGTGTAATGGACCCACTAGATTTTTAAGTGAAGACATGTTAACTTAGCTCCTGATATTGCTATTAGAAATCTCCATTGCGTAACTAGGAAACAGGTCTTGTGGTGCCAAACCTTTCTTATCTTTTTTTCTGTTATTGTACTTCTCTCAGGAGAGGCGAACCCGTAGTGTGGACTCAAACACCTAGTTTTATAAGTCTACCTAGAAACTACACTCTACGAAACTTACTATAATATGAATTTTATCAAGAGATAAATAGTGAATTTTATCAAGAGATAAATAGTGAATTTTATTAAGAGATAAATAGTGAATTTTATCAAGAGAAAAATAGTGGATTTTATCAATATTTTATTATCGCTTAATCACTTCGCAATATACGTCAGATTAACCACCTCTCATAAGCTTCAATTGATCAACTTGTTGTACTCTTGAGATTGTTGATATGGGATACTATAATATATTGAGTTTCATTGGTACAAAAACAGATTCAACAGATTCAATATAATAACCTATCCGAAATATATTTACAGTTTACAGCAGGCGTAGCCAACCTTTTTGAAAACAAAGGGCAATTAAAAATATTCATGTTGCAATAATATTTAATATATATGTTTATTGTTGCACCTTTGAAATTGTTGATAAGATAATATAGTAGCCTATCCGACCAACAAAAAAAAACAAAATTCTCACACTTCGCTAGTTCCTTTGCTTTGGCGTTGTATGAAGAGTAGAAACTCGCTCCCATGTCATCTGATATTCAAAAATCTAACTAGAATTTACACTTTTTGGAACTTACTATAATGTTACAAACATGTAACTGAATTTCATCGTGTAATGAATACACATTATAAATCACTTCAATCACCGCTTACGCGTTCCCAATCTGTTGATTCACTGCGCCTCTGAGATGGTACTCCCATGTCTCTATAAGCAATTTACCAGTAGTTGCAAAAGTAGATCATCAACTTCAATTTACTAATCTTCACATTACGTAAATGACACAACAATTTCATACCTCGTCCATCTGTTCGCTTTGGAATAGTATGACGAACACTTGAAGTACTCGTAGGAATATGGGAGGGCAGTGGGACCTTTGAGAGAATTGTGTAAGAAAATTCCTAATCCCTTGTCTATTTTTTACATACAACTTAAACCCAGCATTGAATACTAATAATTTGTTATAAAAATAGTTTTCTTCATTAAATCGGTGATTATGTTGCAGTTCATAATTAATCTGAAGACTTGAGGAGTTGTCAAAATGATACAGAAATCGTGATGCGTAATTTAAATTGATTGAACAACTATTAAGGGCGTTAAGTAAGGGTCTTCAATTCCTCGCCCCTTTCACATATATATTTCGCATACTATTAGCATCGTCGCAAAACTATGTATGTTCAAGGACTAGCCGCTAATGATGCTGGAACATATAGTCATTTGCAACACACATCTAACTTTATACTATTTCAATGGCACAAGGGCGAAACAGAATACGGAGATTGTTGTAGACTGCACCAGATCTCCGATGTAGAGGCGCAAAAAGTATGTACAGCAAATTATTCTATGGAATTAATTTGGACTTCTAAAAAGAAAAGGAAAGGCGAATCTATAGCGCCGAGTCTGCGCCCTGAGATGCAATTTTTTTCCCGACCAGGTCCATCAGCTAAGCTCCGCAAAATGCTCAAGGACTTCTCCCAACCTTTTCACGAAGCCTATAGCTTAATTTTATTTCACCGGCCGCTGGGCTTTCGGACCCCACCTACCACTCAAATAAAATACTTTATCACATACATTAAAAACATGTCAAGAATAGCTCGTTAAGGAAAACAGTGTTTATTTATTGCTCAACATTCATATGCCTCAATGTCATGTGTCATGATTGAACCGATATAACGCCGCCCATCGTTCACTTTTATCATAAGATCCTTGTATATTGAATATGTATATGAAATGTGTAAACCAAATAATTGTTGCATTCAGCTCTCTTTTATTCCGCAAGCAAGGTTGAGACACAAGATACAAAATATTAAAGCAAACCATAGACTATTTGAAAACGTATGCAAAAATGGTAACAGGAAAACGGTGGCTGATGATTGACCCTTCTTGTTATGTTGTGCTTTGAAATTTGATGTTTTTATAATATTTTCAAAAGTTACGACAGCAGCAAACTGCTATTAAAATTCATATTAGTCAATGCCATTAGAAGTAAGGTTCACTCCTTGCCTCAATAAAAAGATAAAGTCGATAACTTCCAAACACCGTAACAGGAAACAATCTCTACGATCAATTTTATATTACGAAGAAGGGTGAATAGAAAACAGAAATCGATCTTGTTTCCTTTATTTTTAATTCTTATTTGTTGTCCTTATTTCCACAAAGGACCTTTTACTTTTATAAAATAACAAGATCCTCTGACTCAAAACAATGCGCACTTGCTTCTCAAATAACAAAAAAAAAATGATATAGAATAACAAATATTGTTCATTAGTCAACACTTATCATTCGGAAATTTAAAACGACTTCCTTCATAACTCAGTTAAAATTTCTAACAAAAATATGACAAACAAACTTAACAGTAAACGTATTTATTTGTTATGTATGAAAACTTTATTGACTAAAAATAAAACAAACAAAAAAAGAACCATTAGCATCACCACTCGTATACAACCGGCACCTAATGATATCTCATGTTATATAACTACTCCACTTAGGAGTAGGACTCATTGGTTGTATTGTACATATGTAGGTTGTAAAGCATAACTGAAAAAATATTTTGAGAGGAATAACGAGTGACATTCTTAAAAATCGTTTTTTATTTTCAATTATCTATACTTTTAAAAACAACATACTAAACAAACAGTATTGGAAAGGCAGCCATCTAAAGAGCAGTGGACATATGGGGGACTGAGGGAAATGCCTCATAAGTCACTAAAAATCAATTATTTTTATCAAAGAGAAAAAAATACTGGGCAAAGATCATTTATACAGAAATATAATATAGATCGTCGAAATTTAAAAACATTCGATGTGATACACTTCTTTAAATATATTTTTGAAAACCACCCCAAACAGAAAAAGGTGTGCCCCCTAAAAAACCTTCAGAATACTTTAAAACCTCTCGGCATATGATTCGGTACACAACGTTTGACATTCCAGGTCTACAACAGTTTCTATTTTTTTTTTATTAAAACTACGCTGTTTAAAATTGATCGCCTCTCTTGTGTTGCACTCACCCTAAACAGTGTTTGACCACTAAAACTACTACTCATTGAATAGTACTGCAAATTTGAAAACGACTTCTATCCCGTCTTTATCTTTCATTTTGGTACCATTTCTATTTGATACGATTTATAAGAAATAATCTTCATCTTCATCGGCACTACAACCGGGAACCGGTCTTGGCCTTATTAAGCAAGTTCTGAGGCTTGTTAAATTTTCCATAATGATTTATTTTTTCTGGGCAAGGTCATTAGTCTTGCGCCAGAGGCTCCCCGACGGGGAATCGAACCCCGGTCTCCCGGGTGACAGGCGGGTATACTAACCACTATACTATCGACGAGCCCTATAAGAAATAATATAACAAATAAAAAGTACTAAATTAAAATTTTACCACGTGATAATAAAATACGAATAATCCCTTCTTACCCGTAGCATTGGACGACGAGTCATGTGACCCAAAAATTAGTGTTTTACAATTTAGGGATTTAAAACAATTTCCCTTAAATCTGATTTTTGACAACAACAAAAAACACGATTTAAAAAAACCCAAGACGAATAAGAAAAAACTTGTTATACGTATTTATTATACCCATCTCCCGAATGCTATGAAGTGTCAACTCCAAATCATCCGTCTTTGACTTGAATATTAGCACCAGAAGGCAAACTGCACAATAATCATATAATGTTTAGCTTAGAGCATCTGCGTAGGACCAGTAAGTTATAAATTAAGAGAATTATGCTAGATTTTAAGCGAATCTACGAATATAAAATGGAAATAAAAACTGTTGCAAAAATGAAAAAGCAATATTAGCACACTCGCTCTTAAACACCGCCTCTTGAATGTCTCCCTCTAACTTATTTTCATCTCCTGTCCTATCCCTCACCATCGTAGTTAAGTTATTAATTAGGGTAGTTCATAGGTCAGACCTAAGAATCTTTTGTAACCTTGCTCTAAGCGAGTAAATTCTAAAACTTAGAAAAAAAGGCGGAAAAGTTGAAAAGCCAATTTCTGACTTGTATCGAAGTTTCATAATCAGCGTCACTGGCTATCCCAGATAATCGCAAATGAGAATGATTCATCGCGAAGATTCAGTCTGAACAAATCATGGGAAAGTACATTCTACACTTAGCTCTGTATAAATTTGTCAAGAGAGCCATTAGAAACACCTTTTAAAAATCAGTAATATCCACGTTTCACAAGTTATTACACTTTTACGGCTAATCGTTAAACTCCATCAAAGCCACACCCGTGACTCGAACCACCGCATCATTGCGCAGAAGTGAACTACATTGGCAACAAGAAGTACGTTTCATGTACTGCATTCTCTAAAAAGTTCGCACGATTTATGAAAAATGAACCTATCGAAAAGTTACTATAAATATATATTGTCGTCATTTACCGGGATACAATCTATACTATAGATAGTTTTTGAGAGAAAGAATTGTTCAGTTATTTATATATCATATTACAAATTATCACAATTTAATTAACTTAGATAGTTGGTGTTTGAGAGTGATGTCCGTGTCCTAATGTTAACAGCAAGTGATTTCTGTTTCGTTCAAAATTCAACTTACTGTCAGACCCTTCTGTTTATTCTCCAGATAAGGTGGGAAAGATATGCGTAAGTTCGATTGACTCATGTTACATCGAAAGTGAGAAATTCCATATTTGGAAACCAGTGACATCACATTTGATATAGGGCTTCACACCCCTTATAGGGCTAACATGTCCCTAAAAGTTATTTCTGGTTCTATAATTTACCAACATTTTATAGAAAGTCATAAATAGTATGTTTATACCCTAATCCCAATTTATCACAACCATTATAGCAATAAATGGTAAGTTTAGGGAATCCCAAGAATATTGGTGACTTACCAATATTTTATAAGAGGAAATAATAAGTTTATTCCGCAAAACGCAACCAACTGAACACCCCAGACTTATAAGTTCAATTTACATATATTCCCTACAGTCATAGCTACTGATGCGGAACCTGTTCTATGACTGATTATTTTATACTTTGCAGATGAAACTATTATATTTTGTTAAAATTATAGGCCTTTTCATGTTATCTAGCGTGTGACCGTGTCCCACAGAACGTGTGTAGTATACCACTAGATAAACCCCTTCACATAATAATCATATCGCACATAATGCGCTCTTAATCGTTTCCTTTTTAAGTGCTCACCTGTGACGCGCAGTCATTTCCCACTCAAGCTACACGCTATCCAATTACGAGTACATTTTTTCGTCGTATCGCATACTCAAAAACAAGCGCCACACGAGGGGCATTTGCTGTACACCAGGTGTCATGATACTGTTTAACGGAATTCCTATTAAAATGCTTACGCCTACGAAAGACAGGCTAATAACGAAGCGTCACGAAACGAATTGCTTGAACCAAGGCCACTGCACTTTAAGTGGATCAATTAAGTGCAATATCGTTTAAGCGGATATCAATTAAGCAAAGCGAATGACACGTGCCGGGTAATTGCACTCATAATGGGTCAAATCCGACTGAGTGGAACTGCGGCAGGGTAAATGACTCGCGTTCGGGGTCATGCGAAGTGGAGAGGATTAGAGTGCATCGTCTGCCATTCTCCCCCAAATAATTTAGGTATAAAAAGAGTGGTTGCAAAGAAAATAACTCGGAGTTAATTTGTAACCCATCAAAAAAGGTCACTCAAGGAAATAAACCGTTATAAGAATCAAATTAATCTATCAGAGAGAAGAGGTCGCCTATAAATATCAATAAATAATTTAAAATTTTAAAAAGGTAATAAATTCCTATTTTATTAAACTCTCCGCTTACTTGGTCTTCCCTCGCTATTGAGGAAGCACGGCAAGACGAGTTACGTCATATGGGGCCTTTTGTTATGTGTTTAAAACCGGGGAAATTTGTGTCTGTTTCTCTCTTTAAATAACCCTCAAGTCCTATAAAGAGTTCCGACACACCCACGACATCAAAGAGGAGAGGTAGGTAAGAGAAAAAGAGGTATAAGGGAAGAGAGAGACGGGGGAGAAGGGAAAAGTACAAAGGAGACAGAAAATGCAGAATCTGTTTTGGAAATACTACTTTCACAAAGAACCAAAAAAAAAGAGGGTGAGGGGAGGAGAGGCGGGGGGAAACAGTATAGAATAAAGGAGATAGAAAAAGCAGAATCCGCTTTGGAAATACTACTTTCACAAAGAATCAAAGAGAGAAGAGGTAGAAGGCAAGAGAGAAGAGAGAGAAGGCGGAAAACAGAAAAGTATAAAGGAGGTAGAAAAAACAGAATCCGTTTTGGAAATACTACTTTCACAAAGAACCAAAGAGAGAAGAGGTAGAAGGCAAGAGAGAGCGAGAGAGAGAGAGAGACAGCGGAAAACAGAAAAGTATAAAGGAGATAGAAAAGGCAGAATCCGTTTTAGAAACACAACTTTCACAAAGCACCAAAGAGAGAAGAGGTAGAAGGCAAGAGAGGGAGAGAGACAGCGGAAAACAGAAAAGTATAAAGGAGATCGAAAAAGCAGAATCCGTTTTAGGAATACTACTTTCACAAAGAATCGAAGAGAGAAGAGGGAGAAGGAAGAGAGAGAAGGCGGAAAACAGAAAAGTATAAAGGAGGTAGAAAAAACAGAATCCGTTTTGGAAATACTACTTTCATAAAAAACCAATTTTGCAACAAGCATACAATATGTTACAACAGGTATACAATATATAAATTTTACAACATGCATACAATATGTTACAGCATGCATACAATATGTTACAACATGAATACAGTACATGAATGTTACAACATGCATACAGTACTTGAACGTTACAACATGCATACAATATGTTACAACATGCATACAGTACTTGAACGTTACAACATGCATACAATATGTTACAACATGCATACAGTACTTGAACGTTACAACATGCATACAATATGTTACAACATGCATACAGTAAATTAATGTTACAACATGCATACAATACATATGTTACAACATGCATACAATACATATTTTACAACATGCATACAATATACTACAACATGCATACAATATGTTACAACATGCATACAATATGTTACAACGTGCATACAATATGTTAAAATATACATACATTATGTTAAAACATGCATACAATATGTTACAACATGCATACAATATGTTACAACATGCATACAATATGTTACAATATGCATACATTATGTTACACCATGTATACAGTACATGAATGTTGCAACGTGCATACAATGCTTATTCGAGTTTGTTGTGTTCCCTGCTTCACGGAATAATAGAACCAATGGCATTACAGCCCATACGAGGTTAAAAGGCCCTTTGAATTAGTTTCACATTTTAAGCAACCATTCGCATGGCGAGACTCACTATTTCAAAGCCTTTTTTCAATTCAAACCGCCACTCCAGGCAACATTAAATACCTTTTTCATTGTTTCCCTGAGTATTTAAACCTTCAAGGTGCTCAGATTAGGGCTAAGTTGGAATTACGTTTCGACTAATGTAGACTTCGCGATTTGTTAAAATGTTAAAATACTACATGAGATGAAAGGTATCGGGAGTATTAAAAAATTAAAGAAAAAAAATTAGGGTCTCTATCGGATGAAACTTTTCGCGTACAACTGATTTCAAGCGTCAAAAATTAGATCACTACAGCGGTGTTGGCGTATGTGAGAGTACATTAACTCCACGCATACACAACGATGTGTGAGTTCAATTCATGTTTTGATCACAAACCATAAATTCCAGCTTCTGAACACAAACCACAAATTCCGGTTTCTGAACACAAACCACAAATTACAGTTTCTGAAATCCTCCGGAACACAATCGTTGTTTCAGGTGGTATTTCATGGTATCACCTCCAAGCTTACGTTTAAGGACAAACAAAATTTGTCAACATAATTCGTTCAAACCTTCATAGAGGAGTCTATTCATAATTCATAAATTATACAGAAATTACTTTATAACCTTGAGACTCTGTTGGGTACAAATCCAAGTTTCACAAATTTGACACGTCATCATCATCATCGGCACTATGTTACAACCGGGGGCCGGCCTTGGCCTTATTTAGCAAGTCCTGAGGCTTGTCAAATTTTCCATAATGGTTTGTTTTTTCCGGGCAAGGTCATTAGTCTTGCGCCAGAGGCTCCCCAACGAGGAATCGAACCCCGGTCTCCCGCGTGACATGCGGGTATACTAACCACTATACTATCGAGGAGCCTAAATTTGACACAAGTAGATAGAGTGTTCGACACCCTCAATGGCCTACATGTCAATAATGTGATTAATATAATTTAGCAGGATCAGTTTGGTGGGTGTCTAATGACTAACGTAATTATGACTGTCAAGGCGGTCTTGTTTAGAAGGGGAGAGCGGACTTTAACCAGAATGTATTACTACACGAAAACCATTCACGTTTTTTTCTCAAAATGGCTTCTTTCTCCGATTTCCTGAGCATCACTGCTGGGGAGCAAATTGAAATATGAGTGCGATTGCTCAAACTTATTGTTTGCTCCACTTCCAACTCTACTTTATTGTAGTGGTTGAACAATTAAAAAAAAACGCTAAAGGCAAATGAGGGGGTCAAAATCTTGTAGAGTAGCTATTCACAGGAATAAATAAGTATATTATCCGATCGTCATAGTAGCACAGATGACAGTTGCACGCGCAGTCGAAAGTAGACTCCTCACAAACAAACCAAAGGCGGTTGGGCTATAACCATAGAATTTATACCGATTCAAATTGAATTGCAAAAGGTAGAATTATTTTAAGTTGGTTTTGGCCAAGTAGGAGTTACAATATCATTAGCTTGGTTTTTTTTTAAACTGAGATGCGGGGCTCGAGAATTAATGTACTTAAAGAAACAGGTCAATTTTGAATTCGTCAAATGGAATACCTTTTCTCTTTAGAATGAGTAACATGCATGTGCAGTTCTTGCTCACCATTTCAAGTGAAATATCCCACTCGATGGTAGTCTTATTGTTCTCTTTATAATTCCGGAACTGACCAACAGTAGAAAAAACCAATTTTGACTAAACGCCCAGTATTCTAATTCTTCCTTTCATATAATATTGTGACGCATATGACCATCAGTACTAGAATATTCTAGAGAGTCCGAAACAGAGTACTAGAATATTCTATAAAGTAATGGAAAACTGGAGACCGTGAACAATAGAACATTCAAGGCTATGGAACGGACGGAAACGGAACACCGAATCAGAATGTGAGAAAACGGTATAAATACGTCGCACACAGATCATAGAGTTATAAGTAAGAAAGTGAAGCAAGCGATAAGTCTCGAGTGAGAAGTAAGCAGTGAAGAAATAAAAGACGCGATAAGTACAGAATATTCTATAAAGTAAAGAAATCGTTAAGTGTACGGTATAAGTAACGGTTGTTATTACGGACTAATAAAGTGTTATATTAATTCCAAATCGATTTAACGGCTCTTATTTATTCAAAATAATTAATCCAGCGAACCCTAAGCTCGCTACAATATTATATATTAGTATAAACAGACGCGGAGTTTACAGTAGTCGAAACGGAGGTCCAGTTCAAGGAAGCAATGAAAAAGAAATGTGATTTGAATTGAAGAAGACATTTTTCAATAAACTTTTGTTGAATTGGTTGGGTCTTGCGAACGGTTGCGCGAAGGTTCAATTTCGGACTGTACTGTATTCACGTAGTAGTAACTTATTGTTGGAAAATTATAATAAAATGCTTAATTTCTAAAATCGTTTTCAAGGCGACCTTAACCTCGCTCTATTATTCGGTCAAATAGCGAAGATAGCAAATTGGAATCTTCTAGGAATATTACGACATTCCATCAACAATATTAAAAAATTGGTTCTTTGTGAAAATACTAAATCCAACATATGTTCTGCCCATTCTATGACTGTCATATATTTATCCCGCCTTTCTTCTCTTGCTTCCATTTCAGCTGCTCTATCCATCTATACTTTTTCTCTCCGTCTTCTAATATCGGAAGTATATCGGTTCTCTGTTTTAGGATACGCGAGTTCTTAATAGAAAAACACACAGTCACAAACTTGACAATCTCTAAACATTAGAACTAAGTTCCGAGAAAACATTCACACGTCAGAGGCCACAAAAAGGCGTTCACTTTCTCCAAATGTACTGTGATAGTTTCTCGTGCAAATTATAAAAACACCAGTCGCCCAAAATGGAACAGGTCCCCCTTCAGAAGCTGTGATTGTAGAACCATATGTAAATTGAACTTATATTCTAATGGTTGCGTTTTAAACTCATTATTTATTCCTTTAAAATATTGGTAGGTTAGTGGCAAAAACAAGTACCCGGTTGGAGAATAAACTACTACTTCTTCCTATTGGTGACTTGCTTTTGGTGCTTGGTAAACTTAGTATTTATTCATATCAACATTTTTGTACGTAACTAGTATTGTACTGGTTGGGCGATGAACTTACTATTTATTTTTATATGTTGGTAAATTATGGAACCTTAAGCAACTTTTCATATGATATGATGTCACTGGTTTTCTTGTATGGACATTTTCACTTTTATTTTAAATGAGTCAATTGAACCTACGCAATATCTTTCCCATCATATGGGGAAAGTAAATAGAAAGTGTCTGACACTAAGTTGAGTTTTAAACGAAATAGAAATCACTTGAATATGGACATAACCCTCAAAAGCCGACTATCTACATTAATTGAAATTGAAACGTGGTAACTTATAACTGATTATATCATGTTTAAAAGTTAAAATAAAAAACTAAAGCTATAACTAGAGTATAGATTGTATTTTGGTAAATGAAGACATTATACATTTATAAAAAATGTTCTTTGAGCTAAGTTTTTGTAATTCGCGCTAAGTTTTTAGAAAATTTAGGTACTGCTTGCTTGCAATCTATTTCAGTTGTGTGCAATGATGTGAAGGTTAAAGTGAAGATTGTGGCTTTGATGGGGTTGGACGATAAACCGTAAAAGTGCAATAAGTTGCAACACCTGAGTATTCATGATTAGATCTCTTTCGAACGGCAGTTCTAATTACTCTCAAATTTATACAGAATTAAGTCTAGAATGTACTTTAGTATTCCTAAATTCATCCAGACTGAATCTTATCAATGAGATCCTTACGATCCGTGATTATCTCTAATTGCCAGTGACACTGATTATGAAACTTCAATATCAGTCATAAATTTCTTTACATCCTTTTTCCACATTTTTCACCACACGTACGTATCAAAACTTTTTTCTTATCGTTCTTGTATCATGTTTTCTTTTTATCAAAAATCAGATTAAAACAAAAATGTGTCAAATCCCTAAATTTTAAAACATTAATTTTTAAGTCACGTGACTGGCCGTCCAGTAACAACGCTACAGAACTCGTAATGTTTTTCGTATTTTATCACTACGTCGTAAAAATTCGATTCAGTACTTTTTATTTATTAGACTATTCTCTTTATAGTATTAAATTAATGTGTAAATAAATAAATAAATATATAAATAAACTTAAATAAATAAATAAATAAATAAATATATAAATATAAATATAAATAAATAAATATAAATATAAATATATATATATATATATATATATAAATATATATATATATATATATATATATATACAATATATATATATATATACAATATATATATATATATATATATATATACAATATATATATATATATATATATATATACAATATATATATATATATATATAAAGATGTGTATAGATATATATGTATATATGTATAGATATAAATATATATGTATATATATATATATATTTATATATGTATAGATATAAATATATATATATATATTTATATATGTATAGATATAAATATATATATACATATATTATCTGTCCTTTAAATAGAGTAGAAGTTGTACCAGAATTAAAGGACTGAAGTTGTTAATGAATGTAAAATTTCAATATTATTCAACGAGCAAGAACTTTAGTCGATAAACACTGATTAGGGTGAGTGCATCATAGGAAAGTTGATTAACGAGTTTCCCAATATTCAATTTTAAACGGCGTAGTTTTGATAAGAAATCACTTGCAATAGAAAGCATCGAAGACCTGGAATATAAAATGTTCTGTACCGAATCATATGTTGAGTAAGTTTTAAAGTAGTAGTAGTAATTTTCGAAAATATGTTCAAAGAAATGTATCACATCGAACGTTTTTAAAATGTTAACGATCTATATTATATTTTATAATAAGTATAAATGACTTTTGTGTAGTATTGTTTTTCCTCTTTGATGAAAATAATTACTTTTTAGTGACTTTTGGACCATATCCCTCACTCCCACCTCCCGCCCCGCGCTCCTTTCACTGACCGCCTGTCCACTGGTTTTTAGAAGGCTGCCTGTCCAATACTGTTTGTGATTCACCTTTGTAATTTTAGTATGTTGTCCTTAAAAGTGTAGACAATTATAGAAACAAAAACGATTTTTCAAAAGTATCACATTAGTTGTTCCCCTTAGAATATTGGTTTTTTCAGTTATACTTTCCTACTTACTCACGTACATTTTAACCAATGAGTCTGTCCTACCCCTGAGTAGAGTAGTTATAGAGGCTGAGATTTCACTAGGTTTTGATTGTAAATGAGCGTTTATATTGGTTCTTTTTTGTTTGTTTTATTTTTTCTATATGAAAAAGTCAATTAAGCCGTTTTGTATAACAAATAAATAAATTTACTCTTAAATTTATTTGTCATATTTTTTGTTAGAAATCTTGACCTACTTATGAGGAAAGTTGTTTTAAATTTCTGAATATTTGGTATAGACTAATGAACAATATTTGTTATTATATAAAAGATTATTTTATTTTATTGAGAAAGAAGTACGCTGTGTTCTGAGTCAGAGGATCATGTTATTGCGTAAAAGTAAGCGCACTTTTGTGGAAATAACGACAAGGAATAAGAATTAAAAAGAAACAAAAAAGACCGATGTCTTTTATTTACTCGACCTTCGTAATATAGAATTGTTTTTAGGAGGTTGTGTCATTTGATGGTGTTAGGAAGCTATCCACTTTGTCTTTTTATTAAGGCAAGGAGCGAGCCTTACTCCTAGTGACATTGACTAATATGAATTTTATGGCAATTTGTTGCTGCCGAAACTCTTGCAAATATTATAAAGACATCAAACTTCAGAGCAAAACACAACAGAAGGGATTAATCATCAGCCAACATTTTCCTGTCATCATTTTTGCCTACGTTTTCAAATAGTCTATGGTTTGCTTTAATATTTTGTATCTTGTGTCTCAACCTTGCTTGTGGAATAAAAGAGAGCTGAATGCAACAATTATTTGGTTTACACATTTCATATACATATTCAATATACAAGGATCTTATGATAAAAGTGAACGATGCGCGGCGTTATATCGGTTCAATCATGACACATGACATTGAGGCATATGAATGTTGAGCAATAAATAAACACTGTTTTCCTTAACGAGCTATTCTTGACATGTTTTTAATGTATGTGATAAAGTATTTTATTTGAGTGGTAGGTGGGGTCCCAAAGCCCAGCGGCCGGTGAAATAAAATTAAGCTATAGGCTTCGTGAAAAGGTTGGGAGAAGTCCTTGAGCATTTTGCGGAGCTTAGCTGATGGACCTGGTCGGGAAAAAAATTGCATCACAGGGCGCAGACTCGTCGCTATAGATTCGCCTTTCCTTTTCTTTTTTTCTAGAAAAGTCCAAATTAATTCCATAGAATAATTTACTGTACATACTTTTTGCGCCTCTACATCGGAGATCTGGTGCAGTCTACAACAATCTCCGTATTCTGTTTCGCCCTTGTGCCATTGAAATAGTATAAAGTTAGATGTGTGTTGCAAATGACTATATGTTCCGGCATCATTAGCGGCTAGTCCTTGAACATACATAGTTTTGCGACGATGCTAATAGTATGCGAAATATATATGTGAAAGGGGCGAGGAATTGAAGACCCCTACTTAACGCCCTTAATAGTTGTTCAATCAATTTAAATTACGCATCACGATTTCTGTATCATTTTGACAACTTCTCAAGTCTTCAGATTAACAATGAACTCCAACATAATCACCGATTGAATGAAGAAAACTGTTTTTATAACAAATTATTAGTATTCAATGCTGGGTTTAAGTTGTATGTAAAAAATAGACAAGGGATTAGGAATTTTCTTACACAATTCTCTCAAAGGTCCCACTGCCCTCCCATATTCCTACGAGTACTTCAAGTGTTCGTCATACTATACCAAAGCGAACAGATGGACGAGGTATGAAATTGTCGTGTCATTTACGTAATGTGCAGATTAGTAAATTGAAGTTGATGATCTACTTTTGCAACTACTGGTAAATTGCTTATAGAGACATGGGAGTACCATCTCAGAGGCGCAGTGAATCAACAGATTGGGAACGCGTGAGCGGTGATTGAAGTGATTTATAATGTGTATTCATTAAACGATGAAATTCACTTACATGTTTATAACATTATAGTAAGTTCCAAAAAGTGTAAATTCTAGTTAGATTTTTGAATATCAGATGACATGGGAGCGAGTTTCTACTCTTCATACAACGCCAAAGCAAAGGAATTAGCGAAGTGTGAGAATTTTGCTTTTTTTTGTTGGTCGGATAGGCTACTATATTATCTTATCAACAATTTCAAAGGTGCAACAATAAACATATATATTAAATATTATTGCAACATGAATATTTTTAATTGCCCTTTGTTTTCAAAAAGGTTGGCTACGCCTGCTGTAAACTGTAAATATATTTCGGATAGGTTATTATATTGAATCTGTTGAATCTGTTTTTGTACCAATGAAACTCAATATATTATAGTATCCCATATCAACAATCTCAATAGTACAACAAGTTGAACGTTAGAAGCTTATGAGTGTTGGTTAGACTGACGTATACTCTACAGAGGTTAAGCGATATAATTCACAATTTAACTCTTAATAACATTTATATTGTAAAAAATGTCATAGAGCGTAGTTTCTAGGTAGACCTATGAAACCAGGTGTTTGAGTATCAATGTTAGGTTTCGGCACCACAACACCTGTTTTCTAATTACCCAATGGAATTTTCTAATAGCAAGATCAAGAGCTAAGTTTACATGTCTTTACCTATAAATGAACTGAGTCCATTTCATTACTTGGGGGAGTTATACATATGTGAACATTTTACTGTAAACTTTAAGGAGAGGCGATTGAGTAGTGGCATCTCGGGGCGCCACTTCGGCACTATGGGTTCGCCTCTCCTGAGAGAAGTACAATAGAAAAAAATGAAAAAAAGTTTTTGGCACCACAAGACCTGTTTCCTCATTACGCGATGGAATTTTCTAATATCAAGATCAGGAGCTAAGTTAACATGTCTTCACTTAGAAATCTACTGTGTCCATTACACTACTTGAGCGAGTTATAAGTATGTGAACTTTTTTTTGCAAAACAAGGATGCCTAATCACGCACTCGTTAGCGACATTTAACAATAAACATATACAACTATATATTATTGCAACGTTCATGAAACTTTTTAATTGCCCCTTTTCTTCCAGAAAGATTGGCTACGCCTGCTGTAAACTGTGATGGGAATAAAAGTAGGTATAATGTGTTGCTTATGATTCCAACACCAGGCAACTGTGTTTTGTAGTCGTGAACTTATCGAGTTTAGCCTTTAACATGCATTGCCCTAGAAAAAGATTTAGGCTTTCAAGGAATCTCTTGAGTATGGGTAAATTTAAATTTTAAATATGGGTATATTTATATCAACGAGAAAGGAAAAGAAAAAAACAAGAAAGAATGAAAAGTAGGATGTGTGTTCCCAATATTGGTCGAAGAAGAATCGTGTTTGACTTTTTTAATAATTGTATAAAAATAACACACTAGAATTGAAATAATGCAGTTCCATGTTTCACTACATCAGACAATGCAAGAGCAGAAATCTACCATGACCAAGACATATTAATTTTTGTGAAGCTTACATCTCTAAACTTGCCGGAAGTACCATATTGTATCAGCAGAGGAACAGGCTGAAGTTTTGAAGATTTACCTTATATGCTCGCAAACCCCCAGGGATACCTATAAATCTCTCCTTTTTTAAAGACATTATTCATTTTTCATGTACGTATTAAACATAGAAAGTTTATAAGTTCGATTATATTTATCTCATGCAAGGTTGCCCTAAGCACGTCCCTTATGTATTTAAATGTTTCACATCCCTCAACACTCTGTCCACCACGAGTCACACTCAACAATTATTATAGCCAAATTGCAACTGTAACCACGTCCACGTATACTACAAGGATTTTCACCGTTAAAAAGTAATCCGAGACAGACACAGGATAAAACTTATGACAAACGACAAAGGCAACTGGTCACTAAAATATTTTTCATATGTTTGGTAATCAGTCGTCAGAAGCGTGAACATTTTTATTTGTCTTACAATTCACAGTTACTTGATATAATGTATGTCGGTATACCGGTGGGAATTGCAGGAATTCATTGACTAAGGGTAATCATTTGTGAGATCCTATCGGAGGATTTAAGAAATGTGAAAATATTAGGTGACACCTATGCTGAAGGGTATAGAGTATTTTGTCGCCCGGATAAAATCTTTTTATCTTATCTTTTCTTATTTTATCCGAGACTTGTTAAATTGTCCATAATAATTTGTTTTTCCGGGCAAGGTTATTAGCCTTGCGCCAACCTTTCTCAGGATGATATATATATAGCAGCACTACAACCGCGATCCGGTTTTGGCCTTATATAGCAAGTCTCGAGGCTTGTTAAACTTCCAAAATAATTTATTTTTACGGGCAAGGTTATTAACCTTATGCCATATATATATATATATATATATATATATATATATATATATATATATATATATATTTATTTATATATATATATATATATATATATATATATATTTATTTATTTATATATATATATATTTATATATATATATATATTTATATATATATATATATTTATATATATATATATATATTTATATATATATATATATTTATATATATATATATATATATATATATATATATATATTTATTTATTTATATATGTATATATATATATATATATAATTAATTTAAGAATCAGGGGTGACCTAGTAAACGATATTTTCACATTTCAAACCATACCGTCCGTCTCAAAAATTTGACTACAGGAGTTTTAAATTGCGTCAGGCAACTGCCGCCGTTTGAAACAAGATATCACCAAATAATATCCACCATCGGGTAAGATAAGACATTAACTAATTATTTAAACGCAGTTTGTTTTAAATCGATTAATTTTTGCTATCATATGTTTCAATGAAATGATAGATTTATGTTTAAATATTTTGATTACATATTCCCACCCAATATATCCTTCGTCTAATCATACTTTATAGGAAAAGCTTTTTTGACAGTCGTTTTTTAAGAAATATCTTTGACAATTTTTTTTTAAATTAATAGCACGCAAACAGAAATATATTTATTAACTTACCAGGAATAAATAGACGTTCTTCGTCAAAAACCTATTCAACTTTGACGCCATTTAATGAAATCTTTTAAATTTAATTAGTATGTACACCATATTCATTATTTAGCGATAATTTTTGAAACCGTTTGTTATATGTTTCTTAAAAATACGTAATTAAAGAGTTGGCAT
The DNA here is from genome assembly GCA_963931805.1 of Microdon myrmicae. Taxonomy (NCBI): domain Eukaryota; kingdom Metazoa; phylum Arthropoda; class Insecta; order Diptera; family Syrphidae; genus Microdon; species Microdon myrmicae. Next base: position 6,791,733 of record OZ007500.1, on the reverse strand, counting down.
TTTCACTGTTATAGTGTTTAATCTAACATAATCGTCTCATTTTTGTTCCACCCGCACAATGTTTTGATGTTTAAGAATACCTCAAAATCCTTTTGTGCGTATTTCGTCAAAAAAAAAACGAAAACAGCAAGTAGTGGGTGGGAGGAAATCCTTATGAAATCGTTTTGTGTATACATACAGACAATTTTATGAAAGTTTGGTTCCGTAAGTGACATTTATAATCACCTTCATTTAAAACAAACTTATACTAAGGGCTGGAAACTCCCTTGAGAATGGTACACAACTAGATCTGACACTTATAATACTTTACAACAATTAAGCTGGTTAGTAAGTTTACATAAGTGGGCTAAGCATCTGATTCCTAGAACGCGGTCACCGAATTTCGGTGCCGGGCTGTTGGAGCTCTGAATAATGCGGATGCTTATAACACTTTACAATACTTAAGCTGGTTGGTAACCCTACATAACTTAGCCTAGTTCATAACATATGATTCCTAAAACAAAATTACCGAATTTCGGTGCCGGACTGTTGAAGCTCTGAATAATGCGAGAATGGTGCACAACTAGATCTGACTCTTATAACACTTTACAACACTTAAGTTGGTTAGTAACCCTACATAACTAGGCTAAACATCTGATTCCTATAACACAATTATCGAATTTCTGTGCCGGACTGTTGAAGCTCTGAATAACGCCGCAAATCTAGATTTATGAACTCAAAATTTGCCTTTGTAGACTTAGACTACACAAATGACCCACCCTGTTGAAGTTCTTAACAGCTCGGCACAACTAGATCTTTCCATTAAACCCCTTCTTTAATTTCAATGGTAAATCGCGCTATATACATTTTTAAAGTGTCAATATTACTCTAATTTTAATTTTAAAAAACCGCATTGATTTTAGAAGGACGCCGTTAGCGGTTAGTCTCGCATTTCTTGCGTCGATTACACTATATTGAGAATTTTATATTTCACAAATACGTGAACAAAAAACGACAAAGACTCATTTTTTGACGAACGATCTCAAAGGTCGAGAGCTATAAGAGTAATGTCAAAAAATCGAACGGACACTGCTAACTTTGTTCAAAAATTTAGTCTCCGTTGTGGTTATAGGGTTCTCTAAATCTGTGAAAGACAGTACGTACGTCCTTTGGAAATGGTAAAGCGGCTTGGAAGAGACTCTCTTCACGACTTACCTTGTGTCGTGGAGACTCCTTAACGGGAGTCCCATTGTGGAACCATGATATCGTGGGCCTGGGGTCTGAATTGACGCGGCATTCAAACAGTAAACGTTTACCATCGTCTTCTTGTCGGATAGCTGGCTTTTTCGTGAATGTCGGTGCGAAACCGTCGACTTGTCTGTTGGAAATCAAATTAAATAATTAGTTTTAAGAATTAAGGAGGAAGTTTGCATTGTTAGGCACTAGCAATTAGGTAGTTAATGTGAGGAATATCATGCAGATCTAATCACAATATGGGATATGAGTTCAGAATTCGTATTTATAAAGAGTCATTCTAGGAGAACAGAAGCCGAAATCAAATGAATAGGAACATGACTGATAGGCGTTCTGCTTAAGGAAATATATTACAAACATTTATGCAAACAATAACACAGGAATGGGGTCAAACATTACCACTAGAAGGTCCAGAATTAACTAACATATTTATGCCATTTAGTTACAGCATTTTGTAATATATATATGGATTGTCCCAATTCTAGTTTCGAAGTTGGCAACTATATATATATATAGCTCGATTCCCCGTCGGGGGCCTCTGGCGCAAGACTAATGACCTTGCCCGGAAAAAAACAAATCATTATTGAAAATTTAACTAGCCCCAGGACTTGCTAAATAAGGCCAAGACCGGTTCCCGGTTGTAGTGCCGATGATGATGATGATGATATATATCAAAACATAACCTAATTATATATATATGCGAGGCCAGTTCAGTATGTCTTTAGAAAATGGGGACGATAACCTTTTATTTTCTCATTTCATCATCATCATCGGCACTACAACCGGCAACCGGTCTAGCCTTTATTTAGCAAGTCCTGAGGCTTGTTAAATTTTCCATAATGACTTGTTATTTTCCGGGCAAGGTCATTAGTCTTGCGCCGGGATTTTCTCATTTAGCTGACCTAATAATGACGCATAATACTGTCCCTTTTCCAAATAGTCAATGAAGACATACCACGTGCAACCGAAACACCCCCTTAGCCTTTAAAAAGCCACTGCTTTGGCTGTTCTTTCGTCTCGGGAGTGTGGTGATCTATCCATGTTTCATCTACAGTTACTTATCTGCGCAGAAACTCATCTGGGCTGGGGCGCATGCGCTCCAAAAGTTCTCAGCTGAGAGCAAATGCCGCACTCACCTCGCAGATTTTTTTTTCATGCCCAATTTATCATGCAAAATTGAAACATGAAACAATGATGCTTACTAAAAACAGACCCTAAGCGATGCTACGACCGCCATCGTAGGCGTTTCTAAAAACTTATTGACTTACCCTCGTATATATATTGACAAGCAAGAATACAAATTCACGTACTTTCTACCTATATCGTCACTACTACTACTACTACTACTGCCCCCTCCAACGCACTATGTCTTTTTTACTCTGTTTTTCTTCCTTTCCCTTTGATCAATTCTTAAAGAGAAAAAAATCTTGGATATGATCTCAAATACTGATAGAGAAATTTGGGACATAAACCCAAACCATTAAATATGCATGTACTTCGTATTTCACCCTCCGTCTAACCCGCCTCAACCTTCGAAGTCAGTTCATCCCTTCTTCATCTTTCTCCTTCTCGCTTTGGTCTTACAAGATATCAAACAGGAAGGATAGAGACGCGACCATAGCACTTATGTCCCAACAGTGAAGTTCTTTCTAGCAACCAACCTGGATTGGACAACATATAACAGTTAATCGTAAGCAGGTCCATCTATTGGTTGTCCTTTAAACTTAGGTTATATGCTTACTTTGTAGTTAAGGTTGTATATCTACGAAATGAATTTTATTAGACGGGAAAGGTAAGGAATGCATTGACTAAAAGTTACCAATAAACAACATCAGTAAAGTTACGACACAATAAAAATCAAACAAACGGTAGGCAACGGAACCTACGGAGCCCATCAAAATTAAACTTTATTGAGTGACGAAAAGGCTCAATAAGTATCCTGACACAAAGGAGAATTTAAAAGTAGAACCAGAACAAACGATTAAAACAAACTAGTGCTACAAAAAGTGGACGTAGATTGAAATTATCCAAACCATGCAGTGATTTAAGTAAACAAGATAAATTCAGGGGCATGTGCGATTTTTGGACACAATGACACTCCTTCTCTACAACTCACCGTTCAACAAAACGTCCCTCTTTGTGTTAGTTAGCCAGCGTAGGTCGTTAAAAAAGCAAAAAAAAAAAGAAAATAAAAACGTTTCTATATATAAAAGCAAATCTACAGGATTGTTAGTAATATAAACTGGTATGTATTAGGGTTATCGAGTGAATTCCTAAATGATTTTAAAAGTGGACCACGCCCGTGATTGTTGAAGTCGGTAAGCGACTGTTTATAAGAATGGTACAAGATAAGCCAAGCGAAGCAAAGGATATTTATAAAGTTATAAGAAAACTTCGAAAGAGCCTCACCTCTCCTTTGGTTCATCAGCCGCTGTTTTGTTGTTGAATTATTATCCATAGACGATAGACGTATGTTTCGTGTTATAAATATTTTTGGTATGTGTAGTAGCGTGGAATGTGGATCGTAAATGTGGAAAAGAAAAAAAAAGTGTTTGTTTTTCTTTTCTTTTTTTTGTTTTAAACTTAAAACTCAATGTTCCGTAGTGATAGGAGAAGGATAAGGTGTTTGATTTATGATCTTGCTAAACGAATACTTACGACTAAAATTTAAATTGATGGAGGCGGAGACTTCGCCAAGTTTGTTTTTAGCTTTAACCTTATAAAGACCGGCATCACTTTCGACAACATCATCGAGATCTAATACTACAGTGAATTTGTTGTCATTTAACGGTTGGATTTTAAATTTTGTTCTTGAATCTTCGACTAGAAGTGTATCGCTGCGATACCATTCGATTTCTGGTTTTGGTGATGATAATAGTTGACATTCGAATATCAAACGATTGCCATCATCCTCTTGTCGTAGCTGTGGCTTCTTAATGAAGCTGGGAGCGAAGTCTTCAGCCACTCCCATGCTGATGTTAATGGAATTAATTTAAAACATATAAAACAGCCTTAGAAATGAGCTCTTGTTGTAAGAACTTATTGTTCTAGTTTCTTTTTCTTGTTTTTTTTTTTTAACTTCCTCTCTGTCTTTAATTGAAAATGAAACTATTGGAACACAACATAAAGTAAATGAAGATGTTTGTCGTTTATCTTTCTCTCGTCCTTAAGGAATTGTTGTCGATATTCTCATAAGCTTGTCCTGAAAGAGAACACAAATATAAATTGTTTAGATTAAGTAACAAGGATTTGGGTTGTTCATTTAAGCAAATCATTAAATGGAAATTAATTGTTTGTTCTTCTTTTTCTAATTTTAATTTTACGTAATGGATATTTTTTGAGTGGTATTTATTTAACAGAATGCGATCTCTTTACGATAATTAGATTAGTTTAATTTATTGTACTTGATTTTGATAAATAAGTTTTATTTCAACGTATTTGTTTGGTATTTAGGCCTTTTTGTTTTTTTGCAAAGGAAATGATTTTTCTGTATTTTAATTTTTTACAGACACTAGAATCGACGGAAGGTGGGACGACATTCATAGGAGAGGCGCTCCATGCACTGTTGTGCTTAGTATCTTTATTCAATATCGTTATCTACATTTCACTAGTTTCTTTTAGTATGTAATGTACAATTTAATATTTTACACTAACATTTGGATATAGGGAAATTTCCGGTGAAGAGGTTCCTGCGTTTATTCAAAACCGGAATCACGTGAAAATAGTGTTTGGATATGGTTGAGCGGTGAGGTCATGTACTTCCGGGTTGCTATAGGTCAATAAATAGTAATATTATATGGTTGAGCGCTGTCCTCATCTCAAAAATGTGTGAGTATAGAAACTGGAAACCATTATTGTACTTCAACAACCAAAAAACTACCCAAAGCTGTAGATTGGTGCCAGGGAAAGTGCTACCCAAAAATTGGAAAAGTAATGGCCAAATTTTTTTGGGGTTCCCGTGGTAGATGTACGTAGACCACGACCAATCTATCAAACCAAATAAACAGATTCAGGATATAGTTGGAATCTCTTTAAAATCTGAATGAAAGTCGCCTTCTCTTCAACTTAGAGTTGGTCGTGACCAGAACTACAATCCATCCAAATGCCAACTTATGATATTAACACCTTTGGGAGAACGTCACATGCTTGATTATGCACAGGCTACGAAAACGTGATCTTTTTTTATAATGTGCACACCCTAAAAAGAATATTAGTACTTTTATAGGTTAAAGACATGCTGACCCCGTTTGTGAGGATAACCAACATTGTTCCCACAATCAAGAGCTAGGATCATTAATTTAACGCTTTTTTGCCTCCTTTCGGGCAATATTAGCAAACTGGTAAAACTACAGAACTATATAACTGGAAATACATGTACTAGTTCAATAGATCTTTGCTTTAAAATAACACGTATTACTAGGATCAATTGACATTATTTAGAGCCACTAGATGGGAGTTCATTTCATGAAACATTTCGTGAGTGATTATCATTTGAAGTAAACAATTTTTATTCTTTGCCTAACCATGGGAAAAGGTAAACTTCGAGCTTTGTTGAAACAATGGTTTTTAATGGAAACAAAAACACTGTATAAGTAAAAAATTACTTGACAAAAGTTATGGTAAATCTGATACGTCGAAAATACTAGAGTCAAACGTGGCCGAACAAAAGTTCACCCAAAAGATGTAGCAACTAAAGACATTATCCAAAAAGCCCGTGGTATTGTTTTAAACGCCCCGAAAGTGAAAACGGGTAAGATAGCTGAAACCAATTATGTTATGTCAATTAACTCAGTTGCTTCCATTTTCACCAACCATTTGAGTATGAAAAAGTTGATTGCAAGATGGGTACCGCGTGTGCTAACAATCGCTCAAAAAAATTCGTAATTGTGAGCAATGTTTATATTTAACGGTGATCCGAAAGATTTTATACGTCGATTATTAAATGTTTCGACACAAAAACATGAAATCAGCATTATACACCAGGCACAACAAGCGCAACAATGGAATGGACCCAGTGGAAGTGCTCCGGAGAGTCCAAAATGCGAAAAATGGACCAGAAAGGTTTTGGCCATTGTTTTTGAGCTTCGCGTTATTGGTAAACTACCTTGAATAATGAAAAAAGTAATAGACGAATATTATGTAGCACGATTGGATAAATTATACGATGCATTGGAGAAAAAAACAAGTAAAAAGTTTTTGCCAAGCCATGATATATGAACGCAATGGTAAAACTCAACGGATCACGATTTGAATTGTTTCGTCACCCAGCACATTCTCCAGATCCCACCCCCAGGCGCCTATCATCTTTTAAACTAATCTAAAAGTCTGGGACTACGGTGTGACGGGGCTTTTTAAACACATCAATAGCATCCAACATGTCAATGGCCTGAAACCTATCAATAGAATCCAACCATCTGTTACATGGAGTCAGTTCCACCAAATAGCTATCTGAGACTTGTGTGCTTCATAAACATAAACTCGTTGGATTTTTATGAACCACTGATTTTTTTAAACTGGCTTATAACAGCCTGCATATATTCAAAAAGTGAGAGGTGCAAAACAAATGAAAAATTACGTCGTCGCAAATAATATGTGTTTTGTTAATTATTAGAAAAACAAACATCCGGGAAATTTAAATGGCCCGTCCTATAAGGTATCTATAAGCGTCATCACAACTTTAAGGTGGTGAAAGGTAGAACATTCGGTGCGCATGACCACTAACTTGTGTGCATTATGATGAACTAACCCGAAAAGTCATTTGGGGTGTGGTCTATGAATGTGGGGAAGACCTCACATTCACTGACAGGGAGGTAAAAAAAACTTTTGGATGCTCAGTGATATGACCAGAGACTAAGACGGAATCTCATTTGTAGATCATGATAGGTAAATAATATAAACCACGTAATGCTCTTTTGCCATTTTTTAATAAAGTCACTGCTAAAAAACTGTAATTAAAATACAACGGGAATAGACGAAACGATAATTTGCAGAATCTTTTAGAACCCTATTGCGTCAAGGAATCGAACCCAGAAGAGACCGATGAGAAGTGAAGAACTAACTCGTCAGATGAACAACCGTATGTGGAAGATGGATTACTTTTCTCCACTACACTTTACTAGAGTGGAAATGCCAGACCGGTGAGAAGAGAAGCACTAACTCATCAGATGAACAGCCGTATGTGGAAGATGGATTACTTTTCTCCACTAAATTTTACTAGAGCGATAATGCTAGACCGGTGAGAAGTGAAGCGCTAACTCATCAGATGAACAGCCGTATGTGGAAGATGGATTACTTTTCTCCACTACACTTTACTAGAGTGGAAATGCCAGACCGGTGAGAAGAGAAGCACTAACTCATCAGATGAACAGCCGTATGTGGAAGATGGATTACTTTTCTCCACTACACTTTACTACAGTGGAAATGCCAGACCGATGAGAAGTGAAGCACTAACTCATCAGATGAACAGCCGTATGTGGAAGATTAATTACTTTTCTCCACTACCCTTTACTAGAGTGGAAATGCCATACTGAGTGCCATGGTATCCGACTCTACTAATTGGGTATTGGTTTTTGTGTCGTGTGATCTGTTAGAAACGCACCTCCCTACACAGACCATAATAAGTTGAGAAATAGACTGCAAGTGGAAAACCTGTCATTATTTTCAGGTTTCAAAACACGTCACAATTTTACGGGAATTAGTAAGTTTGTAGCAAATCCGTCTTGATCAAACAAAGTCGTTAATTGAATCTACCTACACACACTTTTTACTTGAAACGCACACAAAAGGGACTGTGAGTTGTCCTTAAATGTCAAGTAATAGTACGAGCAGAACTACTTTTCCAACACAGGCATCATCGGAACTACCTTATGATCTCTGCCACTAAAGCGTGTAAATTAGTAAGACTGGCAAAACGTGAGTTTGGAAGATATTCAAGACTCAAAAATACTGCAATTCAGAACAACGATCATTGTTGAAGACATTCTAAAAGGAAAATGTCCAAAAACTCATTATCTTACTGTATTATTATAATGAATTTTGTTTTTGATCATCATGTCAAAGCATAGTACGAGCAGAACCACTTTTCCAACACAGGCATCATCGGAACTACCTTATGATCTCTGCCACAAAAGCGTATAAATTAGTAAGACTGGCAAAACGTAAGTTTGGAAGATATTCAAGACTCAAAAATATTGCAATTTAGAACAGTGATCATTGTTGAAGACATTCTAAAAGGAAAATGTCCAAAAACTTATTATCTTACTGTATTATTATAATGAATTTTGATAACCTGAGTCAACTAAATTTGCTACAGTTCCATGACCTACCACAAAGGGCTGAAAAGTCCCGGGATTTTTCTATAAGTGGCGCCACTAGAAAATGAACATGACTCATTTCAATAGTTTATGTATGAAAATTCGTGAAATTCGTCCATTGGTTTACAAGCTACAGTCGTTTGAGTGACGCCACTTTCGCCTTCGTACAAAACATGGAAAGACGGGAATATCACATCTTAATCAAACATTGTTTTTTGATGGGAAACACTTTTGAACAATCGTTGCATAAATGTTATCCCACATCTGCTCCTTCAAGAACAACAGTTTATCGGTGGTGTAGTGGATTTAAAATGAGTCGTTCAAGCACCAAAGACGCACCTCGCTCTGGATGGTCAAAACAAGCTACGATTTTTTTTCTGTTTTTATTTTACTTCTCCCAGTAAAAGCGTTGAATCAGCGCCCTGGGATGCTATTTTTTTCTTGACCGGATGTATCAGCCAAGCTCCGAAAGATGCTCAAAGATTTCTCCCGACCATTTCACGAAGCCTATAACTTAATGGGGTGGTATTTCACCGGGCGGTTGGGCTTTGAGACCCTCTCTACCACCCAGTTATTGTGTCGGATTGCACATAGCAAGAGTCGTCAGTTGAACCTAGGTTTGTACAATCAAACGCAAGACACAACCTCCTTACCAACTCAGCCTGTGAGGTGGAAAATGCGGAAATAGTAAAGCAAGTGCATCTAATCGTTTTGAATGATGATAAAGTGAAGTTGCGTGAGTTAGCTGATGCTGTGGGCATTTCAAAGGGACGATGTTTTGGAGATGAAAAACCGACCGGCGTCATGGGTGCCGCGTTTGCTGATTGTCGACCAAAAACAGCAGCGCGTTGATAATTCAACGGCCGGTTCGGCGTTGTTGCAGCGTAATCGATCGGACTTTTTTCGACGTTTTGTGACGATGGATGAAACATGGGTCCATTCTCATAGGCCTAAGTCCAACAGACAGTCTGCAAAGTGGCTGAAAAGCCACGAAAACTGATCAAAGCGGCCAAAGGCCAACGCTCTGCCGGAAAGGTTGTGGCCTCCGTCTTTTGGGATGCGCATGGCACATCTCTATCGATTACCTGATAGTATTATGCAGTGTTATTAGACAAACTGAACGACGAAATAAAGAGAAAAAGGTCTGTATTGTCACGATAACGCGCCGTCACACACGTCCTTAAAAGCCATTGCCAAATTGGACGAATTACGATTTCGAATTGGTTGCTCACCCATCGTATTTTCCAGACTTGACCTCCACGGACTATTATCTGTTCCCGAATCCCAAGCGGTGGCTCCAGGGAAAGAGATTCAGATCGAATGAGGAAGTCATCGCGGAAACTGCGGCGAATTTCGATGGCTTGGACGTTTACATACTACAGAAAGGGTTTCGAAATGTTGGAAAATCGCCATACCAACTGTATCGCCCTCGAAAGCAACTATCATCATCATCGGCACTACAACTGGGGACCGGTATTGGCCTTATTTAGCAAGTCCTGATGCTTGTTAAATTTTCCATAATGATTTGTTTTTTCAGGGCAAGGTCATTAGTCTTGCGGCGGAGGCTCCCTGACGAGGAATCAAATCCCGGTCTCCCGCGTGACAGGCGGGTATACTAACCACTATACTATCGAAAGCAACTATGTTGATGTATAAATATAACATTGCAAAAAAAAACTCTTGTTTTCATTAAAAATCGAGGCACTTTTTAGCCTATGTAGTATATCACTCTAATCTAATCTGCTAATCATACAATCCTGCTGATGCAAAATTCTCACTGCATTTCACCATCAAAGTGATACGACAAGTTATGAATTCGCGGCCCCATTGCATCCGAGAAAGTGTTGGCCAAGAATATGAAAGCATACTGTCTTCAAAGTTGTGCCACTCGGTTGAAGAAAAACTCTTTTGTGTATCAATATCAAAATGATATCATAAAAGTAAATACTTCGCGGTAGGACATGAGTACGTCTAAAGCAGCAGTTCCCTTGCATCCGAAAGAGTGTAGGCTTGGAATATGAAAGACCACTTCCTTCAAAGTTGTGTCACTCAGTTGAAGAAAAGCTTCCACTATATATAAGTATCAATATTTCTTCAGACAGATGAGAACTTATGACAGGTGACACAAAAAGCTTCATTTAAAAGATGTGTCATTCGACTAAAGAACAACTCTCTTTGTGTATCAGTATCAAAATGATTTCATATCAGTAAATACTTCGAGGGTAGGGCATGGGTACGTCAAAAGTAGCTGACCCTTACATCCGAACAGTATAGAACAGGAATATAAATGAAAACCTTCTCCAAAAGTCGGAGAGACTCCTAGGGCATATGTATATGTTTTTAACTTTTTCGAACTTCGCGGAATGATAATGAATATGCGGCAGCGGTCGCGTTGCGTTCGAAGAGTGAAGGACAAGGCTGCGAGATGGGAGACGGGAGTAGGTTTCAAAAATTGTCTTTTTGGTCATATTCGGTTAAAGAAAATTAACTCAGTGAGTCACATGGCGTAATGCATTGCAATAGAATTGTATCGAGATGTGACGTATTTAGCGGTAATCACATGTGAAACCACCAAAGCCTCTTTTAGTAAACTTGAAGTTATATCTACTAGGTATTCAACGTTTTTTTCGGAGTTCGGAAAATGGTTGCAATTTGAAGGACAAGTCAAAACTTCAAAGCTTACAAAACTCCGGAACTTGTTAATGGCGAACTCGAGCTGTTATCTAACTAGCTGGTTGCTAGCCATGGTTAGACAGTCTTCCCACACAAATGCTTCAAAGTATAGGATGTAAATCTATTTTAATAATTTTCACACATCAAAGCTTAGGCCATATTCCAATATAAAGTCACCTTAGTTTACCAGATATTTTCTTATCATACGCACGTCAAAGAGATTATTAATATCCGTATTGTATTGCAGAAACTCTACAATCCTCCTCTGACGTAGTTTATCAAAACGATATCAAAACCCTATTAAAAGTTCCTGGCGCAAGGCTAATAACCTTGCCCGGAAAAACAAATTATCTTGGAAAATTATTATGGAAAATTTAACAAGCCTCATACTTGTTAAATAAGGCCAAGACCGGATCCCGGTTGTAGTGCCGATGATGATGATGATGATGATAATTAAAAGTTTAGCAGCTAATTATTTTTAATAATATACACACGTTAATTCCTTTATAGTATTATGTCGACTCAACGAGGTCCCGAAAAACATTGGTAAGTAACGGGAACCTCAGCATACGCTCAAAAAGGAAGAAACCTCACCAGTCGTCCATATTCTTCGGAACTTTCCCACATATAAACGGCCATGAATGCACCCATCAGACGCAAAGCCATTCTTGGATAAAATCGTTTGGTCCAGAAACCGGAGTACTGAAAGAATTCTCCATTTAATATAAACATAATGCGATCCAAGCTTTCTTCAGCGCTGAATTTCTTTCTCCCAGAACCGATTTGATAAGATCGTAAGAAAAATTCTTGACTGGAATATATACAATCCAATACGATCTTTACATTGTCATTGCGCCAACTGGAGCCTTTCTTCCAAAGGCAGACCATAGGAGAGCAAATAATTCAAAAAAGTTATCGGTACATTGTGATCGTGCCCCCGAAATTCTTCCTTACAGGATGAAAGTTCAGTTAATCCTATGTGGCTCTTATCGGACTGTCGGCAACACAAGAAATATAGAACGCAGGCAGGAAAGAATTCAAAGGGCATTTAGCATAGAATAGAGAGTTATAACAGAAAAGGTAGAAAGAATAGGAAAAAAGGAACGAGTGATTTAGCTCTAACTCAACGAACTATTGCCTCTGAAAACAGTTTTCGATGATGGTTAGAAGACATCACTGGAAATCTAACAAAGTCTAAGAAGTAATTGGCTTGCTTTATAATTTGCACATGTCACAGGAATTATTAATGCCCTTATGACATCACGAGATGCAACGTGGGGTGGAAAGTCAAGGTAGGTAATGAACAACAAAGTCCAGCAGTGGGGGTAGAATAATAGAAAGGATAGGAAGAAAGGAACGATAGTTTTGATGATTCATAATAGGAGGCTTAGTTATAAAATGTTTTTAGAAGGTAAAACTCAGTTTTAACAAATGTAGTATCAGTTTTACACAAATGCCAGCTAATTGTACAAAGTAAGTAATGAGTCATGTACCAATCACTCCAAGAATATCGGAACTAATAAGTCCAGTAGATTGATACACAAAGGGAAGCTTTCTTTAGTCGAATGGCACATTTTTTAAATGAGTCTTTTCATGCTGTTGGAACCATTTTCTGTACTTCAGCAGTCTTGCGACAATGAAAGCTACACAGCAATTCATAAACGATCGTTTAGTTGGTGATCCAATTGTGTTATTGGGAAACTGTAGAAGATCTTTACTTTCTGCTTTCCTTGGCGGTGTTGAGCTAATGGTACTGCATGATGTTGTATAACAAACCATCGAGACCTGTATCCGTGTAGACTAATATTGCGACCTGCTGACTCAAAGCGCAGCTGTATCATCTTTCTCGATGGTGTAATGTAGTTACCAATGACATTTGTTATTTATGTATGACTATTTAAAAAAAACAGTAGGCTAGCACTCATTTCGCATTCTTTCTATATTTTTTTTGCGCCCTTTGTTTTCCCGTCTGTGCCATATCTTTTGACATTGTAAGGTTCTCAATAATACCACGGGCAATTATTAAAAAACAAAGTCCTTTGACTCGTAGAAAAAAGGCTGACAGTGTTCAAACAATTGAAAGAAAAGCCACTCCAAACCTAGAAGGGCTTTTCTTATACGAGCCGCTCGTAGAAAAGGAATTTTGTAGGACCTTATATACATCATTTTTTATAAAATATTTAATATAGTTATTGCATATTTTTATATCGCTCTTAACATTTTCCTAATTGTCTATGAAATTTAGGAAATAAATTTAATCTATTGCTGATCCTTTTGCTAAGTGTAATTGCCTTTTTATATTTTCTAAAATAGACGAGTATTATTGTGTAGGCATTTTTCTTCCGGTTCATATTCGACTTCGTTATAAACGACAATTTTACTTAACGAATTTCTTAACTCGCGTTCGTAATTTATTAAATTTCATTTGATATTGTTTTTAATTAAGTTGTTTATTTTAGTTTCAAACAGTTTTATTATATTTTTGAAGTTGCTTTTTTTTTGTCTTTGATGTAATCTCATATTTTCGTGTTGCTTTGATTTATCGTTTTATTTTTTTCTTCACATTCAGAAAATTTAACCACAGACGTGTATAAGAATAAATATACATACATAGCTCAAAATGTATATATGAATATATATAACCTCATTTATTTAGGTATAAGGAAAAAAACTTTTACCGAAAAGTAATCTCTTTTCACGCGTCAGGATACACACTCGCGCACCAGGTTTGTTGCTTCTCCTCACTCCAATTCACGCGCTACAAGCGAATTCTAGCGACGGTTGCCGGTGTTTCGCTTTTATAGTCCTCTAAATATAAACCGACCGATTAATGAACGGAATTTTATTAATTTATCCCGATGACCTTACTAGATATTTTCGGCACGGTCTTGAATGTCCGCCCCTGCAAGTGGTCAAATTTGAGAACTTTTAAAAATAAATTTAATTTAATTCTCGCGCGGATTTTGATGTCTTTTTAAATGCCTCAACATTTTCTTTGCCCCAGTGGTGGTGTATGTGTGAGTACAGTCATAAACAAAGTACCGCCTGCACCAGTGGGAGTGCGCAAAATGAATCACAGGTCCGATTTCATCCGCAAAATAGAACATTGTTTTCTTTCTATTCGCTTAAACTATGACGAAATTCGCACGACGATGGTAAAAGTCCATTCGCTTTCCCCCGGGTCTTGATCGTCCGTGCCAGGATTATAGAGTTAGATAATGGTATAAAGCTTGTATTCTTTAATAATAATATCTGTGGAAAGAGAACATACTAACATCCTGTGTATTGGGTGCGGATAATATATCAGATAATATAACTGTCAAATTTCGCTTATTTTTCATAGAGTACAATATCATATGAGCATGCCGATGTGCAGTTATTTACTAGACATTTTGACGAGTTGACGAGGCTTAATGAATTTCCGGGATCTCTATATATACTTATATAAAATCCGCATATGATAAAGCAATTATTTGACGTTCGACCCCTCCAGGCCAATACATTGACCTTTTACTACATCAAAGAAAGAAATACTTTACTCAAACTAATAGCACCCAAAGATACAGCGCGAGCGACAATTAATGGTGAACCTGCAACTCAAAGAATAAGCCTATGACGTTTCTAACAGCTACATACAATACACAAACAAATAGTGAGGAACACCATAAGCCTCTTAAATTAATCTTTGGACAGGTTTCCTTAAATTATTGCTACGATGTAATTCTAAGCACATAGAACTTGCAGGTCATGGCGGGGCAGTAATTTAAGCGGACATCAAATCCCTTTTTGTGCGGACGTTGTTATAAAAGAAAACCTCGGTATACTTGCCGGCATTTTACCGCTTAATTCGAACTACTAGTTGGCTAACTTGCCATAATTTGACAGGAATAAATAGTATGTAAAAGCACAGACTTGGTAGTTGAACCTACGTACTCATAACCGCAGTCATGTACCTACCCCTAGAACATTCCAAAAGAAGTTGTGCCATTTTTTAACAGACCAACACACAATACGCAAGCAAATAGTGAAGAACAACTGCCAAAGAAAATCGATATTGTGGCGTTTCTTAGAGACACAAAGTCATAATTAAACAGCGTGAGTGCTAACACATTCAGTCTTCGACTAAGTAGCGAGACTTTGGCCAGTACAATCCCTGTCATGAATTAGAATAAACAACGGAAGTAACATAAACAACAGCTGGGTCTCATTAAAGATTGGTCTTCCTACGAATAGGGTCAGTTGGTCGGTAATGCAGTATTTTTGTAACAGAATTCCCCATTGACGTCTGACTATTTTATATCGCGTATTTTTGTAACAAAATTCCTCATTGATCTCGGACTATTTGAATCATCAAAACAAAATAAAATTAACAATTCCATTCAATGCAAATGTACCAAAAATAATACATAAATAAAATAAATATTAAAAAAAAAAGCAGACATTATTTTCTTTTTAGTGCAGCGGTTTCCAACCTGGGAGGCGCGGACTATTGCCAGGGCAGGCGCCAACATTTTTTAATAAATTAATTGGTATACCATAAAATCTACAAATAAATAAAACTTCATATCTTAACGTAACAGTTATTATTCTGTTGATTGTAGTTTTTAGTTTTTTTTTGTAATAAAGCTTTTAATATTTAAAACGTGTATACATTATTTAATCTATTAAAACAATAAAAGGTAAGGGAGGCGCGGAAAAAATTTTTTTTCGGGGAGGCGTGGTAGCATTAAGGTTGGAAACCGCTGCTTTAGTGGGCATAACTAGGATGGCTACCCCTAAAAAAGGTGATTTTCGGGAGTTAAATAATATAAAAGCGTTGTATCGAATATGTTGAAGGTATATTCATGTATACGTGATCTATATGTGGTAATTTGTTCGTATGAAAATAACTAATTTTAGCGACTTATGCGCCATTTCCATCCATGCCCACCCCGGCCTAAGTTACCACTTTCCCTTAGAATACCGCCATTCAAAAACTATTTAAGACCCACCCCATGTTGTTCTTGAAGGTATAGACGAAATCGACTTTTCAAAAGTGTAAATTTCCATCCCAAGAATAATCTCCGTAACCGACTCCGCGCATGCGTTAACATCGGAGTCTCCAAAGCACACCTCCGACCACGGAAAGGACGCGAAGTAATCTCGCAAACCGTGCCAGTTGGCAGCCCCATACCTCCGTACATGGCTAAGCTGCTTAGATAGGTTATTCGGTATTAATCCGACTCCTATATATTGGAATTCCTTAGAACTGTTTTTGGAGAGGATACACCCTATTTATTAACTTAGTACAAGCTGACAAAATAACAAAATAAAATTACAAAAAATGTTAACTTCAAACTTAAGAAATACTTTATCCCATCCAAGCTGGCCACAATTTGCAAGACGAATATTCGTTTTAAAGAAGAATTTAATTCCAATATTTAGTCAGAGGTATTATCGCGTTTGCGATGATAGTGAAGAGTGTGTGATTCGAACTGACGCTATGACAGTTAGGATAACCAAAAATTTAACTAATGCTTAACACATCAGGCTACTGGCCGCGTATAAAAATTCGATGTCTAAACTCAAGTACACTCAACTGATGTGGAATTGTTATGTTATCGCTGTGGTATACGGCTCTGATGCATTTTCTTATTGGATTTTCGTTCGGTGTTCTTCACTATTTGCTTGTGGATTGTGTGTGTATCTGTTAGAGACGCCACACTACTCCCTCCCCAGTAACTTCGTTATGATCAATTTTGTGTGCGAACGACGGAGCGAGAGACCGTCGGAGCAGGCGAGTGTGCCGGTGCTCTATGGGGAATCCATGATCGTGTGTGAAGTTCTGTTTACTACGGGAAAGTGTGTGCTGTGTGTACAGATCACGTCGTAGTCACCAATTATAGCGTTTGGGATAATAGTGAAGAACGTGTGATTCGAACTGACGCTATGACAGTTAGAATCACCAAAAATTGAACCAATGCGTAACACATCAGGCTACTGGCCGAGCAAGTGTATTCCACTGATGTGAATTGTTATTTTATCGCTATGGTATAGGGCTCTGATGCATTTTCTTATTGGATTTTCGTTCGGTGTTCTTCACTATTGACAGAAAACAGCAACAAAACTCATTGGAATTCCGGGCACAAGTCTTTCAATTCCATTACACGAAAATAGGCGCACCGTATTCTTCCCATCTCCTTTCTGTAGGTACTATATTATCACGATCGATACTCAACTGAATTAGGTGAATGTGTTTCACCTCTCCAAATATGATCTTGCGCTATGCATCAATCTGAGAATAAACACCAGTTCAGGTTAATCATTAACGCCAGGCATACGGGTAACCACAAGGAATCGTTAGGTGAATGTGTTTCACCTCTCCAAATATGATCTTGCGCTATGCATCAATCTGAGAATAAACACCAGTTCAGGTTAATCATTAACGCCAGGCATACGGGTAAACACAAGGAATCGTTCTTCAGCCGAAGTATACAAATATGGAATACTCTGCCTCAATATATGTTTCTTCGTCTATAATGGCGGAGAATTATTGATGGAAGACTGGAAAAGAGACAAGTGGAAAGGCTGCGACGGAGATGGGAAGATACGAGGGCAGGGCAATAAGCCTTTAGAAAATAAGAACGACTTTCTTTTATTTTCTCATTCAGTTGACCTAATAATGATACATAATACTGTCCAGTTATTGTCCAACCCTTTTCCAAATAGTCAATGAAGATAATACCACGTGCATCCCAAAGCACAGTAGAATCAACCTTTCCAGTTGATTTCATCGTCTTTGCCTTCTTTGGAGCCTGTTCGACTTTAACAATCCACTGTTTTGACTGATCTTTCGTCTCGAGTGTGTAGTGGTGTATCCATGTTTCATCCACAGCTACTAATCTGCGCAGAGACTCATCTGGGTTGCGACGCATGCGCTCCAAAAATTATCAGCTGAGAGCAAATGCGACACGTATCTCGCAGATAATTTTTTCATGCTCAATTTATCATGCAAAATTGAAACATGAAACAAATTGAAAATTGGCAGATGCCTAGTGAGGAATGATGCTTACTAAAAACAGACCATTAGCGATGCTACGAGCATCATTGTAGGCGTTTCTAAGGACTTATTGACCTACCCTCGTAATGTAAAGTACGGGCGTGAAGAACTTGGACTAAGTGGCGAAGCGTGTAGCGAAAGTGTACAGGACACGGAAGAATAGCGTAATCAAGCTAATGAGATCATGAACTTTCAAGTTCCTGCAACCTATTAAATCATAATAATAGTAATAATGACGATACTTTCTTTCCTTACCCCTCTCCCCATCTTCTTCTGATCATACAGTGCTTTATTATTTAAGCCTAATTTAAATCTCTCTTGTATATGTTTCGCGTAAAAAAAGTCGCAAGCGACATAAAGGACTTTAATCCGTTATATCTTCAATGTACATATTGCCTTTCATGGAAGCAACTTATAGTAAGCTCACTGCGAGATCGTCGGATTCAGATACTCCTGTACTTCTTTTTAGGTTTACTTAAAAAATCAGACAGACTACACATGTTTCAAAATGGGCGACCGTTGCGTAAATAAAATCTCCTACTTTTATATCGCATTTTTGAAAAACATGTTTGCAGTGACACAAACAAAGTTAAAGCAAATTCAAGGAGGAACATTTTTTATATAACCCTATATATACTGACCTACTAAAATCTATAGCTCCATAGTCCAACGTCTTAAGATTTCAGGTTTAATAAGTTTCCACAATTTTGTGAATATTAACAAAGTTATAATTACGAAGGATGTCTCCAACATAACAGTGCATTATTGTCTGGTGAACCTGCGTACATGGTTCGCTACCTCTTACTCGCCATAGCCACTTAATCGAATTAAATTTTGTTATGTTATAAACTCCATAACCACGCTATTCCGCAAACCTACAATAGTGAGAGTATTGAGGTCGCGAAGATTAAGAGGGGCCAGACATGTGGCGAGAATGCGCAACGGTAGGACCGTGCGTAGAATTCTTGACGGAAGACCAACGGGAAAGAGACCGGTAGGATGTCCGCGAAGGAGATGGGAGGAGAATGTAAGGTTTGACCTTGAGGAGACCGGTTCAGATGGTCAAGCCTGGAAGAAGGGTGCACAGGACAGGAAGGATTTGCGCAGCCGAGTCAGTTAGATGTCATCAGTCATGAGCTTCCGGGTTCCTATAGGCCAATAAATAGTAGTAATAGTAATAGTATGTTATGATACCCGCGCACAATAGGGTTTTTTTTTCTGTTAACCTTAAATATTAAAAAACGGGAAGAAGACTGCGAAAGAATATGGTAAAAATTGGGAAATGAGGTGTCTAATGTGCACAGTCTTGAGTGCCTGTAGATTGTAGTGCACTAAAGCCAGTGGACGTAGAAAAAAACATATGTATATAATAAAAACGGAAAAAATAATATTATATCATAAAAAATCACTCAATCATTTAATTAATTAATTATTTAATTGATAATAATGTTGTTGTCAATGCAAGTGGTAAGAAGTTTGACTCCAGCACCCATCGCGCAGGGCTTGTAGGTTCAAGTGAGGACTGTAAGCCTTTGCGCCGGACAACGAGCAATGAACTCAAGTTATAAGAATTTGCAGTTCCTAAAAATAATCTCAGCATGATTTGACTTTGCTTGGATTGTTCAAGATAAAGAAAATCAAACACGCATCATATTGAAAGACGGTAAGATGCTAAGTGAAACAGTACGAATTCAAGCCAACGAAATTTGAGAAGACGACTCGGAAGTACTTTAAAGTCCCCATCTAGAATTTCTGCTAAAGGTGAACAATTAAAACAATGTACAGAATAATTAAGATGAATCAGATTCGTAGACATCGCAATTCACTCAAGAATACTGTTGAATCACGCCAACTGATTAATGACCTGAATCATAGAACTTATTTTGCCATAATTATTCATTCGCGCGCCCGATATCTGTCCGCACCCGTGGCCATTTTAACGAACTAGAGCTAATTACGACCCATTTTTCGGAATAGTATCTCAACGTCCTTATACAAACGTTTGCCACGGATCTATTGCAGGCTAACGCTACCAATTAATCATCTTGTAATTGAATTAACGGTATGTAAAGCATTTGGCCGAATTTAAATAGATTCTATCTGCAATAAAGTGTTCTAAATTCGGACACTGATCATTGGATGGTTTTCTAATGCGCGCATTGACGGACAAGATGATTTTATGAATCGTTGTAGTCATCCATATAATTGGCTCTGTTCGCAATCGAAACAAGCACTAAAGTTTTACGAGTATTTTTAGGATCTTTAGAGACGATGAACGTTCTAGCTGGAAGGAGGCTGACACAGTGAGGCAGAATAGAAGACTGATTGAAAATTGCAATAATTATAAAAATCTCAATGGTGAATTCATCGTAGTCGCTTGAAACCAGGATAGGAAGTGGACACTCCAATAATTACCCGACGAGAAGCTATAAAGCACAGTAGTGTATAAATAAGTCATTGGTTCAACATGTCTACGAGCGACCATCAAAGAACACTTATTAGTGGACCTTAGCTATAAACAAGGGTCATAGCGGGAAACACTCTCAAATTGTTCTACGGATATGTTTTAACTAAACCCCGACCATGGAACGAGCCATATAGCTTAGCAGCCAGCCGATACTCTTTCTACATATCTAACAGCCGGCATGACAACTATGTACAACACGTAATGATCTCTTATGGAAATATGATTATGATACCAGTTGCGTTATCAGCAAGTGGATAAAAACCACGATGCTCGATTCAACGAAAGACCATTTTGAACAGTGAAAGTCAATGGAAAAGCGTTATCCGGGCATGATGGCGATGAGTTTATGCCAATTCTGAATAATAATTTCCAGCAGGATGGCGCTACAACTTACACAGCTCGAACCTATTTATAGCGTCACTATGCAGCGCAGAACGTGACTCAAACCCATGTTATGAAAATGCCAAACCACAGCACGAATGCATCAAACCACAACCGTGCGTGCTCGGGGATGTTTCAGCTAACTACGTAAGATATATGAGTGCTGCCTTACTCGGTGTGGAATAGGGCAATAAAAATGCCGCGGACAAGGTAGAAAGGAGGAAGTTCCACAATCGTGAATTGGAAGAGCTATACCTCAAATTAAATATAGTATTAACCATCAGGTCACGAAGATTAATATATAGCGAGAATGGGCAACGGCAGAACCGTCCATGGAATTTCTGACGGAAGACCGATGGGAAGGCAGCGACGGAACTTAGAGAGAAAGTGCACAGGACATCGAACAGCCGAGTTAGTGACCTCTTGAGTTGACCGTTAAATATTAGTAGTAGTATACGACACTGATGAATTCTGTTGCTTTTCTTGTGTGCTGCGTTCTTCTCTATGGCTGATTGTTCGTGTGTATCTGTTAGAATCGCAACTTACTCAGTGTTCCTATGTAAGGTAGGTTTAAAAAGGTCTTATGGAGTTAATGTTCTGCTCATTCAAAGAACATTAGACTAGCTTGCTGATAGCTCAAACCAAGTGGTTTTTCAAAGACGCTTAATCTGTACGCCAACTGTTCCAGATAACGGTGGAGTCGACGAGCTCACCTCAGCATTGGTTTGCATAGCCATTGTTAGTTCTACTCGACGTAAATGCATAACATGTTTTTGTTTATTTTGACGCGTATAGACACAATGGTTGAGTTTGCCGCCTCAATGGCTGACCTGGTAAGGAGGTTGTGTCTTGCGTTTGATAGATTCGTAGAGACGTAGATTCAACTGATGACTCTTGCTATTGTGCAGTTACTGAGTTTTAGGTAGTGTGCCAAAGCCCACCGCCCGGTGAAATACCACCCCAGTAAGCTATAGGCTTCGTGAAATTGTTGGGAGAAAGCCTTGACCATCTTTCGGAAGTTGGCTGATGGACCCGGTCGAGATAAAATAGCATCTCAAGGCGTTGACTCAGGGCTATAGGTGCGCCTTTCCTGGGAAAAGTAAAATAAAAAAAAATAGCAAATAGTCGGTTAGGGATGATTGGTTAGTAGGTTGGCCAACTCACTTTGCCATACAAACACTTGCAGTAATGGTTGGAAAACTGCCGAACACTTAAAAAACTGTCTAATGCTTGAAAAATGTTCAAGGTTTGGAAAACTGTCCAACATTTGAAAAACTGTACGACAAATGTCCAATGATTGGAAAACTGTCCCAGGCTTGAAAAACTATATGAAAACTGTCCAATGTTTGGAAAACTGTCCCATGCTTGAAAAACAGTATGAAAAGTGTCCAATGCTTGGAAAACTATCCCAGGCTTGAAAAACAGTATGAAAAGTGTCTAATGTTTGGAGTACTGTCTAATGCTTGGAAAACTATCCCAGGCTTGAAAAACTGTACGGAAACTGTCTAATGTTTGGAAAACTGTCCCATGCAAGAAAAACTGTATGAAAAAAAGTCCAATGCTTGAAAAACTGTCTAATGCTTGGAAAACTGTATGAAAAGTGTCCAATGCTTGGATAACTATCCCAGGCTTGAAAAACTATATGAAAACTGTCCAATGTTTGGAAAACTGTCCCATGCTTGAAAAACAGTATGAAAAGTGTCCAATGCTTGGAAAACTATCCCAGGCTTGAAAAACAGTATGAAAAGTGTCTAATGTTTGGAAAACTGTCTAATGTTTGGAAAACTGTCCCATGCAAGAAAAACTGTATGAAAAAAAGTCCAATGCTTGGAAAACTGTCCTATGCTTGAAAAACAGTATGAAAAGTGTCCAAGGCTTGGAAAACTGTCCAACATTTGAAAAACTGTACGACAAATGTCCAATGCTTGGAAAACTGACCCAGGCTTGAAAAACTATATGAAAACTGTCCAATGTTTGGAAAACTATCCCATGCTTGAAAAACAGTATGAAAAGTGTCCAATGCTTGGAGAACTATCCCAGGCTTGAAAAACTATATGAAAACTGTCCAATGTTTGGAAAATTGGCATATGCTTGATAAACTGTATGAAAATTGTCCAATTTTTGGCAAACAGGCCTATGCTTGAAAAACTGTCCAATGCTTGAAAAACTGGCGTATGCTGAATGAAAACTGTATGAAAACTGTCTAGTGCTTGGAAAACTGTCCTATGCTTGAAAAACAGTATGAAAATTGGCCAATGCTTCGAAAACTGTATAAAATCTTCGCCTTCATCTCTGCTCGCTGGCATTTTCTCTGGTCGAGTGGACTAGTCCACTGTTGTGATTGAATTTTCTGGTGAACATATTCCCGCGCAACTGCCAGCGGATTTACCGAGCCAAAGTACAATGGCAATCTCCCTCCATTCTCCCCACTTTTTCTAATCTCGATATCTTCACTGTCCCTTGCTCACGTTTACCACGTTCCTGTACACCCTGAGTGCACATATTACACCATTTAAACCTTCGACATATGACAACCCTCTAGCCGTCACATCGACTTATGACAGACCGCGTTCGCAGCGTTAGTTCAAACACATTTATGGCATGGCAGAGTATTCAGTCGGTTCTATGCCAATGAACACCCTCTATTACTTCTCGAGGAACCTCTTCACAACTAACGCAAGACTGTTTGGCTTGGAATTTCTGTGGAAAAAATCACTAAACCGTCCTTCTTCGAAGACAACCAGGGGCAGCCGTAATCTTTAATGGAAAGCGCCATCGGGCCATGATAGGGGATTTTTTACGTCAACTTTTGGTTCCAACTGGACGACGCCTATATAGTCTGAACCGCAAAACTTTTATGACGCCCTTTGTTTCTTAGTCGCCTAATTTAGAATTTGACTTCGTCTGGCTTCTTTTGACTGGCGCAGCTGTAACTGGATCCTGTAATGGATTTTTTGATGCCATCTCTGACTCATAAGGACATGGACAAATTTTGGTTCAAACAGCCGAGTCCCGATCTTTTTATTGCTCCCCCTATTCCTCGATCGCCTAATTTTGAAAAATTGCGATTTTCACTGGCCTCCGAGATTGCCTGACACCTTCCTGTGGGGGTTATTTGTAGTTCAAATCTATTCCCACAAGGCACGGACTCAGGAGGCCTTGAAAGACAATGTCCGACACGACGTGATCGCTATCCAGCCTCAAACAGTTTGAAAAATGATGAAGAGTGCCAAATACAACATGCGTCATTCACTCTGCTGGCAATCACCATTGATCGTCCTCCTCATTGTCATACCCCACTCGTTGCAAACCCCTTCTCTGATACAAATCAATAGATGCACAAGATGTTATTTTCACAGAGGCAATTATATGCGAGGATCGATCCAGCAACGCGCTTGCATCAGTGGTCATAGGTGGAAATCGTAAAACAGATGTTGTGAAGATGTGTTAACACGCAAAATTTACGAGGCGTGAATTACGACTAATTGATGATTTGGATACGTGTTCGCGTGTCAGATATTGGTTTAATTGAGGGAAGCAAATATTTATTTGAAGAGTGTTTTGATTCCGCTGTATTTTATACGAGCCACGAGTAAAAATAAATACATTGAGGTGCTTCGGTGAGTGGAATTTATGATTCTGATATATCGGAAGACAATTAATAGAAAATTAATGACTTATAGAAGAAAGGAAAACAATAAATCTCGGGAAGATTTTGTTTGGAGGACCAACATCGTTGAAAAGAAGGTTCAGGGGTTTCAATTACGTACGGCCCATATACGAAATTATAACCAATTAAGTCTTCCGGTATATGTGCCTTATAGATCTGACGAAGAATTCTCACTGAAAATGTTCCGGCTTCTTGAGTGTTTCTTACCACCGTAGAGTACACGCAAATTCATAAGGTCGCCGGTAGTAATAAACTACAAACACCAATGATATGACAGCTCACCTAGACCCATAGAGTTCCGAATGAAGTCCAAGTTGTATCACAGTTTTACTGGAATAAATACTAAGTGTATTCCCGAATCAGCACTTAAGCATATGTCAGAATCAATTTATAGTCTTACCCACAAAGACGATCACTAAATTAAATGATTTTCATCAATGGCATTATAATTAGCCTTAGATGCAAACTAAATTGCAGAGAGAGGTCGGGAATCAAAAGTTCTATAACTTGCTATCATTTTAAAGTAGTATGTAATTGTTGATATGCCCACTCAATAGGGCCGCCTGCTCAACAGTGTCACAGCGTATCAAACAGACATGACCCACGAACACGCAAAACTATAAAATAATAATATCAAAAACAAATCGAAATATTATCTTTAGAATCGTATAACACAGGAATT
This sequence comes from Microdon myrmicae, assembly GCA_963931805.1. NCBI lineage: Eukaryota > Metazoa > Arthropoda > Insecta > Diptera > Syrphidae > Microdon > Microdon myrmicae. The sequence continues at coordinate 6,766,275 of OZ007500.1, read as the reverse complement.
ATCGTAACAATCCCACAGGAGTAAACAGTAGTCGAGAAAAATAGATCGCTGAATTTTTCTGGGATTCTAACCACAAAAGCATTGCATTCTTTTTCGTAGCAAAACGCTCTTGTATCTCATAATGAAGACGACGTTAACTGAACGCTATCGTCGATTGATGACATATTCTACCACTTCGTATAATTTTACATTAATAAAATGTAACCTGTTAAATGCGAACGTGTATTCGACAATTTACTATAGTTTTATAGGAATATATGTTTCCATTGCCGGGAGGATTTGTTGAACAGTCTCACCTAATGAAGATGTTTTCTACTGAACAGGGTTGTCTATGCACAATAATATTGTATACAATTGCTGAGGCAGGCCGCCTATTCGTTATATACATCGATTCTCCATGTATTTTGTAGGAATACGTGGATAGTCATTCTACAACATGCTATAATTTTGTAGGAATATGTGGAACATATGTCCATCTACTGTCATTTATTGGGGAACCCTCTACTTAGCAGAGTCGTGTATTAATAAAATCTTCTACAGCTTCCCTTGACTTCATAGTAACATACAATTGTTCAGAAAAGTCGCTCATTGTATAGGAAGGTTCGTTCTACAACATGCTATAATTGTGTAGGAATATGTGGAACATATGTCCATCTACTGTCATTTATTGGGGAACCATCTACTTAGCAGAGTCGTCTATTAATAAAATCTTCTATAGCTTCCCTTGACTTCATAGTAACATACAGTTTTTAAAAAAGGTCGCTCATTGTATAGGAAGGTCCGTTCTACAACATGCTATAATTGTGTAGGAATAAGTGGAATATATGTCCATCTACTGACCAGTGTCATATATTGAAGAAGCAGAACGATTAACGAAATGTTCTAGATCCTCCCATATTTCATAGTTGTTAACAAAGATTTCTTGTTGTATAGGACCGTCCATTTTACTTGGTATAGTTTTGTGCGAATACATGACTGTGGAACAGGGCTGTCTATTAATAAAATGTGCTACAGCTTCCCATAACCATAGACTAATGTTTCGTTGTTGAGAAAGGTTGCTCATTGTATAGGAACGTCCGTCCTACAATATGCTATAATTTTGTAGGAATATGTGAATATATGTCCATCTACTGAACAGTATCATATATTGTAGAAACATCTACTGAACGGCACCGCCTATTAATAAAGTGTTCTACAGCTTCTTATAACTTTATAGTAATATATAGCTATTGGGAAAGGTGACCTATTCTACAGGAACAGTCATTCTACAACATACTATAATTCCATCCATCTACCGAACAGTGTCATATATTAAAGAAGCCAGAACAGAACTATTAACAAAATATTCTACAACCCCCCATAATTTTATAGTAATGCATAGATGTTGAAAAAGATTTCTTATTGTATAGGATCGTCCATTTTACTTGGTATAATTTTGTACGAATACATGACTGCTGATTTGTGCATTGGACAGGGCCGTCTTCTGAACGGTATCACATATTGAAGTGATCACCTACCAAACGGGGTGGTCAATTATCAAAATCTTCTACAGCTTCTCACAACTTTATGGTACCACAGGGTTGTTATGAGTGAATCGCCCGTTCAGTGTGTACATTTACTTTTGCTATAATTTTATATGAACGACTGTTGATATAGTCATCGAACAAGGACATTTGTTGAACAGTGTCACATACGCAAGTATCTGCTGAACAGAAGCGTCTATTCAGAACTTCTCATAATTTTATAGCTATACATAGTTGTTGGTAAAGATCGCCCATTGTTTATTGTAAATGTGGATTTAAAACTGAAAAAAGTCGCTTATTGTAAGGCTTGTCCATTCTCCAACTTAGTATAACATATGGCTGACATGTTCATTGAATGGGAATATTGAAAAGTTCGATAGGTGATCAGAGTCTTCAGTTAATGTAATTTTTTCAACTTTCCATAATTTTATGATGCCACAGAGCTGTTAAGACTGAATCGCCTGTCAAGTACTAGCATCCATTCTATAATTTGCAATAATTTTTTCGAATATGTAGCTGTTGATGTAATTATTGAACAGGGACATTTGTCGACCAGTGTCATATATGGAAGAGGACATCTACTGAACAGGGTTGTCTATTCAGAACTTTCCATAAGCTTATAGGAATGCACCGTTGCTAGGAAGTGTTGACTATTTTATAGAAAAGTCCATTTTGCAGCATCCCAAAACCTTGTACGAACATATAATTCCTGATATGTTGTGGCATTTCCAACAGATACATACAATACACAACTCATAGCGAAGAACAGAACCAAGAGAAAATCGGAGGAATATCATCGGCACTACAACCGGGATCCGGTCTTGGCCTTATTTAACAAGTCTGAGGATTGTCAAATTTTCCATAATAATTTGTTTTTCCGGGCAAGGTTATTAGCCTTGCGTCATAATTTTGTACGCATACAAGACATTAAAAAGGACCATTGGCCGAAACGGGACATTCAGTTAACCATTTTCCCAAGAATTCCCGTAATTTTATAGTACTACAGAGTTGTTGAAACAGAACCACGCCCATTGAGTTGAGACCTTCATTCCGTATATAATTTTGTAGGAATATATGGTTAGCGATGTCATATGATGTTCGGTGTCATACATTGAAGAGTTCATCTGTTTAGTAGCTTGCCATAATTTTATAGTAACAGGTTGTTGAGATAGGACACCTATTGCATAGCAACATTTATTCGGTAACTTGCAATAATTTTGTGGGAATATATGTTTACCGGTGTGTGTGTGTGTGTGTGTGTGTGTGTGTCCGTGTAAGAACGGGATCATCTCCTGTTCAGTGTCATATATAGAAGAGATCATCTACCGAACAGGTCCGTCTACGAATGCCATGTTCTACAACTTCCTAAATTTTAACGCAGCACATTGTTCCTGAAACAGAGTAGCCTATTTAAAACGAAGTAGACACATTTCCTTAGTTTTGTAGGAATATGTGGTTGTTCATTTATCCATTGAAGAGGCAGATGTGTAAGGAAAGTGGTCACCTACCCAACAGCATCCCATAATTTTATAGTAACATATAGCTGTTGATATAGGCCATTTACTAGATAGCAACGTCCATGTGCTGCTATAAAACATGCATTAATGTTGTAGGAATATATGTTTATTACAGCGTGTGTGAACAGGATCATCTATCTTACACAGAAGAAATCATCTACTGAACAGAACCATCTACTAATATCATGTTCTACAACTTGCTATAATTTTATAGCCTCACATAGTTGCTGGAGCAGAGTAGCCTACTGAAATCGAAGTAGACAGATTTCCTTAGTTTTGCAGGAATATGTGGTTGTTCATTTATCCATTGAGTGTCAGATGTGTAAGGAAAGTGGTCACCTACCAAACAGCATCCCATAATTTTATAGTAACATATAGCTGTTGAGATAGGCCATTTACTAGATAGCAACGTCCATATGCTGCTATAAAACATGCAATAATGTTGTAGAAATATATATTTACTACAGCGTGTGTGAACAGGATCATCTATCATATACAGAAGAGACCATCTACTGAACAGGACCGTCTAGTAACAGCACGTTCTAGAATTTGCCATAATTCTATAGCAGCACAGAGTTGTTGAGGCAGAGCGGCCAATTGAATACAAACGTATATTCAACTTTCCTTAACGAGATCATCTACTAAATTGGGTCGCCAATTGCCCAATTTAGTAGATAACCTCTTCAACAGCCACATATTTCTACAAACTAAGTGTTCCATAGCCTGTCATAATTTTACAGAACTAAGTAGTTATTGAGATGGAATTGCTTATTGAATAGAAACGTCCAGTGAATGAATTTATTTATTAAACGGAGGTGTGCGGAGGATGTACAATAAGTACCTGACCCATGCCAAAGACGGCACTGCTAGTATTTAAAGTAAGACATTTTTGGTAAACGTAATCTTTGGCAACAATCAGTCTGACAAGTTGTTGCTTGGTTTACTCTGTGTATAACAGCCATTTACATAGTAAAACTTTAATATTTTACAACAATGGAACAAATTTACCATCGAACAGTAACAGATGATGAGTTTAAAACAGACCTCACCGAAGTTTATGGGGATTCTGAACTGGACAACTGAATGCAAGTATGGCCGTCCAAGCATTTTTGATGGAGACCGTCCATTTTCCATTATTGTACAATAACGAAACTTATTCTATTAAATGCCTGTCATTCACAAAATAAACTATAGCGTGTGGAATGATAGTAAGAACGTGTGATTCGAACTGACGCTATGACAGACAGAATCACCAAAAATTTAACCAATGCGTAACACATCAGGCTACTGGCCGTGCTTAGAATTCGATTTTTAAACTCAACTATATTCCACTGATGTGAATTGTTATGTTATCGCTATGGTATACGGCTCTGATGTATTTTCTTATTCGATTTTCGTTCGGTGTTCTTCACTATTTGCTTGTGTATCGTGTGTGTATCTGTTAGAGACGCTACAAAACCATACTTCAAATTGACGTTCTAGCAGTATTGTTGCAAAAGAATATATTTAGCAAAATGTCACTTTATTAATACAATCAGGCTTAAGTCAGGTATTTACCATATATCATCATCATCATCGGCACTACAACTGGGAACAAGTCTTGGCCTTATTTAGCAAGTCCTGAGGCTTGTTAAATTTTCCATATTGATTTGTTTTTTCCGGGCAAGGTCATTAGTCTTGCGCCAGAGGCTCCCCGGTGGGAGTATTTACCATACAGCCCTCGTATATTAACTACAGGGATTTACAAGTCGTCCTCACATTATATTTTATAGTTATAAGTTATTGAGTCAAGGACATCTTTGGATAGGGATATATCTTTTAGACATGGTCATATACTAAACAATATCACCACTTAACAGAACTGTTTATTAACAGTTATACAACTTGCCATAATTTTATGAAAGTACAAAATTGTTGAGTCAGATTCGTCGTTTGAAGAGAGTTACATATTAGTAACAATTATTTATATGACGTGTTGTAAGACCAGTTTATCCATATACGAGGACTTTAGAAAAACTATTATTTGGAAGGAATGAACAAATTGGGAAGACGCTGGACTAAATGTATCGAGCTAAAACGAGAGCATGTTGAGAAATAAAATGCTTATGTGCCGTAAAAATATTTTCTATTCAAAAAGTCCCTGACTTATCAAACTGCCCTCGTATCATGGATTTGTACGAGCGGTTATAGATCTGCCTTCAACTTCATAAGAATAAATATTGGACGAGGCAGGATGGTCTAGTGAACAAGATTGTATCTTATCTGATAAGTTATAAAGGTTGATATAACTTTGCTACAATACATATCTATTAACAGTGTCGGCCGTTGAATAGGTCGTTTATTTAACAGCCGGTTTAGAGAGTGTAGCGCAGGACTGATCACCCTGCACCAGCGGGTGCGAATGTGCGCATATGCCATTACATATTGTTGCGTCTACAACGGTCATACAAATTTTTAATTGTGCCCTTGCTTCCAAAAAGGTTGGCCACCCCTGGTCTAGTTTTTAGGCTATTGAGAAGAGGTCATCTATGAATAACCTGCTATATTAACTGTTACCATCGTTTCATAAGAATTCACATTCTATGACACGGTGTCGTTCAGACTGTAATTTATACGAATGCGGTTAGAGTCACACCAAAACTTAGAATCAAAGCCTCAACACATTACACCACTGCTGCGTGTAGAAGATGAATATCTTTGACTACCGTCTACTGCTGTGCGATTGCTATGTTAATAGCTATGGCATGATGATTTAATTGTTCGATTTTGGTTTTGTGCTGTTCTTTACTATGGTTTGCGTGTTCGTGTGTAACTGCTAGAAACAAACAACCGTTTTTAGAGTCAAATTAAAGAAGGCTTACAGCTATATCTCTATTTAACTCACTCAATTCAATTCAAAACTCGAATTCTATAAGTCGCTTGCTATCTGTTGATTTCAGGACCCAAAAGCATAGACCGAGATATGGCTCTGTTTACGCTTCAGTCATGATAGCCACCTTCGACAAATAGATTCAATGCACAGAGGGCCAGTGAATGAAGAAGTTACGACATATTTATATTGAATATTTGCCGGAAATTCGGTAGCAAAGAGTCGTATTGTAAGCCCATAATCTAGTAATGAATCTAGTAGATCTCAAAAAAAAAAACGCATTATTGCAAGGAACATTGAAGTGATTGTAACAGTTAGACCCTGAACTCTGTGCTTCATGAGATCGTTCTTCGAGGCCATCGCAGTTTTCTTAACTTCATACGGGTGTAAGTCTAAATCATATACAAAAACAGAAGATTCTCATTTGCACTGGGATCGAATGCTGTTCAAAATAAGTCACATCAATCCCGACATTATTGCTAGGGGCTTTTTTACACTAACGCGCGCACAAAAGGGCATTTTGAAGTACCCTTAAATGTCAGGGGTTAAGAATATGGTATTATTATATGGAAATGGTTATTCACGATCTAGAAAAATCCCGGACTTATTAATACGAGTATGATATACCGTACAGAATTGACAAAAACGAAAGCTACGAAAGACAATTGGAAACGAAGAATGAGTGTCAATGTGCCTTGTCCGGTGATGCATAGGTTAGATTGAGCGATACAAATGGCCGCAAAATATAGACAAGTTGCTGAATACATTTTATGGGAAGATTTAACCGTTAGTGGGTAGTAAACAAAACGTGGTTGATAGTCGTCAGAAGATGATGAACTCGTTATTCATTAATGTATCGCACCCGCAAAGTAAAAAGCGCCAACAGCACAAACAGCACTGACTTAAAATAGTGATCACTCAGGCTGTAAGTGTCGTGTGCCAAGGTAAAGAATTTATCAGATTGAAAAGTGAAACGAAAAGAATTTTATAGATGGCCCATATTTCTCGCTGAATTCTCAACTCTTTGAACTCAACCAAGAGGTCCACTTTGCCCCGCCCTCCTGGCGTTCGCTCATAATTTATTTTAATTCCATCCTCCATTTTGTAAATATCTTTAGATAAAAAATACAAAATATCGTGTATACGCTTGCCAATCCCATACAGATAAATATTAATGAGAACTAATAAGATACTTTGTACTAAAATTAACCGACGTCCAATGGACTAGCCACCCATCGGCACAAACCGCCCCCCTTTGGTGAAAACGCTTAGGTCTGTCATCGTGCTTTTTTCTTTCTTTGCTTCACCTTCCTTTGATTTTCTGAGCGAAACAAGGTAATTTGGATCTATCTTTTTGGAGTACAAGAATTGACGGGGTCGAAGAACGAAGGGGACTTGTATATATGGACTTCATTGAACGGTGTGGCAATCAAACAACCGCCTGGAATAATAATTTCAAACGCTTTGTGGATTATTTTTACACCCATTCTGGAATCGATTAAAGCTGTAACACCGCCGAAGTGTGTTAGTAAAATATAAACTCTTTGAATTTTCTACCAGTCCATAGGATACTTGGAGCCAGAAATTCAAAAGATGGACCCGAGTTCAAAGGCGCTAAATTTGAATAATTTGGCTGCGTTCGCGAGCGAATGGATATTTGGTAGTTACTGTCGGCACTGATTCAAGGGCGACCTGTGGTTGTTGGAGAATCTAATCAATTTTGATTGTTCATTGCAAATTAGATGACCGGAAGGTGTAACTAAATTCTGACTGCGATATACATTTGATCTGGTCAGAAAAGTTGGTCTAGGGGAAAAGGAGTTGAGGGGGTTTTTGTAAATCTAGGTGCTGCAAAGGATTAAACGTTATTTTGGAAATTGAATTTTCCAAGCGTACAAATCTTGGTATGTCAGAAAAGTAGGTTCAGTATAAGTGAAGTTGAAGCTAATGCAAATTGACTTACTGTGACAGATTGAACATTGATTTGGGAACGACTTAGAAACTGGACTGGACAATTTGCATGTCAAATTAAATGTTTCGACCTTAAAGCGACCAGAATTATCGGTTTATTGGAAATAGAGTTGAAAGTATATCCACTTCTTGCAACGAAATTGAGAGCGAGTGGAATACTAGTGACGATAAAAATAACGGACTATTCTATTCTATTTATTGGCCTGTAGGAACCGGAAAGCTCATGACCTCATCGACTCGACTCCGCCATTGAAAAATAACGGACGTAAAATAATTTTTTAGGGATCACAAATCTGTTCGGTGGTGATCAGAAAAGTCAGAATTTAATCATGTGATTTTTTTATAAATCTAGATGGAGAATGCATAACAACCTAGACTGCAATCTAAACCGGAGCTCTTAAAGGACAAACATCTTAAAGTGATCAGAAAATTGAATTTAGTAGAAACGGATTTAAGGGATGTGAAGCAATTAAGCTAGTCATTAAAACCGCTTGGAACTTATTCTGGCCATAATTTATATTATTTGAAATTTGATTTTAAATGGGCAAAAAAAAAACCTTTATTTAATAGAAATCTAATTTAAGGTTGCGAGTTATTATAGGTCCACTTAATTAGACTCAGTTCTCAGCACGAGATTACTGAAAAAGAGGTAGTGACTGCATTTGATGCACCCAACACAGGACTTAGCTTCGATATTGAAACAGTTGTATTGAACTATATAACTATAATCTTATCCTGAATAGCTTTACTTAATTTGTAATATACTTTGATCAAGAAGGAAGAATATATATATTTGCGAGACAGCGCCCTGAGATCAACTGATCTAGTCTAGTAGAGACAGAAATTGTTCGCCAGCACTGAAAGTTGAATAATCAGCCTTAGCTATTTTGGGTAGTCAAAAACTTCACTTATTCTCCTGGCATCTTTGTTTTTCATCGAGTGGAATGCAAGCCAATCACTTCCCCCACGGCAAAAACTCCTTTTCAACTGAATCCATAATTATAATTCCTTATCAACGCGATCGTTTTCAACCCTCTAAATGAGTTTAAGCGATCATATTGAACACTCTCGGCAACCGGGAGTCAAATATCTAAACAAAATAACAGGCACAGGCATCTGTGTATAATGAAAAAAAAAAAATACTTTAGAGAAGTGTGGATTTGGAAAACAACGGTGCTGTCTTCCCAATGTCGAACCTTTTCTTCGAATTTTGAAATGGTAAATGATTTAGTATTTAAATGTTTTCCAATATTTTTAGAACACTTCTCACAAATACGAATATTTCACAATATTTTCGGTTTCTGGATCGGAATGGGTTGTTGGATTTTGGTTAAATTTGCTTTCCGGATTTTGAAGTCACCTATCACTGTGAAAACTAGACATTCGACCAACCGGAAGCAGCGTCGCTAACTTCATTTTCATTAGAATTTTTATATCGTTTGCAACACACTAAACTTTCTGAGTTTGAGTTTCAAGGAAATTCCTTTTTGTTTTTTTATATTGTGTTGTTGTTTCTTTTTCTATTTTTAACGGTTTTCGCTTTTAATTTGATTTGAACTACACAAAGTCACGAAGTTAACACCAAGCCGTGAAAGGCCAAAAGGGTTTAATATTAGAACACACTCGCGTCATGAAGTACTTTACCGAGTATGGAGCCTTTTTGGTAAAAATTTAAATGATATACTTTGTTTCTTTTGTTTTGCATTAGTTAATTTCCATTTAATGTTGCTTAATTAAAAAATAATTAAAAATACTTAGTATAATTACTTTTATTGTTATTCTTGTTTCTACCAAGAAATGATCGAAATTAAAAAAAAATAAGAAAACGGCAAAACTGAAAAAAATTATTTTTTTTTTGTTTGTTCAAAATAACTCTGCTTGCTTGCTTTTTAGACTTTCCGAAAAAACCGACGACCGATACGACTCGATGGTCGATGGATATGTGCTGGTGATTCGTTATTAAAGTTGAAACTGAACGAACAGTTTTACCCGAATTCTGTTTGAGAAAAAATGTTTAGAGAGGATTCGTGTACACGTCGAAGGCGTTTCCAAGTCGCGTAAAAGCACTCACACACGCCCAGGCGCACACGCACTCCGGTGTCAATCGAGAGGATTGCAATTTAAAAGGAAAGCCTTTTCTATTTTATTTATTTATTTATGGTTTTTTTTTCTGTACGTTGTTTTTTTAAATTTTGTTATAGAGTATCTTATAGGTTCTATCTTTAGTGTGAGAGTTAATGAAGAAGATGTTCATTTAGTGATGATGGGCAAGCGTACATTTGCAGTGGTGTTCCTTGACTTGAATGTGTTCAAGCCGACATACCGATGAAGAGGATTTATAATATTTATTTTTGAAACAGTTCTCCTCGTATATTATAAGAAAGGTAATTGTGGATATACTTGAGGTGGTTGCGGAGTTTTCTCTTATGGCAAAATGTTGAGACTTTTTCTAAGAAAATCTCTTATTTTTTATAAAAAATGTTTTTCAAAAATGGTTTTCCTTTTTGTTTTTGTTTTTGCACATTTGTGAATGCAAAATTGAAATTTGTTATATTTTTTCTTCGTCTAAATTTATGGTCGAGCGTCATTAACACATAAATACACATTTGCTGAAATTTCTGTACTCGTCTTGCACAATTGATAAATGTAGGCAGTAGTCTAATATCGCCCCCATCCCCATGGCACTGTTAATTATTATTATTTGATCGTCGGTATCCATTTATCCCAAGAATTTCTCATCCCCCGAATAGCTGGATGATTTCCATTTGATATTTAATTAACATTATAGTTATACAACGTCAAGCATGCTATCAGACTTATCTATCTACCTGTATATTTGTATTGTACGGTCCTCCTTTACATGTATTCCTCTGTTTTAGATAATATCCAATATTTGCAGCGATCAAGCTTTGAATTGTAATATGCTTACTTCAAGTTTAGGTATCCTGCAATTCCTTGTAGCGATCACGTTTCTAAATCATTTTCCCTTTCTCTCAGGCCGAAAAAACTTGGTTTAAATATTTCCAATATCACAGATAATCCTTAAGCCATCACTTTATTTGTTTATTTGTTTTACGCGCCTCCAACGGGAATTTTGTGGCATCCTTCTAGGTATAGTTCAGACAAAAGAAGACGGGGACGGCATCAAAGCACATCACTTATAAAATGGAGGAGGAAAGTGAAGCGTTCCTCGCGCGTGTGGTTCGACTGAAGAACGATTCTCTGCTTTTATCCGTAAATCTGAAGCTAATTTTAAAGTCCCCACTTCCTCGGCGACGGGTGTCGTGGAAATAGAGAAATAATATGTATTCAGTCGAATTTGGAGAATACATAATACCTACAGTAGACAGGTAGGCTGTAGACAGAGTACGAGGGTTGCCTCTTATGTTTCGGGATTTGGCAACCCTAGCGTTGCAATCCGGCAATTGGCAGCTCTGTCGTAAAGTTGGACATTTTTGAGGTTATCCGCACTCAGAACGTTTTGACATACGAGCGCTATTTGTGTTGTTTACAGTAACTTAAAAGATTCATCTCGGCCCAAAAATGGAATTACATCGTCAACATTTTCGTACGATTATTTTTTACAACTTTCGGCGTGGATTAACTCAGCAACAGTGCATGGATGAACTTAATTCAATTTTTGGCAATGAAGCTCCATCAAGGACCAGTGTTTATCGATGGTATGGTGAATTCAATCGTGGTCCTAGTTCACTCCAAGATGAATTTCGTGAAGGTCGTCCAAAATCAGTTGTTGTTCCGAAAACCATTGATGCTGTGCGCGAACTGATATTGGAAGATCGTCATGTGACCTATCGTGAGATTGAGACAACCTTAGGCGTTAGTGGGACCAGCATACATTCAATATTGCATAAACATTTGACTGTCAAAAAAATTTGTTCGCGTTGGATCCCACACAATTTGTCAATCGCCCAAAAAAAGGCTCGTGCAATTGGTCGAAAGAAATGCTCAAAAAATACGGTAGCGGTGCTTCGAAACATGTCTATGACATCGTGACAGGTGATGAATCGTGGATTTACGCGTATGAGCCCGAAAGTAAACAGCAGTCACTGTCTGGGTGTTTCAAGGTGAGCCAAATCCAACAAAAGTTGTTCGCGCACGAAGCACTTCCAAGCAAATGGTCGCCTGTTTTTTCGGAAAAACTGGACATGTCGCAACCGTACCACTAGAACAACGCAGAACAGTCAATTCTGAGTGGTACACAACCATTTGTTTGCCAGTTGTCTTCCAAGAAATCAGGAAAACCAACCGCCGAAGACGGATCACTCTTCACCACGACAATGCGAGCTCTCACACATCGGCTCCGACAACTGCATTTTTGAGCACCCAAAACATCGATTTGATGGATCATCCGCCGTATAGTCCTGACTTGGCACCGAATGACTTCTTTTTATTCCCGTACGTAAAAAACAAACTGAGAGGTCAACGTTTTTCGACACCTGAAGAAGCGGTTGCTGCATCCAGAATCCACGTGTTGGAGATACCTCAATCAGAGTGGCAAAAGTTCTTCGACAATTGGTTCAAACGCATGCAAAAGTGTATAGATCTTCATGGGGAATATTTTGAAAAACAATAAAGTGATTTTCGATGATCAATATTTGTTTTTGTTCTCTAATCCCGAAATATAAAAGGCTAACCTCGTACATTGCACCTTTTTTGTGTACTTCTTTCAGGAAGGGTGAACCTATAGCGCCGGAACGGCAAAAGACGATCCTTGCTTCAAAAATCATATTAAAGAATGCCCTCACCTGGTTGAATGCGATCGTGTTACCGTCTTAAGAACAACTTGATTTGTTTAATAATATTACTCCCAGGGTGTTACGCGTCATCGTGCCCATTGGATGGTTTGCAGCCGAGGGTATACCGGCTGTATTATAACAGCGCCTCTCTGACACCGGGTCGAAACAGAGCACTAAGCAGACCTTACCATATCAAAGCGGGGCTCTGATATTGCCGACTATTTGAAACCCCAAGACTCGTGGGAACAAAAATGATTAATCAATATACAAAAACCAATCCCACGAAAAACCCGACAGGAGTAGGTGTGATGAGCCAACACTACCATAAGAGAACAAATCATCAAGAAAACACTGACTCGGCAAAAAGAAGAAGGCGGGATATACGCGTCGGTACGTGGAACGTTGGAACGTTGTATAAACCAGGCGCGATACAGACGGTCGTAGGAGACGCGAAACAATGCAAAATGGACATCGTCGAGCTTCAAGAAGTCGGACTCCCACATCAAGTAATCGAAACCAATGGGTTTACATTGGCGTGTGGAGGTACCGATACACATAACCTCGGAATCGACTTCATGATAAACAAGAGGATTGCGCCCCATGTAAAAGATGTGAAATTTATTAACGAACGAATGTCGGTTGTTAAAGGTTAATTTAACAATTAATATTTAGTATAGTTAGGTCTTTCCCCGTCGGGGAGCCTCTGGCGCAAGACTAATGACCTTGCCCGGAAAAAACAAATCATTATGGAGCATTTAACAAGCCTCAGGACTTGCTAAATAAGGCCAAGACCGGTTCCAGGTTGTAGTGCCGATGGTGATAGTTAGGTCTGACCTTGAGGATATCGGATCGGATGGTCAAGCGTGGAAGGAGAGCGCACGATGGCGCAGTCGAGTCGGCGAAGTTATGAACTTCCGGGTTCCCCCAGACCACTAATAGTAAATAGTATAGTAGTACTCTCAAGAGAGGCCAAACTATAGTGCCGGTATGGCGCCCCGAGATGCCAGCAAATAACCATTGCAGTTCGTCTTGAACAGTTGCAGGTTGTAACGCTCCGGAAACACTCGCGCGGGGAGGGAGTTCCACAGCTTTCCCACTCTGTAACGGAACGAGGTCTGTTGCAGGGATGTTCGCGCCGTCGGAAGTGAACCGCAAATCGGATCGGATGGTCAAGCGTGGAAGGAGAGCACACGATGGCGCAGTCGAGTCGGCGAAGTTATGAACTTCCGGGTTCCCCCAGACCACTAATAGTAAATAGTATAGTAGTACTCTCAAGACAGGCCAAACTATAGTGCCGGTATGGCGCCGCGAGATGCCAGCAAATAACCATTGCAGTTCGTCTTGAACAGTTGCAGGTTGTAACGCTCCGGAAACACTCGCGCGGGGAGGGAGTTCCACAGCTTTCCCACTCTGTAACGGAACGAGGTCTGTTGCAGGGGTGTTCGCGCCGTCGGAAGTGAACCGCAAACTGGTGCGATCCGTCGGATTGTCTTGTGGAACGTATATAAACCGAATTCCGTGGAATAATACCACGAATCTCCGAAGAACAGTACGCATGATTATATCTGTAAAACAGACAGAGTTCGGCTACGCACCTTCGATGTGATAGCGACTGTAGTCCCGACGTCAGCGCCGAGTCCCCGATCAGGTGGATCGCTCGTCTTCGTATGCTCTCAAGTAGGTCAAGGGTATGTTTAGGAGCCGAGCTCCAAACATGAGACCAATATTCGAGCGCGGGTCTAATTTGGGATTTATACAGGAGAAGAAGTTGGACCGGAGTAAAATATTTCTTGGCTCTAAAAAGATAGCTCAGTTTCCTTGAGGCTGACCTGGAGATACTCGACACGCGTTTATGCTACAATACATTCCCACAGACCGTGACGCCGAGCAATATTATGCTTTCCCTAGATTCGAGGGCCTGGCCATTCATCATCTGCTCTGGAACCGATGATCCACTTTTCTTTGTGAATGTTGTATATTGTGTCTTCGCTTCATTGAAGTCGACGAGATTGGCTTTTCCCCATTGCAGGACTTTATACAGGGGAAACAAGCGTACTATCATCCGCAAAACTGAACACCTTGTTATCCGTTGTCTCCAATAAATCATTTATGTGAAGCAAAAACAATGTTGGAGCCAAAATAGAACTTTGAGGCACACCGAAATAACAGGATACAGATCCGAACACTCATCATCATCATCATCATCGGCACTACAACCGGGATCCGGTCTTGGCCTTATTTAACAAGTCTGAGGCTTGTTAAATATTCCATAATAATTTGTTTTTCTAGGCAGCGCTATTAGCCTTGCGCCAAAGATCCGAACACTCGCCGTCCACAACAACCCGGATCCATCGATTTTCGAGGAAGCTGTTCATCCAGTCGCAAAGCTGTTGGGAAAATCTATATGAACGAAGTTTGCTCAGCAATGCCCCGTGCCAGACGCGGTCAAAAGCGTTGGATATATCCAATACGACTGCTTTTGACTCGCCATGTCGCTCAATCGAAGATGTCCATATATCGGTTATAAGTGTAAAAAGGTCTCCCGTGGACCGCCTGCCGCGGAATCCGTATTGACGATCATTCAGAAGTCCGTTGCATTCCAAATATATAATTAACTCGGCATTGATGACCTTTTCCATCACTTTGTATAACGCAGACAGTAATGCTATCGGCCGTAAATCTTGTGAGAGTCACTTTTTTCCTGTTTTTTTTTTTTTGGGATTGCTGAACTCGAGCAACCTTCCAGCAGATAGGAAGTGTCCTCCGTGCATAAAATAAGCGAAAGAGTCTGTCAAGAACCGTCGTTAGTTCTAGAGCACAGTTCTTAAGGACTATTGCGGACCGGATGCCTTCTTACAGTCCAGTCCACGTTGAATACTACTCGGGCGGAACCTCACATCCTGCATCGATGACGGCAGCGGCGCGATCGCAGGTGGCTCAAAAAGACCGACATCGAGATTTGAATTCGAGGAAAATAAATTCGCGAACATATTAGCTTTGTCTTTTGAATTTGTGACTAACGTCCCGCTGTCAGGCCTCCTGACGGAGGAAAAGCGAAGTTTCCGTTGACAGCCCTTGCCATTGACTAGAAGGGACGCGAACTAGTTGAGCACTCAAGGAATTTATTGGTCACTCTGTCGTTGTAGGCCTTCTTCGTGGTACAAATCGTCTGGTTGCATGCGTTTCTGATCCTGACAACATTCATTCGTGGGATTGGAGCATCACTGCTTAAAAACTTTATTTTTCTACCTATTCCCAAATGAAATTTACATCCCTTATAAGTTTTATTACTGGTTTTTCTATTTCATTAAGCACATGTAGTGTTGTTTTTGTAGTCTTTTACAAATATTGGAAATGAATTTCCATCTTGTACGAATACTCGTCTAATGAAAAGGGAGAGGATGACGTATGGTATTTTTGCATCTCTTAAAAAAAAAACCCTAAACAGTTCGGCGTACTTTTCGGAGTTTCGAAATATGGTCGTTCCAATTAAGACTGGAGTTAATTCGAGTGTGAGAAATTGAGTGTTCGTTGGTTTTGATGACACAAGTACAGTTCCTCGACAAGGAGTCTAAGTTGGGATTTCGCTTTGACAATATAAGGGCTTGAATTAAATTCCACTAGTACAATTTATTGAGGTCAGATTTCAGGTTTTGTATAAACCACATCCCAGGAATATAAATCCACATGCTCGGATTTGATTCTGTACACACGCACGTACTTACGTAATATCATCACGTAAATCAAACAGTAAATTTTTTAACATCACGTCACAGCAGTATCCAGTTACAAGCTCGGCACCAGTGAGCAAATTCGAAAGAAAAAACCGAGTGTAGTTTTCTATACAATAATTATAGCAAATTATATCTATAATTACAGCAAATTCCGCAGGGTGAAAACCTCGTTTCGGAAAAATGCTCTTCCCCCTGAGATAGTTCCCGGGAAATTCGGGGATTAGTTTACTTCCGCAAATCTTTATGTCAACGCTATTTTTCCAACATAAGACCCGATCATCCACTAAACTCCATCATGACCATCATGTCGTATTTTAACCTTTATTCCGAGCCATCCGTTAACGACCGATATGCCAAAGATTTCTCCCAGTCATGTTGTCGAACCTATAACGTGACGGAATAATACCCCACCGGGGGCTGCTGTTAGGGCCGACTTCTCACCTGTCCCAACTTTCCCGACCGCGGATCGCAATCAATTTGTTGGTTTTGTTCATTCCCTCAAATTCAAATCCAAACACTCATTGAATTCACTGGTTGCATCTCAATCGAATTCGCTTCGTTACTTTTCTTCTTGTGATGTAATTGCTCGGATGATTTTGATTACAGTACAATTCACATCAATCATAATTATTTTTTGCTTCTGCAAACATTTCTTCGAAAATCATTAACACACGACACTTGATTCTTAATGAAAATACGACCGCATTCGTTGATGGCTTCTGATCGGCTGTGGTTCTTTAATATTAATAAACGCGACCGTCTTTGTGGACTGTTTAATATGGACTCGGTTTTTATTAGTTAACAGAAATGCGACTTTTTTTTGAAAAGTGGCCAATTTTTCGACAGTTTATAAGCTACTTAGTTTATCTTCGGCCATGCGATCTGTATGGAAATATAATTTTTCAAATCCTTTTAACCCTCGATTTATAGCTCACTACATTTAGGGCATATTTTCCGGGGATATAATCTAAACGTCCTTCAAAATGCATCTATCGCAGTACATTCTTTGTTGGCCCAAGATTTGAGACGAATGCTGACATTGCGATTCCTGATTGATCGCCGGCACTCGTTTATTTCTTTGGTGTGTGTGTTTCATGATTCCAAATAAATTGTTTTCACAGAAGTTTCTATTCGCGATTAACGATACCAAAGATATTTTAAATATCCTATTGACGGCGCTATTTGTCTATGAAAGATATATATTTTTGTGCTATCATCGAACTTTTCCAGATGTGAGGATCAGGAGTCTATGATTTCATTGCTTGTTTATGTAATTCAGGTTTTACGCCTTTTATAAGTGCCAACAAAGAAATTGGCGTGTTGATTAATCACACGTTATCCAACACGAGGAAATTCATTGTGAATCCCATTATTGCGAGGAGCGACTCCAATGGGTAAGTATGTAGGTGGTCGTTTTCGTGTATAGCATGGTGTGATGGTATCTCACCGTGAGTCCGCTATGTATTGACCTCCAACATACCACTTATTTCAATCTTTTTAACCAACCCGTCAGTTGATTTGCGAAACATAGTGAACGATTTCTACTGACGATTTTACGGAGCCTATAGTGTAATGTGACGGTATCATATCGTGGACGCCAGTTTAAAACCTATTCTAGGTTTTCTGACCGGTCCATTAGGTAAATTCCGAAAGGTGGTTGGCGATTTCCTCCCACAACGTGTGACTTAGAGTGCTTACGCAGGGAGAGTAAATTAAATGAAGCTATTTTTAAAGTAAGTATTCTATTTAACAATGTGTTTGTTTTTATGAATAAATGCGCTTGAATAATCTTCTCTTATACACACATACGATCCTTTTGTTTACTAGTGTTCTCTCTTGATGCTATTTCCAAACACCCATTTCAGATGAGTGTGTGATTCTAAGGACGAACAATGTATTAATTATTCGTGCGTCTGTCCTCACCCCAAGCCAAACTATGTCATTATGTTCTGCTCCAATTTAATATTGCAACGATTTGTCCTGCTTGTCAACGAGAGGATATATGATACAATAATTTATGACATGTAATTAACAGCATCTCCTTCGTCCTCTGTTGCCTTATTCTTTCGCATACCCATCATCTATTGCCTTCTGTTGCTTGTAATCATTTCTCCACAGAATCCGCCTATCCGCCACACACATTCATTGTGTCTCCCCCTACTTCCTACGGACTCCCTTTGAACAATTCGTCCTCCCCAACTGTATCTCTACACCTGCTGTTTTTATATTTTTAAATCGAGTCGAACAGTTTCGCTTTTGTTTAATTAAAAAATCTTGATTCCGATTTGAATTTGGGGCAGTGAAATAAAACGTCGCGATCTTCTTGCTTCCAGGTGCAGCTTGCAGCTGTAAATGCGCAAATCCACATGAATGGGAATTTTGTGTGCAGGTTCTTAATAGCCACTAACCACTGCGCTTCAAATGGATCACCAGTGTACGCGTACATCGAATTTTAATTGAATGTGGGGTGGGCGTCTATAAATACCGGGGGCTAAGCCCAATGAGCACTTGAAGCAATGACCTGCACATCAGTACGAACAACGAATGCCGAAATACATTTCAATTAATTGAGTTAGAATTCGAACGATTACGATGAAGGTCACTTCTCCGGGATCGACCTAATTTGGGGCCAACGAATCACACACCTGAGTATTTTAGAAACCCACTCTCAGCAATCAGGCGGAGCTGTAAGTTCAATAGATGGATGTTTCCAGATATACACGGCGGAGAATTTTATGAGGTCCACTAAAACAAGCGATTCAACTCGACTACACAAAAAATTATCCCCAATACATTTTGATAAACCAATATAGAGTAAGCGAAGAGCATCTCTGTGATAGCTTCGGAAGAAAATGTTTGGAATGAGTGTTTCCAAAACACACGATTAAATAAATCCAATGAAAACCTTCCATTGGTTGTTGGCCTTTATTTACTTTGCTATGGAATACTCCATATTGGGTTTCAATGCCTGGATATCGATGCCAAAACAGTGAACAAGCCGACAAAGAGTTGGTGCGGGGGGGGGGGGGGGGGGGGTGAATAAATACAGCATCGCTGCACCATGGTATTGAATACCTGGATGTAAAAATGCCTAGTAAATACAAGATTTGGTAGAGAGCATTCTACATTTGTGTAGCTCGGCTAGAGAACGGCTAACTATACGTATTCGTCTTAAGTTAGTTGTCTTTCAGCGAGAACTGATGCACACTTTCTGGCTGCCGATTATCGCAGGAAATTGTTTGGAGAAGTGGGATGTATTCACCAAGTTCAGTTGAACAATGACCATGAGATTACCTACCAAAAAGACAGGTAACATATATTGCGGCCATGATCTACTATTAAACTGGAAAGCCGGAGTTTTTAATGGGCTTTACTGCATCTTATCGAGCACGTGGAGTACTGTTTTAGATATATCTGATCGAATGCGGTAATTTCTAATTTAATATATAAATATAATAATAAAATAATTCTACTATACTTTAGCCAGGTTGGTTGGGTTTAAGTATTTTTTCATCTCTTACGATACTCGTATTTATTTGGCCGCACTCTTATATATGGTCGTCCAATTAATTCCAGTTAAGTTCCCTGGCATCGATGATGCAAGTGCCGCTCAACAAGATTGTGCCTACTTTCGGATTCCTCTTTAACGACAAGAGGCAACACTTGGTTTTAAAGGCGCTATATTCGATTCTGTTAGATATGTTCCATTGACGCATCCTATTGAGGTCGGAATTCAATGAGTTGATATGCTCATTAATAATTAGGTTTCAAAGAGATTGGTCTAGCATGTTCTAATGAGTACGAAGGACTTAACATGCTGCCACCAGCAGCGAAAAAATTAGGTTCTGGGTTGAACAGGAGATCATTTTAAAAAAATGCGAAGTAGAGGGGGTCAGAGTATGCAACCCTGCGGAACACCGGCATTTATTTGGGGGGATAAGTAGAAAAAGATTAAAGTTACGTTTTATATACATCAGGTTTAAAGTAAGTTCGATTTGAGTAAAAAAAAGAGATATTAGGCGTTTTTTAAAGTTTTTTTTAGTGTTTTGTCTAGTCTGTAACTAAATAACTGTAAGAATCCAAAAAAAAAGAAATAAAAAATGTTGCAAAGATGAAATTAAGGGAAAAATTCTGTGTGGAAGAAATTTTGTTTTATGGAACGTGTTTCACGTGTTCCACAACAATGCCATGTATTCCACAATACGTTGCATGACATGTTCCACACGTTCCACGAATTCGACAAAATGTTTCACATGATCCCTGCGTTCCGCATGCTCCACAATAGATCTCATAATATATTCTGGATAATATTAATGGCCCCGTGGAACATAACGACGACTCCCAACAACAAAATTCGTGGTCTTCCGAAAATCATAGCCGTGGACCTTTAAATTATCACATGGCACAAATTAAACAATAGCAGAGACATACTCCAATGCTGCCAAAGGTTCGGACATTCAGCGGCGAACTGGGGAAGTCAACATCGTTGCCTGTAATATGGAAATAAAACAATTAAGTCTAATTAAAAACAATTAAGTCATTAATTAAAAATCTTCAAAAACTGATCCGTGACAACTATAGATCAGTAATTAATGAAGACTGGAACAAGAGAATTCAAGCCATTAAAGCTAGTGGACCGAATATGTTCCCACAAATAAATAAAGTCTTTCGAAGGAAAGATTATAATGACATCCCATGTCTGCGAGTTCCACGGACTCCCGAGAATTGTCAAACTCTGCTGAACGCAGGACTTACCCTGGAACACATCAACTCTAACGAAGAGTTCATAATAACGGAGGATCCGCAAAAAAAGGCGAACTCAATTGGCGCTTGTTTCGAAGCAGTGTATAGATTGAACGAATCGGCTCATTCTAACCTTGACCTGGAAAATAGGGCTCTCCAAAAACATATTTCGTTACGCAATGAACTTAACAATTGGCGTCTCTTAAGTCGAAGTTTCACTATCTTTAGTGAAAATAATAGAGCGGATTCCCCGCTTAGAGATCTAAACACTAGTATATTTGTACACAAGGATGAACTGACGGACATTCTTAGATCGATTAAGAACAAAAAATCTCCTGGAATAGATATTATTCCAAACATTGTTCTAAAGCATTTACCTCTTGAAGTAGTGAAGGTTTACACTATTTTGTTCAATAACGCTCTAAGTAATGCATATTATCCAACCCAATGGAAATCTGCAGTAGTCCATCCCATCCCCAAAAAGGGCAAGGACAGGAGCAATCCAGTCAATCTTCGCTCGATTAGTTTGCTTCCGAACATCAGCAAGATATTCGAGAAAATTATAAATAAAGCATTGACTAACTGGTGTGAGGAAAATGGTATTATTCCAAACAAACAGTTTGGTTTCCGTTCGCAACATGACACAGTTCATGCTACGACAAAACTTGTTTCCGACATACAATAGAACAAGGCGAAGCGACAATGCACAGATGCCTGTTTGGTTTACTTTGAAAAGGCTTTCGACACCGTATGGCTAGAAGGTCTGGTATATAAGTTATCAAATCTAGGTATGCCCGAATATTTATTATACATTATCTACGATATGATAATGGGTAAACAATTTGTAGTGAAATGTGGAGATATAATCTCTAACAAGACTTTCCACATCAAAAACGATCTACAACAGGGAGCAGTGAATTCTCCCATTTTATTTAACATTTACACTAGTGGTCTAGTGGGTTCTCTCAAACATGCAATTGCGTATGCCGACGACATTGTGGTGTATAGATCTGGAGAAAAGATTGATGTCATCAACAGACTTCTGCAAGATGATTTCAACAAAATCAAACGTTTTTGCGGCGACTGGAAATTAAAAATAAATTTCCAGAAAACAGAGACTATCCTTTTTAGAACGCGCCACTGTCCAGTGCATCTAGGGATACAAAACGGAATTGGAAAACATTTTCCATTGCAGGAAGTAATAATCTTCCCCTACAAGTAAAAACTGTAGTCAGATACCTTGGAATCTGGCTTGATCAGTATCTTTACTTTGATAAGCATACAGCAGCTGCTCTTACAGCAGCTAAAAACGCATATGCAATGACACGAAGACTCTGTCTGTAGTCTGCTGGACCCCAAGGTGAAAAAAATTTCATACTCAGCATTCATCCGACCAATATTGGTGTACATGGAGAAGTTTCGGGCGTTCGAGAGGCAGTGTTTCCGTTCCTGCGTCGGAATGTACAGGACCCCAGAGTCGCAGTATAAGAAATACTATCCCAATAAAGTCCTGTACGACAAATCAGGACTAAACAGGATAGATAACTTCATTATTAAGATTATTCGTGGTCACACAACAAGGGCAATGTGCAGTGAAAATGATCTTATAGCGGGAGCATTCTATCCCAATGATATGTATATGGAGAGGACTCTCCAGAATGGGTTCATTCCCCCAGAAGCGTTCGCTTTCTTGGATAAAACAGGACTTATCCAAGACAAACGCGGAGTCCACGCTTTCCGTGGTGCCAGGGATAAACGAATTCTCCACGATAACGATATCTCTAATTTTCCAGAGCGCCTGCGTTTTAGTATGGTGATCGGTGAAAGAGATAAATCAATAACAGATCGATCTCATCCCAACTGGTGGTGGATCACTGATGAAGAAAGTACTACACGTCCCCAAACATAGTATGCCTCTTAGACGCACCGCTTTCCTTCCCCCTATCCTCAATTCCCAATTATTTTTATTTTCGTTTTTAATTTGATTTCAATTTTTTTATTTTTTTATTTTTATTTGTATTCCTTGTTTATGTTTGTCCGTTTTGTTTCATTATTTTATTTTTTATTTTTTGGGTGTCAACTCCCTATAAATGTAATTAAAAAAAAAAATAAATAAAAATAAAAAAAAATAAAAAAAAAATTAAATAGTGCATGGTGTAGAAAAAAAAATAGAATACATTTAAAAAAGAAAACATCCTTTATTGTGACATGTTATAAAAACAGTTATTGTACGCCGAAAGGCATAAGAAAAATAATAATGTATAATTTAGAGTGCTTGCGATGAGCCAGTAAGTTAATGTAAGTGATATTTGTAAAATAGAAATTAACATTTAGTCTTAAGAAAAATATGTAATTAATTTGTTAAATAAATGTGGATATAAAACAAAAACGTTTATATTTTTTGAATTTCTAAGCGTTGGAAGTAATAACTCACGCCAACAAAAAATCGATTAATGCTCTTATCGGATCGAGGATCGAGAGAATAGCCACTCTATTCAAATTGTTGCAAAACGGAGCTTAACCAGTGGCATAAACTAGGGCTCCAAGAGGACAATATCATAGTTCAATCAACCTCTTCTCAAGGGGGCGGGGTTACATTCTCTGTTGAAAAAGGTCTCCAAGAGAATAGTGGAGAAGTGCGCAGGTTCTGGGTCCTAGAAGCTTGGATCACACCTTCAGCAAGTAAGGAGGATGATCGGTGCCGAAACCACATCAATATATTCTCTTCATTGCAGATCTTATGCAGATCCCCCGAGACCGCCTTTGGATGCTTGCAACTTCACTAGGATAAAAATTATTTCATCATAGGTGGCAATTGGAGACAATGTCTGATACGGTTAGATCAATACCATTTTGAATAAAAAACTGACTTACTAGCTACGGAATATCCACTTTTTCCCAGTGAGGGATTCTTCTTAGACGTTATGATTTGGACTCACGACTGAAACTTACAAATACTAACAGAAATTGCTTACAAACGATTGAGTATGATATTGATGCATTACCGTTTGATAAACGAAGATTTATGGCACAAGGCTAATAACCTTGCCCGTAATTATGGAAAATTTAACAAGCCTCGAGACTTGCTAAATAAGGCCAAGACCAGATCCCGGTTGTAGTGCCGATGATGATGATGATAAACGAAGATTTACAGACAGGTTCGAGCAGAAGATAGTAGTACTGAAGGTTAGATTGAAAAACCATCAACACCAAATAAAAACGAACTATAGGACAGCAACAAATGTGTACTGGAACAACAGAATTCGGGCTGTGAAATCAACAACCCCAGTATGTTCCTACAAATAAATAAAATATTCCGGAGTGGTAATCAAAATGATATTCAGTGTCTCCAAATACAAACAACTGAAGACAACAAACAAATGCTAACAAAAATAGGCATATATCCGAAGATCGCCGTCTTAAAAGACGAAATCCTTGTGAATGAAGATCTCTTGTAAGAGGTGAATGCTGGGGAGCTTTTTCTCAAGAGGTGTACAAGATGAATAAAATTATCCGCCGAAAACACGACCTTGAGGACAGAGTTCTACTAAACGCAGTCAAACCCAACATCGTACTCAAACACCTCCCTCCAATGACAACGGACAATGTTCAACAATGCGTCAAATATGCACACTATCCGAGGCACTGGAAAACAGCCATTGCTCTACCTATCTTAAAAAAAGGGAAAGGGTAGCACAAACCCAATGAACCTGTAATTGATTAGCTTATTATCGAGCAACTCATCAACCAATATCCCCCCCCCCCCCCCCCCCCCCCCCCAAATTTGTGCGATGGTCCCCGTTCACACTCCCTCAGTCCTTAATTTGACAAGTTTTGGACCTTTTGACAGGGCCGTATTAATAAACTCGATTATTCCAATCAACCAACTACCTCATATCTGTTAAAGGGCGCCCCTAAAACTAGATTTCTGAATTCTTTCTGATTTCTGAACAACTACAGCATTCCCATACTCGTAAAAGAATGCCACTTGGTTCCTGTGTCCAAAACAGAACGATTAGATTTTCCATCCGAATAAACACGGTTACCCAAGGATCGGCAGGGTGACTATCTCCAATAACAACCGCAACAAGTCAACTAAACACCTGTCTCTCTTTCCTAAATCCGTAGTATAGGATAGCAGCCGTACTCCCTTTCCTAAACCAACCCAAAATATCAATTCGTTTCCTATTCCCTCCGCTGGAACGCAATCATAACTCGTCCCTTAAAGTCCCGCCTGCCGCCAATGCATACCCCCCTATTGACTATTTGGAAAAAGGACAGACGACAACTGGACAGTAGTATTCGTCATTATTAGGTCAGCCAAATCAGAAAATAAAAGAAAATGGTCCCCATTTTCTAAAGACTTATTGACTTGTGTCCCCGACCAAGAGAATCGCTCGTCTCTGTATGCTCTCAAGCAGGTCAAGGGTATGCTTAGGAGCAGAGCTCCAAACATGGGAGCAATATTCGAGCGCGGGTTTAATTTGCGATTTACACAGAAGAAGAAGTTGGACCGAAGTAAAATATTTCTTGGCTTTAAACAGATACCTAAGTTTTTCAGAGGGAGGCCGGGCGACGTTCGATACATGTTTATGCCACGGTACAGTCCCACAGACCTTGACGCCGAGTCATTTTATTCTTTTCCTAGATTTAAGAGTATTCATCGTCAGTTGTGACCCCCATGATCCACTTTTCTTTGTAAGGTTGTATGCTGTGTCTTCGTTGCATTCAAGTCGACGAGATTGGCCTTTCCCCACTGCAGGACTCAATCCATATTCCGATTCAGAGAGTCGATCTAACTACATCTCAGGTGGTGTGACGTTGATGCAGTAATCCGTCGATCACTCGAAAAAGACGAAACAAGCGTACCATCATCGGCAAAACTGAACACTCTGTTATCCGTTGACTCCAACAAGTCATTTATGTGAAGCAAAAACAACGTTGGAGCCAAAATAGAACCTTCAGGCTCCTCGGAATTAACAGGATACAGATCTGACGACACGCCGTCCACAACTACCTGGACCGATAGACTTTCGAGGAAGCTCTTCCTTAGGTATCAAGTCGCAAAGTTGCTGGGAAAGTCTGTATGAATAAAGTTTGCTCAGCAATGCCCTGTGCCAGACGCGGCCAAAAGCCATGGAGGTATGAAATGCAACTACTCTTGATTTACCATGTTTTTCAATCGCAGATGTCCATATATCGGTTATAAGGGTCAAAAGGTCTCCCGTGGATCGCCTGCCACGAAATCCGTATTGCCGATCAAACAGAAGTACGTTGCATTATAAATATTTAATCAACTCTGTATTGATGACCTCTTTCATAGATAGTATAGACGGTAATGTTATCGGCCGGTAATTTTGTGGGAGACACCTGTTCCCCTTCGTTGGACTTGCCTGATCTCGAGCGATTTTCCAGCAGGTAGGAAATTTTTTCTGTGCCTAAGATAAGCGAAAGAGTCTGCCAAGGACCGGCGATAGTTCTAAAGCACAGTTCTTAAGAACAACTGCTGGGAATCCATTCAGACTGGTTGCCTTCTTACATTACAGTCCACGTAGATTGCGTTGAATAGTGGGTGGGCGGAACCTGCCACCCCGCTTCGATGACCGGCGGGATTACAGCTGCATGGAGGTTTGAATTCGAGGAAAATAAATTCGCGAACACATTGGCTTTATATTTTGAATTTGTGACTGGTGTCTCGCTGCCCGTCACTAGCGGAGGACAAAAGGAGACAGCGAAGTTGCTGCTGATAGCTTTTGCCATTGACCAAAAGGGAGGCGAACCAGTTGGGAACTCAAGGAGATTATTAGTAACTTTATCATTGTAAACCTTCTTCGCGGTATCAATTGCCTTGTTTCATTTGTTTCTGATTATAATAAAATCCCTTCTGTTGTCCGTGGGATTGGAACGCCGTTGCTTAAAAGCTCTATTTTTTTGCCGCTGAAATCTGCTCACATTTTTTGTCAAACCAAGATTTATTAGATGAGTTTCGTTTGATGGAATGCGGAATGTAAATCTCCATCCCGAAAAGAATAATCTCCGTGACGGATTCCGCGCATGCGTTAACGTCGGAGTCTCCAAAGCACACCTCCGACCACGGAAAGGATGCGAAGAAATCTCGAAAAATCGTCCCAGTTAGCAGCCCCATATATCCATACATGTCGAAGCTGCTTAGGTCGGTTATTCGCTTGAAATGCAAGTGGTTGCGCGACCGAAACCAAGCAGTGGTCTGAGGTTCCCAGTGGCACAGCAACCTCCGCGGTATAAATGCTCGGCTCGGATGTCAAAAACAGATCCAGGGTGTTCGCATAATTACCTCAGTCATCCGGCACTCGCGTAGGTTCCTCCACAAGTTGAGTCAAATTGCGGCTAACAGCGAACATCTCCGGCAGCCTCCCAGCCTCGTCGGCTCTGTTCGAATGCACGAACCAACCGGAATTGTGTACATTAAAATCACCAAGGACGACAATTACAGAAGCCGGGTGATTAATCTGTATCCAGTTGACGGTACGTGAAAGATGTTCGACAAATGTGGCTGGTCGATTGTCATTCGGTGAGGGGTAAACACAACAAAGAAATTTAGAATCTAAAAATAGAAAGTGGAAATAAAAAACGTTGTGAATATGAAAATGAATCGCATTGCAATAGCCCGTTGTAAATTAGAAGGTTATAATCCAATGTAACTTTTTGAACGAGAGTTTAGATCTGGATTAATAGCAAACCATAATGAATACTTGCACGGATATTTGAATATTTTACGGGGCCATGTGCAGTTCAAGATCAGGTCTAGATTACCAGTTAGACATTTGACAGCTGAACAACAAGTGGAGTATTTTACTTGATCAAGATACTGGTCCAACAATTCTTGTAATATCATATGCAGGCTTTTCTCTGTTGATATAAAAAAAATTATATATCATCACATTGCACTTAGGGAACTGGTTTATTGCATTCAAAATGTGATACTGGCGAATATTTCATGTTATTATTTGCAGCCTTTACTGACCAATATATTTGCTCAATCAGCCAGCATTCGGTGTCGTTAAGTCGCCACAAAAAAAAAATGCGGTAAGTGAAGAAAGGTTGTTAACATGACTCCATTAAACGGTAGTATTAACGAACGCTCCTCGATAGTATAGTGGTTAGTATACCCGCCTGTCACGCGGGAGACCGGGGTTCGATTCCCCGTCGGGGAGCCTCTGGCGCAAGACTAATGACCTTGCCCGGAAAAACAAATCATTATGGAAAATTTAACAAGCCCCAGAACTTGCTGAATAAGGCCAAGACCGTTTCCCGGTTGTAGTGCCGATGATGATGATTAATGAACACATTATGATCCCGTTTGATATTCGGAGTTTAAAGAGAATTTATTAAATCAACTCTTTGTGAAATATATACTTATTTATGTACTTTCGTTTTATGTACGAGGGCGGGTCAATCAGTCTTTAGAAAATGAGGCCGATTTTCTTTTATTTTATTTTCTCATTTAGCTGACCTATTAATGACGAATAATACTGTTCAGTTATCGTCTGTCCCTTTTTCAAATAGTCAATGAAGATAATGTCACGTGCATCCCAAAACACAGTAGCCATAACCTTTTCAGCTGATTTCACCGTCTTTGCCTTCTTTGGAGCACGTTTGACTTTAACAATCCACTGTTTTGACTTTTCTTACGTCTCGGGAATGTAGTGTTGTGTCCAAGTTTCATCTACAGAGCAAATGCGGCACCCATCTCGCAGATATTTTTTTCTCACCCAATTTATCATGCAAAATTGAAACATGAAACAAATTGAAAATTGGCAAATACCTAGTGAGAAATGATGCTGACTAAAAACAGCCCATTAGCGATGCTACGAGCGTCATCGTAGGCTTTCTAAGGACTTATTGATCTACCCTCGTACTTATAACGATAGTACATATATACTTATAAAAATTGTAATTGTTTTTATTTTCTTAATATGTATTATGATATTTTTGATGCAATTAAGTTAAATTGTATTGGACTTTTGAATAGGACTACAAAAAATACTACCCAAACAAAGTTTTGTGTAGGAGCCAACATAAACAAGATAGATAATTTTATGATTATATTAATCCGGACACGCTCCTCGATAGTATAGTGGTTAGTATACCCGCCTGTCACGCGGGAGACCGGGGTTCGATTCCCCGTCGGGGAGTCTCTGGCGCAAGACTAACGACCTTGCCCGGAGAAAACAAATCATTA
The DNA here is from genome assembly GCA_963931805.1 of Microdon myrmicae. Taxonomy (NCBI): domain Eukaryota; kingdom Metazoa; phylum Arthropoda; class Insecta; order Diptera; family Syrphidae; genus Microdon; species Microdon myrmicae. The sequence goes on along the minus strand of OZ007500.1, from coordinate 6,736,940 downwards.
TGGAAAATTTAACAAGCCTCAGGACTTGCTTAATAAGGCCAACACCGATTCCCGGTTGTAGTGCCGATGATGATGATGATGTTTATTTCTCATTTTTTACTTTTTTTTTATTAGTTATCATTTTGTTTTTGTTCTTATTTGAGTATTTTTTTACTGTGCGTAGTTGTTTTTGTACACATTAGTCGTATACTAGTTTCAATGTTTTTATTAGTTTTCATTTGGTTTTTAGTCTCGTACTATTCGTAGTTGTTTGTTTAAAAATAAATAAATTTACCTGTTTTAGAGAGATTACCTGGAGATTTGTTGTTGCAGTTCCGCAACATATATATTATATCTTATACCAGTCGGAAAAAACATACCACACGGAGCGCCACCTATTGCTGAATAGACAAGATCAAAATGGTCTATTCATGTGACGTTTTCCATGGTACTGTTTTCACGCAGTGCTGGTTTTACTGTTTTCGTACACAGTTTGTTTTGATGTTAAAGCAAAAATTTTGATTTGTATACGGTGCTTTCAGCGCCTGTTGTTTATATAATGTCTAGATCAGACAGTTTTGTGCTACACTGTTTTTTACGTTTGATATAACTCTAATCGTTTTTACTTGTTAACGTGCATTAAATCGTTCCATAAATAAAATTTAAATCGGAAATAAAATTAAATTAATGTATATTCAAAATGTGTTTAATTACTGCCCGTCGCGGCAGTCCTCGCTGGGCAACAACGCCATTATTTTGCTGTTCTGCTTGAGACCCAGAAATAACCCCCCTTTTTGCTGTTTCCCAGTTGGCGAACCATCGGCAACCACGGAGTTGCGGTTCCCAGCTGGCGAAACATATGGTCCTTCGAGCCGGATGTATAACATCCGAGCAAGAAGTCGGCGCAAGAATCCAAGCGCCAACAACTGGATTACGTCCATCGGATCACTCCCGACACACATCAACGAACGTTCATGGGACTACGTTCACAAGTCTCAACGAGGGAACTATCTCCAGTAACCAAGGTAGGTGGCAATTAATATAATATATAATTTGATATGTCATTTAATTTAAGAGATCCAAGTGATCTTAAATAAAAGTGTCGTGTGGTGTGTGCATAAAGGTGTTTAACTTTCGGCGATATTGTCTACCGCCGGGTAGCAATTGTCGTTTATTGAACTAAAGAGAAGTTTCATTCAAACAAGAACATTAAAGAAGTAACAATATTGGAGTGATAAAATGGAGAAGACATATTTGTTCGGGACTAGTGTCTAATTGAACTGAGTGCAGACATTGATTTGGAATCAATAACGGCAATTACTAACAAGGCCACAAAGTTAGATCTATTCGAAATGTTCCAATCAATGTTTATCAAACGCAATCCACAATCCCTTGAAACAGCCGAACAGATTAAGAATAAAGGCAACCGCCCGATGAAGGAACGCAAGTATCAAGAAGTAGTCCAAGACAACCGGGCCATCAGTTTCGATCCGAGAAAACCCAATATTCTACTGTAATCGAGCTGCAGTTTATATCCGTGTAACAGAAAATGATCGTGCGATTAAAGACTGCAACTCTGCATTATTCTACAATCCAAATTACAGCAAAGCATATGGCCGAATCAATACAGGAAAGTACGATGAAGCCATAGACGACCATACGAAAGCTATTCAATTAGAACCTGATAACAACAATGGGAATCTGATGCAGGTATTACATCACCAAGCGCTGATGATAATCAAAGGGATGGAGCACTTCATATAATTGGAACTCTGGCAAATATGCTTCTGAAAAACGAAGACGTCGTGGTCAAGTAGAATATGCTTACCACATATCTATTTCCAGAGTTTCACATCGGGCAGACATCTACGAGCCCGTACTGGTTGGGTGGTTCATTAATCTTGTGAAGAATAACCTAACTTCTGCTTTATTTAATTAATTTGTCTTTTGTAATCGGCGGAAAATAAAATAAAATAATATACATTTCCTGTTTTGTCCCATACTACAACTCCAATATAAATAAAATGACATTTTTTGCGTTTCTTACGAGTGGAACGCATATGGATTTACGATCCAAATTAGAACTACGTTCAAGGGTCATCGATGACATAGAAGGATTCACGATCCAAAAGAGGACTACGTCCGAGTAGTCATCGATGACATAGATGGATTTACAATCCATCAAACATTACTCCAACTTTAACGCAGGAGTCAAACAACAAATTAAATAATAATCAAGTAACAATCTAAATTACAGTCCACGTTTCAAGATCCAAGGTTGTTTCATTTATTTAATTCTGCAGGTCACCGCAGGTAAATCAAGAAGATTTCAAATCGATCCCAGTACCAGGTTGAGGACATCATTCGGCTCCTCTTTTAATGAAGTTTCAGGTACTTGGCACGACCCACGCTACCACTGAGATACGCCCCGCGTACAGAAAGAACCTCAACAAGAGGACGATGGCCCATCGGGCAATAGTCAAGAGGACAAATCCTTTGAATCCAATTGTCTTGAAATCAGGTTCAACGACAGAGCTAGAAGCTCTCACGGAAAGGCAAGCGTCACCTGCAACAACATCAGGGAGACAGAAAAGTTTTGGAAACTTCCTTCCTGAATAAGAATATCATCTGACGAGTCAGCGTTTCCAATGCAAGCGGTCAGTGCTAAGACAAAGTTCGTCAACGAAGACACTTCCGGTCCTATACCTGCAAGTATTATCTCAAACATCGAACTTGCAGATGAATAAGTCCAAGAACAGGGAATTGCGATTTACTATCTCATTGACATCCGTTCCTGGGGCACCGCTTCTCGAAATCTGGGCGCATTGTTCACGCATTCCTAAATTTGTCGCTTCTTGCCACCTGGGCACGCTGCTAAGTGTCTGGGGTTCTTCGCTTTCGCCGCCTGGACGAAATGCTCTGGGGGCACCCTCTTAACACCGCCCATTGCACGTAGCTGCCACGGGGGCACCACTCCAACGGAGTCGGTGTCTAAGATAGGCTTTCGGTTGTAAGATTAAGGGACAAGAAAACGAGAAACAAGGAAAGATGCCGGCACCCTTCGGAAAAGCGTGACATCAGAAAGCTGTCGCGGATTTGGAGTTCACCGCTTCTCGTCACCTGGACTCATCGCTCAAGCATCCTGATTTTGCCGCTCTCGTCACTCAGGCACATCGCTGTCACGTGTCTGGGGTTCTTCACCTTTCGCCGCCTGGACGAAATGCTCTGGGGGCACCCTCTTAACACCGCCCATTGCACATAGCTGCCACGAGGGCACCAGTCCAACGGAGTCGGTGTCTAAGATAGATTTTCGGTGCCAAGATTAGGGAATATAAAAGGAGAAGAATAGGAAAGATGCCGGCACCCTTCGGGAAATCCAACCAACGGACGGCGAACAGTGAACACATGGTCCAGCCACCAGTCAAAGAAGAAAGTACCTGGCGTTAGAATTATTTCATCATGTGGCTCAATTGAACGTAAGCTTCTAATAATGAGCAGAGTAATCTTCCTAATAGCGACCTGGATGCACAACCTCTCTGACTCAATCTAGTGCCAGTTGTAAGTCAACAGGATATGCCGCAAGGTGTTCAACCACAACACCATCAATAACCATACTGATCTCAACCAGTGGGATAACACAACCACAAATCACATCGTTGCCGCAGCTGATGCGGCAAATATCGCCTTTCAGGCACTTCTCGACAACATGTCGGAGACTATCAACTATGCTGTTCCAAAAAGGAATCATATGCGGTCACAGCACCCACAACAACAATTGCAGCAACAGCATAGACATTATGATGACAATTAGTATGAAGATGATGGTGGTTCACAGACAACGACTGCACTGTATGACCGCAGTCCCGATTCAGCTTTTAAGAGTTACGCTCAGCGACTTCAACGTCGGATATGCGAATCGGCTGATGTTAATTACAGTTGAAATGCCAGAGCATGCAACAATACCGGAGAAGCAATATTCACGAATTACCATCAAGGGAACAATACAATCCCTTCTGATCTTATGGCAATTTCAGCATTCTAGTAATTCAAGGAACATATCGGCGTCTTCTGATCTTCAAGGCCTGCAAGATTATTTCTACGATGGCCATTATCATAATTATCATTTGGAGAACAATCACTCAACCAGTGAATCAAATACTCCGCCAGGCAATGTGGCCAACGTCAATCTCAGCTCCCATCAAAAAATTCGCCCAACGCCGAGCATTGGTTTAGCGGCGTAGATGGGACAAATCCCCAACTGCAACAGCATCAGGCACATCAACCACCTTGGATTCGAAACGCAGATGATCCTATGCAGTTGGCGGAAACTCTAACACTTCTAATATCGGCACAGGCTGGCCATATTCAGAAGATGATGAAAACACGACAGTGCACGGCCAACTTTAACCCAACTAAGCGGTCTTTGGACTGAATCAACAGCTCCATCTAATGCACCTAGATTACAACACCTAAATGGCCACATTTCCAACCAAGGACAAACACAAACAATTCAACTAATTGATGATCACCACATCGCTCAATTACCACTTACGGATCCACGATCCAACATAGGACTACGTCCAGAATATTCATACAATACACCAGGGATTTACGATCCAACCAACATTCAACATTAAAAGCATAAGTCAACACCAAACAACGACGGCATTATCACAAGCTTAACGTTAGCAATCAATGGCCAACTGGACCTTCGGCCACACACACACACACACACACACACACACACAAACACTGATAACTGAGTACGAATTATTTGAAAACAATAACTCATTATCTTTTGTAACTTAATCAACTAATAGAGTCCACATAGTGTAACAATATAATTAATTTTGCCACCCTACCGTTTTACCGCACCGGTGTATGAGCAATACGATCATTAAGGGCTCTGAGCTCAACCAAATACCAACTGCCACTTCCCACGGCGCTGACACCAGGTGGTGACGCCAACTAAGGAGGACTATTGGGCCCATCGTCGCGGCCCGGGAAGATGTTGCAGTTCCGCAACATATATATTATATCTTATACCAGTCGGAAAAAACATACCACACGGAGCTCCACCTATTGCTGAATAGACAAAAGCAAAATGGTCTATTCATGTGACGTTTTCCATGGTACTGTTTTCACGCAGTGCTGGTTTTACTGTTTTCGTACACAGTTTGTTTTGATGTAAAAGCAAAAATTTTAATTTGTATACGGTGCTTTCAGCACCTGTTGTTTATATAACGTCTAGATCAGACTGTTTTGTGCTACACTGTTTTTTACGTTTGATATAACTCTAATCGTTTTTACTTGTTAACGTGTATTAAATCGTTCCATAAATAAAATTTAAATCGGAAATAAAGTTAAATTAATGTATATTCAAAATGTGTTTAATTACTGCCCGTCGCGGCAGTCATTCGCTGGGCAACAACGCCATTATTTTGCTGTTCTGCTCGAGACGCAGAAATAACCCCCCTTTTTGCTGTTTCCCAGTTGGCGAACCATCGGCAACAACGGAGTTGCGGTTCCCAGCTGGCGAAACATTTGTAAAATGTATTTTCATTGATTCAGCAAAATCTCTTGCTAGAGACGAAACCCAACATGAAAATATTGCTTTACAATATCCACTATCTTTGACTCCATCTAGGCTAGCATCAGCCGAACTTCAGTTCAAAATTAGATCTTATGTAATGTTGTGGACAAACCTATGTTTACAGAATAGACTATGTAACGGAACAAGATTATCAGTGAGAAAGATACAGAACATATTGACTGGACATCAAAAAGGACATATTGGTATTAAAAAAGTTGCTTACGAATGGAATTCGCCATGACAATTAATAAATCACAACTTTGGGTTGGTTTAGTTCACTACTTAAATCAGAAGATACCACATTTGCACATGATCATGATCTAGAAGTAAAGGCAGAGCTGGGAAAAATGTGAAGAGTTCTTTTAGCTAAAAAATTCATTAAAAACATTGTTTTTAAAGAAGAATTAATGTAAAGGCCGTAGATGCGATTTGTTTTTGTATCTTATTACATTGATTTAATTATACATCAATTATCGGCGTTTATTTCGGAAATTTCAAGATTGTCAGAAATGAAAAATTAAGGGGGTATTCTGGTCTAATCGCACGAATTTAACGCAATTTTTGAAGTACTGTAAAAAAAAAGCAATCAATATTTTTACTATTCATTTTTTTATGGGATGTTTATTAATATTTCAAGAATACAGTAAAAAAAATTGAAAGTAAAAAATTCAAAATTCAAAAAGTTAGCAGCTGATCAAGTGGGGGATTTCAAAAACTTGGCACGCGACCATATCCACGATTCAACCCTCCTAGCAATCTGAAAAAAAAAGATTATTAATTTACAGAATTGCATCTGTCGTTGGAACTAAAAAAAATTTTTTTTACAAAATGGCGACTGCTTGAAAAAAAAGTTTTTGTACCACTTTTTTTAGTTTTTCCAATTTTTTAAAAATAGTTAACATTGGAATTTGGGGATGAGGATAGTTCATGGAATAGAAAAGAAGACATACTAAATTTGAAGTAAATCGGTTTAGTCATCATCATCATCGGCACTACAACCGGGAACCGGTCTTGGCCTTATTTAGCAAGTCCTGAGGCTTGTTAAATTTTTCATAATGATTTGTTTTTTCCGGGCAAGGTCCCCGACGGGGAATCGAACCCCGGTCTTCCGCTTGACAGGCTGGTATACTAACCGCTATACTATCGAGGAGCCCAAAAAAATTCGGTTATTGTTTTGAAAAATCGTGGGTATTGTTTTAAAAAAAGACAGTTTCGAGAAAAACGCGTTTAAAGTTTCACGTAAAGTTTCTCGCGGTCTAAGTCATGAAATGATATTTTAGGCATACGTTTATTCATTCTGCCATTCCTGCTGCATACATTGGACCTTCCTCGACTTCGAAATAAGCATCTTTCGCGCTTCTCTCTTCCAACCGAGCAGTTCTGGCCTCCTTTGATGCGTTAGACGCTCGTATCTGTGAGCGGTCAATCCGGGCATTGTCTCGTTTCCCAGCGAATGAATAAGCTTCTGGACCAATTTTGACTCCCATAAGCATCATTATTTTTAAAAGAGGAATGTAGCCTTCTTGAATATGCAAACAGCAATAAACGTAGCAATTTCAATGACGTGAGTTCCGCAATGAATTTGTTTCGGCGCGAAAGACCAAATCAAAGAGTTTAGAGATTCATTATTATTTTGAGTGTCTGAGCCTAAACATCGAGTCAATAACTCCTCCGACGATAAACTCTCGTAAATCGACTTCATAATATCCAATACCTTCGCACATAGAGGAGGATTTTCGTGGTCAAACTCCTGTAATGTACCTTCAGATGCAGCTTTTTTCCACTTACACCAACGCTCTGCGCCAGAATGGGCAATACATATGTTGCGGATTTTTATTTGTGGAACTATTATGATAATAAGTAGCCCAAATTGGATTACTCATCAGAATCAACAGAATCAGGGTGCCGGCGAAATAATATAAAGACAATTTATTAATCACTTTATTAGTTAATTTGCCTTCACCTTTTTCACCAATCCCTTTATTATCTTTTTTTGCTATCCGTAGCCTTGCACCCATTCTTTTCTGTACATGTCCTACGCACTCTTTTTTTTTCTACAATTGGGTCACCATTGTAGGGATCCATATCGAGTATACCCTTGAATGTTTTGGTGTCACCATCTCCAATATATTTTACATATTTCACGCCGTGTTTTTTAGAACCGATTCACAAAACATTTCGATGATAGCATCAACTTCCATTTTGCCTGCACTTCCTTTATCTTCATATCAATCGTTATATGCCAAAATATCGGAGTTTTTTTTTTTATTTTTCCAAACATTACAGCCTTGACAGAAGCTAGATTTGACAACCGTATCTACAACCTTCTTGCAATTTTTAGCTACAAGCGTAGAGAATTAAAACCTCTGTTTTTCCATGTCTCATCGCCAGAATCAGTAAAGTCTGTCGGATTATTATTATTATTATTATTTATTACAATGCAAGTAAATTACATGGTAACTTAAAACTAATAGCACTAGCGACTAAGGCTTTCGGCTAGAACATAAATATTAAATATTGTTTACACTAGATTTTGTAGCTTAACTAAGGTTAGTAATTTGTAGAGCTTATCGATATTAGATGATGATGGTTGGGATATGATGTTGAGGATGTCGTCGTTGTAATGTTGGCGAACGAGGTCTTTTACCCCTGCACATTCAAATAGTATGTGTTTGGAGGATAGGTTGGAGTTGGATGTACAGATGTGGCAGGTAGGGGGATTACTCCTGTTGATGAGATGTTGGTTGGTGATAAATGTGTGCCCAAGGCGCAGCCGGAGGAAGCACCTGATTTTATGTTTTGCGGCTGTTGGTGGATATGTGATGGGTTCTCTTCTGGGGTTTACTACTGCATACATATGCCTGTAGTCTGCCCAGTCCTTTTGTTCTAAGTTGCGGAGCTCACTATTAAAGTATCTATGTAAGTCCTTGCTGTTTTCAACGAAAAAGGTTATTAGGGGTTCCTTGATGGCCAGTTTTGCAGCAGCATCTGCTGCTTCGTTGCCTGCTATCCCACTATGGCTTGGCACCCAGAGAAGCTTTATTTTGTTTTGTTTATAGAATAAACTATGCTGGATCAAGTGAATGATTCGGTTTCTATTGTTTGGGTTCCTTATTGCTTGGATGGTTGATAGGCTGTCTGTACAAATAAGTGTCTTGTCTTTTTTTACTAACTTAATTGCTTCCAGTACAGCGGTTGCTTCGGACGAAAATATGGAACAGAATTCGGGTACAAGTCCCTTTCTGATTACTATTTTTGCGCTGTTGACTATCGCAAATGACGTGCCGTCCTCTGTTTTGGATCCGTCGGTGAAAAGTAGGTTCCACTGGCGGTGTTGGTTTTTGATATGTTGATAATGTTGTTGGTATTCTAGGTGGTTTGTTCTAGTTTTTGGGAGTAGGCTTAAATCGGTGTTGAATATCTTAGGTGATAATAACCATGGGGGATGAATTGTCCTTGCCTTTTGTGGTTTAATGTTTATTCGGAATTGGTGCGCAAGTAATATTGCCTGTCCTAGGCCCGACAAGTACCTTTGGGGCCGTTTCCTCCTAAGGATGTGTTTAATATCCTCCACTATGGGTGTCTCCGGTGTGGCGGTAAGTTTGACAACTAGCTTGGCTGAATGGTACTTCATTCGATTTTCAATCGTCGGGAGTCCACTTTCTGCTAGAATGTTTGTTATTGGGGTGGTTCTGAATGCACCTGTACTTATTCGGGCTGCTGCGTGATAGGGGGATTTCACTAGTTGTAGGTTAGTTTTGCTGCATTTCCCGTATATTGGTAGGCCGTAATCTATTTTCGATAATATAATTGCTCTGGTGATGTTTGTTAGTGTATTAGTATGAACAAAACTCTTTTTTGATCCTAAGTATTTAATGATATTTAACCTTAGACCTAAGTTTTTCTTAAGAGCTAGACATTGATTTTTGAAGTTGTATTTACTGTCAAGTTGTAGACCTAGAATTTTTAGTGTATTAACATTGCTGATGGTGGTTTTCAAAGTTAACTGTTAACAATTTATTACAACTGTGTTTTTTACATATGTGTAATATTTTGGTTTTCTTGTTTGAGATATTGGCTCCGGAATAATGACCCCACATTCTAATATCTGAGAGAATATTTTCAAAAGTTTGACTGATAAATTCTAAATTGTTGACATTACTGAATACAATGAGATCATCTGCGTAGATACAATATTTTACAACTTTATATTTTGCCAGTATAATACTTAGATCTTCAAACGCTATTTTGAATAAAACTACTGGGAGTGGTGATCCTTGGGGGATACCGGTTTCTAGATTGTGTACCCCGGAACAAACGCCGTTGGATTTTACCCTGAATTTCCTATTAGACAGGAAAGATCTGATAAAATTGAACATATTACCTCCTATTTCCCATTTTTGAAGTTTGTTCAGTATGACGTGGGGGCCGATGCGGTCGAAGGCCTTTTCAAAATCTATTGTTAGAATGGAGGTATGCTTTTTGCAGGAAAGTGCAGAAGTAATGTAGTTATCAAGGTGAAGGAGGGCATCCATTGTACCTCGACTTTTTTTAAATCCAACTTGCTGCATATTTATAAGGGTATATTTCTCTAAATACCAGTTGAGCCTTTGTGCGATAATTTTTTCTAACAATTTGCCTAAGCAGGGGAGGAGGGAAATAGGGCGGTAGCTATTGATTGTGTCGGTTTCCCCATCGGACTTTAAAATAGGTATGACAGTGGATGTTTTCCATGTTTGTGGTATGACGCCTGATTTATAAATGTGGTTAAATAGATCTAGTAGACGCTGTTTCATGATCGGAGGGCTGTTTTTGACCATAGCATAATCTATTCTGTCTAAGCCCGGGGTTTTTCCTTTTGCAGAATGCAGACTGGATTCAAATTCTATTCCCGTTATGGGACTTTCTATGGCATTGAGATAGGTGTTCCCTAGGGTGGTTATTCGCATTGGGTGTTCCTGCATTTGTTTTTTTGCTGCGTGGAAGTTTGGATGAAAATTAAACTTTATATTTGCCCAGGATTCGGCTAGATGTTCGGCTATTTTTTGAGGACATGTAAGTATGTTAGTGCCGGTATTTATTGCCGTAATGCCAGGGGGATTATAATTGCCTGTGAGCGGTTTTATATCATACCATATCTTTTTTGGGGTGGAATTGGGTGTTAATTTTGCCGTGAAGGATTGAAATGATTTGGCCTTTTCAATTTTGGCAGTTCTCCGAAACTGGGCGTTAAGCCTTTTATATGTTATTAGATGCTGGTCCGTTGGATGTTTCTTGAAGATTTTCCAAGCTGATTGTTTTTCGGTCCGTAATCTTGCCAGTTCGGTATTCCACCATGGGACAACGGTTTTATGGAACCTTCTTGTTGTCTGCGGAATGGACATGTTGGCGGCCGCTCTAGTCATTTTTGTAATAATACCTGCTTCTTGGTTAATATTTTGTTTTACGCTATGGGAGCTAAGGAATTGTGTGGTTAATGTTTGAAATTTATCCCAATTGGCACGGTCAGATTGGAACTTGGGGAGGAGTTTGATCTTGCCGTTCCCAGTCGAGACATTGATTTTAATCGGGAAGTGATCGCTTCCATGCAGATTGTCTAATATTTCCCAGTTAGTTATGGGAGAAAGTTGGGCTGATATTATGGAAAGGTCTACGTTTGTAAAGGTTTTGTGTGTGCAAAAATGGGTTGGCTTGCCGTTATTCAGTATTGCCAAGTGGGATTGTAGCAAAAATTGTTCAACGATTTTACCTCTTTTGTTTGTTGTTCGTGATCCCCATATTGAACTCCATCCATTGAAATCCCCCACTAGGAGGATTGGTGTGTGTATGTTTTGAGTTATGTTATTCAGATCCGCTAGATTGAATGGTTGGTTGGGTGGGATGTAAATTGAGATAACAGTTAAACTTAATTTCCCTGTAAATTCGATTGCGGTAACCGAGAAAGGGGAAGTAATGTTGAGGTGTCTATGGTTAAGGGCCCTATGTATTAGTATACCGGACCCTTGTTTAGAGGAGTTGTTTCCTGTGAGGTTGTTGAAATAGGCTTTGTATTCCCGAGGCACTTTAGGATTTGAGGACTGGGGTAAGTGAGTTTCTTGCAATGGCATGATCGCTGGTTTTAGTTCCTTTATAAGGATCTGTAGTTCGTGATAGTTATTGTGGAACCCATTCAGGTTCCACTGAAGCATTAAAAGATCGTTTGGGTTGTTGTTAGTGTTTGTTGTGGTGTTCAAAGCGGGGGAGTCAATATAACGGTGATTGGTTATCTGAATCCGCGGCACCCAGCTCGTTTCACTCAGTTGTCCAATCCGCTCGGATTGGTTTGAGTGAAAGTCGCCCTGTACCGCGGAGTCAATGTGTTGGTGACAGAGATTAGGATCATATCTTTCCATGATCAGGTAAAGGGAAATTTTCCGTTGAGTCTAAACGGGATTTTTGCATTTCTGCTGGAGTGTGTTTCGGTTTGTTTGTGTGTGTTTGAGTTTGTATGGGAGAAGCGTTTCGTGTTTTGTTTTCTATTGTGTTTTGTTGTACGATATGGTGTTTTCTCTTTTCTATTTCCTTTAAGGTTGCGTAGGAGGTGGAGGGAAATATATGTGTTTCTTTGGTAGCAGTTTTGTTTGCGGGCATTGGGTCTTGTATGTGTTTTGTTGGGACTGAATTGGCACCAGTTGGTGTTTTTAATGCGGAAGCGGTTTTCTTTATTTGTTCCGAATAGAGATCATTATTTGTTGTTTGTATGGGATTTTGTTCTCTGTATATGCGTTTAGCATCGGATAGGGATGTTCTATTTTTTGTTTGTATTATTAAAATTTGTTGGTATTGCATATATTTTGGGCATGCGGAGGAAGATGCCGTGTTGGGGCCGTGACAGTTTGCACAGATTGTTCTTATGGATTCAGTTTCAGGGTGGGGTGGAAGATTGCATGTATTGCATGCCGTTGTATTTTTGCACCGTTTTGCCGTGTGGCCTAGTAATTGGCATTGTCGGCAACGCATAGGCCTCGGAATGTATTCCTTGACCTTGGTGTTGTACCAGCCGATTTCAATTGTTGTTGGTGGTTGAAGACGGTCAAATGAAAATAGCATTAGGCCCGTGGGCTTCCTTTCTCCATTCATCATTTTGGTGAATTTAAATACATCAACAATGCCTTGGAAATTCATTTCTGATAATATATCAGGTTCTGGGACGTTTATAAGACAGGGCGCGTAAACGATTCCTTTAGAGATGTTTAGTTTGGGGTGTAGTCTTATGTTGACCGGACAGATTGATTCGAATCGTTTGGATTGGATGAATCTATCTGCTGTATCTTGGTCTTTGACTAGAATTAGTATGGAGCCATCCCTAAGCAGGGTTATTCTTTCGTACTGTGTACTAATAGAATCAATTATTCTCTTCAGCACGAAGACGTTAACAGATGTTAGTGGGCTTGAAGCATCGGTTGGGTGAATTTGAATAAACCGAGGTGTTTTTAAAATTGCTTTGTTCGGCAAAGCAGGGAAATCGAAAGACAATGGGCTGCCGGATTGTCTTTTCTTTTTTGTTGGCACGTTGGTTGCAGAGTCTGAGAGTGAGCATTCTCCCAGTTCTAGGAACCTGTTGCCGGTATGCTGGCTTGGCCCTAGGGCCATATTTTGGGTTTCTTACCTGATGTGTCTTTGTTGTGTTTTGTTTGTGAATTCTTAGGAGTTTTATCTGTTGTCAAAAATTTCTCTTGAAATACTTTTACTTTTTAAATAGGTAGTCACTTCACTTTTTAACTGGCGCACTATTCAAAACTGGTGTTCTCTGTAAGAGAGTTCGCGGCTGACTGACTGTCGGATTAGCATCAGAATCAGAAGCTGAAATTAATTCTTTTTCTTCATTTACAGCTTTGGAAATAATGAGATCATAAACTGCAGATGCGGCCGTATGCAGGTTTTCGACACAAGCGTAGTAAGTAGAGATTGATAGTCCTTGACAAATTGCTAAATAAGGCCAAGACCGGTTCTAGGTTGTAGTGCCGATGATGATGATGATTATTAAATTGTCCGTAGTATGTATTATTGTTCCTATTACAAGTGTCGTGATTTCTGGTGAAAGAGTTATTATTGTCCCTGTAGGAGTGTTATTGACATTGTTATCACTGTTCCTATCAAAATGTTCCTTATTCCTATTGAAATTGGTCGTATTTCTATGAAAAGGGTTAATTTTTTCTCTGTAAGATGCATTGTTGTTCCAATTATGAGTGTTATTGTCTCTATTTAAATTGTTATCGTTGTTTCTATCCAAATAACCGTTATTCCTATTAATATTGTTCCGGCTTCTGTTATGATTAGTACTATTTCTATTAAGATTTTCGTGGATTTTGTCATAGCTATCGTTTCTTCTATTAGGATTGCTACTATATTGTGTGTTCTGGGTGGTGTAGTCTTGATGTCTGTTAAAACGCGGGGCATTAACCGCTGCATTGAAGTATGCGTATCCTGATTCGTGACGGATATTGATAGCTTCTTCTAAGCTGTTCGGGTTCCTGCAGTGTATAACAGAACGCATGGGTTCTGGGAGTTTATTTCGCAAAACAATTAATGCAGAATTTTTGTTCTGGTTCAGACAACCTTCGATGGCTTCTTCATTACCATTCATCATCTGTTTGTGTTTGACGTTAAGTCTCCTCAAAATCGATTTGATATTGTTATAAAATTCTACTGCGTTAGTTTTGAATTGTATAGAACACAGTTCATCGAATAATTCCCCTGGTGTTTGCCGATCACCAAAGTTATTGAATAAAATTTGTTTTATGTCCACCCAACTGGTGACATGACAATTTATTTCTATGATCTCTCGAGCTCTTCCTTTCAACTTGGACTTTAGTATGTCTGAGAAGATGCCTTGTGCTAGGGAATCGTATTTTTCCATAAGGGGACGTATTTTATCGACTAAGTCGACGAAGTTTTGTAAGTCTTGAAAGTCACCGTGGAATTCTGGTAACTTCGAGAGGTACTTAATGGGGTCAATATTTAAAGACAACATTTCTGGGCAAGGTAAATTTTCTTCTGAAAAGAAGTTGTTCACGATCTCCGTCAACTGTCTATTCTGGTTCTGTAAGATTTCTAATTGTTCTTCCAAGGACATAAAAAAAATTGTAGTGAGAATTTGGCTTTTATTATAAGGGGAACAAATCAAGCAAATGGAAACCTCAAACAGGTTGAGACTGAAACTGACATTAAAAGATATGACTTAGAATTATGGTTTATTTATACTTATTAAAAAAAAAGTGTAAATTTCCTATATCTTATTTATATTAGTACATGTGTTTAAAATGAAGACAAGATTTGTTGAAGAAGAAAAAGAAATAATTAAAATCTGAATATAATAGATGGGCTTACAACATGTAGACTATAAAACAAAAGTTTATATTATATGTAAAAAAAACATGTTTATATTTATAAAATAATTCTTAATCTTAATCGAACCGGTTGCGTGATCCTTTGTATGTTGCTCCTTTATGTTTAGTTTTTCCTTTTTGTTTTTATTATTCTGCTGCTCGTGCTTTCCTCGTGGTTTGTTTGTTTTTATTTATTTCAATTTTTATTTCTTTTTATTATTATAGTCACGTTTTATTATTTTAGTAACTTTTTTTATTTTTGTGTTTCTTTTGGGTTGGTGTAAATTACTTCAACTAAAATGATCAAAGTCCATTTTAAATTGTTTATTTCTTTTGTTTATTTGTTCTTGTGTAGTTATTAAAACTTTAAATTTCTGCGTTTACCGACGATACGCAATTTTTAGAACATTATTTTTGCCGCCGTGGCAACGATGTTTACCGACTGCGCCAGTTATGGTTTTGAGCCAACGATCTTTCGTTAGCAACAAACTTTATATAAAAGAAAACGAACGCGATCTTTCCGTTTATTTATCTTTATTAATTTATGTAGGATCAGCAGTTATAGTTTTGAGCCAACGATCTTTCGTTAGCAACAAACTTTATATAAAAGAAAACGAACGCGATCTTTGCGTTTATTTATCTTTATTAATTTATGTAGCATCAGCAGTTATAGTTTTGAGCCAACGATCTTTCGTTAGCAACAAACTTTATATAAAAGAAAACGAACGCGATCTTTCCGTTTATTTATCTTTATTAATTTATGTAGGATCAGCAGTTATAGTTTTGAGCCAACGATCTTTCGTTAGCAACAAACTTTATATAAAAGAAAACGAACGCGATCTTTGCGTTTATTTATCTTTATTAATTTATGTAGGATCAGCAGTTATAGTTTTGAGCCAACGATCTTTCGTTAGCAACAAACTTTATATAAAAGAAAACGAACGCGATCTTTCCGTTTATTTATCTTTATTAATTTATGTAGGATCCGCAGCAATGACTCGGACGGTGTGCACACGATGATGGCTGGTAGCGGACTCCTTCATTGGGCATAATTGCCAATTCAAAAAGGGACGCTATGACCTCATCGTGGTGACAATTGGCCAGTTGGTGCCAGCTGCTGCCCAACTGGTATACACTGCGAATGTACTAGATTTCTCCAGTACATTACAGCACATTTAATTGTGTTTATACTTAAAATCTAACATTGCAATCTTAATAGATTGTACCCCAGGTAGTTACAAGAATGTCTACCTGTTAATAGGTAATTTAGGTATTTAAAATATAATTGCATGCAAACGACATTATAGAGATATATTGTTTTGTTATGTTTATTTTATATTCATGTCATGTTTCTGTTATGGATATGTAACAATTAAGCTCAAACAACGAATGGAAATTCATCAGGGCACGGCACACTATGTATCTCGAATAAACAGAATACGACCCTGATGATGATGATGATGAATAACGCATTTATTGTACAATAATTTAACAAATGTTGACTTAGGACTAAATGCTAAATCATATTTTACAAACTTTTCTTATGCTTAAAATAATTTACTGGCTCTACACGAGCACTCTAAATCATACGGCGACCCTGTCTCCGGAAGGAGACAGACGAGTCTTGGAGGAACAAAAAGGAATGGGCTTGTGGGGGTGGGTTTGTGAGGGTAAAAAGTATGAATGCCGACGTACGGCAAGTATTCACTTTTTGCCAACAATGATTCGCAGAAGATTGTTCACTAGAATATCTAATTAAAAAGGCACTGATTGCTTCTGTGTTCAATTAGTTTTTATTTGTTCTTTATTTTTGCACAATATCCAATGAGATAGTTTTCTCGTTGCTCCATAAGCGACGAATATAAATAACAATTCTCGCGTTTCGATTCAAGTAGCGCACTATGAAGTTCTTGATTATTAAGTGTTAACTCGCGGTTGATTTCACGGTACGTCTCCATTCATAAAATAACGTTTTAATTGTGAATCGGATTTTCTTTAAACGACTATCTCGCGAGGTACGAAGATTGCCTTAAGCGGCGAATAATTTTAGCCTCGACCGGCGTGATCTAACGTAATTGAGGTTGAGATGTGACTGTCGAATTAGGGGTGAAATTCTGTATTTCATTTTACACACAGAACAACCAAAAGAGACCACGCCTCTGCTCTCTCAGCGTCACGCTCGTCGAAGTGTGGTAACTTCGGTTAATTGGTAATTGACGAACGTGGAGAATGAAAGAACAGAAACACTATGTACGGTGACCTCGAGGTAGTTTGGGTTGTGTGTGTTGGTATCAATTGCTGTTCCTGAGCATGGCCTACTGCCCCAGTGTCACGGCTGTGGTGTACTCAGCGAGCATTGAGCCGTATTGAAACAGAATTATGAAGGAGAAGAAAATTGAGCTGACGCTATTCACCTGTAAAATGAGATCGTTGATCCCAAACGAATGGATGGTCTGGGGGAAGTCATAAGTGACGCTTAATCGGCTAGGGAAATATTAACGTGTGAACCAAAATCGAAGAATTTGGAATTTCCCCAGCCGACGCATGATTATGTAACCGCGTCGCTTGGTCTGGTCTTGGTTGTTCCTATCCAAAATGACTTTGAAATTTCCGGTGGAAATCTCATGTGTTAATGCAATAGTGTTGCCGTATGGCAAGAAAACACTGAATGCAATTGTGCATTAACCGAATAGATCAATGACTTCCGGCCAGTCTTCTTTTAGGGATTTATCTATTGCAGGTGAAATAGCCGACGGTAGGAATTGGGATTGGGTTGACGCGCTGTTAGCGGTCGAATTTAGGTTAGGATTGTGGGCTGGTTCTCCATGTGATATAGAGAAACCCCACAGGTTTATGCAAGGAAATCAAAGATTTGGTGCTCAATGATCGTCAATTGACAAAAAGAAGCATTGCAGATAGTTTTCGCTTTCCAGTTGGATCAGTAAACGCAATTTTGAAGAATGTTTTGAGACTGGAAAGAGTCAAATCTCGATTGATTCCAAAAAGTTTTTTTTTTTTTTTTGAAAAAATTGTTGGTTCTTCAGGAGTTTTATGCTAAAAATCGACCTATACCGTTCCAAGAATACGCTATTTACCTGATTTAGCACCGTATGAGATCTGGCTATTCTCTAAACTCAATATTCCAATCCAAGGACGATTGAGGAGGTAAAAACCGAATCGCCGCGCTTTGAAGGCCATTACGGAAATCAACTTTAACAAATGTTTCGAATATAGGAAAAAACGGTAGCATAAGTGTGTTTTATCGGAGGGGGACTATTTTGAAGGCGATGAAATTGTTTAGGAAATATAAATAAAGATTTTTAATGTTATAACCAAATTCTGGGTCGTAATTCTTCCCAGTGTCAACTTAGAGGCTGTTGGTTATTTTGCAAATCGCCACCAGAAACACGCATATATAGACAACTGAATAGCTAGCACAACACGTCAGAATTCTAACATACATCATATGACATTTTCTTTTGAATATTAGGAGAGGATGATAAGAATAGTGCTCTTTGGCCATGATGTTCTAAATAAAACTAAGAAAAAATATTTAAACCTGTTAGAAAACTGAACACAGCTTACCTCTAAGGTAATGAGGTGTAATCATTCGTAATTGGATCAAAGGTACGGGGGAGCTCGAAGACATGACTAAGCGTTCAGACTGCATTCGACCAAGATACATGAGCATCTATGGCAGGTGATGAGTCTTGTGACACGCTACACACCCCGACCCACTAATTTCGATTTTTAAAAATGTGAATGTTGTTCAAAAATTATGCTTGTGTATACATTGTAGATTTTTTTCTTCAGTCTATTTTTTCTATCTTTTTTTGTTTGATAGTTGTTGCTACTTTTCTATTTATTAGAATTTTGCACACTCCTCGAAGAGTCGAATTTTATGAAGAAGCGAAAGATCTAAGCAGAAGGGGAGGCGAAAAAATAACCACTGATCTATTTTTAAAAATGAAAATCTTGAGCAGCCCTTCCGCGCGTACCACTGTGGATAATTTTACTTTACGTACATTCTTTTTTTTTTTTTGCTTTTCAAATTGTTCACGTTCGTATTTGAGTACCAACAGTTTCCCAAATTATCGATGCAGACTAATGGCGTGTGTGCAATGCTCGAGTTCCCGTTCTCCTATAAAAATTTAATTCAAATTAAATCACTTTCTCGGAGATGCTTAATTGGCCTTTACAGCGCTCCATGTTTCTATTGTTCCATTTCTTTTCGAATACCGTCTGCTCATTCGTGCGGCTCTTTCATTTCTTTTTTCTTTTTTTTTCACGTTCTTCATAAATGTATGTTAATTGTAGAACTTGGAATTTTTCTTATAGCAATCGCAAAGTTTCGAGCAAAGAAAATCTTTTCTATAAAAGAAATGTTTAGATCGTTATGTTGGATAGATTATAAGATCCGCCCACTCTCTTGCTCTATTTAGCCCCTGATCCAGCGGGCGAATTCATATTAGCGAGCTGCTACAAAAATGTACTGAATATGATGAATGAAGAGTTGAAACAAGAATCAATTCGAAAATGTTTTTCGTTGCCTCGTAGATCATATTCGGAATACTTTTCAGGGAAGCTGCCTCGCTTGGGAGCATCATAAAGCTGGAAATGTTGTACGTAGATGAATAAAATTCATAAATAACGACTTTGCCGAAAGCATCTGTAATCGCTACGTCTACATAGATGACTGTCAGTTTTCACATTCTTCGGAATTGTAGTAATACTGATTTCTCCCACAAAGCACCAATTTTGCTATTACCATACATCCGTGAGTTCGATGGAAATTGTGAACTTAACATACTGTTGTAAAACCATAGACATACGGTTGTAAAACCAAAACTGTCTCAGCATCCCTAGACGCCCACGATCTTCAAAATTCCAGGCGATAAAAGTGCAATCAAAGAGGCGTCAAACATAAAAAGATTTTACGACCCTCTTTGAACAAGCGCCGACGGGCTTTTCCATCACACGAAACTAGCCAAAACGAATAGCGTCAAGAAATAATAACAACAAAATAATACTGCTCGTATATTGTGACAGACAACCCATCTTACCGCCGAAAGATAAAATAAAAACCCACCACTGTGTCCGAACGTAACAATCCCAACCAAGGGAATTATCATGGGTTGTAAATCTCACTGCAGCAAATTGTTCATAAAAACGAACACTGCCAACATGTAAATGCCAAACATTTTTTATTGCACTTCTTTCAAGAAAGACGGATCTATGGCCCTGATTCAGCTCGTTTTGATGCTATTTTGGCTTCCGAAAAATTGGCAAGGATTTCCTCCAACAATTTTACGGAGCCTATAGCTCAATGCGGTGATATTTCACCCCGCGGCTAGCCACTGGGACCCAACTCAGTAATCGTGTGGAACTGCCACTCCAGCAAGAGTCGTCAGCTGAACCTACGTGCGCACAATCAAACGCATGACACAACTCCTTACCAACTTAGCGCCATGATCTTCAACAACTTCAATTACGCATGCCTGCGTGTGAAGGATTTATCCCCATCCTATCAGCGTGCATGGGGTAGAAGACAAATAAAGAGAAAAAAAGTGTTCCTCGGAGGTGCCGAAGAAGTCAAGAAGTCAGTGGAATATCATCAGCGGAAGGATATTTAAGTGATTCTCAAGTGAGTCGAGAGTTGTCAGTTAAGAGCAATCGTCCATTCGAAAAATAAAAAATTACAATACAAATAATAATATTCGAGTTAGAGCATTTTTATTTGACACAACTTTTTCATCCACCCACCAACAAGCCAAAGCGGACACTAGAGAGAGACGGTAATTCCGTTGAGAAGTACAAATAGTGACAGTTAGACAGTCAAAAATCATGTATGCCATTTTAGTCGATGGACAGTGGGAAAGGACCATTTACGAGTAAATCGTCGAGTTGTAGAGCACCATCAACCTGGTTCAAAAGACCTGCACGCGTCACTCAAAGTCCTTAAGGGACACAACTAGTGTGATAGTCTATACCTTCAAGTATAATATACTAAAATGTCTAAGGTGGCACTCTAAAGAGCAGCGAGCGGATGGTGAGAGATGAAGAAGAAGAAGCTGAAAAGTCCGCGGATTTTTAATGAAAACAGCGTCGAAATTATATTTATTCCTCAACATAGTTCCTTCGGGGTCGATACACTTGGTATGGAACATTTCGATGCCCTTTCTGTAGTACGAAAGGTCCAAGCCTTCGAAATACCCCTCAGTTTCCGCGATGACTTCCTCATTCGATCTGAATCTCTTTCCCTGGAGCCACCGCTTGAGGTTTGCGAACAGATAATATTCCGTGGGGGCCAAGTCTGGAGATTACAGTCTATATGATAGTAAAGAACTCTTTTCTTCACCATAAGGGGTTCGTTTTTTTCTTTATTTCGTTGTGCAGTTTGCCCAGCAACGCTTCATAATACTCTCCTATGACTGTTCTTCACTTCGATGAAGATTATGCCATGCGCATCCCAAAATACGGAGACCATAACCTTTCCGGCCGAAAGTTGGTCTTTTGGCGGCTTTGGTCGGCTTTCGTGGCTTTCCACCCCCTCTGCAGACTGCCTATTGAACTTAGGCCTATGGTAATAGAGCCACGTTTCATCCATTGTCACAAAACGTCGAAAAAGTCCGCTCGATTACACTGCAACAACGCGAAGCCGATCGTTGAATCAGTGACCTGAGTTTCCCAGTGGCGCAGCAATCTCCACGGTATAAATACTCGGTTCGGGTGTCAAAAACAAAACCAGAGTGTTCGCATAATCACATCGGGTATCCGGAACTCGCGTAGGTTCCTCCACGAGTTGAATCAAATTGCGGCTAACAGCGAACATCTCCGCCAGCCTCCCAGCCTCGTCAGATCTGTTAGAATATACCAATCAGCCGGAATTGTGTATATTAAAATCGACGACGATTTCAGAAGCCGGGTGGTTAATCAATAAGATATTGGAAAAATGTGGCTAGTCGATAGTCATTCGGGGAGCGGTAAAGACAACAAAGAAATTTAACAGAGTTCCTTAGCACAACCTTCAACCACATGATGTCCATGTTATTGGGTTCTAACGCCGCCATTCTTTGGCAAGCCTGATCGGACCGCATGAAGGCGCAGACTCCACCCCTATAACGGAATCTGGAATGTAAGTCGTATCCTGAGCAAGGAAGATATGTCGAAACAGTTGACGAGACGACCTGGGTCTCGGTTAGGGCAAGGATATCAGGTTTCGCTGTTTGCAAATATTGGTGGACGGCGTATACATTCGTATTGGTGAAACCGATGCCCCCCCTGATATTACAAAATGCCGTTATCAGTTCAACGTCGAGGAAGTTTCGAGAACGAACCCGATTACGGGATGACGAATTTCTTAAAGGTTGGTTATTTATCATAATATCTGCATGATGTTCCCCCGGACATTGCCCCCCCCCCCCCCCTCCCGGAGATCCGAATGGGGAACTAGCTTATCTCCG
The DNA here is from genome assembly GCA_963931805.1 of Microdon myrmicae. NCBI lineage: Eukaryota > Metazoa > Arthropoda > Insecta > Diptera > Syrphidae > Microdon > Microdon myrmicae. Next base: position 6,714,537 of record OZ007500.1, on the reverse strand, counting down.
GAACTATTTATCTCAGAAAGTACCATCATGACTTATCTCCATGTCAGTCCGGGCCATCAGCCATACATTCGAAACATAGTCGAAGATTTCTCCCGACGATATCGGAATGTACAGCGTGGCGGGGTGGTATCTCAACTTGGGCCCAACTACCTCCTTAACCAACCTTTCCTCTAACCAGTCCATCAGCCAAGCCCCGAAAGATCGTCAGGGATTTCTCTCGAACTTTTCACGGAGCTTATAGCTTGATGGGATGGTATTTCACAGGGCGGCAGGGCGTTGGGGCCCCACCTACCACTGGCCTTTAGTCGTCTCTTACGACAAGTCGGCCTAGCTCTGAGTATATTCTAACGCCCTACTCACAGGGCAGAGGAGTTAATGCTTATTGCACCGAAGTTGTATTATCTGCCGCGATCTTGACTGGATAAGTCTGTGTTTGAACAGCACCAACTACCTCATCCGCGATCTGAGCTAACTCGTACACATTCAAGTCTGTTTGGGATACGAGAATATTTCGAATATTCTGTGGAAGATTGTGGAGCAGGAAGGATTTAATAAAATTTACATCCGCTGCAGTGCCTGTTAGAGACCCTAAATGTGCTATGGCTTTATGGCGTTTGCGATGATAGTGAAGAACGTGTGATTCGAACTGACGCTATGACAGTTAGAATCACCAAAAATTGAACCAATGCGTAACACATCAGCCTACTGGCCGTGCTTAGAATTCGATTTTTAAACTCAAGTATATTCCACTGATGTGAATTGTTATGTTATCGCTATGGTATACGGCTCTGATGCATTTTCTTATTCGATTTTCGTTCGGTGTTCTTCACTATTTGCTTGTGTATTGTGTGTGTATCAGTTAGAGACGCTACAGCTTCGTCACTCCGGACATACAACACCTGAAAGTCAATATGTCCAGCTCTTTGCTGATTCAAATAATTTAACCCAACTTGTCAATGAGCCAACACGGGTACCAGACATATATGGTCATTTCGCCAATACACTGGACCTGTTTCTCACCTCGCACCCAAACAAATACACAATTGAAGTTGCTTCGCCCTCGGGCACTTCAGATCACTGTGTCGTGTCAGCTAAATTTCTAACAGCAAGGCTTACGAGAAAGCTCCTAAAAGAACAGTATGGTTCTATGAGAAATCCAACTGGAAAGGTCTGTTCGATTTTTTTGGGAAGTTAAATTGGTCGTTATTTTTCGTCAATAACGATGTTGACTCTATAGCAGACACATTGGCAGACACGATTCTACAAGGCATGCGAACCTTTATTTCACACAGGCTAAATAGTATGAAACCCAAGAGAAATATGTTGCTCGTTTCCGAGTGCAGAGAAGCCACTAAGGATAAAGAGTGGAGCTTCCGGTTGTATAAATCAAACAGTACTGAGGAAAACCGGAAACGATTCAGGAGAGCTAGAAATGACTGAATTTTTTTTTTTTTTTATTTTTTTTTTTTTATTAGACTTCTCTCGGGAGAGGCGAACCTATAGCCCGAGTGGGCGCCCCGAGATGCCATCAAATAACTGTTGCAGTTCTTTTTGAACAGTTGCAGGTTGTAACGCGCAAACTTCTGGGCATTCGTGAAAAACATTCAAAACTCGGTCTCGTTAACCATTCCATAGATCATAGTCGATGACAGACCGACTGGTCTTTTAACCAACAATATATAACGTGTTTTACAAAACCACGAGTATTTTAATTACATTGGAAAATCCTTTGAATATGATAGATACATAAGTATTTCTAATTAGTTGATCGTTCTCTCTTTTTTTTTTTTTGTTCCGGTCAGAGACTCCAAAATAAAACTCGACAGACTCGTAATAAAAATCGCGTGTGTACGCAACAGTGGTTGAATATCGACTTTACCGGCGCGACTGTCCGCTGTGGTGATGGGGTAATTACTCCAAATGCATGTGCGCACTTTGGTGGTTGAGATGTGACTGATCCCAATTAGGGATGAAATTTGGATTTTGCACACCGATCAGCCAATGGTAATCGCGCTTTCCTGTGTATTCCTCAATTCTCTCCGCTCATTGAGGTGAATAAATACTTGTGTATTCGTTCGACGCTCGATGGGCGTAGAAAGGACGTAGAAATCAAAAGGAAAAACACAATAACCCAGGGTTGATCTGGCTTTGGTGTGCTTGTATCAATGCAGCCTCTGAGGATGACCCACTACCTAGTGCGATGACTGTGGTGATCTCAGAGTACATTGAACTAAGGGAAGATAAAAACGAAAAGGAGAGGAAAATGGTATTTTGCTATTCACCTGTAAAAAGAGATAATTGATCCTCAGCGAATAGAGTGTCTGGGGAAAGTCAATAGGACGCCGCTGATGCTTGGGAAATAATCAGCGTGAGAATCAGACTCAAAAACGCTGAAATAACCCCAGCGGTTTTACGATGATGCAACAGCGTCGCTTGGTTAGATTTAGTTGTTGCTAACCTGACGTCGAGATTTCCGGTAGAAATCTCATAGGGTTAATGATATGGAGTTGCCGTATGGCAAAAGGGAGCTGAATTCAATTCTGCATTATCTGCATTGAATAATCAATTCAGCTATGCTTTCTTTTACAGGTAAAATAGCTAAACGGTGGGATAGGGGATAATGTGACGCGCTGTAGGTGGTCAAAATTAGGCTGAAATTGTGGGTTGGTTCTCCATGTAGTATAGAGAACCCCCACAACTTGCTGCACATTTTGGAGCGAACTCGACGCTGCCTGATACCACATCAGCTCCACCTTAACTTGAGCATAAGCAGCACACCATGAGCCAGATTTACTTCCAAACGCGTACTGTTGCCCGGACACTCAAGGAGTTAAACCCAAACAAATCCGCTGGTCCTGATGGCATTCCCCCACTTCTCTTGAAGAGATGTTCCTCTTCACTTTCTAAACCACTGCGAAAACTCTTCCAGTTATCTTATTCTACTGGCCATTGCCCAAATAGATGGAAGTCAGCGAACATTCAGCCAATTCCTAAAAAGGGCGACAAATCATCCCTCTCTTCTTATCGAGCCATAGTACTAACTTATATTCTCTCGAAGGTAGTGGAATCACTGATTAACCGTCAACTTTCGAAATATCTGGAATCAAATGGCCTTCTCAATGACCGCCAAAATGGCTGTCGTAGTAACAGGTCCACAGGAGATTTGATGGCACACCTTACCGAAAAGTAGAGCCATTCCATCCACTACTTCGAAGAAAGCAAGGTTGTTGCACTGGATATTTTTTTGTTGAGAATTTCACTTTTATATTATTAAAATCATGTTTTTAAAGGTTCATTCTAACATTTAAATTTTCTTATGAAATTTTCCTGAAATTTCGAGTCGGTTCGAAGTAAATTGAGTGAAATGGAGCAGTAGTCAAAACAGTTGTTAGCGATGCATACTGGTGAGAAACGCAACCGATGGTGGAAATATGACCCTACTTCAGACAAGGATGTCGTTGACGAGTACGAGCAGAACGATGACGAGTACGTTTGCGCGAGTTAATCCTTGCAAGTAAAAATTGATGAATCGCGTCGACCTTTCAGCTTCCAGGAATACAACTTTATTAACTACTTAAACACTAGGCTTAGATTCACATTTAAGGAGAATTGTTTAGGATGGCCTAGTGGCCTCGTATGTGCAGTACTCTTAAATCTACTTCACAATTGCTTCTCATCGCGTTAAAATGGGGTGGCGAGAGGCCGACTTTAGGGAGACAAGGACAAATGTGTCCTTCATCTTGCGATAACCAGAATCACCCACATCCGTGAGGATGTTGGGCTCGGTCTCGAGATATCTGAAAAGAAAGAGGGAAGGAGTTATCTAAGGATAGTGTGGACAGGGTTAGTACAAGTGTTCTCGAACTACTTGGATGGGGGGATGGTGGGAAAGAAATCGTACAAAACCGGCGGGTCTTGAGTGCGGTAGTAAACGCAGATCATTGGCGTCTGATAATCTTCGCTTTGGTCGGTGTGTGTGGGTGTGCTTGTGCTGTCTTGTACTGTGCGTGCGTGTTTGTAGTGTGTCAGCAGTAGACCCTATGGGATGGGTCCAGGAATCCTCTATTATAGAGGAGAATGTTGTTGGGAAGGGTGCTTTCTTAAGTTTTGTACAGAAGAAGAAATTGTGGTGGTCTGAACCAAAGACATCGAGAGAGAGAGAAGGGTCAAGAACGCAAGACTCCCGTGCAAGTGGATTCTCGCTGTTCTGAATGCTTTCGAGGTACTTATATGCTAATTGTAGCAAGTACTCGTTGTGGTGGTTTGAGTTGTATACCAAGGCACGGGCACAGTTTCACCTAACTCCCCGACGTGAAGTTCCACGGCAAGAATCGTTCACCAGAGAAGAATGCAGAATAAAAACGCATTGATCAGCTTGGTCGTTTGTGATCGTTTTATTTTTTTATTGTTTATATCAGCACATACCGACAGCACACATTTGATGTTAAATGGTTTCGATTTACGGGGTTTGTTCCTTAAGCACAGTTGGTTCTACTCTTAATATAGATGGGCACATAACTTTTAATAGTGTTTTCGAAGCACGTACAAAATTACAGATGGGACTCAGTTGGTAAGGAAATTCAACGCCCGCGTTCACTTTACTCCGTCCTCGATTGTACTCCGTGGGAGATGAGATTTGGCTCTCGTATTTTTAAATTCAAGATCTGAACAGCACAATGGTTGAGACTCGACTCCTCCGGGGATAAGGGAAAGGCTCGCGCCGCGTAGGTTGCTGAAATTGGACTCGGGGTAATAAAGGGGCGATGTGCGCTCGGTGGCGGTTGGATAATGACTAACTACTGGAATGGGAAAACTGTCTATTCGTCGCGCCCGGTGATTAGGTCATAGGAGGAAAAAACCTGCCGCCACTTCCGGGGAATTTTGAGGAGAGTTGCTATGCTCGCATAAGAACTCAGTTCCAGCGAATTCTGGCCGTACAGGCTGGGTTGGATTCGTTGGTTGGGTGTACCGGGAAATTGGCTTTGGGAATGCGAGCGAGTATGGGCATGAATTTTCGGGGGAAATTAGAATAGGTTGGGTGCAAGCAAGAAATATAATTTGGGTAAAATATTAACCGAAGCAATTTCGGGGAAATGTGCGCGGCTTAGTATAATTGGTGGCGATGGTTGATGCTCCGTTATGGATTTGAATATGCGTTTCGTTACAGCATATGAATTTCGGGGAAATTAGGGTTGCTTGGTTGCAAGGAGAAAATATAACTTAATTAGAAAGTTGAACGAAGCAATTTTGGGAAAATGAATGCGGGGATGATTAGAATATATTCTGTTGAATTATATTCTGTTGAAGGTTTTGGAATGTAGTTATTGCGGAGTTAGGAATGTATGGAATTGCGGATTGTGTTTTTGCATGTTTGCAGGTTAGGGTTGTGGGTTGTTTCTCCGTGTGATGTAGAGAACCCCCACATCGTCGATAGGGATAATGGAGGAACCTTCGTATAGGTGAGTTCGGGTAATGGCGACCGTCAGGCCTTCTAGAGTGGTTGGTGCTTCTCATCGCGTTTCCCCTGTTGCTTCCTTTTATATTACAGATTTATCAGTAGTCAGCAAAAATAACGACAAAGGTTTGTGTGTCTATTCTTATCCTATGAGTCATATCTCAACTGATATGCAGTTTCTAGATGATCTTTACTTTAATGTTACCTGAGTGACTCAGATATTGGTTATGAAACATATTCCGATTGATATCTAGTTTTCAGATTATATATTCTTTAGTGGGCACTTTCGTTATCCGTGCATTACATGCGTTCATTCGCGCATTCAAAATGGTATCACACTATCCTTCACACAGACGAAACTCTGACAATGACGGTGCGGGAAGAAGAAGGAAGACAACACTGCAGTACGTTCCGAATGAACAGCGAATCCGATGATGAGCCGAAGGAACCGAAAGGGTAATGATCACTTCTGTGCGCATCTGTAGCAGCGGCAAAGCACACTTAATGTTGGTGCCAGCCGATCCTTTCGGACGGAAAGGATCAACTCGAATCTTAGCTCTCGTGAACTAGGAATCCACAAGATTGGATTCAGCAATCGTCGAGAAGATCAACTTGGAAGGGAGAAAAGAAGCGCTTATGCTGGAGAGAGTCGGTAAAAAGGCATCAAAAAGGGTGATTCGTGGAGAGTTCGGGTAAACATCACAGGAAGGCTAGAAAGTCGATCCAAATAGGAACGATCGACAACCTGAAGCTCCTCGAACAAGAAATAAAGGAGATGGTCAGAACATGTATACATCTACAGGCCGCCCTGCACATAGAAGGTACCGAAAGTACTAATACGCAAGGACACCTGCGTGCTCATGGTAACGAGGAAATTAAGGACAGGAAAAAGCTTCGAATTGGTCACTTCATTCACGAGTTCATGATGGGTTCTTCATGGATGCAACACCAGATAAGGAATTCCTTATCTAGTTTTGTCACTAAAACTAGAAGTCCTAGTTCGGCGCCAACGCAAAATTAAATAGTGTGGGAAACGGCCAAGCCGGCTAAAAAAAGATGACCTCAATGATCCGAACGACTGTACTGAACCTGATATTGAAGAACGGGGCAAGTAAATCAACAAGAAACTGGACAGGGAGGGGAACCTGAACAAGGGAGCCAAGAAATCCCCGAGAAGATTTAGATATAATCGTGGAGCTATAACACACCAGAAAAAGACCTCCTTAGAATGACCATGACAATTTGGAGTGGAAACCCCAACAGTGTTGAATGAACAGTGGAGAACGAGGTCAAGAGTCCCGATAAGAAAACCGAACAACGGACCCACATGACATCGTTGACGACGACAAGAAAAGCGAAAACTGAATTAAAGGGCGACAAATTAAAAGGATAATGTCGATGACGAGATCCCAGGTCAACAAAGTGATGGGGATAAATACGAGGGTAAATCAATGGCTAATAACCTTGCCCGGAAAAGCAAATTATTATGGAAAATTTAACAAGCCTCGGAACTTGCTAAAAAAGGCCAAGACCGGATCCCGGTTGTGATCCCGGAATGATGATGATGATGAATCAAATGTAAACGGTAAGTTATTTTTATACATTTATTGTATAATGTTAAACACTAACTATACTATCAACATTTTTTAATATAGTCTCATGCCTGTTAAGTACATCAATGACGACCTGAATAAAGATATGGACCACATTGTCATTGATGCACTTAAACCAAAAACGCCAACCGATTTGGAACCCACATGACCCCCGGAGCGATAGTGCAATTAATCGCCCCACATTTCGTCACAACCATTGAAGTGGAAATTGTGTGATTGCACAATAAAATTTATTGGGTCACTTTGCAATCGCGGAAGTTGAACTGTGACGCAAACCGATAGAGGTATATCGGCTGGGGTCGCATTTCAACGCAATTGCAATTGCATTGTCGTCATCGGGACGTGTTGACCCCAAGGTAACAAGAAGAGATAAAAGACAAATGAGACTCAGTCGGTAGTTGGGGGAGTGGACCGGAGGAGTCCAAAAAGAAAGTGAATGTTTGGAAGAGTGAGCCGAAGGTGTCTGAGAAGAAAGTCTTTTGTTAGATCGATATGTTTTAAAGAAAGAGTAGTGAGTGGAAGAGTCGGATTTTTGCAAGCAGAATTAATCGCTTGGATAACGATTTCAATGTATTTACTGTAACCAATTTAAGGACTAACAGTGTAAAAGTAATTTCCTTAAAGCGAAAGAAAAGTGTATGTATAAGAAGAAAAAGTAAAAATAAAGAACAAACAGAGTCAATGCCTTTGGCAATTAATTTAAAATGTTTGACGCAACCAGTTAGAATTGTAATTATTATAAGTGAAATAAAGAGAAAAAAATAAAGTGAAAGATAGTTAAAGAAAAGGAAACATTCAAACCTGTTTTCATTTTTTTTTCTTGGGGATGTTTCAATGAGGGGAAGGATCCAATACCATAACTTGCGTGATCTACACACTCTTTCCACCGATTTGGAAGCTTTAATATCCCTTGTTCGTAGAAACATTTAGGGCGAGTTGTTAACCAATTGCGCAAGTGCTCCTCGACTTCTTTATTACTTTCGAATTGTTTTCTCCAAGTGATTCCTTCAAGGGTGCGAACAAAATATAGTCACAGGGAGACAAGTCTGGGCTATAGGGAGGGAGCTCAAGGGTTTCCCAACCGATTTCTTCAGAGTATCCCTGATCTGTTTTTGATTTACGGTCAATAACCTCGCAACCCATCGCACAGTAAATTTTTTGAAGCTAAGTGGTAATGGATTGAACGAGAACGTGTTCCCCCTCAACAAATAGTTTTTCACGATACCCTTAATCAGAGAGAGCACATCCGTTCTCCTTGAAAAAATATCTTCGAATAAACACAGAGAAACTGTCTTTAACCGAAAGACACCAGCTTTCATTGATATGCCTGTTCATGTGTTTTTAGACCAATCTGAATTCCGTTTTATAATCTCCACAATCCTTTTCAACTAATTGAACTATTTGTTGGCCACCTTTGATCAGCTCTTATAAAAGATTTTTTCCATGACTGTTGTCGCTAATTCTATTATTATTAAAAATTATTTAATGAAAATAGAGCCACTTACTATGCGGAACGATTCCTTTCAGTGAAAATGTTTGATAGAGTGCTGAAAATCTCAAAAAACCGGATTTTCTTTTATTGGACGTTTCTCAACTCTTTGTGTATGGAAGAACAACTGCGACTGATGCTGCTACCTATGCAAAAAGGTATCAAGTGTGAAGTTTTCTTAAAATTCTTTATTTTTCCATTTAGAAATCATTTCAATATTACATTAATACGGACGGAAAGAAAATTTATTTTTACAAACTCTGGTTCCGGTTCATTGATGAATTTGGTCTGGAAACTGATCGTCATTGTCTGCGTTGCCGGTTTTCGATCTTATCCATCCTTTAGTAATTCATCCTCGACACCTCTTCCTTGTAAATTATTCCGAATCGATTTTAATAAACAACTGAATAAAACTCCAGCTGTATCAAATATCTGTTTCCCAATTGATAATTGTTTTTCACCGCAAACGATTTTGAAGCCTTCACTAAATCTATTGAATTAAATAACTTAGGCAACTGGCATTTCAAAATTAACAGGTTGTTTTGGGTTTTGCTTTAATACACTCTTCGAACGTGGAAACTCAATTAATTGCTATCGAACATCTAAAACGACCGATACCTCGATTAATCGAATCTTTTATAAACGACGCCTCACCAGAAGAACGTAGTCTTACCAAATATCTTACAACTTCTACTATCAATAATTGGGTTAGATACATATAGAAATTACAGCCTTACTGTAGATACGCATCTTAAGTTTATAAAAAAAACTAAGAGAAGCCTTTCCTCGTGAAGGTGTGCACCATTTTTTATACCACACGCAACACCAAGAAGATACACCCATTGAAGAAGTTTACGAAGACATGGGAGAAACTCTCGCGCAAGCGAATAATATTATGGACACATCGTGGATTAATTTTTTCCTGGAAATTGGAATTTACCGCCACCATCGAGGAATCCAAGAACCATTTACGTTGCGGACGTGCTGATCTACAAACACAAGATATGGTTAAAATTATTAGTTTGATATGCCGCTCCCACACTTCATTACTTAATTGTAATGTAATTTTCCCAGTCCAGCGAATTTCTGGCCTGGGCAGAATGTAGGTAATAATAATGCTAACAATGACAACGATACTTCGAATACATCGTCAATAAAACGGCAGAGGTAACAATCCAGCTGATCCACAAAAGGATATCAAAATATCGCAAGGTACCACAGATGCTACACAGACATGAAAGCCCGACATATTCGTGCAAGCTCTAAAATTGTATAGAATTTGAACTGAAAAGAAGTCTGTCTCGCTTCGGATCACCATGAGTTCGTTATTAAGGATTGTCTTGATCTCAATCCGTTGCTGACCATTTGTCGCCAAACCATGAGTACCCCCTTATACATATTGATTTACCACAATCCAGTGTGTTCCCGACAGAATGCATATATCGACATTAGCAGAATGTCGAAGGACATTTTTCAATTATATCTAGTCTCATTCCCCGCTTACATATATACAGCGGTAGAACTACTAAAAGCATCGCCAGAAACGGACAACAAAGAATAGAATAGGTGTTAGAATATACTCACAGCTAGGGCGGCTTGTTGTGAGAGGCGACTAAAGACCGAGTGGTAGGTGGGGTCCCAACGCCCAGTCGGGCGGTGAAATACCACCCCATCAAGCTATAGGTTCCGTGAAATGGTCAGGAGAAATCGAAAAAGAAAAGCGAAAACTAAACTAAAGGCCGACAAATTAAAAGGACAATGTCGATGACGAGATCCCAGGTCAACAGAGTGATGCGGATAAATACGAGGGTGAATCAAATATAAACGGTAAGTTATTTTTATACATTTATGGAATAATGTTAAACACTAACTACACTATCAACATTTTTTAATATAGTCTCATGCGTGTTAAGTACATCAATGACGACCTGAATAAAGATTAGGACCGCATTGTCATTGATGCATTTAACCCAAAAAGCGCCAACCGATTTTGAACCCACATGACCCCCGGAGCGATAGTGCAATTAATCGCCCCACATTTCGTCACAACCATTGAAGTGGAAATTGTGTGATTGCACAATAAAATTTATTGGGTCACTTTGCAATCGCGGAAGTTGAACTGTGACGCAAACCGATAGAGGTATATCGGCTGACGTCGCATTTCAACGCAATTGCAAATTGAAATTGCTAATCAGGACGTAGGTGAATGAGAAGCGAATTTGCATTGTCGTCATCGGGACGTGTTGACCCCAAGGTAACAAGAAGGGATAAAAGAAAAATGAGACTCAGTCGGTAGTTGGGGGAGTGGACCGGAGGAGTCCAAAAAGAAAGTGAATGTTTGGAAGAGTGAGCCGAAAGTGTCTGAGAAGAAAGTCTTTTGTTAGATCGCTAAGTTTTAAAGAAAGAGTAGTGAGTGGAAGAGTCGGGTTTTTGCAAGCAGAATTAATCGCTTGGATAACGATTTCAATGTATTTACTGTAACCAATTTAAGGACTAACAGTGTAAAAGTAATTTCCTTAAAGCGAAAGAAAAGTGTATGTATAAGAAGAAAAAGTAAACATAAAGAACAAACAGAGTCAATGCCTTTGGCAATTAATGTAAAATGTTTGACGCAACCAGTTAGAATTGTAATTATTATAAATTAAATAAAGAGAAAAAAATAAAGTGAAAGATAGTTAAAGAAAAGGAAACATTCAAACCTGTTTTCATTTTTTTTTCTTGGGGATGTTTCAATGAGGGGAAGGATCCAATACCATAACTTGCGTGATCTACACACTCTTTCCACCGATTTGGAAGCTTTAATATCCCTTGTTCGTAGAAACATTTAGGGCGAGTTGTTTGGTTAACAATTAACACTTTGTGCAAGTGCTCCTCGATTTCTTTATTACTTTCGAATTTTTTTCTCCAAGTGATTCCTTCAAGGGTGCGATCAAAAAATAGTCACAGGGAGTCTGGGCCATAAGGAGGGTGCTTAAGGGCTTCCCAACCGATTTCTTCCAGTGTATCCCTGATCTGTTTTTGATTTACGGTCAACAACCTCGAAACCCATCGCGCAGTAATTTTTTTGAAGCTAAGTGGTAATGGATTGAACGAGAACGTGTTCCCCCTCAACAAATAGTTTTTCACGATACCCTTAATCAGAGAGAGCACATCCGTTCTCCTTGAAAAAGTATCTTCGAATAAACACAGAGAAACAGTCTTTAACCGAAAGACACCATCTTACAATGCTATGCCTGTTCATGTGTTTTTTTACCAATCTGAATTCCGTTTTACAATTTCCACAATCCTTTTCAACTAATTGAACTATTTGTTGGCAACATTTCATCATCTCTTATAAAAGATTTTTTCCATGACTATTGTCGCTAGTTCTATTATTATTAACAATTATTTAATGAAAATAGAGTCACTTACTATGCCGACCGATTCCTTCCAGTGAAAATGTTTGATAGAGTGCTGAAAATCTCAAAAAACCGGATTTTCTTTTATTGGACGTTTCTCAACTCATTGTGTATCGAAGAACAAGTGCGACTGATGCTGCTACCTACGCAAAAACATCGTGTAAAAAGTTTTTTTAAAACTCTTTATTTTTCCATTTGCAATATTACATTAATACGGACGGAAAGAAAATTTATTTTTACAAACTCTGGTTCTGGTTCATTGTTGAATTTGGTCTGGAAGCCGATCGCCATTGTCTGCGTTGCCTGTTTTCGATCTAATCCATCCATTAGTAATTCATCATCGACACCTCTGCATTATAAATGATTAGGAATCGATTTTAATAAACAACTGAATAAAACTCCAGCTGTATCAAATATCTGTTTCCCAATTGATAATTGTTTTTCACCGCAAACGATTTTGAAGCCTTCACTAAATCTATTGAATTAAATAACTTAGGCAACTGGCATTTCAAAATTAACAGGTTGTTTTGGGTTTTGCTTTAATACACTCTTCGAACGTGGAAACTCAATTAATTGCTATCGAACATCTAAAACGACCGATACCTCGATTAATCGAATCTTTTATAAACGACGCCTCACCAGAAGAACGTAGTCTTACCAAATATCTTACAACTTCTACTATCAATAATTGCGCCAGATACATATAGAAATTACAGCCTTACTGTAGATACGTATATTAAGTTTATAAAAAAACTAAGAGAAGACTTTCCTCGTGAAGGTGTCCCACTAATTTTGTCAACATTTTTATACCAGACGCAACACCAAGAAGATACACCCATTGAAGAAGTTTACGAAGGCATAGGAGAAACTCTCGCGCAAGCGAATAATATTATGGACACATCGTGGATTAATTTAATTCTGGAAATTGGCTATGAATTTACCGCCACCGAGGATTCCAAGATCACAATGATGAAACACAAGATGTGGTTAAAATTATTAATGTTAATTTTCCCAGTCCAGCCAATTTCTGGCCTGGGCAGAATGTAGGTAATAATAATGCTAACAATAACAACGACACTTCGAATACATCGTCAAAAAAAAGGGCAGAGGTAACAATCCAGCTGATCCACGAAAGGATATCGAAATAGCGCAAATTACCACAGATGCTACACAGACATGAAAGCCCGACATATTCGTGCAAGCTCTAAAATTGTATAGAATTTGAACTGAAAAGAAGTCTGTCTCGCTTCGGATCACCATGAGTTCGTTATTAAGGATTGTCTTGATATCAATCGGTTGCTGACCATTTGTCGCCAAACCATGAGTACCCCCTTATACATATTGATTTAACACAATCCAGTGTGTTCCCGACAGAATGCATATATCGACATTAGCAGAATCTCGAAGGACATTTTTCAATTATATCTAGTCTCATTCCCCGCTTACATATATACAGCGGTAGAACTACTAAAAGCATCGCCAGAAACGGACAACAAAGAATAGAATAGGTGTTAGAATATACTCACAGCTAGGGCGGCTTGTTGTGAGAGGCGACTAAAGACCGAGTGCTAGGTGGGGTCCCAACGCCCAGTCGGGCGGTGAAATACCACCCCATCAAGCTATAGGTTCCGTGAAGTGGTCAGGAGAAATCGAAAAAGAAAAGCGAAAACTAAACTAAAGGGCGACAAATTAAAAGGACAATGTCGATGACGAGATCCCAGCTCAACAAAGTGATGGGGATAAATACGAGGGTAAATCAATGGCTAATAACCTTGCCCGGAAAAGCAAATTATTATGGAAAATTTAACAAGCCTCGGAACTTGCTAAAAAAGGCCAAGACCGGATCCCGGTTGTGATCCCGGAATGATGATGATGATGAATCAAATGTAAACGGTAAGTTATTTTTATACATTTATTGTATAATGTTAAACACTAACTATACCATCAACATTTTTTAATATAGTCTCATGCGTGTTAAGTACATCAATGACGACCTGAATAAAGATATGGACCACATTGTCATTGATGCAGTTAAACCAAAAACCGCCAACCGATTTTGAACCCACATGACCCCCGGAGCGATAATGCAATTAATCGCCCCACATTTCGTCACAACCGTTGAAGTGGAAATTGTGTGATTGCACAATAAAATTTATTGGGTCACTTTGCAATCGCGGAAGTTGAACTGTGACGCACACCGATAGAGGTATATCGGCTGACGTCGCATTTTAATGCAATTGCAAATTGAAATTGCTAATCAGGACGTAGGTGAATGAGGAGCGAATTTGCATTGTCGTCATCGGGACGTGTTGACCCCAAGGTAACAAGAAGGGATAAAAGAAAAATGGGACTCAGTCGGTAGTTGGGGGAGTGGACCGGAGGAGTCCAAAAAGAAAGTGAATGTTTGGAAGAGTGAGCCGAAGGTGTCTGAGAAGAAAGTCTTTTGTTAGATCGCTAAGTTTTAAAGAAAGAGTAGTGAGTGGAAGAGTCGGATTTTTGCAAGCAGAATTAATCGCTTAGATAACGATTTCAATATATTTGCTGTAACCAATTTAAGGACTAACAGTTTAAAAGTAATTTCCGTGTATGTATAAGAAGAAAAACTAAAAATAAAGAACAAACAGAGTCAATGCCTTTGGCAATTAATGTAAAATGTTTGACGCAACCAGTTAGAATTGTAATTATTATAAGTGAAATAAAGAGAAAAAAATAAAGTGAAAGATAGTTAAAGAAAAGGAAACATTCAAACCTGTTTTCATTTTTTTTTCTTGGGCATGTTTCAATGAGGGGAAGCATCCAATACCATAACTTGCGTGATCTACACACTCTTTCCACCGATTTGGAAGCTTTAATATCCCTTGTTCGTAGAAACATTTAGGGCGAGTTGTTAACCAATTGTGCAAGTGCTCCTCGATTTCTTTATTACTTTCGAATTTTTTTCTCCAAGTGATTCCTTCAAGGGTGCGAACAAAAAATAGTCACAGGGAGACAAGTCTGGGCCATAAGGAGGGTGCTTAAGGGATTCCCAACCGATTTCTTCAGAGTATCCCTGATCTGTTTTTGATTTACGGTCAACAACCTCGAAACCCATCGCGCAGTAATTTTTTTGAAGCTAAGTGGTAATGGATTGAACGAGAACGTGTTCCCCCTCAACAAATAGTTTTTCACGATACCCTTAATCAGAGAGAGCACATCCGTTCTCCTTGAAAAAGTATCTTCGAATAAACACAGAGAAACAGTCTTTAACCGAAAGACACCATCTTACAATGCTATGCCTGTTCATGTGTTTTTTTACCAATCTGAATTCCGTTTTACAATTTCCACAATCCTTTTCAACTAATTGAACTATTTCATACATTTCATCATCTCTTATAAAAGATTTTTTCCATGACTGTTGTCGCTAGTTCTATTATTATTAACAATTATTTAATGAAAATAGAGTCACTTACTATGCCGACCGATTCCTTCCAGTGAAAATGTCTGATAGATTCCTGGAAATCCCAAAAAACTGGATTTTATTTTATTGGACGTTTCTCAACTCATTGTGTATCGAAGAACAACTGCGACTGATGCTGCTACCTACGCAAAAACATCGTGTAAAAAGTTTTTTTAAAATTCTTTATTTTTCCATTTGCAATATTACATTAATACGGACGGAAAGAAAATTTATTTTTACAAACTCTGGTTCTGGTTCATTGTTGAATTTGGTCTGGAAGCCGATCGCCATTGTCTGCGTTGCCTGTTTTCGATCTAATCCATCCATTAGTAATTCATCATCGACACCTCTTCCTTGTAAATTATTTCGAATCGATTTTAATAAACAACTGAATAAAACTCCAGCTGTATCAAATATCTGTTTCCCAATTGATAATTGTTTTTCACCGCAAACGATTTTGAAGCCTTCACTAAATCTATTGAATTAAATAACTTAGGCAACTGGCATTTCAAAATTAACAAGTTATTTTGGCTTTTGCTTGAATACACTCTTCGAATGTGGAAACTAAAACAATTGCTAATGAACATCTAAAACGAACGATACCTCGATTAATCGAATCTTTTATAAACAACGCCTCACCAGAAGAACGTAGTCTTACCAAATATCTTACAACTTCTACTATCAATAATTGCGCCAGATACATATAGAAATTACAGCCTTACTGTAGATACGTATATTAAGTTTATAAAAAAACTAAGAGAGGACTTTCCTCGTGAAGGTGTGCACCATTTCTTATACCGGACCCAACACCAAAAAGATGTGTTGCGGGCGAAGTCGTGGCACCGACATGGGCGCATAGCTCTACTCCGTCCCCACAACTTCCACTAAATGTCCCACCGAACCCCAAAGGAAACCTATTCACCGGAAAAAGAAAACAAATCTCCAGAACACACTGTCCGCAAGGAGTAAGTAAAAATGAAACACTGTTCGGTCTATTGTGATGGCTGATCTTTAATTTGTTTAACGGCTTTTTTTTAATTCGGGGAATGTTCGGAATTATTTTATTATAATGTGAAGGCAATTTAAGTGCAACTGAGTTTTATCTTACTTAACTATCCACTGAATACATTTTTGTCCTTAAATGATATCCGACTCATTGCCCGCAAACACAAACGCGATTTAATACGGAGATTGCAAATCATCGATCACCGCATCTTATGCTTCCGGAATTAATTGACCGAACGAAACACGACGACGTAAGGGATACGTCCCGCAGGGGTGCAGACTCCGATGCACACCCTACGGGGGATGATAAAACCAATACTTGGGCGCGCGCTGAGGGCTGGAAAAAGACTCCACGGCATTTACGCATCCCCGGCGATACGGGGAGCGGAAGACGAACCGTCCGGATCGGCGGTTGAAATACGACTTCTGATTCAACCCTCCTTTGGGCTGAGTTTGGTGGTGTGGTGAAAAGGAAATGAAATTGAAATTGAAATTGAACCAATGGAAGGCGATCTCTGGCACGCGGTGGTGTGCGTGTGTGATCGTACCCATCACCGTGTTTATCGATGCATTTAGCAAAGGATAAACGAAACCTGAAACGAGGAAAAAAGAACAAAGGGATCGAATAGATCATTGTTTACGCTGTGCATTGTGGCTATCATAGACGGCAATTCATCGGAGAAATGGTGCTGAAAACAAATAAGGGCATCGTTACAGGCGTGGATGAGTGGTGCGGATGCGTTAATAGATGCGTCGCCATTCGGAAAAGGTGGTAATGGGTTTTAATGTGTATGGCCTCTCAGACTGCAGTAGGAACCGAGTTCTTGTTTGTACTAGGAAATGCTAGAGTATTCGGTTTCGATGATAATGCTTGGGATGCGGTAATTGTTTGTCGATTGGACAAACGAATCGCGGGTCGGTTTATTGCAGCTGGGGACAAGGGTGCCGAATGGTTTGGGATTTATGATGCCGCATGATGTGAAGAAATCTTTACAGGAAATTTGAAAAACCCATTAAATGCGTAAGTGATGTGAGTATTCTCTTTAGGGATTTTCAGATAATGCGTTGCATGCATTAAATGTCCTTGAGAAAGGGAGTGTTCCAAGTATGCTGGTGATTGGGATGCAAATATGGGTTGCGAATATGGGGGGTTCTTCAAGTGAGCTTTAAGAACCTCCACAGATGCACCAATTGAAGAAGTTTACGAAGACATAGGAGAAACTCTCGCGCAAGCGAATAATATTATGGACACATCGTGGATTAATTTAATCCTGGAAATTGGCTATGAATTTACCGCCACCATCGAGGATTGCAAGAATCATTTACGTTGCGGAGGTGCTGATCAGAATGATGAAACACAAGATGTGGTTAAAATTATTAGTTTGATGTGCCGCTCCCACACTTCATTACTTGACTGTAATGTTAGTTTGCCCACTCCAGCGAATTTCTGGCCTGGGAAGAATGTAGGTAATAATAATGCTAACAATAACAACGATACTTCAAATACATCGTCAATAAAACGGCAGAGGTAACAATCCAGCTGATCCACAAAAGGATATCAAAATATCGCAAGGTACCACAGATGCTACACAGACATGAAAGCCCGACATATTCGTGCAAGCTCTAAAATTGTATAGAATTTGAACTGAAAAGAAGTCTGTCTCGCCTCGGATCGAGTTCGTTATTGAGGATCGTCTTGATCTCAATCTGTTGCTGGCCATTTGTCGCCAAACCATGAGTACCCCCTTATACATATTGATTTAACTCCCTGTGCAATTTTAAATATAACACCTTGGTGTTTAAAAACATACGAATTCTATACGAGAATTTTAAACGTGGACGGTTAATCGGTGGTTCGATTACCTTTGAAAGAACAGAAGTTAGTGCTATGGGTCGATAAGAAGAGGGGGACGATTTGTCGCCCTTTTTGGGGGATTGTTGTGCACATTGTTGCTGTTTTTTCTGCTGCTGTTGGTTCACCATTAGCTGCTCCTTTTCAGCCAATTCCTTTTTTCTGCGACGCTTCTCTACTAATTGTGCCCTTCGTCGGGCTAGCCTTGCTTCAAGGTCGCTGATTTCCTCCTCCTCGTCCTCAGTCTCGGTAGTCGCTAAACATGGAAACATGTTATTTGTTACATTGCCGTCATTATATGGAACCGGGGGGAATGTGTTGTCCTCTTCCATTTTTTGCCCTTTTTCGAGCAAGTCTATTATTGTCTCGTTTGGCTTGTTGACTTTTGTTGTCGCTCGTGTCAGTGGGGATCTCGCAGGTCGTTTTATTAACGCGGACTTAGGTTGTAACTTTTTAATTACATGTTTCTTCTCCGGCATTTTGCATTTTTGATTTACGTCCATATTATGGACTCACTTTTTTTCCTTTTTTTTTTTTCGTTGTTTCTTTTATTGCGCGACGGACAAATAGATTGCGGACTCGCGCACACACCCACCGTCTTCGCGCGCTCACACCTAGACACCGTTCACATGTTCCATTTTGTATAAATATTATCGTCACAATTATTTACATTCAAGTATTTATTTCATTATAGTGTGCACAGACCCATGCAAAGAAACACTTCGTGCTTCGCGTATCGGCACTAATTGTTTTTTAATTACTTTGGCTGCAGAAAAGTTGTTGACATACCCATACTCATAAGACGAAACACAGTTTATTGCTTATGTTTTCACTAACATTAATTTAACGTTCGTTTCCATGAGCGATGTTTACCGGATGGTGGTCAGTCACACATACACGTGTACGCAGAGGGGGTTGGAATCATTGGGTACGCAGATGATTTGGCAATAGTGGCCGTAGCTAAACATCTAGATGACCTGGAGAATATTTGCTCCCAAGCAATCCAGAGCATTAAATGCCGGCTAGATATAGCCGGACTGAAACTAGCTGGACATAAGACGGAGGCAGTTTTAATAAGCAGCCGCAAGAAAGTTGAACACCTTGATTTGGAAATAGAAGGACAAATAATCAGATCCAGTCCTTATATTTAATATCTTAGGTGTGATACTCGACAACAGGTTGAACTTCAAGGAACACCTGAGGAAAACGAGTGAAAAAACGGCAAGAGTATGCAAAGTTTTAGCGAGACTGCTACCCAATGTTGGAGAACCCCGGCCCCACGTAAGGAAACTCATAACCAGTGTCAACACCTCCATTATAATGTATGCAGCTCACATACGGGGCAGGAGCCGCACAGTATAAGTCGTACATGAGGGGAGTGACCTCCGCACATAGACTGTCGTCACTAAGAGTATGTTGTGCATTCCGAACGGTGTCCGAAGAAGCTATAAATATTCTGGCCGGGAGGACGCCATCTGACATTGCAGCTAAAGAAAACGCTGCATTGTATAAGGTCTCTCAAGAGAATCGTCGGAGAATGCGGTCACAATTAAAGCTCTCAAGCCTATGAGAATGGCAACGGAGGTGGGATTCTTCCACCAAAGGAAGATGGACCCACACCATGATACCTGATATAGAAACATTAGTGAAAAGAAAACATGGCGAGCTGAATTACCACCTGACTCAGCTAATATCAGGACATGGATGTTTTCGGCAATACTTGCACAAGTATAAGCATGTGAATCAACCATACTGCTTGTATTGCGAAGGCAAAATAGAAAATGCTGAACACGTACTCACAGAGTGCGTGAGATTCGAGACCGCGTGAACGATTTTGGAGAGACACATGAGACGGACAGTTACTCCGGGAGGAGTAATAGAATACATCATCATCATCATCGGCACTACAACCGGGAGCCGGTCTTGGCATTATTTAGCAAGTCCTGACGCTTGTTAAATTTTCCATAATGATTTGTTTTTTCCGGGCAAGGTCATTAAGTCTAGCGCCAGAGGCTCCCCGACGGGGAATCGAACCCCGGTCTCCCGCGTGATAGGCGGGTATACTAACCACTATACTATCGAGGAGCCATGCTTAGTTCAAAACAGGCATGGTCCGTAACAAATGGTATTCTCTGTGAAATGATGCAGCAGTTGCGACGCGACGAGCGGAGTAACAGGTAAACTCCATCCCGTCCCGCGATGGAATACCTAAAAGAAAGTTCCGCGGGGATCAACGGGAATATGAGCCTGGCGGGAGGTGGTTTTAATCGGTAAAAACCCGGCATGCCTCTGGATCGGTCAAGAGGTATCTTTTGAAGATTTCCACCGTCCTACCGAAAACAAAAAAAAAAAAACGTATACGCAGATAATGGTTTTATTTATTTTCCGTTGATGAGCGACAAACGATGTTCGGTCAACGGTCACTGAACCACTGTGAGTTTAGCTGCGGCATGTGTGGTTTCATGAGCCGCCTTAAGCAAAGCTTTGTTTATGACTTTTTCGAATACTTTACTGAATGATTAATATGAAGCAGATATAGGATTGGAGACAAAATACCACCCTGAGGCTGACCGGAATTCAAAGAAACGCCATCTACAACAACCCGAATCGATCGATTTTCGAGGAAACACTTCATACAGTCACAAGCTTGTTGGGAAAGACCGTATGAACGAAACTTGCTTAGTAACACTCTGTGTCAAATGCGGTCAAAAACCTTGGAGACATCTAACGAGATCTATGATTCACCACGTTTTTCAATTGGGTATGTCCAGGTGACAGTCAAAATGTCAAAAGATCTCCCGTGCCACGGGTTCCGTATTGGCGATCATTTAGGAGTTTAAGTATTTAATCAACTAGGTATTAATGACCTCTTCCATCACCTTGGATAACATAGACAGTAATGCTATCGGCCAATAATTTTGTGGGAGACTCTTTTCCCTTTCTTTGAGATTGGTTGAATTCGAGCGGTTTTCCCACAGGATAAACGAAAGAGTTTGTTAAGAACTGGCGACAGTTCTGGAGCACAGTTTTTAAGGACTATTGCTGGTATTCCGCTCGGGACGGTTGTTTTCTTACAGCCCAGTCCACGAAGAATGAGTTGAGTAGCACGTGGGCGAAACCACATCCGGCATTGAATATTGTACCAGCGCCATCACAGGTGGCTCCAAGAGACCAGCATCGAGAGTTGAATTCGTGGAAAAGAAATTCACGAAAACATTGGCTTATCTCTTGAATTCGTGCCCACTACCCGTTACTAACGAAGGTAAAATAGGAAGAAGATGTTGCTGACAGCCTCTGCCATTGACTAGAAGGAGCGCGAAGCAATTGGGCACTCAAGCAGTTTCTTGGTCACTATGTTGATCTGAACCTTTTTGGCGTTATCAATAGCCAGCTTGCACTCATTTCTGATGTTAGCGAAGCTCCGAAAGATTTCTCCCAACTATCTCACGGAGCCCACAGCTTGGTGGGGTGGTATTTCATCGGGCAGCAGGGCGTTGGGACCCCACCTACCACTCTACCTTTAGTCGCCTTTTACGGAAAATCAGCCTACCTGTGAGTATATTCTAAGGCCCTACTCACAGGGCAAGAGATGGGATGATGATAATTCGTTGGTGGTTTTGCAAGTGTCAAGGGAAGTAGTATGGAAGGAATATTAACTCATCGTTCGGGACGACGAATGACACTGAGCGTATATGGGTATGTCACCATTTATTTGTAAAATGCCTTTCATCATCATCATCATCATCATCATCAGCACTACAACCGGGATCCGGCCTTGGCCTTATTTGGCAAGGGTCGACGTTTGTTAAATTTTCCATAATAATTTCTTTTTACGGGCAAGGTTATTAGCCTTTGGCTTTCAAAATCAAAAAGGCTACGTCCTTATATACTACGTTCGGCCAAAAGTGTTTATATAAAATTAATGGAAAATGTATGCCGATTTTGAAAATCTGAGGGACATATGTACTTAAACTGGAGGTTCAACCAAAGAGTGAAGTCCAGTATTTATGAGTATGTCTCAATCGATTTGGGAAGTAAATTGATGCAAATTCGTGGCCGGTTTCGGATGTCTGAAGGAATATGTGCCGAAGTGGCAGGTTCGGCCAAAGAACGATACCTAGTGTTGAAGAGTACATCTCTTTATTTTCTTTATAGTTTTGAAAGTCTAAGAGATTCTCTGGCCAAATATTATGAAACAATATAAATTCAACGCAGTAGTTTCGTTCTAAGAACGACACCCAGCATTTAAGTATACGTTTCTATGTCGCTTTGTAAAGTGAAAATTCCACCGAAAACCACTGGCATCGAACACTTTGAGTAGGGTGTTTTTGTGGGAAACCAACCGAGGCATTTCTTTTCACAACATCAAGCTTGGTATGCATTACGTTCAGGGCCAGACCGACCTTAACCCGCATAGCATCAGGGCTTCAAAACTTGGCTTATGTGCAAGAAATATTCGGTTGATGGGGAATCGTCCGGTGACATTTTCCCTAAGCGGCCAAAAAAATCACCGTACCATAAAAATAATAGCCTGCCCTGTTGAGAGGCAAGGCGTGAACAATTAATGGTGAAAGTGGTATTCGACTTCATTAGCATATTCACTCGCCGGTAGTTTATTTGGCAAATCGCTTTAATGTGCATAGACTGCATCAACTATTAATTTGCCACCTGGGGATGAGAAAGCAATAAATCATCGGTTTCCAAATTTTATTGCAAGCGCGAATGATATGTTCATCATCAACGGATTAGATTTGATTGGACGTTATCTGAGGCGCCATCTGCAATCGCACATAATCTCCAACAGCGTGCATTTGCCTCCCTGCTCGAACTGTGTTCCAACCCTAGCTGAATATTTGTGTTATACAAATGAATGGCTAATGATATCCGGCCGCAGGGATTCTTGTAGCCCTCCCTAGGCTGAAATAAACATTATTAACAAATTCATTTGATTGGTGTTTTGAAGCATTTTGACTCATTGCCAGGTGATATGAGTCGGCGAGTCAAGTCAGCGGAAAGAGTGCCCGTTGTTCGCCATAGAAACAAGACCTACACCAGTTAAGCCGGGTGATTAATAATCTATTTCGGATCTATTTATAAAAATAGTCCGAGATGCTCTGTAAACTAATGAGAACGTATTTTTAGAATGGACATTTTCTGAATGCTTTCACCACAACTAATGAAAGCATCCTCCGAAAAGATGGATTCCTCTGCCACCGAGTGCAATAACTCCTCACCTCCTTTCCACACGGGACTTATTGTTCTGGTTTTGTTTTCTTTATCTCGAGAAAATAAGCGTTTGTTGATTTGTGAATTATATTTAGAACAATACATGTTTCCGAAGAATGTGCTAAAGTATCTAGAGATAAATTCTTTCCTACCTCGGGCGACAAGAACATCAGACCATCGGCCTGCTTAACGGCCGCTGGTGCGGGAAGTGATTGTGCCCGCCTTTCTAAACCAGATTTCGCGTGTTGACTGAGGACGACCCATTCGGTCCACCTCTCTATTGGCAGGTGTTGCTTCCGCAAATACTTTGACGACTGCTTGTAATGTTTTAATTAGACATGTCAAGATCAATGGTCCACTCGTTGCCAGGTTTCGCCTGGCATCCGCTTATCGACAAACAATAGTCAATGAGGTGAATCTCTGTGAAACGAGACCAACAGACCACCGGATTGGAATAGGATCCACAAACATGGAGTTTGAGGACTTCACTGTTTACTAGAGACCATCTGCCAATGGAATATAAATCCTATCTACCGACATGGCTAGCCGACGTTTATGTGTTTGTTGGGAGCGTTTTGTTGTTTACCTTTGGTAAACACAAACAAAATTCCGGTGCCGGTGGAGTAAGCAGGATTGCCTGCGGTATCTGGCTCCACAAACGGCTCGCGCTGTTTATTCAGCTTGTCTTAGAGCGTTCTTAAGGAACTATTAAAAATAGGGCGTTGCGCACGACACGAAGATAAATTATCCGATATGGCATTGCAAGGATTACTTTGAACTGAGTTTTGCTTTCATTTCTATTTTTATTGATCACCAATCACTACTAGATGAAATACGAAACAGTAGCTCTTGACCTTCGACCGAGGCCTTTCATTTTTCGAAGAACACTTTAATTTGAGTTTCACCGAATATCAACACAAGTAGTCGCTATTATAGCAAGTGGCTGATTGAAGACATCCATCACTGGGTGCTCGTGAAAAGCAAATATTTAACACCGAAATGGTACATTCTACCAATATTTTCACTTACTTCTCAAAACCGAGGTCAATATTTCCGAAAAACACGGGATAGTTTCTTTCCAGCAGGTTAGCTGGGATTTAGTGTATGTAATTTAAGAAGTACATTTTTGTCATTTGTAACAGCGGACAAGTGATGTTGCTTTCTAACATCACACCTTCGGTTTGCAAGTTTCTCCGAATGATGTATTTTTAAAACTATATCTGCACATTCTTAAATGATAAAAATAAAAGATAGAGAATTCAAAAATATCGGTTTGGCTTTCTTTCTCCACCAATTCTTCATGTAGATCACACAATGTAATCCTGCAAATCACATTACTCGTATTACATGGCGATCCAAGTGCATTTTCGCAATGATGACAAGAAATATATTTGGATTTCATATGTTAAATAGAAATGTAAGTCCTAATCCCACTTACAACCCACGGTAACACTAGAAAAATTTAAAAAACAGTCCCCCCAATTTCAAAAATAATCTAAAAGTCGTTCAGACCTTTCAGTTGGCTTTCTCGTAGAAGCATACTGTTCTTTTGGGAGTTTTTTCGTTAATGTTGCTAATGGTTAGAACAAATTTAGTTGACACGACACAGTGGTCTGAAATGCCCAAGGGCGAAGAAACTTGAATTGTGTATTTGTTCGGATGGGAGGTGAGAAACAGGTCTAGTGTGTTGACGGAATGACCATCTATGTCTGGTATCCGTGTTGGTTCATTGAGTTAAGTCAAACTATTTGAATCAGCAAAGAGGTGGACATATTGACCTTCAGGTGTCGTGTGTCCGGAGCGGCGAAGCCACTGAGAGTTATACACACTGAAATCACTCGCAATAACGCTAGACCACGATGTGGAAAGAACAGAGGCACTAAGTTATATCCAAGTTGATAAAAAACAGAAATATCTGTATTAGTTACTGCCTGGTTTTCGCTAAGTCCAAGAATAGTTAGTTTTTGGTTTGAACTGTGGGCCGACTCAGAGGAGTGCATCTCAGACCGCGAATGTTGCAAGGATCAACGCGAAATTCCCATTTCCTTGAAATGGCTCTACATAGAAAACCAATACCGGCTCGGGAAAGTATGCAAGTCAGGACCAGCGACAGATAAGCGAAATCAACCACAACAGGTGTTATGCCCTTGTAGTGGGTGCCCCCTAGATCCATGCCGAATCTAGGTCAATCTAGGTCTAGATCCGTGCCGAAATCTAGGTTCGCTTCCATGACGAACATTATTCAGACACCGAGTTTGTGTTTGACGGCCATTGAAAGCAGACCACCTCGTGAATTTTGAGTGTTTAAGCAGTGGATCGTGTAAAAACAGTATATAATTACTTACATAAATAGAAATTATTCTACCAATAATCATTCGCCGAGCACAACAGCCATACTTATTATTAAACTAGAAAACAGATCATCTGAATCGGTCATACGGGTTGAATGCTGGCGTGTTTTCGGATCGATACCGATAAGTGATGATAGTGACCCATTTAAAACTACATAGGTGTGTAAATATTACCGAGCCTTTGCTTTGCCTTTTTTACTTATAATGCCAATGGAAGTAAAAGCCACAACAAAAAAAACACAGGTGCCGTGTAAGTGCCGGCGGTTGTGCACAACAACAATCATCATATAACTATTACTGATAATCACAAGGAAGTGAAGTGTGTGATTAGCACGAGTGTTTGTTTTTGTTTTTCCCAATGGCGGTATGGCGAAAGTGTAGCGTTTCCGCCAAACCCTACGGTCTACTTACCTGAAAAAACCCCCATAACTACTACCCAACTCCCTTAAGTTTGCTAATGCAACGGTATTAGTACCTGTAAATGCTTCACGCATTATATAGATCACCATCTGTAATCATAAAATCCCTATAAAGAAAACTTACCTTCATGCATCCCTTCGCATACAATTTTCCGTAAGATTTCTTTGTTTGCTTATTTGGTATTCTGAACCAATTCGGTACCAGACAAATTCCTGTAAACAAAATAATTCGGATTGCATTCAATGTAACCGTCATGACAGGGACCATAAATATCGCGCCGTCTATTTTCCCAGCCGCGTCATATACCTTTTCATACACATTGCCTGGCAACCTTTTTTGTTGGTCTTACCAACAAACAACCCAAGCAGCTGCATATAATTAGCGCAATAGACGCCGAAACCAAATTCTCCAGCATTTCCTAATGCAAATATGAACCCGGTTTCTATTGCAGCCAGAGATGCCATAAACATCCAATTAGCTTTTAGCTCCTAACGTCGAAAATAGCGACGAGGCATCGTGTAAACAATGACCCGCATTACCAGCGGCGCATGTGGTCATTTTTCCCTATTGTCCTTGCCGCCTGCCTGTTTTCGAACACATGCAACAACATTGAATCTGTTCGATCGCGCACATATACCACTGCGCCACTAGTTACACCCTTAAGAGAAAAGTTTTTCTCCCTCTTCCTTTTTTTTTCTTAGCGAAATCATCTCTGCATGAGATGACGATCGCTGAGTCTTCTTCCATCCTTCAGTGCGCGCACATCGAGTTTTTTCTTATTTATCATCTCCCGTAGGGTGTGCATCGGAGTCTGCACTCCTGCGGGACGTATCCCTTTTATTCAACTAATTATGTATTCCGCGAATGTTTGTACCGGGTTTGAACCAAATGGAAATAATTCAACATAAAGTGAACGTTTTAACAGTCACCACAACTTTCATTACACCACCTTAAATATAAATCAAATCACCTTTTATATAAATCAAAACAAGTGTCTTATTTTCCTCTTCTTGGTGGATAGTTGCAGGACTACGCTAATCAGATGATGGGGATGGAAGTGAACAGAGTACCCATGCTGGTACATACTTCCACCTCACAAAAGTACTGACAATACTCCCTGCTATCCTCTTAAAAAAATGTTCCTCTTCTCTCTCTCCCCCGTTCGCTTCAATCTTCAAACTATCCTTTGCACAAGGTCTATTTGTGGGGTGCTCTATATCACACGGAGAACCAACCCACAATCCTAACCTAACATGCAAAAACAAATCCACAATAGCATACATCTCCCAATCTGCAATAAAAACCATTTTCCAAACTCCTCATCATCATCATCATCATCGGCACTACAACCGGGAACCGGTCTTGGCCTTATTTAGCAAGTCCTGAGGCTTGTTAAATTTTCCATAATGATTTATTTTGTCTGGGCAAGGTCATTAGTCTTGCGCCAGGGGCTCCCCGACGGGGAATCGAACCCCGGTCTCCCGGGTGACAGGTGGGTATACTAACCACTATACTATCGAGGAGCCCTTTCCAAACTCCTAACAGAATATAATTCAACAGGATATATTCTAATCATCCCCGCATTCATTTTCCCAAAATTGCTTCGGTCAATTCTCCACTTAATTCATATTTCCTCTTTGTGACCAAGCAATCTTAATTTCCCCGAAATTCATTTGCCGTAACAAAACGCATATTCAAATCCACAACGGAACATTAACAAGTATACCAAGCCGCATACATTTCCCCGAAATGACTTCGGTTAATATTGTATCTAAACGATATTCCTTGCTTGCACCCAAGCAATTCCAATTTCCCCCGAAAATTCATGCCCATACTTGCTCGCGTTCCCAAAGCCAATTTCCCGGTACACCCAACCAACGAATCCAACTTAGCTTATACGGCACGGATTCGCTGGAACTGAATTCTTATGAGAGCATAGCAACTCTTCTCGAAATTCCTCAGAAGTGACACTAAATTTATTTCTGCTATGAAATTTTCTCCATTTCATTAGTCAGTCGCTAGCCAACCGCCATCGAGTGCGCGTCCCCATTTACACCGCTTTAAAACAATAGAGTCCGGGGCGAACAGTTGACGTTTCAGTAGTGTGATTGTTTATAAAAGTTGCGCGCGGCGTCGAGTGTCCTTCGTAGGTTCATTGCCAAAATTGTACGATTTCGACCACCGGATAGACTAAAACTAAAATAGACTAAATTGAAGTACGATTTAATTAAGAAACCATTGTGCCGAGTGTCTTTGCAAATTTACGGCTGATTTCACGATTGTACAAAGTTGCACACTGCAACCTATTGAATAAGCGGCAGTATTAAGATAGACTAGAAAAAAACCCATTTGAATAAAGAACCATTTGCTACGGAACTGTGTTTCTCATCTTACTTATTCCCGGTTGGGCGACCATTTGTTCCTGGTTTTAACCTTCCCTCGGCGACGAGCAGTGTCTCATTTAACAGTTTCGGTGGGAGTTTCGCAGACTCAGTTCGGTGGGAGTGTAGTGAACCCGAGCCATACGTTGGCAAACACCCCCCCCCCCACACACACATATTCCCTGACATTTGGAAATTCTCTTACATAGCCCCCATACATAAAAAGGGGCCAAAAAACGATATATCCAATTATCGTCCCATTGCTAAGCTTACGCACATTCCTAAACTGTTCGAGGGCCTTCTATATGATGCTCTGTTTTCGCTGCACACCCATCATCTCTTCCAACCAGCACGGCTTCCTCTCCGGCAGGTCCCCTACTACCAACCTTGTCGAATTCACATCCCACACACTCCGTGCCCTAGAAAACGGCGATGAGGTCGATGTAATCACTACCGACTTTAGCAAGGCCTTCGACAAAATCTCCCACAACCACATTCTCTTTAAGTTATCTTCCCTCGGTGTTGAACCCCTGCTGATTAAGTGGATCTCAACCTATCACAATTATCGAACCTGCCGCGTGCGATTTAGATCCACTCTCTCCGATCCTCTTTTCCAACCTCAGGTACCCCCAGGGCAGTCATCTCGGCTCCCTCCTATTTATCCTAACCATAAACGACATAGGCTCTAGCATATATCACTCCTACATCTCACTTTACGCGGATGATACCAACATTTTCAAGACAATCCGCTCTCCCCTAGACTCCTTACTTCTCCAATCGGATCTTGACAACTTTTCGACTTGGTGCCAAAATAACTGCCTAGAACTGAATATCGCCAAATGTCACACAATCTCCTTCTCTCGGAAGTGCACCCCACCCAGCCACGCTCTTATCTCTTACTGAATCAACCGATAACATCGGTTGAACGATTCGCGACCTAGGCGTCCTATGCGACAAGGAGCCCAAATTTACCGCACATATTTATGACATAATCCTTGAGGCCAACGCCGCCCTCGGCTTTGTCAAACGCTGGTCGAAGGAATTCCTAAACCCCTACGTTACCCGGTCACTCTACACAACTTTTATCCGCCCATTACTCGAATATGCTAGTCAGGTCTGGTCCCCGTATCAATTCAACGTTTCTTGCGCTTTGCCCTCCGTGGACTAAACTGGGAAAATCCGCTGACTCTACCACCATACACAAGCAGACTCCCTTTAATCAATTTCAACACGCTTGAAGAGCGCAGAATTCATGCCGACATCATCTTTGTCCATCGCCTTTCATCAGGCTCAATCAATTGCCCAAGCTTGCTCTCCATTTTAAAATTGCACACAAACCCCCGTAATGTACGTAACCTTCGACTGTTTTACTTGCCCGCTCATCATACTTCTTACGGCGCTAACGAACCCGTCTCGCGTATGCTACGACAGGCCAACTCTTTCCCCACCTCCTTCGATTTCAACCTCCCCTAACCCCGCTCCTCCCTCCAATAACCCCTCTACCCCGCAATCCTACCTCCCGTCTCCCGCTTCCAAACTAGTTCTCCCCTACACCTTTCCAGTCCCACCCACAATTTCAATCTTCCCCTCCAGCTCACTAACCCCGCCCACCTCTCATCCTGTACACATGCCGCTCAATGTCGCTGTCTCACAAATGCCGCTTTTACCCTCCCCACATACACTCGCTCTTAATTAGTCTCCCACCCTCCCCATCGCCCAGTCATCTTCACCTTCCTGGTTTTTTCTCCTTTTTTTCGTTTTTAATAATGGCGCAAGACTAATGACCTTGCCCGGAAAAAACAAATCATTATGGAAAATTTAACAAGCCTCAGGACTTGCTAAATAAGGCCAAGACCTGTTCCCGGTTGTAGTGCCGATGATGATGATGATGAATAATGTCTGAATTACTACTCTAGGTTTTAAGATAGTCTGTAAGGTTTTATATTATTAGGGTTCTGCCCTCACTAAACTAAACTAAGCAATGAAATAGAAAACAAATAAACAAAACAAAGAATAGTAAGGAAATCATATTTAAAGGCAAACGAGCCATAATAAAAAGAATAAAGTTGGGAAGCCCACATACCACCCCTCAAAACTTTCGCCCCATTTCGCTCCTCACTTGCATCAGCAAAATATATGAAAAATTCATATACGAAAAGCTAAGCAACATTATCAGTGCTAGGAACCTAATACAAGATTTCCAATTTGGATTTAGAAGAACGCACAGCACTACTATGGGTCTCAACGTTTTTCAAAACCTGGACATTGAAAAGGCCTTTGACACGACGTGGAACGAAGGTCTCGTCTTTAAGTTGTTGAACACTGGTGTCAGTAGAACGCTGTAACATATTCTTACAGAAATGACATTAATAATTTCCATCCCCCCTTTCCCTCTAAATAAATACGCAAATTCGCGTTCTTATTCCCTAATTACACACATATCACACCAAACACAACATCTCCCACCCTTCAAATAACATCTTTTGCATTTCCCATCCAAAATATCTCATTTTCATTTTCCTAACAAAATACAATTCCATCCTAAAAGCCATTTCAAGTCCAAACTTTCTGCTGTATATAGCATGTACAGCCTATTCGATTTTGAATAGTCACAACTTAATTGGAAAATGTACATACAAATATTTTCCACCACTTTCAGCCCCTATCTCGCAAATGTCGTAATGCTTGCCCCAAAAGAATTACAAAATTCTCTATACGAGGATCTCAATTAGTTATATATACACGCATATAACACACATCACCCTTCCCAGCAAATTTGCCGTTACCTTACCATTATATACTTCATCATCATCGGCACTACAACCGGGATCCGGTCTTGGCTTTATTTAACAACTCTCCACCGGTATCCGGTCCTTATCCGAGACTTGTTAAATTGTCCATAATAATTTGTTTTTCCGGGCAAGGTTATTAGCCTTGCGCCAACCATTATATACTTATCCCCCTGAAAATTCTTCGAAGGGGGTTCAGACCAGCGAGAGCCGAAACTAAGTTCAATGAAATAGTAAACGGTAAGGTGGGGTTAAATGTGTGTCCTCATATAAAAGGACGTGAATGAGCGACTCTGGCTCTCGTGTATTTTAACCAGCAAAATGAGTGCACTAAAATTCGTTGTGCAACTGGTGTGTAGTTTTGAACTTCGTTACAAGTCGCTTTTTAAAATCCATCGTGTGACTATCATTTTTGTTGTTTGCTAGTTGTGAAGTTGCGCGCTAAAGTAGTCGGTGGCATTAATTAAAATGAGTTTTAAGTGTAATAAAAAAATTATTAAAATAACTTTTAAATGTATACAAAAAGAATTTGGTGAATGGAAGGACATTGTTTAATTTTACTCAACAGTTTTGTCAGAAATACGCTTTTCCTGTGGTGATATAAAGGTGTATCCGGTAGTGATAAATCTGGTTGTCCGTGCAAAATCATTGCCGAGATATTTGGAAGGCTACTTCATCTTCAAGAGCAAAAGCATCTCCATCGCCACCACAACGGATCAGCAGAAGACCTCAAGAAACACAAGAGAAGGTACCGATTGTACAGAACCAGGACTGTGGTAACTCAACCGCCACAAAAACCGCGAGTATGCACTTTAGTATCTATAATATAATTGTTGTGCTCAAGAAAAATATTCGTTCGAAACAGAACTTTTCAAGTTCGAATGAATGGAAGGCTATCTCGAACTTTCCACGCCGCCACAGGCGCACCACAGGACTTCATTCTAGGTCCCATCCTATTTATTAGGTGTACAACTTTGCCGTGTTGCAATAGATGGCTGTAGCGGTAAGTGGTAGTTGAAATAAATAGATCATAGATGTCATACAATAAGCTTAGGTATTTGTAAACATAACGCCATCGAAATATTAGTCGATTTGTGTCTGCCGCAGAAAGTTATTCCCGATTAAACATATCAGCTTACGAGCCAAATTCTCGTAATTTGCGGGAGGTTTTAATTTTCTGCTTTAATATGAAGAAATGGATTCGTATGCCGCCCGAAAGATGGGAGAAAGTAGTGGCCAGCGATGGACAATACTTTGAATCATAAATGTATAACCAGTTTTTTACAATAAAGCCTCGAATTTCGGAAAAAAAACGGCGGAATCAAAGTTGTACACCTATTAATATCTACACCTCAGATATTCGTCGCCCTGTAGATAGGAGAGTAAACCAGATATGGTATGGGTCGTAGTGTACACGTCATCCGCAAATTCTAACCTCACAACAAATCGGCTCAACCGTCATCTGGACGAACTGTATCAGTATTATAGGCGATGAAAAAATCGACTTAATTATTCCAAAGCAGTAGCCATAATTCTGAGTAGTAATCACTCCCAACCTGCTTCTCGATATTCACAGAATATTCGAATACAAGTAGAAGGTACTAAGATTAGACCACAGGACAGGATGAAATATCTTGGAATCATTATACCCCAAAAATTAGTACCATCAAACATGTGACCCACATTCTTTTAGGGGGTATTCTGGTGTAGAGGGCCAAATTTGAATGTTTTATAGAATTGTGTTAAAAAGAAAACCAAAAACATTTTTACTATCGGATTTTTCCCAATATTTAATTATAGCATTAAAAAAAAAAAAAAAAAAATGTCGAAAATTTCTAAAATTCTAGGGTGGTGAAGTGGGGGGTGAAACAAAGCGTGCGTCCTGATTGGCGTGCGTCCTGATTGAGATGATTTTGACTCTTCTAATTATCTGAAAAAAAATGGATTCTTAATCAGTGAAGGTGTTGTAATCGTCCCTACCTCGAAGAAATAAGGATTTGAAAATTTTTTTGATTCTTCTCATTATTTTTTTTATTTTATTTAATATTTATTGGCCTGTAGGAACCCGGAAGTTCATGACCTCACCGACTCGGATCCGCCATTGTTCCCTGTCCTGTGCGCTCTCCTTCCACGTTCGATCATCCCATCCGATCTCCTCGAGGTCCAATCTAACATTGTCCTCCCATCTCCGTCGCGGCCGTCCTGTCGGTCTCTTCCCCGTTAGTTTACCGTCAAGGATTCTATGCACGGTCCTATCATCGCCCATTCGCGTTACGTGTCCAGCCCATCTTAATATTCGCGACTTGATTACTCTCACTATTGTAGGTTTGCGGTATAGATCTTCCAATTCGTGGTTGTGGAGTTTCCTCCATTGTCCTGACTCCTCGACATATTTACCGCCAAATATACCCCTTAAAACTTTATTCTCGAATACGCGGAATTTGTTCTCTTCCCGGTTTGTGAGAGCCCATGTTTCGCATCCGTATAGAGCAATCGGCATGATTATGGTTTATAGACACGGAGCTTTATATATTGTGACGCATATGACAGTCAGTACTGGAATATTCGGGAAAGTCCAAAACAAAGTACTGGAAAACTGGAGACTATGGATAATAGAACATTCAAGATTATGGAACGAACCGAAACGAACTACCGAATCAGAATGTGGGGAACTGGTATAAATACGTCGCACACAACTCATGGGGACAAGTAGAAAGTAATAAGTCTCGAGTGAGGAGCAAGCGATAAGTAAGAAGTAAAATACGCGATAAGTACGGAAGCGATAAGTCAAGAAATCGTTGTGTACGGTAAAAGTAACGGTTGTGGTTAACGGACTAATAAAGTGTTATTTTAATTCCAAAATCGATTTAACGGCTCTTATTTATTCAAAATAATTAATCCAGCGAACCCTAAGCTCGCTACAATATTATATTAATCAATAATCAATGTATTATTTTTTTCCGGTTATTAATTTTTTTAAGATAGTAAAAAAATGTTTTGTTTTAAAAGCTTGGTAGGGATTTCGGGCGTTATATCAAGAAGGTGTGCACCGAATTTCAAGTCAATCTCGGCGCCCCGAGATGCCACCAAATAACAGTTGCAGTTCTTCTGGAGCAGTTATAGGTTGCAACGGTTCGGAGACACGCGCGCGGGCAAGGACTTATGGGGGTTATAGTATGAATGCCGACGTACGACATGGATTCACTGAAATCCCCAATGATGTTCCGCCGCAAATTGTTCACCCGAGAAGAACAAATAAATAAAACGCACTGGGGGTTGTTTGTTGTTGTAACGTTTTCTTTCCTTTATTTTACACTAAGTTTTTCTTTTTACACGAAACTATACAGCAGAAATGCATTCGCTATTTCGCTTGTATTTGTTGCAACTGTATTCACTTACAAGGGTGCTCTAAAAACGATATTAACATTTATTGTTTAGTTTAGATGTACTGTACACTTAAATTTAATTGATAAACCACGAATAAATGACTCGTGCTCTCCTGGTGATAGATGTAAATCGGCTTCTCTCCGCAACTGATAGTAATCGACTCGGCGTGTGTGTACGCAGCGGCGCGGCGGTTGAATTGTGACTTCGACACGTGTGTGCCGTTTTAGAGATGAATCTCGACTAGTGCCAATTGGGGATGAAAATTGGCATTTGGGATGTGCACCACGAGCAACCAATCGAGATCATACTTTCATCCGTGCTCTCCCATGTTCCCCGCCTATCGAGGTGAATAAAACCTTTGGTTAATTCGATAGTCGAAGGACTAGAGAGAATGAGGGAACCGGAAAGTGCAATGATCTCGGGGTGGATTTGGCTCTTGCCGGTATGTACCAACGCAACTCTGAGGCTGAACCAGTGACCTAATTAGGATATTGTGGTGATCTCAGAGTGCAATGGACTCTAAAAAGGGGAAATGAGATGGGAATGGAAATTGGTTTGTAGCTATTCACCTGTATAAAGAGATCATTGATCACCAGCGAATAGAGTGGCTGGGAGAAGTCAAAAGGACGCCGCTGATGCTTGGGAAATAACAGCGTGAGTACCAGTCTCGAAGACGCTGAATTAACCCCAGCGGTTTTGCAATGATGCGACAACTTCGTCTGGTTAGACTTGGTTGTTGCTAACCAAAATGACATTGAGATTTCCGGTGGAAATCTCATGGGTTAATGCAATAGTGTTGCCGTATGGCAAGAAAAGACTAAATGATATTGTGCATTAACTGCATAGATGTATGACTTCCGGCAATGCTTCTTTTACAGGTGAATAGGGGCAGGAGGAATTGGGGTTGGATAGGTGCGCTGTTGACAGGCGGAAAAGGGTTGAAATAGTGGATTGGTTCTCCATGTAGTATAGAGAACCCCCACAGATTTCCACAGATTTCCCGCTCTGTTACGGAACGAGTACTGATGCAAGGATGTTCGCGCCATCGGGAGATCAACCGCAAATTGCTGCGATCCGTCGGATTGTCTTGTGGAGCGCATATAAATCGAATTGCGCGGAATAATACCACGAATCTCCGAAGAACAGTACCCGTGATAACATCTGTAAAACAGACAGAGGTCAGCCACGCGTCTTTGATGTGATAGTGACTGTAGCGGATTGTTCGTCGCTGCATCGTCTTAAGTAGGTCGAGGGTATGTTTACGAGCAGAGCTTCAAACATGGGAGCAATTTTCGAGCGCCGGTGTAGCTTGCGATTTATACAGAAGAAAGAGTTGGACCGGGGTAAAATATTTTTTGGCTCTAAAAAGATAACTCAGTTTCCCGGAGGTGGACCTGGCGATGTACGACACATTCACACAGACCGTGACGCCGAGCAATTTCGTGCTTTCCCTAGATTCAAGGACCTGACCATTCACCATCAGCTGTGGAACCGATGATCCACTTTTACTTGTGAATGTTAGACATGTATACTGTGTTTTCGTTGCACTCAAGTCGACGAAATTTACCTTTCCCCACTGCAGGACCTTATCCACATCCCGATTCAGAGAGTCGAACTGGCCACATCTCAGGTGATGGGACGTTGATGCACTAATCAGCCGATCACCCGAAAAAGAGGAACCAAGCATACCATTATCCTTAAAACTGAACACTCTGTGATCCGTTGAGTCTAAAAAATCATTTATTTGAAGCAAAACCAAGGTTGGAGCCAAAATAGAACCTGACCCGTTCCGGAATTAAGAGGATACAGGTCCGAAGGCTCGCCGTCTACAACAAGCCAGATCGATCGATTTTCGAGGAAGCTCCTCGTCCAGTCGCAAAGCTGCTGGGAAAGTCCATATGAACGAAGTTTTCTCAGCAATGATCCGAAAGGTGGTCAGGCATTTCTTCCAACAATTTCACGGGGCCTATACCTTGATGGGGTGGTATTTCACCAGGCGACAAAGCGTTGGGACCCCACTTACCACTCGGCCTTTAGTCGCCTCTTACGACAAGCCGGCCTAGCTCTGAGTATATTCTAACGCCCTCTCACGAGGCATGAGAGAACCTAATTGTATGGGAGTCTTACTTTCTTGACCCTTCTCTCCGTCGATCTCTTCGGGACTGATCGCCACAATTTCTTCTTGGGTACAAAACTGAAGACAGCACTCTTTCCAAAAACATTCGCCTCTATAATAGGGTATTCTTGGACCTATCCCATAGGGTCTACTGCTAGCACACATTGTGAATTATGTAACAGCCCAATATCCTCACGGACGTGGGTGATTCTGGGTGTCGCAAGATGACCAGAAGCCAGAGACAAGATGAAGGACACATTTGTCCTTTTCTCGTTTAAATCGCCTCCCCGCTCCACTTTTTTTTTATAATAAAAAGAATAACTTTAACGCCAAAATTAAAGACGAGTTTAAACGCGCAAGAACATTTAAACAACATTATTATGACGCGTGGTAAGTGCTAGGACGGCTTGCCGTAAGAGGCGACTAAAGACCGAGTGGTAGGTGGGGTCCCAACGCCCAGTCGCGCGGTGAAATACCACCCCATCAAGCTATAGGTTCCGTGAAATGGTCAGGAGAAATCGAAAAAGAAAAGCGAAAACTAAACTAAAGGCCGACAAATTAAAAGGACAATGTCGATGACGAGATCCCAGGTCAACAGAGTGATGCGGATAAATACGAGGGTGAATCAAATATAAACGGTAAGTTATTTTTATACATTTATTGAATAATTTTAACACTAACTATACTATCAACATTTTTAATATAGTCTCATGCGTGTTAAGTACATCAACGATGACCTGAATAAAGATAGGGACCACATTGATGCACTTAAACCAAAAACGCCAACCGATTTTGAACCCACATGACCCCCGGAGCGATAATGCAATTAATCGCCCCACATTTCGTCACAACCATTGAAGTGGAAATTGTGTGATTGCACAATAAAATTTATTGGGTCACTTTGCAATCGCGGAAGTTGAACTGTGACGCAAACCGATAGAGGTATATCGGCTGAGGTCGCATTTTAATGCAATTGCAAATTGAAATTGCTAATCAGGACGTAGGTGAATAAGGAGCGAATTTGCATTGCCGTCATCGGGACGTGTTGACCCCAAGGTAACAAGAAGGGATAAAAGAAAAATGAGACTCAGTCGGTAGTTGGGGGAGTGGACCGGAGGAGTCCAAAAAGAAAGTGAATGTTTGGAAGAGTGAGCCGAAGGTGTCTGAGAAGAAAGTCTTTTGTTAGATCGCTAAGTTTTAAAGAAAGAGTAGTGAGTGGAAGAGTCGGATTTTTGCAAGCAGAATTAATCGCTTGGATAACGATTTCAATGTATTTACTGTAACCAATTTAAGGACTAACAGTGTAAAAGTAATTTCCTTAAAGCGAAAGAAAAGTGTATGTATAAGAAGAAAAAGTAAACATAAAGAACAAACACAGTCAATGCCTTTGGCAATTAATGTAAAATGTTTGACGCAACCAGTTAGAATCGTAATTATTATAAATTAAATAAAGAGAAAAAAATAAAGTGAAAGATAGTTAAAGAAAAGGAAACATTCAAACCTGTTTTAATTTTTTTTTCTTGGGGATGTTTCAATGAGGGGAAGGATCCAATACCATAACTTGCGTGATCTACACACTCTTTCCACCGATTTGGAAGCTTTAATATCCCTTGTTCGTAGAAACATTTAGGGCGAGTTGTTAACCAATTGCGCAAGTGCTCCTCGACTTCTTTATTACTTTCGAATTTCTTTTTCTTCAAGTGATTCCTTCAAGGGTGCGAACAAAATATAGTCACAGGGAGACAAGTCTGGGCTATAAGGAGGGAGCTCAAGGGTTTCCCAACCGATTTCTTCAGAGTATCCCTGATCTGTTTTTGATTTACGGTCAACAACCTCGCAACCCATCGCGCAGTAAATTTTTTGAAGCTAAGTGGTAATGGATTGAACGAGAACGTGTTCCCCCTCAACAAATAGTTTTTCACGATACCCTTAATCAGAGAGAGCACATCCGTTCTCCTTGAAAAAATATCTTCGAATAAACACAGAGAAACAGTCTTTAACCGAAAGACACCAGCTTTCATTGATATGCCTGTTCATGTGTTTTTAGACCAATCTGAATTCCGTTTTATAATCTCCACAATCCTTTTCAACTAATTGAACTATTTGTTGGCCACCTTTGATCATCTCTTATAAAAGATTTTTTCCATGACTGTTGTCGCTAATTCTATTATTATTAACAATTATTTAATGAAAATAGAGCCACTTACTATGCGGAACGATTCCTTTCAGTGAAAATGTTTGATAGAGTGCTGAAAATCTCAAAAAACCGGATTTTCTTTTATTGGACGTTTCTCAACTCTTTGTGCATGGAAGAACAACTGCGACTGATGCTGCTACCTATGCAAAAAGGTATCAAGTGTGAAGTTTTCTTAAAATTCTTTATTTTTCCATTTAGAAATCATTTCAATATTACATTAATACGGACGGAAAGAAAATTTATTTTTACAAACTCTGGTTCCGGTTCATTGATGAATTTGGTCTGGACGCTGATTGCATTGTCTGCGTTGCCTGTTTTCAATCTAATCCATCCTTTAGTAATTCATCCTCGACACCTCTTCCTTGTAAATTATTCCGAATCGATTTTAATAAACAACTGAATAAAACTCCAGCTGTATCAAATATCTGTTTCCCAATTGATAATTGTTTTTCACCGCAAACGATTTTGAAGCCTTCACTAAATCTATTGAATTAAATAACTTAGGCAACTGGCATTTCAAAATTAACAGGTTGTTTTGGGTTTTGCTTTAATACACTCTTCGAACGTGGAAACTCAATTAATTGCTATCGAACAACAAACGACCGATACCTCGATTAATCGAATCTTTTATAAACGACGCCTCACCAGAAGAACGTAGTCTTACTAAATATCTTATAACTTCTACTATCAATAATTGGGTTAGATACATATAGAAATTACAGCCTTACTGTAGATACGCATCTTAAGTTTATAAAAAAACTAAGAGAAGACTTTCCTCGTGAAGGTGTGCACCATTTTTTATACCACACGCAACACCAAGAAGATACACCCATTGAAGAAGTTTACGAGGACATGGGAGAAACTCTCGCGCAAGCGAATAATATTATGGACACATCGTGGATTAATTTAATTCTGGAAATTGGCTATGAATTTACCGCCACCGAGGATTCCAAGATCACAATGATGAAACACAAGATGTGGTTAAAATTATTAGATTGATGTGCCGCTCCCACACTTCATTACTTGACTGTAATGTTAATTTTCCCAGTCCAGCGAATTTCTGGCCTGGGCAGAATGTAGGTAATAATAATGCTAACAATAACAACGATACTTCGAATACATCGTCAATAAAACGGCAGAGGTAACAATCCAGCTGATCCACAAAAGGATATCAAAATATCGCAAGGTACCACAGATGCTACACAGACATGAAAGCCCGACATATTCGTGCAAGCTCTAAAATTGTATAGAATTTGAACTGAAAAGAAGTCTGTCTCGCTTCGGATCACCATGAGTTCGTTATTAAGGATTGTCTTGATCTCAATCGGTTGCTGACCATTTGTCGCCAAACCATGAGTACCCCCTTATACATATTGATTTACCACAATCCAGTGTGTTCCCGACAGAATGCATATATCGACATTAGCAGAATGTCGAAGGACATTTTTCAATTATATCTAGTCTCATTCCCCGCTTACATATATACAGCGGTAGAACTACTAAAAGCATCGCCAGAAACGGACAACAAATAATAGAATAGGTGTTAGAATATACTCACAGCTAGGGCGGCTTGTTGTGAGAGGCGACTAAAGACCGAGTGGTAGGTGGGGTCCCAACGCCCAGTCGCGCGGTGAAATACCACCCCATCAAGCTATAGGTTCCGTGAAATGGTCAGGAGAAATCGAAAAAGAAAAGCGAAAACTAAACTAAAGGCCGACAAATTAAAAGGACAATGTCGATGACGAGATCCCAGGTCAACAGAGTGATGCGGATAAATACGAGGGTGAATCAAATATAAACGGTAAGTTATTTTTATACATTTATGGAATAATGTTAAACACTAACTACACTATCAACATTTTTTAATATAGTCTCATGCGTGTTAAGTACATCAATGACGACCTGAATAAAGATAAGGACCGCATTGTCATTGATGCATTTAACCCAAAAAGCGCCAACCGATTTTGAACCCACATGACCCCCGAGCGATAATGCAATTAATCCTAAATCACTACCCTCTTCCAGTTACCTAAAAACCTAGAAAATACCTACCCTTTGTAAAAACCCAGGAAATGCTTACCCTTGCTAAATCATTATCCATTTCCTATATTGAATCATGGGGGGATGGGTGCGAACATACAGGGCAAAGTCTCTGATTGCCTTCAACCCGGCGAAGGCCAGGACGATCCTTGTCCCTGTTCAATCCAAGTTGACATGCAGTCTCCACGTGACACCCCTGGATAGCTACTTTGACACCCGCCAAGTAGTGAACCAATGCATGCAGCGACATCCTGAGAAAGGTTGGCGCAAGGCTAATAACCAGGCCCGTAAAAATAAATTATTATGGCAAATTTAACAAGCCTCGGATATGGACCGGATACACGACGACGACCACGGAAACGAAAACGGCTAAACGATTTAAGGATTTTTTCATGGAACATACGCTCACTATACAGAGCTCGAGCTGCACAGCAACTAGCCGATGCCCTGTCCGAATATAAGGCTGACATAACAGCATTACAAGAAATAAGATGGACGGGGAGTGGTGTTTTTCAAAGAAAAGAGTATGACATTTATTACAGCTGTCACGCAAAACACCATGTGCTCGGGGTAGGCTTTCTAGTCAGCCAAAAACTGAAGCCTGCCATCATCGGCTTTAATGCAATAAATGAAAGGCTATGCACTCTTCGCGTGCGAGGCAAATTTAAAAACATAAGCCTCATAAACGTTCACGGACCTACAGAGGAGTCCCCTGACGACGAAAAAGAAGAATACTATGAGAACGTCGAACGGGCCCTCAATGCCTGCCCAAGATACGATGTGAAAATCGTTCTTGGGGATTTGAATGCGAAAATAGGTCGGGAGCCGGTTTTCAGGCACTACGCAGGTTCCCATAGTTTGCATGAGAACACTAATGACAATGGACTACGAGTCATCGAACTGGCAGCATCGAAAAACTTGGTCGTTGCGAGTACCAGGTTTCCGCGTAAAGATATCCACAAAGCCACCTGGGTATCACCTGATGGAGCCACTCGCAACCAAATTGACCACGTGTTGATAGATCGCCGCCACTCTTCGAGCCTGATGACGGTACGAACGTACCGAGGTGCCAACGTCGACTCGGATCACTATCTTGTTGGTACAGTTTTCCGAGCGCGGATTGCCTTACGGAGACGTATTGCATCCACGGATCAGGTTCGAATCAACACGGCTGCCTTACGCAATGAGAACACCAGCAACACCTTTGGTCATGCGTTAAGACTCGCCCTCGAAGAGCTCGACGGAGGGAGAGTAAGTCCTGGGGCCAGAATGCCGGGCGTAGAAGAGAAATGGACACGCCTTAAGAATACTGTCATTAGTACTGCCAACTCCATCTTAGGCAGTAGTCGTAGAGATCGGAACGACTGGTTTGATGATGAGTGCAAACTAGCGACTGAACGTAAGAATGCTGCATACCGGGCAATGCAGCAGTCTCATAGGACGCGGGTACGCGAGGAGAAATACAAAGAGCTCAGAAGAACTGAAAAAAGACTTCACAGACAAAAGAAAAGTGCCTGGGAAAAAAATCTTGTCTGTGAAATAGAGAAAAGTAGAGAGCGAGGTCCGCACCAGGCGCGGAAGTTCTACCAAATAATTCGCAGTATGACGCGGTACACACCACGCTGCACTTACTGCAAGGATAAAGAGGGTAATCTGATCACCGATCCTGAAGGCATTCTGGAGCGATGGGAAGTGCACTTTAATGAATTGCTAAATGGTCAGCTCACAGAAGAATTGGAGGCTCCACCAATGCAAGACCAGGACCAAATGCTGCCGCCACCAAGCCATTAGACAGCTAAAATCAAATAAAGCCCCTGGAGCTGATGGCATACCAGCTGAGCTGATCAAACAAGGAGGGACAGCGTTACATCACGCAATTCACGAGATCGTGGTGCACGTATGGGAGCAAGAGGAGATGCCGGAAGATTGGCGTCGTGGTATAATTTGCCCCATACATAAGAAGGGAGATATCACACTGTGCAGCAACTATAGGGGTATAACATTGCTGAGTACCGCCTATAAGATACTCTCCACTATCCTACAAGACCGAATATCCCCATACGCTAAAGCCATCATTGTTCAATATCAGTGTGGCTTCATCCCAGGCAAATCAGCAATTGATCAGATATTCACCCTTAGGCAGGCGATGGAAAAATGTCTGGAATTTAAGATTCCACTATATCATCTATTTATAGACTCCAAGGCCGCCTACGACAGCATAGCCAGGGTAGAACTATATAATGCCATGAGAGAATTCGGCATTCCAAATAAATTGATACGACTTTGTAGGTTGACCATGACCAACGTAACTAGTCAAGTAAAAGTAGCGGGATTGCTGTCCAAACCAATAAACATCTATAATGGACTCCGACAAGGGGACGGTTTGGCCTGCCTCCTCTTCAACCTGGCGTTGGAGAAAGCAATCCGTGACTCTGGCGTTACAACAAGAGGGACTATTGTCACCAAGTCCAGCCAGATACTTGCCTACGCAGATGACATCGACATCATCGGTAGAACCGAATCGGCGGTACAGGAATCCTTCACCCAGATCGAGCAGGCGGCACAAAAACTGGGACTGCGCATTAATGAGGGAAAAACCAAGTACATGGTGGCAACTTCTGCGAAGAGAAGACCTAACGTTGGTCAAACTATCAGGGTAGTGGAGCACGA
Source organism: Microdon myrmicae (assembly GCA_963931805.1). Taxonomy (NCBI): domain Eukaryota; kingdom Metazoa; phylum Arthropoda; class Insecta; order Diptera; family Syrphidae; genus Microdon; species Microdon myrmicae. The sequence goes on along the minus strand of OZ007500.1, from coordinate 6,670,712 downwards.
ATTTGAAGTAGTGCAATCCTTTAACTACCTTGGGTCAATAGTATCAGCCGATAACAATATGGAAGAAGAAATACGCGAACGGCTGATTAAATCCAACAAAGCCTACTATGGTCTATCAAGGCTCTTTAAATCCCGAAATTTATCCAGAACATCCAAGCTACTACTGTACAAGACCATGGTCTTACCAGTACTCATGTATGGATCCGAGACCTGGGTGCTTAATAAAAAGCACTCTGAACTCTTGGCCGCGTTCGAGAGAAAGGTCTTAAGGAGAATTGTTGGCCCCGTATGTGAGGGAGGACGATTCCGGAGACGCTACAACCATGAGTTGTACGCAATCTACCTTGAAGCTCATATTGTAAGAAAAATCAAGCTCGGTAGACTCCGGTGGGCGGGACACCTAGCTCGAATGAGCGAAGAGGACCCTGCCCGGAAAGTCCTTTGTGGCAAGATGTATGGAAGGAGACAGCGCGGCAGACCTTGTCTGCGATGGAGGGATGGCGTAGACCAGGACGCCGAGAGCCTGGGAGTGCTAAACTGGATGACATCGGCTCGAAATCGGGACCGGTGGAGAGATTTGTTAAATAAGACCAAGACCGGATCCCGGTTGTAGTGCCGATGATGATGATGATGATATTGAATCATATGAGCGACAAGTTAACCCAAAAGTTAATTTGCCGCACATTGATTCAATTCCCAAAACCCAATTCCATTTAAAGCACAAAAAATCGGGTTTGTGCTTCGCCAATTGATAAACACCTGTGGGCAAATCCCGATGTGCCACAGTATAAAAAGGCGGCGCATTTTGGTTTCGAGGCAGTTAGAAATTGACCGCCGATGTGCGACAGTAAAAACCCAGCAGTCGCCAGTAATACAAGTTGAAAGCATTAAATAAAGTAATTACCCAAAAATAAACGGTTTTTCAGTTCGGCTCCGGAGGAGGGCAAGGTAAACCACAAGTGCATAGAAATCGAACAATACCACGAATCTCCAAAGAACAGTACCCGTGTTCCCCAAGGAAGCCACTCGGGCCCTTTTATATTTATAGTAGCCACTAATGACTTTGTTAAGTCCATTAAGCATTTCTGCTTGTCCCTATATGCCGATGACACTAAGTTATATAAGATCATCAAGTCACCATTTGATTCTGCACTGCTGCAAACTGACGTCGACAACTTCTCGGCTTCGTGCTTATCAGCTGCCAAATGCCAATCTATAATCTTTACTTCTAAAAAGATTCTCTCTTCCGCCGCCACTATTTTCGTTATAGCCAACCTCTAACCATAGTCCACCCGATCTGTGACCTTGGAAACCTGTGCGATAGGGAACTTGACTTCGTTCGGAAACGCTGGTCGAAGGAATTCTCCAACCCCTATGTGACTCGATCCCACAGACCTTTCCTTCCTCCGTCCACTGGTAGAATGCGCAAGACAGGTATGGCCCCCTTACCATAAGATACATATCCACAGAATCAAATGTATTCAACACCGTTTCATACGCTCTTCGGAGTCTAGAATGGGAAAAACCTTGAATACGTGGCTTTACATTAACCGCCTCGAATTAATCGACATAAAAACGTTTGAGAAGCGTAGAATCCCAACCAACATTCTGTTTATTCGGGGGCTCCTCTCCGGCTCAGTCGACTCTGCCTATCTCCTCAATTTGCAACACAATCGCTCGAAACATACGCAATCACCACTTTCTCAACATTCCTCTCACGGCATCTCTTACGGCTTCAATGAAATCCTGTCGCACATACTGAGAAATGTCTACATCCGCCGCCTTAATGGCTGGTAAGGAGGTTGTGTCTTGAGTTTGATTGTGCAAACCTAGGTTCAACTGATGACCTATGAGTGGTAGGTAGGGTCCCAAAACCCAGCCGCCCGGTGAAATACCACCCCATTAAGGTATAGGCTTCGTGAAATTGTTGGGAGAAATCCTTGAGAATCTTTCGGAGCTTGGCTGATGGACCCGGTCGAGAAAAAAAAGCATCTCAGGGCGCTGATTCAGCGCTATAGGTTCTCCTTTCCTGGGAGAACTAAATTTAAAAAAAAATTAAAAATAAATTTAAAAAAACAAATTTCACTTCACCGTGTTTGATTTAAATTTCACTATCTCCCCTCTTAAACATCATCATCATCATCAGCACTACAACCGGGAACCGGTGTTGGCCTTATTTAGCAAGTCCTGAGGCTTGTTAAATTTTCCATGATAATTTGTTTTTCCGGGCAAGGTCATTAGTCTTGCGCCAGAGGCTCCCCGACGGGGAATCGAATCCCGATCTCCCGCGTGACAGGCGGGTATACTAACCACTATACTATCGAGGAGCCCCTCTTAAACACCACCCCTAAATCGTTTCTCTCAATCGTACCCCCAGCCTTTATTTTCCTCTTTCCTCCACCTTCTGCCCCTCCTCTTGCCATCATAGTTGTTTCTAATGTAAGCTGAATTTAATTAACTTAATTAATTTTAACCTAACTTAATATCTAAGTTAGACTGTAAGAATTTTTTTATAAGCTTATTGTAAGCTAATAAATGGGGCGGTAGCCCCACTGAACTAGACTAAACAGGAGATAGGTGAAAAGGTGGAATGGTAACAAGACTAAAAAGAAAAATTGAAATTGAATAGATAGCTTTTAGAAGAAATATAAAAGAGAGATTAAATTTACACAATACAAAATAAAATATACATAACACAAAGAATAAAAGATGGCATTATTGAAGTGTATAATAATGTCCAGTACTACTAACACAACACGGCACAAGATTAACAGGGGTAATTGAGGGAAAAAGTATACACCAACAAGCCAACCGTAACCTTGGCGCTTACAGACAACATTTGAAAGGAAATCACTGAAAAAACACCAGAACTCTGCGAAATTGTTATGAAGAATGCGCTTAAAACATTCTGCCTTGACGCCATGGCCAGACCAACATCATACTTCAAGGATAATGTAAAATATAAATTATATTCCATTTAAAAGTTGATAAGAAAACGTCGACCTGGAACATAAAAAGCACGCGGTATAACTACGAAATATTCATGGGGTGTGGCGACATCCAAATGATGAAGGGGGAGGGAATCTGTCACTTAAAATAGTGAAATTGGACACAAAATCTTCAGCTTGAAAAATATTGAACTTCTAGAGAGACATGGACGCAATGCCTCGCCAAGGAGAGGATGACTTCAACCAACTTGATACATAAACCGGTTAGCTAAAAACCGAGCTAACTGAAGAAGGTTGTGCTAGTATAAAATGGAGAGCAAGAACCGATTTTCTGGATACCGAAATTGATGACCACAGCTCGAAATCAGGAGCCATGGAAGCAGACGTATGGTCGAATCTGTATGCCGATCGCAGCGACAACCATGCAAGCAAATGTAATCGCACGAGCGTTTATCAGTACTTCGTCACTTATTTTCTAAGATTATCGTCCCTCTTAACTTGCCCTTTTCGTTTCCTTCTTCTAAAGTATTGGTTGCATCTTAAGTAACAAAATTAATACAAATAAAAATCAGGGTTATCCAAATTAAAACAGCGCCTTTAAGATGAACTTTCTTTTCGAATAAATCCTTGTGTTCATTTATTTTGGTTTCTATTTTTTGTTTTTTTTTTAACTAAAATATTTATGACAATTTTAGAAATGTTATTTTCACATATAACAATCTTAGGGGTAAATTGAATTTTATTGCAAAAGTGCTCGAATCTCCTCCCTATCTGCGGCTTCGAGGTAAGTGTTGCCTTCTGGAGTTTTTCCGGACTTGGATGCACCCTTCTCAATTAGCATCTTAACGCACTGGGTGTGACCTTCCCAAATAGCAGCTAGAATGGGAGTGATTCCATGTACGTCCGGGCGATCCAGTTTAGCTCCCTTCTCGATGAGGTACGACAAAACCTCTCCTTGACCAAAGTCAGCCGCATAATGGACTAGAGATCGTCCGTTTATCACGGTGTTCACGTCGACTTGCTTGACATCGATGTATTCCTGAACTCGATCGAGTTCCCCGTTCTCAATACTCCAAACAAGATTAGCCATTGCCATTCAAGTTGTTTGTGGCGATTAAAAGAATTTATTTGAATGGAAAATAAGAAAGTTTCGACGTCTTCGTAAATTAATACTGAATTGAATTTGTGACGCAAAACACAACGTAAGCAAAACAGGGAAGTAATCGAATTTTAGCAAAGTGATTCATTTAGTGAAATGCTACATGTGAGTGTTTTATGTGCTAATTCAAGTTTCCTAACAAAATTTGCTTATTGATTTCAGTCTCAAAATGAAAAGTTCACAAGGGAAGGGAGCCAAGTGGATAGGACAAAAGGATACACAGAAAACAGAAGGAGAGGAGTGATCTGCGTTCACCAGAACACTTGTCCTTTAACAAGATACCAAGCGTACATGCCGCGGTTTCGCTTGCTTTCTAGTCAGATTTCTTGTTAAACCTGTTCCAACTAGACGGGTTGGGCTTATAAAAAACGTTTAACCTTTACACGCTGCTTTCGATTGAAATAAATATCTATTTCTCAACATCTACATGGGACCATGGCTCCACCGTGAATTGAACCCCCCTCTCCGTAGTCTCACTAGATAATTAGTCACCATAGCAAATAGAAATTCTAAAATTGACACCGTACTAACCGCTGAATACACCTCGGCCGACCTACGGTAGTTGTACCTTCGTCTGACTATAAACACCTACAGGGGACACAAAAAAAGTATTTGAGAAAAAAAACAAAAACCTGAAAATGGGACAAGAATATTTGAAATTTGAACCAAGGCAAGAGTGCGGCCTCTCGTTGATGATAAACTGCTGCCGCTGCCGTTGTCACTGTCGCCAGACCGAACGTATACACATAAAAAATTGTTTTATGGGGAAATACAATCCTCTCGCGATAATTTTGGATACTGTCTACAAACACTCCGGTGGGACATGTGTACAAACATATATATTTTTATATGCGTCATGCAGCCACATGCAGAACCAGTGGCACTGTGGAAGAGAATTTAACTACGGCCCAACAAACTACGACCATATAATAATCGCAACGTTGATATAGGTCAAGAAAGAACAACAAAGATATGCGCGGAGACTGGACGATCTTCCTGAAATCCCAACTTCAGTTCTACTATTCGTCTAACAACTGCCGATCGATCTCAGACGTACCTTACTAAAGACAGAAGTCTGTTAAAGTAACCAATTCAAAGAACTTGAGTTTTCTAAGTCAGAATCATTAAGCGGTCCTTGTGTAAGTCCTTCAAATCTTCGAGCGAATTTTTTGGAGTTTTCTCTCTTTTGACTGCTAGACCGAAGACACCTGTGCCAATAAGTATCTCTGCTTTAATAATCTCAAAAGTATCGCAGAAATAATTTGTGAT